>JBBDHG010000049.1:290000-1490000 GCA_037951165.1 Lophius americanus
TAAGTGCAAGACAGAGTAACTACAATATATAATACATCCCTGCAATATACAGTGATGTTTGCCAAATGCTGCATGTTTATCTCTAAACACCAGAAAGTTAATGAAGCTCAACCTCTAAACAACCTCTGATCTGGACTTGGTTTTTCTTGCACTTGTTGAAATTCTAATAGACATGAAAAAACTATCAAAAACTAATGAAAAGAGTGCTCATGAAAATGTCCAGCTCGTTGCATATTTGTAACTTACAAGTAACAATGTAAAATTGAAAATATTCACACAAGAGGTGGATGCTGTGCTTCGCTCTGAGTAACACAAAAGTGTTTACATTCTGATAACAATGTTTTCTCACTGATTCTCTATGTACCAAATTAATTTCCCCATTAAGTTTAGAGCTTCAATCAATTTTGGTATATTGGGAAATTTTTCTCAGTCCCTATCGTCTTTATTTGAAAATACTTACGTGTTAAGTTCCTAAAATGTGTAGTTGACTGAATAACTCCACCTGACTTTCCATCAGCATGAGGGTTAGAGCATAATGACTCAATTTTCATTTTTATTGCACCTTTCAGTCAGCTCTTCTGCTTTTAGACATATTTTCGTAGAAGACAGTCCTTTACAATTTAATTTGTTGCTCTACATCCATTTTTCTGAAAGGAAGCAAGACACTTTGGTAAAAATTAAGAATTGAAGAACCCAAGTACCACAGACATCTACTGAATCTTATTTTCTGATGAATTTGTGCCATATTTTACATCCTGTTCAGTGTTTCATCATACCGATAGTAATGAATGTCAGATTCAGAGACCAAGATATAACTGTTTGGTCTGTGCAATATGAAAAAGTCAATATATTTGATTAAATCATCGTTAAATGGGTTATAGAAGAGATAGTTTATTTTTGAAAACAATAGCAACATGTGCAAGCTGTGTCTCAACTGGCAAAATATGAGGCATTTCCTGGTAAACTGTAATTCAAGAATATGACATAAGCCACAGTACAAATAGAAAATTGATTTATACAGTCAAGTAATCAACAGCTTATTGTTATGAAAAAGATTATTAAAAAATGGATTCCATCACAGAAAAACCAACACCAAAAAATTTGCTTTGAAATACAATGTCCACTGACCATATGTTAAGAATTTGTCCATGTTTTCCCACAGCCAGGAAATTACATGCATTCTTATAGGGATTCTGCAGAACCATGACTTTCATGACCTTTCCAATACCAACCCAAGTTCTGAATTGGCGGTGGATGATCTATTTGCATGGGACTAGTATTACATGGGACCTGGGATTAATCCAGTGCGAATGCTCATTGGCATCTCAGTGATTTGGTGAAGGAATTTAAATATATAGTCTGTTATAATGCTTTGTCTGTCTCTTTCTAAATCAAATTTTGGCAGTTGCAGTGGATATTATGAAATACTGTTTTGAACTGATGTTGAATTTGATTAACGATTTTGAAATGTGGATGATTTATTATTGCAGCTCGCTGCGTTCTTCATCAACACACAATTTGAGCGTCTACGGTTAGATATTTCTGTGAGTTATATTGTCACACCGACTTCAGGGCAGCAGGTAGTGTCGGGGTGGGCATCAGACCCGAACGAAACGGCCACCTCAATCAGCACGGTGCACTGAGGTGTAAGAGTTCCAAATGGCAGAGCTTGCGATAGGACGTCAACGCCACGGTGGTCTCCACCTGCTGCTTGTCTTTCCAGCCTCCAGAACCCCTGCTATACCTGCCAGAATCCCTACGCATCTGTCCCAGACTCTAGGCGCTAAGAGCTCACCTATTGTGAGTGTAATTTCTAAATAACCTGAGCTGCACAGGTAATACTAGTCCCTTGCAAATAGGACATACAACTTGGTGCTATGATTACAAAGATACCAGGCTGGGTTTTGACATTCAGTGGAATTAATAATAAATCACATGCTTTTCTCCATTTCCAACCTTTGGTTTATAACTTGGTCCACTTTACTTTCACAGCCCAAACGAACCGAACCAGGGTTCACTTTGAAGCACACAGAGACCCCCGTTTTCAAGCGGACCAGAGTTTGCTTTATTTTGTCCCCAATAGAGTTCGAATGAGCTTTCAAACAAGCCCAAACGTACGGAAATCAGAGGAAATGAACAAGGATTTGTTTAAATTGGACCAAGAAGCTCTGGTGGGAAAGGGACCTTAATCTGCATTATGCTTTGCGGCTAGTTTCATTTTACAAGCTCAATTGTTCAGTTTCTGATTTTTTTGCTCAGATCAGATTAGGTTTTGGTTATTGGTTAACATTCACAATAAGTTTATCTAGCACTAATAGAAATGTGTCTGTTCTCCAAAAGTAGAGGCTTGTGCACATTAGTACCTTTTGCAAGGGTCATCTGTATGAACAACCATAAAAAACATAGACCCATGTTTTCATATTGAAATGAATGTGCTAGTAGCGACTTGATGCATGATATTTCGATCTGAAGTTAACACTTCCTCAGCAGCTCACAAGCAGGTTTTAAACAAATGATTACCAGCATCGTTATCATTTCCCTCCCTGTTTTATTCCTTTAACCACACTGTCTGTGTGTTTGTGCAAAAAGATTAAATGAACATGCTGACAGAAACTATTTCTGTGATGTTTTACTTATTTGATACATTTGGTTAGTCTTTTAAAGGTTATAGTAAGATAAAATTCTGAATATTAATCCAGCAAAAGACCAGTTTGTTGCCAACCAAAAATATTCTACTTTCTGTGTCAAAAACATCTGTATACATTTGCGTAGATCAACAACACTTGCTTTTGTCAGACTGCATCATATGACTGTCTTTACTATTGATGTGTTCAAGAGGAACATCAATAACATCAGGGGAAGGCAGTATCTGGTCTTCGGTGCCATACTCTTTCTTCCCTCCCACCCAACACCCTGCTCATCCTCCCACTCTGTCCTCCGCCTCTCCTTCTCTTCCTGTTGCTCCACCTCTTCTCCCCAGGACCCGTTGTCTTCCCTAACTTTGTTGATGCTGTCACAGTGCTCCCCTTCGTGGCCTTCATAACAGTGGCAGTGGAACCTCTCCGTCAGCAACTGCAGATCTTGCTGTGAGTGCCACCCAGTAACAGAGAAGTCCCCATCGTTAGTGAGTCGGATGCGGTAGCTTTTGGCACTCAGATGGAGGTAATGGTGTGAAAGAGGGTCCCGACGGACACAGCGACCATTCCCCTGGCACAGGAAGTTGCTGCAGGTCTCAGCAGCTCGTGTGACATTGTTGATGTACTGGCCCAGGCGATGTTTCAGGAAAGCTTTTACCTGTGAACAGTTATGCTGTAGAACGAAAATGACATAACCAAAAATTTCAGATAATGTCTACCTGAAAAAGTTAAAGCTCAATTTTCATTAAACCTTCCACATGAGAAGACAGCAATGACATTTTTATAACTTTAAAAGATGCAACGATTAGAACACTTCCTGGACTCAAATTGAGATTATGTTTTTGTACAAGTAGACACCTTTATTACCCAAAATAGCTCCTGGACACTGTCTTTAAAACACAATTAAAATACCTTTATTGTCATTTCACGGTCATTTAAGTCCTCAAACAAACCCCATAACTTTTGACATCACGGAGAAATTACATGAAAAAGCGGGCATTCATTGTGTCGATGACCAATGATAATATTCTAGCATTCTAGTTGGGCTGTGTTCACCCAACAAAGCTCTAGCAGATAGCACCATTTTGGCCAAAAACTCAAAAAGTTGTCAAATTTAAATATCTTTTTTAGGACCAGTAGTTTATTCTAGTTTATTGTAGTGGGTGTATTTTGATTTCTCCCCTCCAAGCCTCGTATAAATCCATCCCTTGGCCAAAACTCAACCCAAAATGACCCCCCCATGAGCACCACCATGCACACAGTATGCCTTCACACATAATTGGGAGCATAACGACTCGTTGTGTGTTATATAGTGATATACAACATGTCAATTAATTAATAAGCAAAATTAGACTTTAACAGCTAATGCCATTAACAGTTGGGTAAATTGGACTGTTTTTCTATTGTTAAGTAGAAAGTAGTATTATCAATGCACATTTCAGATTACAAATTGATGGAAAGCTGTAAAGGTATATCCGTTTTTTAGCAGCATTAACATTGAACCTCCTGCATTTCTGTAACAAACACTGAAAAGAATATTATAAACTTAACAGTGAGGATACACATAGTAGTAAATATCTTTATAAACACAACACATACTTTAAATCAGCATTTTTAACATCATCGTAGGAGTTGTCCTTTTTTGTATCTATATAAAAACTGCTGAAAGCAGTTGGATATCAGTGGGTTAGTGGGTTACACCACTGACTTTGGTGACTTTGGATACTGGGGTTCGAATCATAGGCAGAGATGGCAGAAATCCAGTACGGACCTTAGGCAAGGCCTACCCAGCCACATCTAGTGCTAGTCCCAAGCCTGGTAAAAATAGGAGGGTTATGTCAGGAAGGGCATCCAACGTAAAAACCTATGGCAATCAAAATGCATAATATGTATATCCGCTGTCTCGTTTCCCTTAAAAAGGGAAAGAGCCAAAAGAAGTTGCTTTAGAAACCTGCTGAACAATGCCAAAATCTACACAAACATATTTCCTTAATTGTTTACAATCTTCACACCATGACTAACAAATACAAAAGCACATTTGTTCCACATATTTTAATAGCTCTAATTATGCGGCCACTATTGATATCTAACATAACATATAGTTACAGTATAGTTGATTTTGTAAATGTCTGAAATGAATGCACCTGCATATAGTATAGTAATATATATTTAATTCATTAAATTGAATTTAATGAAATATCATCTAATTTGCAAAGCAAATTTCCCGATATTTCCCTAACTTTCTATTTCACCACTCTAACTAAGGATACCTGTTAGAGTATCCTTAGCCTCATTCTCAGTCCACAGGACTGCCCTGGTCCAATTCTCATCTTAAAAGAACAAAGGTAAATATTGTATTTTACATCACTGTATATAATATAAGATAGATCAAAACATTGCACTCTATTGCTAACTGTAGTGTGCGCACACACACATACATACATACACAGACCAGCAGGATCATCAGTATTGTCTCTTCAATTATCCTGCATTAATTTATCAGCCAAACTAAAAATGGGTGAAGTTAGCTAGCTTTAGATAAAACATAATTTACCAAACATTCCCTGCTCTTACAGCAATCTTAATTCTTCTTTCGCAAATTGATGGACCAGGTTCGACGATAGCATCCGTATCAATATCGGGTAACAATATGATACCATCTTCTTCATCACAAGTATCAAATTCAAAACATATGTACGTATATTTCTTTTTGTCTTCATTTCCAAATATTTTATAATTTATTTAATTTAGTATCTTTTTGTGATTTATTTAATTTGAATTCTCCATAATTCTATCAGTCAGTCAATCAAATTTGATTTATATAGCACCAATTCACAACAACTGTTGTCTCAAGATATTCTCCAATGAGTGACTATGACTAATTTTGGATAACTAAGAACTCAACTACGATGATCTTGCTTTATAGAACTGAATCAAGTGTGTAATGAGTGGATGCAGTACATATGTGCTACCAATAGATGAAAGTATAAAATTGAATGAATACATGTATAAGAGAGGTAAAGAGATGGGAGCCAGACAATGAAGTAGCTTACTTTGCTAGCAGGGGCTTCAAAATAATGAGTATGCGAGACACAAAAAAGAATGAAAAAAACTTTAAAAAACTTTAACTACTGAGACAGTCCTCACTTTCTTTGACCCCTCAAAGGCTCCAAAGATCTCCACAGATGCCTCAAAGGATGGACTTGGAGCGGTTCTGCTGCAAGCTAATGGAGGAAAATTGCAACCAGTGGCATATGCCTCAAGAACAAGGACACTAATAGAAAAGGATATTTCTATATTTCAAGCTGGCACTGTGGTGGACAAAGGATATCTACATCTATCCAGTACATCAGCACACCTGTCATCACACATATGAAGAGCTTCTTTGCTAGACATGGAATTCCACAATATGTCATCAGTGACAATGGTCCACTGTATAATAGTGGCGAATTCAGAGAGTTTGTTGAGGTTTACGGATTTCAACACTTGACCTCTAGCCCGCTGTACCCAAAGGCTAATGGACAGGTTGAAAAAGGTGTCCAAATTGTAAAGAGGCTGTTGAAAAAAGCAAACGATGGTAAAAGTGACCCTCACCTGGCTTTGCTGAGCAACAGGACACCATCCTTGGAGTGTGGAGCATCTCCCGCTGAGCTCCTTAAGTGTCGCAAGCTGCGCACCACACTTCCACAAATCAATTATAAGACATGGCAAAGACATGACTGATAAGAGAATGAAGCTCAAGTTCAAATCAAAATGAACTATGACCACGAGAAGACCGGAACAACTTCAGGAAGAGTATGTTGTGAGAATCGAGGGTCACGAAGCTTGGAATATTGTCATGCCTTGTAATTAGGTTTGTTGTCATATGGTTTCCTGATTGCTTCTCCACCCTTGATTGTTAAAACCTGTGTCCTGTTAAGACTCTGCGTCAGTGTATTTAAGCTGTGCTCCCCTTCCCACCTGTGCCAGATTGTGTTGTTCCATTGTGCCAACCTATCCAGCGTAATTCCTAGTGTTCCATGGTTCTGATCTCTGCTTGTAAGAAACCTTGTATTTTTGCCTGCTTCCTCGGTTATTGTTTGCCTGACCTTACGAGTAAAGAGTTTATTCACCAGACGTTGTATTAGTCGTGCTTGTGGATCCTAACTGTGGTGCCAGCTTGACAAATATGGTCATCCCGCGATCTGGGACATACTTAGGTCATAATGACATTGCAAAGTGGACAGTATCTGCCCTTTATCTGTGAGCACATTTATATTACATTACATATATTAAAGTCTTCATGCATCAAAAATAAGAACTGAAGAAAATGTCTGACAGCAGATTAGCCACGACAGCAACAGGTAAGAATCTATATTCAGTCAGCCTTTGTTTTATTGTAATTCATTAGCTAATAAATGGCATCAGGGGATCTTAAACTGGTTAATTTCAGAGGTGGGAAGTGACAAAGTACAAATCCTCTGTTATGGTACTTAAGTAGATTTCTTGTGTCACTCCAGGTTCTTGTGTCTGGCTCATTCTAAACATCTAACGCAGGTGCCTCTGGGCTGTTACAGTCATCCCTCTGCAGAGCCATGTGGGATGTTGTAACAACCATTGCTTGTAGAGCAGCGATAAACATAAGATTTGCCAAAAACGGATTGGAAATTGAGAGGACAAAGCAAGAATTCTTCACTGTTGCCACTGTCATGGGTCATCTCAATGAGCCTTGTTTTGGTCTAAGGATTCAAACCATGGAGATTGATGGCCAAACTTTTGGCTTCGGAATACAGTGACAAACAAAGGATGCAAAGGCAGTATGTAATTGTTTCATAAAACTCTGGGTACCCCAGCTTCCTCCTATAGTCCAGAAAACATGCAACATGGGTGAAATGGCGGAACATAAGTCAAGATTGGCCTCTAACCTATAGTTTGGAGGCAAAGTTGCCCATGAATATGTGAGCAAAAAATAAACAAAGCATTTTTATCTTTCTTCACTTGTTTTCCTAATTGTGATCTACATAATGTTCTTTTTTTTGTTGTCTGTTTGGTCAAGTTGAAATATTCTATTCCCTTGTTTTTATATTATATCTGTATATGAGGTTCAAATAGGTTTGCACTGCCAGTACAAATGTCATCCAATAGATGTTCTTTTCACGTTTTTACTTGAGTAAAGAAGTTGACCAATACTTTTTAATTGTAACAGTACTTCTACTTGAGTATGGAATATGTGTACTTTTGCCACCTCTGCTTTGTTTTAAAGAACATTAAAAACTGTAGAGCTTTTTGGCAAGGGATACTCACCCTGGATGAAGTCAATTTCAGGTCTCCCCAGATGACAAATCCTGCAGCTCCCATAGCAGCACTCTCCCCAATCGTGTGAATTAAGTCTTTCTGCAGATAACACAAAGGTGGAGGTATCACCAGTATCACCAGTAAACATTGAACCAGTCTAAAACAGTAAGGGGACATTGGGGACAAGAAATTATTTTAATTAACCCAAATGCTAGTTACATAAAAATATTTTGAATGGAATAGGATACATAATCATTTTATCGACATTTTCATAAATAAATACTTGCATATTCACATAAACTTGTTTATACATCTTTATAAAAATGCATAAAGTTTTTGCAATGCTTATGCTTTGCAAAAACTGTAGAGAAATTCCATGACATCTTACAAACTACCAAAAAATAAACCTTGCTCTACATTACAGATTACATAGTCTGGTTATTCTAATGTTTACGTCTTTGCTTCCTATGAACATTATGTAATTTTCTTTGAACTGCCTTCACTCACCCTTTTTCGGACACCTCAGGGATGGGTCAAATGCAGAGAACTAATCTCACTATGTTGTACTGTGTATGGCTGCATGTGATCAATAAAGGATAAATTCTTATTAATATATAAATAACATTTTAGCACTACCATCTGCATTCTACATTGATCTGCTGTGTATATTCACTACTCAAAATATAAATGGAACACATTATCACCACAGTGTAAATCCTACTCAATGACAGCTCCGGGATTTCAACTTCTTCATGTAGGAAGCAAGAATGATTCAATATTACTGTTGTGAAAATGGGACAGACGACAGGTGGAAAGAAGAGGCCTTTTGCGAGACAACCTCTATTAAGGAAACGTTTCGCAGGTGGAGACCAAAGACCATTTCCCTCTCCTCATTCCTTTCCAGCTGATTCTTGGCTATTTTTGTATTTCTCCAGTACCCTCACAACTAGAGGTAACATGAGGCGGTATATGCAGCCCATAGAAGTTGCTCAGGTTGTGCAGCTCCTCCAGGATGACCAGATAGTTGCTTTGTCTCAGAGCACAGTGTTGAGAGTTTGGAGGTGATACCAGGAGATAGGCCAGTACACCAGGAGAGGTGTACAGGGCCGTAGAAGGGCAACAACCAGGCAGCAGGATCGTTATCTGCTCCTTTGTGCAAGGAGAAACAGAAGGAGCCCTGCCAGAGGCCTACAAAATGACCTCCAGCAGCCCACTCGTGTGCATGTTCCTGCCCAAACTGTCAGAGACATGAGGGCACCTCGTCCACAATTGAGTCCTGTTCTCACAGCCCGTCACTGTGCAGCCCAATTGGCATTTGCGAGAGAAGACCAGAACAGGATGAGATCCTCAGACCCAATGTCAGACCGTACGCCTGTACAGTGGCGTAAGGTAACTTACAGAAATTGTGGTCTACATTGAGCCCAGGTGGAGGCATTGACCTATGCCCATTTTGAGTACCATAGCAACACTTCTGTAAAACTGTAAAGGCTGGCATTCTATCGTATCTCGAGGAAAAGCAGACAGGAAAGGACTTGTACAGGGATCTAATTGAGTTTCCATAATACTCAAATTTTTGGACTGCTGACATAATTTCAGAAGCAGTTGAATGACTTTTTAGGGTTCTTTCAACAGACAGACATATTTTGATTTACATAACATTTAGATTAAGATAGATGTATAGATTAAGCCCAAGAGATTGTGGGATAGAATGAGTTCACAAGTGTGGCCAGGGTAGAGTGATGACGATAATTGACTTCTCCCAAAATTTAAAAACGCCTTCCGATAAATGAAAGTTTTAAGGAGGATTAAAAATAAGTTATTTATATATGCCTTTTGAGATCGGACACTGTCCCTTTTCTTATATTCGCTTGCACTTCAAGCACTTCAAGCTTGCATTTCATGGTATTCCATTCAAATATATATATATATATATATATATATACATATATGTTTGTATATATATATATATATATATATATATATATATATACATATGTAGATATATATATATATATATATATATATATATGTCAGTGTGTGTATACTTTAAATGCTACTGTATATCTGATAGGGTGAAAATTATTTAATTTTATTTACTCTACTTACTTATTAGAAATACTTCAATATATTAATTTTACTTTTTTCTGTAAAAATATTTCAATGTTTTTAATTTCTTTTGGAAGAGACTACAACTGCTAGGTAACTGCATTATAAGTCCTGTATAATAAAAAAATATTTTAAAAATGGTAGAAACCATTGCTTTTCATGGGACAGGAGACGATATTTATAAATAGGAAAAAAATCACCAGACAGCATTTTTGGTTCCCTTTAAGATCAAGTGATGCAGATTTACTTTAAGAACAAAACTTTTTCAAAATGAGAGAGACTGCAACATCTCACAACAGATTTGTGTTTGACTCTCTGCTGCTCCTCTGTGTATCTCCACCAGAGGACAGTGGTCTATAAACTCAGGAAGTAGACCATGACTCTTGGTTGCTGCAAAAAGTCAGCGAAGAACATCTTTATCTTAGAAATTTGGATATTTTGTGCAGTTAAGAATAATTTTGGTTTAAGTTGTATTTTTATAATACTATGCCATAATTACGGTTGGTTGACCAGAGAGAACCCAAACAAAAACAGGAATAGTATGTAATACTCCACACAGAAAGGACCCAGGTCATCAGGTGAATCTCACCACAGAACCTTTAAGCTGTGTGGCAACAGACCTAACCCCTATGCCACCTGTCCACCTCAATGATGGAATACAGGGATGGTGTTAGTTACAACTTCCCTGTGTTAAAGCTCTATAAATGAATGTAGGATAATCGTTGACTGACACACTTGCAGAGTGGCTGCATGTTTTTGGAAGAGATCTTATGTCAGATTGTTGTCACAATCTGTAATAGTCAAAGACATTAATAGTGCATTTGTTGGATATGGTTAGACTGCATTCTTCCTGAACAATCCACATAACTTTTTCAAGTCACGCTAAACAAGCCTCAAGATTTATGACTGTGGTGGAAATTATTATTATTATTATTTTTCTTCCACCGTAGGGATGAAGAAAGAAAATAACCGTTAATGACAATCACATGGTGATGAAATTACCCTTACTGTAGTGAGGAAGGTGAGTGCCCCATCTCTATAGCTCAGCCTCAGGTACACATAGGTGGGGAGGTCATACTCTTTGGAAGTCAGAGAGGCAACACGTAGGGACTCTCGGATTCTGTGCCGGGAAAAGTGCAGGTTGCTGATGCTGTTGGTGTGAGTTTTCCTGATTGCCACAGAGGGGAAAAGCGCTGTGCTGCTGTTCCAGAGCCACTGAAGCTCATCATTCCTCAGCCTCTCCAGCAAAGGGCAGAAGCCTGTGTAGTTTAGGTCATGAAAGTTGTAGTTGTGGCAGTCAGGATAGAGGTAGAAACCCCATAGAGTGTTAGGGCGAAGGAGTATCCCCAGCTGGATAGTTCTTTGCATGAATGCCCTGGCGCTTTTCTCAAATCGTCGCCGTGCGAGCTCCTCCACTTCCATCTCTGTCACATTAACATATCCCTTGATTGTCAGCTCTCTGGACATGCGTCGGTAGATATCTTTCTTGTGCCAGTTACGGCTCCATTGAGGCCGCCAGAACTCCCAGTCAATGATAGCCAGGCCTCGGACATCCTTTACAGGGATGAAGTGGTTTACATCCTGGATGGCTTTGAACAGGTGCAGATCCAGACTACAATTCTGTGGAAGGCCACCATGCACTGCAACACCCTTTGGTGTGTAGTGGGGGTAGAGGCCCAGCCGATTGGCATAGAAGATCGTGACATTCTGGCCTGTCCACTCAGCACGTGGGCTCCCATGGATGTCGAAGAGGCGGTCAATGTTGGTGGTGATGTTGTACTTGATGGTGCACATATCCAGCGGGGCATTCCAAGCAGCAATGAAGGGCTTTCGACCAATTAAGGGCAGTTTGGCGGGTTTCTGACCAAAGGCGGCGTGGAAGAGGAGAAGCAGCCAAGAGCAGATAAGAGCGATAGGTACAACATGGTGGGAGGAGGATGCCCCGCACATTTGCAGTACAGGCATCCTGGACTTCAGAAGGAACAGCAACCATTCATCCTGAAAATGGAGAGAGGGAAACTTAGGAAGGAAGGCAAGAGGAAATCCAGAAATTGATCATCCAAAAAATGTTCTCATATGATAATTTTTGACCTTCAAAACTCAAATAACCATAGGTGTTGTGTAAATATTTGTTTTATTGTTTGGATGCCATTTGTTCTCTTTTTGCAAAACTTTGTTCTAAACTAGAGGACTCTACACTGTAAATGGTAAATGGTAAATGGACTGTACTTAGACAGCGCTTTTCTAGTCTACTTGACTACTCAAAGCGCTTTTACAATGTGAGTCAGCATTCACCCATTCACACTCACATTCAGACAGAGGATGCCAATTAAGGCACCACATGCTCATCATGAGCAGTAACCATTCACGCAATCATTCACACACCAATGGAACAGCCATTATTATTATTATTGGGAGCCACTTGGGGTTCAGCATCTTGTTCAAGGACACTTCGACATGTGGACTGCAGTGTTCAGGGATTGAATCAATGACTTTCATATAAGTGGACAACCGCTCCACCAACTGAGCCACCGTCACCCCTGTACTGCACATACATTGTCTAAAAGAGTAAAGAAATCCAAGTGAATATTGTAATCCTACTATGGTGAATCTGTGACTACCCCTACTGTGAGTGTGATTGGCTTGTCATGGCCATGATGTCTCTCGCTGAAATAATTACAACTCATTTGCTGGTCAACATGGTAAATTGGTTAGTAGAAATACATTAATGTATGAAATATTGCATTTCTTCTTGCCATTAGGTGAACAACATCTAACTGAGTCTGAACATTCTGAATATAATGTATGTGTGTTTTCAGGCAAGGGCTATTATCAAACGTGAAATTTAAGCGAACAATGTACATTCAATATTCACGGCACGGCCACTACTACACCATTTTACAACAATTCACAATATTATCACTTCTCATCAGGTTTTTATCGCTTCTCTGACCAATTCAGTTTTCCAATGTCACTAGATGATGCAATGAAGATTTTTAATTATTGGAAATTTTCCGGTAAGGACTCATATCAAAATGTGCTGGCCACTGTCCTGGGTTTACTTGAAAATCTAATCAAGCAGTCCCATTCCCTCTCCCTACCTTTTAAGCAGCTTCCTGAAATGTCAGCGAAAAATATGGACAAGACAAGATGAAGATAGCCAAAATTCCGTATCTCATTTTTATTCAATATAAAGGAAACTCCAGTGAAGTTAGACGGTGAGGGTTCTGACCTCAGCGTTAAGACAATATGGCACCATGTCTCCCGCAGGAATACTGACACACTGACAGAAAGCAGCGGACACTTGGAAACCAAAACTTTTAATGAGTATGAAGTGTTGCCGTCCACCTGCAGAAGAATCGTCAACTTCATTGTATCAACTGACTTTTTAAAAATTCTCTTTTTAATGATTTTATAAATATTATAGTATATATTATGGTAGTATAGCTCGATATTTCAACTGACTTTACTAGTTATCCAAAAATCCTGTAATATAAATCAACTCTGCTTGTGAGTGTTGAAGTATTTGGGTTAATCAACCCTAAAAGGTGTTAGGGATAACCCTAAAACTTCTTTGTGATCTCAGTTCTTTCAGGGATTCCATAGATATCATAGGCCATTGTGTAAGAAAAAGGAATTCAGGAGTTTCCAATCATTTGGCACTGATTAAAGTTTATCTAAATGTTGTCACCACCTGTAATGTTCTTGTGCAGTTGGTTGGAATGCTGACTTAACACCAAGCTGAACCTTAGCCAATGAAGAGTAAACAAAGTACATTTTAACTGTTAAAGAAGAATGGTGGGAAGTTGAGGATAGTTTAGACCGGTTACCCTTTAAACTTCATTCACACGGTAATATTCCTTTTTTATACAAATTAAGAAATTGGTTGGGGCCTTTTTGTATGTTTTGACAGTCTCTTTTTATATTATATAGTAAGGTATTCTTTGTGGTTTTTATTTTCAGAAGACGTTAAGTTTGGTATTGTTTTGTTCTATTACTTTCACTTTATTTGGCATGACCACATAGTCCTTACCTCACCCGCCTTTTGAACTTGTTTGAATCTTTGTGTTTGATGAAAAATAAATGATTAACTATAGTTTTGACTCCTTCAATTCTTTGATTGTCGTGTTATTGTGCCCCTGGTGGTTTTGCTATCTCTGTAGCTGGGATCTGTACTCGATTGTTTTCAGTGACTCCACTCCAAGGTTTGCTCTCCACGTTGAACAGGTCAAAGAACTCAGGTCTTGGTAGAGAGTAATTACTCTGGTCTTCTAGAATTATATAAGCTTTGGGAGACATGTCCTTTGAAACTTTTGGTTAAAGACAGATCTTTCAAAAGGCTTCACTAACCTAGACCACAAACTTCTGTGCATGTTGTCCTGACAATGGCTGTGGTGAGATGTTTTCCCTCCACACCATTGTCTTTTGCAGGGGTTGTGTGGTAAGGGAGCAAAGTTCATATGACATAATGGTCCACCAGACATTGCAAGTCGTATAATTAGCCCTGTCACTGATAAAACCATCAATAAAAACTAAAATAATAACTATATTAAAACTTGACCAAAAAGCAGCAATGTTAATTAAAGTTATAGGTTCTGCTAAAAAGGAAAGTTTTAAGTCCTTTTTTAAATGTGTCAGTCGTCTGTGGAGCCCTCAGATGGTCAGGGATGGCATTCCACAGATGTGGGGCAGTGGGTTACAGTAATCCAGTCTGGAGGAGACGAACGCGTGGACCAGCTTTTCAGCATCCCTCAAGGTTAGTGAAGAACGGAATTTTGGAAATATTTCTGAGATGATGAAAGGAGATCTTGCAGATGTGTTTGATGTAGGATTCAAAAGTGAGTTGAGAGTCAGATCTTACGCCGAGGTTGTTGACTGATGAAAAGAGGGGAATGTCGTGACCAGAGAAGGTAATACTGGTTATGGAGGAAGACTGGGTTTTATGTGGGGTGCCAATTAAATTTGCTTCGGTTTTGGAGCTGTTCAACTGGAGAAAGTTGTGTTTCATCCACACCTTTATCTCCTCCAGGCAAGCACGGAGAGTTGACAGGGGAGATGATGATGACGATGAGGATGGAGAGGCTGCGGAGGAACGTGTCAGTTTTTATGTAGATTTGCGTTTCATAAGCGTAGCAATGGAATGAGAGTCCATATCGACTGATGACATGGCCAAGGGGGAGCATGTATAGTATGAAGAGAATGGGGCCTAGGACTGATCCCCGGGGGACCACACAGGTGACGGTGTGTGTCTGGGACCTTGAACATCCAAGGGAAACGTATTCTGTTCTGTCGGTGAAGTAGGATTGAAACCATTTTAGAGCGGTGGCAGTGAGTCCAGTGGTGTGATGTAGGCGGTGTAGGAGTATTCCATGGCGGCTTTTAGGGCAGATGGAACCAAGCCGGCCTGGAGGGATTGGTTTATTACAGCGGTGATCAGGGGACTGATGTAAGAGATCTTAGTTTTCACTAGGGCTGTAGAAAAGGGGTCGAGGGCACAAGTGGAGGGTTTCATCATCCTGATGATAAACTCAACCTCACGTGTGAGATTTCTGGGAAGCACTTTAGAGGCCGGAAGATCTCAAACTGTGAGTAAGCAGACTGGATAGGTAGAGTAGAGGAACCAGAAAGGACAGAATGGATTGAGTAAATTTTTGATCTGAAGAAAGCCATGAAATTATTACAGTACTCTTCTGTAATTTCTGTAAGTGGGGGAGTTTGTGGTTTAAGAAGATGATTGATAGTGGAGAACAGCTGCTTAGAATTTCCAGGACTGGTTTTGATGATGTTGGAGTAGAACATTGACCGAGCCTCTCTAAGCGACTTTAAGTAGACCTTTGGGTGTTCATCACTGCGGTAGATGACAGACAGACCAACACCACGACCAGTGCTGCAGGCTTTCTGGAGATAACAGTAACCGGTGGGACAGGTCTTATTCAGGACAGAAAAATCATCTGGTTGTTGCCAGGTTTCTGTAAGGCACATAACGTCCAGACACTTCTCCAGAAGGTAGTCATGTATGAGGCATGATTTGTTTGTGGGGATATTGTGTATTAAAGAGTTTGATTATAATACTAGATGGAACAGCCAGTCTCTGTATTGGCCGAAAAAGACTGAAATCCACTTCACGTTTTCTAACCCGCACAGTAGGTAACTTTATGGAGGAAACTCCAGTGCCACTAGTGGGAAGGGCGACAGCATTCTGATGACGCGTCTGAGACGCGACGGTGAGCACGTCAGACCAAAAGGATGGAATGGAGTTATTGGAGCCGGAGTAAACAAACTTAGAACAGCAACTTCTGTGAATGTAACAGGGCCGGCGAAGGAGTCCAAGTATTTTAATAACCAATGTGCACAACGGAGTGTTGTAGTTGTTGAATTTCATCAGTTGGGTGACGGAATAATTCATCATCATGCCAGCCGTGGAGACTAGCCTGTTATTAGCCGTTAGCCATGGACGAGATGCACAGAGGACGTTAGTAGCCGTTATTTTCATGGAAATGTTGTCGAGAAAAAAGCTATCAAACACAGAAAGTGATCAAGTGATTTTGGTGAAAGTGTCACGGGGGCAGTGATGAACAAGACGGATAACGAGCCTCCAGGTGATAGTACACTTGCACTAACAGGTAGTCAACAGACTCGATGAGAATAACATATACAAATACGGATATAAATCCAAAAGGCTTGCTGGTGAGCAACAATAAAGGTATACTTGTCGGTGTATAGTATTGCAGGCCGTAAAACTCTGATAGAGAAGCGCCGAACAGACAACGCCAGCGTCCTTTCCCTTCAGCATCCAGACTACAACTCAGATCAACTCAAATTGTCAAATTGTCTGAATTGACAGTTCTTTTAGGGTCCTTATCGGCTGTGGAAACGGACAAACAAATAAAACACTTTTGTGCACTGAGATGGATCAGTCGGTATTGAACTTCTTACCTATCAGTTTTATAGGTGTTATGTAACTGCCTTGGTGCATGAAACTTGGATCCTATTGCTTTTTTACTTCATAACACGCAATATTGAAAAAGTACTCAAAGGGAGGAAAGCAACCATTGTTGTCTTCCTTGTACAGCTTGTGAGCCAGAAGACAACCATTTTATTTGAAGTCAGTACGGTAGCCTATCTACAATTGGTTTAGTACCAAGAAAGATGTCCAAATATGACAGATCGGTAAGATACTCATCTTCTTTAGCACCCTGGATATCCATAAATTAATCCCCCTTTTTATGTAATTTCATGTTACCTTGCACATTTTTCCATATCTTTCCCACCCTTTTCTTAAAGCAACATTGGGGTTGTTGATGTACACTGAGATGTGTTTCACCATTTCGCTAGATTCCCTTCCTAAACATTTGGTCATGAGGTCCAATTCTTGAGTTGCTGTGAGATGAACTGGACTGGTTGCACTGCTGAATGACGAGAAAAATGGTAAATGAACTGTACTTATACAGTGCTTTTCCAGTTTGCTTGATAACTCGAAGCGCCTTACAATATGAGCCAGCATTCACCCATACACACAAACATTCACACATTGGTGAGAGACTCTACCATGTAAGACACCAACAGCTCATCACAAGGGGTGACACTTCACACTATCATTCACATATCAATGGAACAGTCGTGGGAGCAACTTGGGTTTCAGTATCTTGCTCCAGGACACTTCCTAATATGGACTGCAATGGCGGGGATCGAACCACTGACCTTCCGATAAGTTGAAAACCAATCTACCAACTGAGTCACCAGTTTAGCAGCACCTTACAGAGTTGTTGCCACTGCAGTGGCTGCCTCAGCTTCTTGACATAGCAATAGCACCTCCAACTCTGTGTCTAGCCTTGTTGTTTTCTTGAGCGACTCTCTTTCAGTCCTTTCTGCTTCTCTAGCAACCTTATTCCTTTTTAGCTCAGCTTCTTCGTTGGCATATGATGGTGAGGCAAATACTTTGCTGCTGCTTTTAGCGCCGGATGAAAACGATGAGCTGCTTGCTCATGGACGACTTGCTTTTTGCAAACGATTTAGTAGCAATCTTGGACAACACATCAAATTTTGCCTTTTCACTATATTTTTCTTGTGCGATGTGTTGGAACACTGACTTAACACCAAGCTAAACCACAGCCAATGAAAAGAAAGCTAAAGTAGACTTTAATCTTTAGTGTGACTTCTTCAATGAACACTGACACTGGTGAAAGATAAAGTTGCACCGATTGCAATTTTCATGGCTGATCACAGATTTTTAGAGTCTTACCGGCTAATACCAAATTTGGCAGAACCCGATTTTTTTTTCATCTTACACTTATAAAATCATAAGGAGTACTGTTTTTTAAGATTCATATTGTATCCGCCGTACATTTCATCAACCAATTGTATGACATTCCGAAGTGAGAATAAAGCTCTGTAAGGTTACATCCGTTATGGTAGATGTTGGCTTTGTTCAGAGACTTCATGGCTCTGGGCCGGCTCAGAGCTCCTGCTACCATTAGTCGCCCTGCTAATGTTAGCTAATTTGAAATTATAATGTTCCTCGATTCAAGTTAAAGAGTGTGTTTGAGTTTGTTGTGCCGAGCGTTTCCGGGGTTGTTCCTCCAAAGCTTATTTTGTCCTTAGTGGTGTTACAAATTGCGAGCCTTGTGTTTTCTGGTTTACTTGTGAGATGTTTGGAGCCGCGGTACCTCATGCTTGTTGTACAAGTGTGTAACCGGCACCCAATTGGCCTCAAGTGCGTCTGATCGGCCGATAAATGATTTCATCAAACTAAGCCTCCAACGCCGATTGGCCAATCGATCAGTGCACCTCTAGTAGAAATGCATTGCCTCTATGATGTTTCTCTATGGAAGGGAATGGACTGGCATAATCGCATGTCTGTTCGCCCTTTTTTATGACCATCAATAAAGGTCCTTTTATGATCAACAATAAAGGAAACATATGACGACACAAAGGGGAAAGCCAAACTTAGAAATATAATCCAAACAAATGGTGGTGTTGCGTCGTGTTGCCGACGCAACACCACCAGCCATACATTGAAACCGTACAACCCTAATCTGATAAGATTTCCATTACTTCAATAAAAAAATTAAAAGAAACCCGAAAAAGACCAGTTTGCCATTTGCTAACCGCATTCCTTCACCTAAACTCATGAGTTCAAATTTTAGATACGGAGTTTAATGACCCCATTCTAAACCTTTCAACTTAAGCCACCATTAGAAAAACAATTTTATTCGACTTATTACCGGCCTACACAAAATCATTGCATACGAGACCTGCAATATTTCTGGCACTGTGGTTGTTGATGGCTATATTTCATGGTAGAGAAACTAATTCCACCTTTATTGGAATTTTTTTTTTGTCTCATAACCATTTCTGTGCTCAAGGACATTATATGGCTCATTCCCATTTCATCCATAGGTCAGAGGTCACAGGGAGGAAAAAGCTGAAACCCAGGAATTGGTAAATGAGCTTCATCTGGAAAGACTGCTAATGCTTTCATGTCGACATCTCGTCCTCTTTACCAGAGTTGACTCCTGAGGTCATTATGACAGTATTCAACGGCAAACATCTTAGGGTTTGCTCTGCCTCTCTGTCCAATGTATGGTTGTTGATCCAAACATCCAGAGACCAGCCAGTCTGGATTCAATGTAGTTTCTGTCTGTGTCAATTCAAAGGTTTTCTTATTATTGTACCCTTTGGTTTCATCAAAACAGCGATCAGCATTTGGCATCTTAACCCATAAGGAACAACCTGGATCGTTCCTGCTGCAGTGGTTCATGAGCCACAGCCTATCTAGAGCCTAACTTGCAACCAGTTCTTAGGATTTCCACTGCGTTTAAAGATGGTTCTGACCCCTGAAAAGAGTTTTAAGGACGAACCAAAAGCTAGCTGGGGCAAAAGCGGGAGCCATGTACATAGTTGGGGTTAGTGCAGAAAACTAAAACGTTTTTTCCCTTCATATTTAAGAAGCCTTATTGAAACAGCTGCGCGTGTACGTCAATTACGAGAAAACTGTATAATGAAAGTTTCATATTGAACCGAAGCATCAGTGGTCAATGGGGTTAAAACAGAGTGCCTCCTGTTGTTACAAAGTCGGTGTTGAAGAAAATACAGTGCGAAATGTCTGCAGTGGAGTACTAACAAAAAACCGATCAATAAAAAAAAGACCAACCGAAGTTTTTGAAATGAGCACAGAGACCCTGCATACGTGTGCAAAGCCAAACCCACGCTTGCAAGCTCAGACCACAACAGTGTTCACCTCATCCCCACCTAAGAAACATGCTTTCAAACACGGCAAATCGCGGACGAGGTCTGTAGGGGTCTTGACCAATGTTAAAATTGAGTCCCTCAAAGGATGTTTCCTAGCTACTGACTGGATAATCACATAACATTTTCTTGAACTCCTCAAATGTCATGTCCAAAGTATTTTTAAGAAAAAATAATATAGACAATATCTCCTTGAGTCGATTCATATGCACCAAATTTGGATTTAATTGGACAAACAGTTGAGAAATTATGACTGAAAACATCTGGAGATAATGCTCCCTCTAGTGTCAGAAATATACAACCGACCTTTGCCAAAATTACCCCAGTTCTTCTTTGCACCAAAGTCTATTTGGGTATAGCATTTGTAAATGATCCATGTTCTTGAGTTCTTGAGTTATCCCGTTAACACAAAGAATCTTCGGACAGGGACCGCTATGACGATTTCATAATATCCCTAACTTTTCCGGGATCTAAGTATTTTACTCTATTCAAACATACAAGAAATAGAAATACCATGCATTAAGAAGAGTCCGTCTTCAACGGTTAACACACTATTTGATGAATTGATTTTATTAATTCCGAATATTTTGCTTTATTTAAAAAAATAATAAGGCCGTTTGGTTTTTAGTTACCCAATAACTATGTCGTTAAAGACAAATTCTTGTAAAACATTGAGTTTTGAACTTTCAATGCTGACCATAACTGCTCAGTCTGAAGCGAGCAGTATTGTATGATCCATAGTTAATGAACAGTACAGATGCTAATACTATATCTCCGATTAAAAATGTAATTATCACTTCAACATAACATTCTTTAAAGTCATAAGAAGCACTTAAATTTGTTAGCGGCTGCATGGTTGTATTCCCAACTGATATCAGAGATGGTATGACACTGATTAAAGTGAACCTTATTTTAGAGAATAACTTCTATAAAATAAACTTGCATGTCCATGTCATCCAAATCTGTCTTTGTCTTCATGATTAATTTTGTTTTGCATCCAACAGACGGTCTACACTCAACACATTTTAGCTGCATTACAAACCGGTATTTCCGCACATACTGTATACACTTCACTTTTTGGGTGCTGAAGCTATCCTGAGGATAGCAGTAACACCCCTGCAGCCCGCCAAAAAATGTATGCGGTATTTTAATATTATTTAATGCTTTAAAATATATAAATGCTTTTTACTAAAAGGCAATACAGATGATTTGATTTGGCAAATTGATGCAGCAGCTTTTAATATTTTGACTACTTTTGTGTAGCCCAAGACATACACTGTATGATTTGAACCCGTTTTTGACACGTTATATTAAAGTGTTACACGTGCCACGGTGCGCTGCTGTGAGAACATGCTTCTCTACATGTCATTTACGTGTAGAAAAGCTTTCATCTTTGGGTATACCAATTAAACATTGCTAAACTGCAGCACTTTGTTGCTTTCTTTATGTGTTATGGATCCCTCTGAGCCATGTACTGAATAGGGACCATAACATAAAGCTGCATGACTCATGTTCATAATAAACAACAAGTAATCAGAAAGTAGAGAAAAGAGTCGGTGGCTGGGCGAAACAAGGAAGAAAAAGTCTCTTAGCCGTCAGAGCAGTACTTGTTATAAAGTTAACACTCTATACAACCCGTTCATACAATTTAAGTTGGAATCGAGCAACAACAAAACTGAAATCGTACGTTGTATGCCCAGCTTAAATGGAGATAAACCTGTATTAGAGAGGAAAGGCTATGGCTAAGTTGGCCCACTTCATTATGATATGTTTAGTTAGCCTGGCTTGATGAATCATTTTAGATTGATTTTTACTCCACAAATATCCATATTTGGAGACATGGGGAGTCAGTTAAAACCTTGAAATCAGTCTGATGGTGAACCAAATCGGTCAAGCTCAAGTAATTTTACTTGAGTAAATTAGGAAGGCAACTGTTTGAGCCCGGGTTATCCGATCCCAGAGAAGGGATGCGCCACTATCTTATCAATAAGATAGTTGCGCATGCTTTCTTTTTTTCAAGGGGTAATATCTTTCCTTAGGGTTCAGTGTAGACTCTGAATTGTTTTTTTCTATCATTTTCTGACAGCATTTTTTGTTTAAGATTTTTTCGTTCCATTTGTTGATCCATACATATTCATTAAATTGCAAATTAACGATTAATTTCATCACTACCTATGTTTTCTAATACCTCAGTTTATCGAAATATATTTTTCACTCCCCAGGGATACGTTACTACAGGAAAAACACAGCTTCTGAAAAAAAAAAAAAAAACAAGGTTAATGTGAAGACAATCTGTTGGGGATTGAGAAAAAACCCAAAATTTAGTCTGCTAGTTGTAGCATCCTCAGTTCAGTTAATCATTAGTACAAAAAACTGCCATGTGATCACATTCTGAGTCAACCTAGGAGTCTGAACCAAGGATGTGTGCTTATCGTTATCATGATAAAAGATGGTGAAAGCAGTCTCAGCTTAATAGGTTTTGTGATTTATGTTTGGTTTTGTTTGAAAGATAATTATTTATGCAAAGTAGTTTGGATCCATGGGCAAGTCTGGCATCGATTAAGATAAGCGTTTGTTGATGTCTGTGGTTCTTGTAGGCTCCACTCACTGAACTAAAACAAAAAAGAGACTGTCTAATTTTTGGTGTTTCTGGGTTGGAAAATTGGGGTGAACTTGAAATCTCAGCGATTCTGCACAGCTGATCACAGATCATTCTTTGGTTTCTATCTCTGGAGTTACGGCTTTAGAAATCTGCATGCTACTGCGCCTCAATAATCACCTCATTTGACTGAAGTTACTCCTGGAACATGCGCAACATCTGTACTCAAAGAAAGCCCCTTGAACTCCATAGCAAACTAGTCTGACATCTTTATGAAGGAATTACTAAGAAATCTCATAGATGGCAACACTCTGAGCACATTTAAACATACCAGGAAACAGAAATGCAAATCCTCAGTTTGATGATGGAGAATCAAACCAAACTCCTTAGTGACGGCCTAGGAGAGCAGCCAGATTAATCGATTCCCTCAAATCAACCATCTGTTAGGGAAATACAGTCTATCACCAATTTACCATGAACGTTTTGAACACCATGAAAAATTCAGATACTTCATTGAGTCAGGTTATTTCTCTAATAATAATATATCTAAACTCTGTATCCAAAATTATGAATTTGAACATCATGTACCTGATCAGAATTGAAATTAAGTTTTTCCTGGGACAAAAGGAACCAAAATATGGCTTTTAAAATCCTCTGCACTATCACTTAAAAAACTAGATTCTCTATAGTATGATTACTTTTTCACTGTATCACAGAGGATCTTCATTAAATGTAATAGAGGTGACTGATGCTTGTTGTTGTTGGACTAAATCGAACCAACAGGAGATTAAGTTCGAAAAACTTCGAAAAACAGTAATGTTTGAAAAACGTTACTGTGTATTATGCGTAAAAGGCTACCCCAGAGAGTAAAACATGAACTATGGGAGTAAAGCACAACCAGATAGAATTCTTCGCATCAAGTTAAATCCACTTTAATTAATGGTTGAGAAATTATGGACCAAGTAATTTCATCTTTTTGAAAATTAAGCTCACCTAGTGTTGGAAATATATAACCCACTTTTCCCAAAATCAATTAAGTTCTTGCAAACACTAAGGTCGGGCAGCACGTTGGCGCAGTGGTTAGCACTGCTACCTCACAGCAAGAAAGTACCAGGTACAAATCCACAGGTGCTGACCTATCCTATCTGTTCCTCCCACAGTCCAAAAAACATGCAATATTGGTGACACTAAAATTGCCTGTAGGTGTGATTGTGTTCGGTTGTATATCTCTATGTGTCAGCCCTGCAATGAACGCTCAACTTGTCCAGTGTGTACTTTGCCTCTCACCCAATGTTAGCTGGGATAGGCTCCAGCCCCCAGTGACAGGTTAAGCAGTAGATAATGAATGAAACACTAAGGTTTCCAGTGGTATAAAATTTAATGATTCATGACTTGGTTTTTTGATTTATCACAGAATGGTATTTTTTCTGCTACAGCCCATCCCTCCCACGTGTTTGATTAATTTGGAAGATTTCATAGGGTTAGTGCAATGTGTATTCCATTTCCTTGACTGGCATCAACGTTGGCATTCTCTTATTGCTGTCTGGTTGATAAATTGTTCCATGAATTCAGTGTTTTAGACATCCTAATCTTGCTCAACAATAATAGATATCAATATTATAATGAAAGAGGCAAGAGAAAATTAATTTAATCACATCTTCTGCCAAGTAAACTGTTTATTTGCATTAAAATAGCTCTCTAATAGTCAATCATTTTGTCAAACACTCACACACAGAGTAACATGACTCTGTCTCATGATTTTCCACAGTCTATCCAGAGGAAAAAGAGCCATTTTTACTGACTGAATGTGGTCATGATTCATGTTCCTCACACGAGAGTTTGAAGACACAAACTAGGGAACAAGAAAGCCGAAGTCTGAAAATTTTCCACTCAGCAAAGCCAAAGGCATCACAGCGCCTTCATCGTGAACACCAAGCATTCACTGCCAGAATGAAGGTGGTTGATTAACTGGGGTTTGTAATGGATTTTCAGATCGAGAAAACAGATTGATGATCTCAGAAGAAGGCAAGAAACAACACTGATGGGTAATAAAACATTTAAAGTATTTATTTTTCATCAGAGAAGGCTACATGACATTCATTTTGTTTTAACTTAAGACTTAAGCTTTGTCATATACCGGTTTATTTGGCCAACTATTGAGGATGAAGGTGTCATGGGACCTAATGACAACAATGTATGCCATCTATCAAGGTTGAAGTTTGAGATTTTTGTCATTTAAAATTTTTAAGATACTGCTCATGATAAAAATATTATCAACCACTACTTCTTACGTGATACTTGAGTAACTTCTCAGTATGTCAATTGAAAGAATTGAAATTAAGTTTTTCCTGGGACAAAAGGAACCAAAATATGGCTTTTAAAATCCTCTGCACTATCACTTAAAAAACTAGATTCTCTATAGTATGATTACTTTTTCACTGTATCACAGAGGATCTTCATTAAATGTAATAGAGGTGACTGATGCTTGTTGTTGTTGGACTAAATCGAACCAACAGGAGATTAAGTTCGAAAAACTTCGAAAAACAGTAATGTTTGAAAAACGTTACTGTGTATTATGCGTAAAAGGCTACCCCAGAGAGTAAAACATGAACTATGGGAGTAAAGCACAACCAGATAGAATTCTTCGCATCAAGTTAAATCCACTTTAAGATACTGCTCATGATAAAAATATTATCAACCACTACTTCTTACGTGATACTTGAGTAACTTCTCAGTATGTCAATTGAAAGAATTGAAATTAAGTTTTTCCTGGGACAAAAGGAACCAAAATATGGCTTTTAAAATCCTCTGCACTATCACTTAAAAAACTAGATTCTCTATAGTATGATTACTTTTTCACTGTATCACAGAGGATCTTCATTAAATGTAATAGAGGTGACTGATGCTTGTTGTTGTGTTTATTATGTTGCTCCATGAGAGCAAAATAATTAAATGACTAATCCAAAGCTGTCGTCCTCAACAACAAGGTTCTATCCCCGGAAAGCCCCCTATCCCCTGATGGTACACCGAATCCCCCTGATTGAAAATAAATGTAAAGATATGTGCAAAAAACAGTAATCTATTAGAGTGAAATATGATCTATACAAGATAGATCTCCTTGAGTTGATGATTTAGTTTAGTTATGTTCAGAAAACTGTGTTTTTTTAATAAAAACTCCCCCGAATGAGTAAAAATGAATTTTCAGGGTAAAACACAACGTGCACATCTCCCTGGTGTCAGAAGTATACAAGTGACCATTCCTAAAATTAATCCAATTCCTCACACTAAGGTCCACGATTATATAAAATTTGAAAATGATCTATGAAATAGTTTTGATCTATCACATAAACACGAAGGATCTGAGGGTGAAATTTTCACTAATTACAAAAAATATTGTAAAACGTAATATCGGTTTTGAAAAGTACCAGAAGAACACAATGCATCACAGAGCTGTTTCGGTATTAAAAAGGGGACCAGCATCATATTGGGCAGGTGGTTTTAATATTGTTGGTGATATTTCTTCACTTTAATATGCTGTACTCAGAAACATTACAGATCAGGGTTAAGGAAGCAAGCTCAGACTTGTAATTGGTTAAAGCACAAAAATATGTATAATATTTATAATGAAAAATATTAATTATACGATATATATATGAAGAAGATGGTACCCATATATTTTTCTCGGAAATTTGAGATATTGTTGAATCTTCATTGCTGCATCCGCGTCCACAGAGCGTTCGTATAATAACTCAAAAACTACATCATGAATCATTAGGGGTACCCAACTTGTGAAGAAGAACTATAGTGTTTTTGGAAAAGTTTGGTTATATGGTTATATATTTCTGATAGTAAGGGGAGCTTTATCTCCAAAATTGTTAGTGATTTAGTATATTTTATATTTTACTCACTAGGGGGAGCTTTTATAAAAAACACAGTTTTTTCGGATATAAATTACAAACCATTTTTCCATTTATTCCAAATTTATTTATCAATGGACTCTAGTGAAAGAAAGAACTGGGTTGATTTTTGGAAATGTCGTTTGTATAGTTTTGGCACTAGGGGGAGACCTATCACCAAAAGTCTTTAGGTAAAAAATTCTCAAGCATTAGTCCATTAATCTCGTACATGTTATATTTTACTTTAAAGTTTCTCATTTTACTCACTAGGGGGAGCTTTTTTACTGAAAACACTGTTTTCCAGACATACCTCAATCATTTTCATGGATCATTTTCAAACTTGATACCGCAATAAACATTATCATAAGGAAGAACTGGATTGAATTTTGCAAAGGTTGGTCTGACACTAGGGGAAGTTCACTTCAAAAAGTTTTCCAGACAAAATCCGGTCCAATTAGGTCCAAATATTTTACAAAATGAACTACAAATTTTGTGCCTATGAATCGACTCAAGGAGATCTATCTCTTTTCTTTTACTTATATAATTCATATTTTCTCACTAGGGGGAGCTTTTTATAAAAATAACATTTTTTAGTCGTAACCGTTGGACTGATTTAGTCCAAATTCAGTGCATTTGAATTGACTAAGGGAGATCTATCTCATTTTATATTTTACTCTATTAGTTCATATTCTACTCACTAGGGGGAGCTTTTTGAATGAAAAACACTGTTTAACATATATAACTCAAAAACTATTTCATGGATCATTTTCAGATTGCATGCCCATATAGACCTTATTGAGAGTTTTGGGCGATAAATTCTCAACCGTTGTTCTGATTTGTTCCTAATTTTGTGCATATGAATCAACTCAAGGAAACTTATCTTGTATTAATCATATTTAACTCTAAAGGTTCACATTTTACTCAACAGGGTGACAATTTATTTATGAAAAACAGTGTTTTCCAGACATACCTTGAAAACTTTCATGGATAATTTTCAAACTATATCCCCCATAGAATTTAGTGCATACATACATCATTTCTCAACTGTTGGTCTGATTTTGTCAAATTTGATTCATGTGAATCGAAAAGAGAGGGGGCTATAATGTATAAATCATATTTTTCCCATTTTGTCTAACATTTTATGTATATAATTTAGTCAATTAAGGGAGCATCTTTTTCTTTTCCGATAAATACCGTGGAAATAACTTCCAATTTAATTTGAGTAGAACAATCAATATTTGTACAATATTTGTACAGCGAAGGGGATTGGGAACTGTTCGGTGATATACCCTTGCTGACAGGGACGACAGTGTGGGTCTAGTTTTTTTCTGTATTTAAAACCGTTTTCAGTTTCTGCAACAGTGATTGAACAAAAGTTTTGCTGACTGCAAACTTCAATGGCCTGGTTAACAGATAGTGACCAACTATAAATAATTGTGTCATCAGCATAAAAAAAGTACAAAGCATTCGATAAGCTGTCACATAGCTTATTATGTAGATGGAAAACAATCTATAGAGGGCAGATTTCCAGAATTTTGGAACTTTATTACCTATAACACTCAGATTAAAAAATATAAGATATAAGATATAAGTTCAGCGGTAACATCCGCAGCTAGCTTCAGAATAAAAGCATCCAGTTTATCTGGGACTGCTCTGTATTTGTGTCCAGATGCTTACGCAGTCTGTGGACTTCCTGGACAGGTACAGGCAGAAAGTGATGACCAGTAGTATGATCAACACTTTCTTTTTCAGCTTGCACGTCAACTGTATGATTATCAGGACACTGTGACTATAATTAAAAAAAGCAGCCGGAATAAAAAAAAAATTATTCAAACAATGTAGCACTGCTGATTTTTCAGTCAGAGTGTATCTTGCAATCTTGATCTAAAACGTTTGTAAATCACCCACTGCTACTCGGCTAGAGGACGATTTTATCACTTCCCTGAACTTAGGGTCAACTTAGGGTCAATATTTTGTTGTTTCGACAAGATAAAACTCAGATTTGGCTCTCTTAAGGAACTATACTTGTTGCCTCGGTTTGGGTATTTTTTTCTGTGGCCCAGGTAACATCCTTTTCTTTCAGAAGGTTAGCAGTCTCAGAGGAGAAGCATGGAAGGTTTCTCCCTTTTTCCCTGAATTTTCGTAAAGGTGTATGCTTAGTATTTCTTGGGAGAAGTTCCTCTGGTGGTATCACTCAGTGTAATCCTCTCTCAAACGTTTATAGTCAGAGCATTAGTACATAAGACATAAGAAATTCGGCTTCAGCTTTTAGATATTTAACCCCAGACACATGAGCCCCTTTGTGCCTCTGTGAGGGTTGGATTTAAAAACAATAAACTCTCATAAACAGAGAAGATCTGTTATAGCCAAGCTTTGATCTGGTTTTTCTCACTGAAATTCCTGAAAAACTGTGACCTCCCATGCTGTAAGCTTTGCTGACTGTGCTATAAATCCTAATGAGTCAGTGCATCAGCTGAATGACTGACAATCCACCGAAATGAGGCTTTTAGTGTCTCTGACACTGATGCACTGATGTGAAGCTTTGGAGCAGAATGTTAATGATATTTGGATGAAAACACAACTTGAAAACTATACACTATATGTGAACCTGTTTATCTGATTTCTTGATTAGAGAAACTTTCTCCATAGTGAGGTCATGGATCATTATGAAAAAGCACCCTTCTCGTCCCCCTCCCTGCAACAGCCAAAACAGATGCTCTTGCAGTACCTCCCAGGGTTGCCACCGGCTTCAGGGTGTAAAAGTACACTTTGTTTTTGTCTTTGTGCAGCATTACAAAAGCAGAACAGTGAAACTGTTTTTTAGGCGTTTTTTGATAATAATAATAAGAGAAACAAGCTTTCAAACGGAAAACTTGATACCTGTGCTTATCAGCTCCCCTGTTGATGCTGCATTCCGACCAAATTAAGCAGTCCAGAAAGAAGGCGGCAGTTTTCTCGTCAGGGTCACCACCGGGGTCATGGTAGCCTTCTGCGGCGTCAGGCCCAAAGGCTGGTATTCATTGCCTCTCTCAGTCTGAGACACAAGCCAGTCATCCACACTTATATATAGCCCAGAGAGGAGAAGGAGGAGAAAGCGTCACCAACACCACAACACAGCGATTAGAGAGCAGAAAGGGAGGGAGGGGGTCAGAGACACAGAGACGCGCACTACAGAGAGAGAAAGGTTTAAATCCCTGTGAGTTATTGGAGTTCTTCTAAAGTCTGATCTTCTTGGGTGGAAAAGTATGAACTCATCTACTTCAATCCGCATCAGACAGGAAGGCAGACATAAACACCAAGCTGTAAACAACAGATTCTAGTGTACAAGGGTGTCTCTTTGTTTTTGCGCATGTGTATTTAGAAGAAGAAAACAAATGGGACTTGAGATCGAGTTTAAGTGATTTTAATTTTGACTTTTGATTGCAGGGAATTTTCTCATTTATGCACCAATTCTCTAACATGACTGAATATCCATGTCAGAAAATGTGTTAGGTTTGAAAATGTGACATGTTTCTGAGATCAATAATTAATATAATAATATAATATTAATAATAATAATAATAATAATAATAATAATATAATATTTCAAATTGAGGAAAGTGATCCTTATTTATATGAGGAATCATCAATCAATAGATATTAAGTTTGGATTGAGAAATGTTCAACATTACAATAAAATATATCAGCATAAGAATTTTAAAAATTACACCATAAAAAGTAAAAATAATAATTAAAAAAAGTTTTTTTCTAGATTTTTATCAAAATTAATACTGAGGTCTTTCGCATTTACGATGTTTTTAATCTGAATCTTATCCTTACAATAACTTCTTTAAAGACGCTGTGAAACAACCCCCACATTCAAAGGATGATCTAATTAAAATAGTAATTAGTAAAGTAAAGTTATGATACATTTTACTTGTAGTGCCTACCGAGTATTTGATCACTTTCTGAGTGAAACTCATATGTAATGGGGAATCGATTCCAAAAAAGTTGCAGAAAAATCTGAAAAGTTAGCAATAGTGATTATATAGTGATTGACACATATTCTGTCAATCACATGCCCAAAATGTAAAACACAGCTTTTTCCCAAATTCAAGTGGACAACTGAGAGAATGTGACATTGCGGCTCCCTCCCCTTTCTTTGTATTGTGGCTTGTTCTTGCAAGCCTAACATAAGATAACCACCAACAAGGATAACAAGGAACTATACTTGGGTGCAAGGTTGGTACATAATACTCTAGTTATACCATTATTCCATTGGCACATGTCAACCTTATTGAATGCTCACCTGTAAGACTTTATTGAAAATCAATAAGATTTAAAATCAATAAGTTCTAGAGACAAACCAGTCTCCAACAGGATAAGAAATTTGTAAACTGAAGACCATTCATTGTAACATAATCACATAGATAGTCAATATGACTTCTGGGTAATCCATAAGAACTGACGTGAAATGACCTGTGGTCTTCATATTGCGGTAATGCACTAGAGAGAAAGTTACTTATACTTCAGTGAAAGGCAGGGAAGGAGAAGACTAGAGGCGAGTTAACACAAACATGCAAAACAAGCTTTGCATGTTTTATAGGAAATCAAATTGATTTAGTTCACAAATCAGTACTCAAATATTCCTACACTGCATTTGGTAAACCTTAATACAAGAAAATTCCACAGAGCATCTTTTAATGAACGGCTGAATGAATGGCTTTTTGACACTGAAAAGTACTCCTGTAAGCTGTATGTGTTTAAAATATGAATGGTGATGCAAATAGGTGAATTAAGAGCAGATTTGAAAATCAGCATAGCAAGTGACACCATATTTCTATTTCTATTACTATTCTAGAATATTCAAAAGTTCGGACATAGTTTCTCATTTAAGAGAAAGAAAGCTGTGTCTGGGAGTGTATATGAAAAAGGTCCAATGTATATAAAATATTACAATCATTGTATTTCTTAACATGTATTCTGACTCCTCACTGCAGTAAAGTTTCCCAGAACTTTAACACAGCCCATGCTAACATTCCAGTGGTCAACCACACATATTTACAACCAGAAGACAAAAGTCACCATGAACTCGAGCCCCTGTGACTCCCTCTGATTAATCTAGACATGGATTTCCCCATCTTAGCTTTGTTGTCATACTCAGTAAATACAACATCCAACCACCTATTTAGTCATTCACATCTGTGGCAGGAAATAGTTTATAATTGTAATAATTTTTTTTATTTCAAAAGGTCATGCTATTATTATTATCAGAAAATATTGACTGTTTCTGCATAAATAAATGTTCTGCTGTTACGTTTGAGCTACAGAGAGCATGTTTCTAACCTATGCCACCACCAAGGAACAAGCCAAGTATATCAGGATTTTATGCATATAAATAAATATTTGTATCCATGTTAATTTGATTAATATGTATTTATTATCGATTTGTTTATCATAAACTTTTCCATGATGCTTTAGCATTTCCAAATAATTTTTTGTCTTGACACATTTCTTCATTTTGAACACATTTTCATTTCTCTTATACTTCAACACTGTTTTGCGGATGTCATTTCTAGCCGTATGTCCAATTTAGTCCAAATTTGCTGAATATAAATCAATCATATCAAGTGGCAGCAGACTAAGTAGGGCATTCCAGACATCTCTCCGCCAGCTCATCCTGGGTAGTCCCGAGACATTATATATGCCCTCCAGCGTGTTCTGAACCTATCTCAGGGTTTCCTCCCAGTTGGTTGTGCCTGACGCATCTCCTAAGGGAGGCGTCCTGGAAATGCCAATAGCCTCCACAGGCTCCTTTCTACGCAAAGGAACAGAGGCTCTGCTCTGAGTTCTCTCCAGATGTCTGATCCCCACACCTTATCCCGAAAGTATGAGCCCGGCCACCCTACAAAGGAAGCTCATTTCAGCTGCTTGAATCCTTGACCTCATTATCATTCCGTCAGTATCCAGAGCTCATGACCCAATGTGAGTGGTGGAAAATATATGGACCGGTAAATTGAGAGCTTTGCCTTACAACTCAGCTCTTTCTTCACCTCAATTGACTGATACAACACCTGCATTAATGCTGATGTTGCACTGAGCCACCTGACCATCTCACAGTTAATTTTCCTATTCAAGAACAAGACAACAAGACACTTAAACGGTTTCGCTTGAGGCAGCAACTAACCCCTAACCATAAGGGGAGAAGCCACTGGTTTCTGGCAGAGAACCATGGCCTCAGATTTAGAGCTGCTAACTCTCATACCCGTTGCTTCACATTCAACTGCAAACCGTTCCCATGTACGGTGGAGGTCATGGACTGATGAAGCTAACAAAACCACATCATCTGCAAACAGCAAAGGCATTTTTTTACTCCCTTGCTCCTCACCTTGACTGCATCTTGAGAACCTGTCCATGAATATCAAGAACTAGACTGCGAAAAGTGTCAACCTTGGGGGCTTCAAACACTCACTGATATGGCCAAAACTTTAACTTTGGTTATACAGGGACCCAATGGCTTATAGCAATAGCACGATACCCTAGACTCCTACAGTAGCCTGCCCAAGCTCTTCCCACACCCGGGTTTTTGCTGCAGCCCTTAGAATCCCTCGTTCCCTCTTTGATGCTTGGAGACACCCCTCGCAGAAACAAGTCCAGAATGACTCCTTCTTCAGCTTGACAACTTCCTTCACCGCTGGGGTCCACCAGAAGGTTCTCATGTTGCCACCACAACAAGCAACAATGACCATCCATATGTCGGAAGTTATCCGGAGGTGCGAGTTGAAGAACTAAAGTCCAAAAGAGGTTCCGAGTTCATCCTCACTACACATTTACACGTTTACCAGATCTGTCCTGCAGTCTCCCTCGCCATCTGATCCAACGCATCACCAGGTGGTGATCTGCTCTTTTCTTCACCCGAGTGTCCAAGAAATAAGGCCGCATATCTGACGATAAGATCAAAATGTTGATCATATATCTTTGGCCTAAGGTGGCCTTGTACCACGTACACTTATGAGCCAACTTATAGTACAACATAGTGTTTGTTTTTGAACAGTCAATGTCAACCACAGAAGTCCAATAACAAAGAACTAATTAAATAATTGTTGCCAAAAACGGTTAACGGTGGCCTGTAAATGAACTACAACTTAAGAAAACACATACACATATACAGGGGGGCATGTTAGGGTCATTATTAAGTTTATTTGTAGTTTTCACAAAGGTGATGTTAAGGAAAGATACCACAGCTAATCAAAATATCATGAAATGTTTGTGTATCATATCTGTTTTTTATGAAGTATTAAAAAAGCTTGTCCGTGAGTCCATCCCATTTAAGTGTGCTTCGTGAAAGCTTCCACTATCCTGTGGCATTTGCAGATAGTTTTTTCTGAAAGTGTTGTGTTGTAGCTTTTGCAGATCCTTTTAGCTTGATATGTTGTCTTGTAGCTTTTGCAGCGCGCGTGTCTTGTGAAACTGATGAAGATCTTTTCTTTAATCGCAATGTGCTATGTTGTTAAATTGATGAAGATGTTTTCTTTGTTTGCCAGTGCTTTATCTATTTGAATGTGTTTTCTTAAGTTGAAAAGGTGTGCTATTTAGCAATGTTTAAGAAAATGATGAACTTGAAGTGATTACTATAACACCCAAAAAATGTATTAATCATCTCTTGGATAGGAAAATACTTAGCGGAGGTAACGAGGGCTATTTGGAAATATAACCCTCATTATATACAATGGTCGAAATAATAATAATGATAATAATATGTTTTTCTTATATAGCCCTTTACACGAAACTCAATGAAGCTTTACAGAGTCTAGTTCAGACGGAGAAGCGACCAAGGTCCTCTTTGGATATCTACATGTAATAATATTCATCCATTCATTATGTTTTAAAGGCTTATCTTTCAGGTAGTCACAGCTGACCTTGAGCGGTACCCCCAGGGTGATTTCCCAGCTCTTCACATAGAGACACAGACAACCATTCACACTCACATTCTCTCCAAAAACCAAAAATTGGGCAATTTTTGGTTAGGGTCACCAATTCACCTAAATAAGATTGCATGTTTTTGGACTGTGGGAAGAAGCCCGAGTTCATGGAGAGAACCGTCACAGTAATGGGGACGAACATGCAAACTCCGTACAGAGGTGGAGTGGAGTTGAACCTGCTACGGTCTTGCTGTGAGGCAGCTGAGCTAACCACTGTGCCCCTCCCTCATTAAGTTTTCCAAAGTGGTATTAGCTACTCTGTATGCAAAAAGTGGAGGGGAAATAATGAGAGACCTCACATCTTTGTTGCGACCACCAATCTATGCTCAAGCAGAATACTGAAGCAGTACATGAACATTAAAATCAATGAATAATCATGAAGAAAGATTATTGTCATTAATTATCGAATGATCATTTTTTTTGCAATAATTATGGAGCCTTACTATTCTCTGACACAAAAGTTAAGTTATGCATTTTTTATAGCCTTAATGTTTACGAGGCTACTGAGTGTCTGTTTATATTGTTTGTGTTTCAAGGAGACCTGTCACTGCTTTGACTATGCAGACGTGAAACTAATAGACACCTCTCGTTTGGTTACAGTGACGCCAGAGAAAAAAAAAGTGTTTACTATTACATAAAGTATATACCGAAGATGTGACATCGGAACTAGTGGTTTTATGTGCATTTTCTCTAGATCAACAACTACTGAGCGCTAACCTCAGTGTTTTTTTTCCTCTCCTGAATTATCAGTCATGACAAACTCACTCAGATCTCTGCGCTCTTCAGGTGCTGCAATTTCCCCTTATCTTGTCCCGTGGCTTACCGTCCAATTTTCTTACAAACACACTCACACTGCAGCACACAACATTTTGACGGCCAATGGGACAAATGTGGCTGGTAACTTGATTAAGTGCATTTCTGCATGGAGAAATCTGAAGAACATTGTTTTGTGAAGTAATCTGTGTTTGGTAAGGTTTTTCTGGTGGTCAGAACCAGCAGCTAAATACACTTAAAATCAGAGCTGTGTGTTTCTGTTTAGGAAAATTCACTTTCATTCTGCTAAATTAAGAGCCATCTTTCCTTGAATAATTGAAAGGTGTTTCACATAAAAAATACCTGCAGGAGCCATCGAGTAACTAAAAAATTTCCTCATCTGGTAAAGTAGACTAATGATGAATGTTACATTAATACAACAAAAAAGGATGGCATATGATAAGGATAAAGACACACTTTTTATGTATTTATAGGACTTATTCTATGTATTGTTTCCAGCTTTAGCCGAGCCTTCTAGTTTTTGTCCTTTCATTCGTTGTGTGATTGTCATTTGTTATAAATGAATAGCTCAAATATGGATTAACTACTGGCAGAAACAAGTTACACGCAAAAGAAGAATAGATAAATTGAATTCATTAATAAATCAGAAGTTAAAAAAAATTAGGCATGGCTCAAAACCTTAAAGCAGTCATAAAAACTGTCCAAGAAGAGGGGCTAAAGCAAATCCAGTTAAGGGAAAAAAATGGACACTGCATAAAAGGTGAAGGAGTCCAATTAAACCTTCAATCCAAATAACTGAAGTCTCAATTCTCAGAGATTCAAGGGCCATGTACACAACCCAATTCAACAACAGCATTTTGGGAGCCTAAAATTAAAGACCTTCAAGACTAATCATTGAAAGTATCACTACGTTCAGCAATTTCAACCATCAACTTTCACTTGCTGCACACTCTACTCAATTTATTAAGGCTGTGGAATTTTGATCTTATTCTGTATTGTTGATATTATAAAAGTTACATCGCCAACTACTGGCCTGGCATACACACTACAGTGTTTTCAGTCATTTTTATATTTTATGTGCGCTAGAATCGTTTTGAAGACATTATCATAAGTATGCAGTTTGTTTGTTTTTACAGGCGTTAGTGTTCAAACCAGAAAAAATTTCCAGTAATTCACCACAAAAAACTTGTAAATTCTAACTGATGATCACATCAAAAGCACAATGATGACTTCTCTAACTTGTCCTGATATTACAGGGAGATGTCGGACTCCTCCCGGGGAAATATAGTGGCAACATGGCATGAAACGTCTGCATTAATGAAGGGAAAAGATGAAGACCTGAGAGGTTCCAAGAGTCTGGTCCCTCCCAGACCTCGCTGCTCTTAAGGATAATGTTCCAGTGCTCACTGCGGCCTATCCTCCACAGGTGAAAGAGCACCCAGTTGACTGCACTGAAACCCATCTCAATGGTTTTTGAGATCCCCCCCCATTGAAAGCTGTAGATTCCTGGTTATGGAGATGTGGGCTGTGGTGCAATATAGGTTGTAATCTGAAAATGCACTGCTATAGATGTAACTAAATTTGACACACTTGTACAAAGTTGGAGTTGAGTTACTTCAGCCTTGTGATGTGTACATAGATGTTCTCTTAGATAATGTATTATTATTATTATTATTATAATTAAAAAGTCCTCTTTTTTTCAAACTGTTATTTCAAATATTTGCAGAGAATACGTGTTGATAATTTCAATAGGGAATGATGACAAGTACAAGAAGACATGGACATTAATGGGCATGCGGAATTCCACATATCCACACAGGCATATACTTTGTTCTCATACATTACTATATATTCCACTGAACACAAACTCACAGACTGGTTTCAGACCTCTACTCCATGATTGTGCGTAGGAAACCACATTCCAGTGGGCAGAGGTTGAATTCTTCTGGCCCGACATTCTGATTCTGACTGCAGATTTGCTTCCACCACCTCCATGGATGAAAGGCCCACCCCAAGCCCCCTTCTCTGTCCCTCTCTCTTTCTCTCTCACACACACACTCACACAAAGTCGCCCCTAGAGAAACCTCAGCATCCCTGGCAGAGGCAGTCAGAGCCTCCACATGTACATATGGATTGTGTTATAAAAATTTCTGGGCTCAGACTGCATGGATCCTACTGCCACTTTAAAGGCTCCAGATGTAATGAGGCTTCAAGCTGCCTGAGGAGGAAGCTATGGTTCAGGGTCAGTTTTTGATCAATACAGATTTTATACTATTGAGGGGATTTGGAGAATGTGCAGCTGCTGCATAATGATGGTTGATAGAAATTAAAATTTAATTACAAAAAGTGACTTTTTTTTAGAAACCCATTCATGTCGATTTGCATACTTTACAGACCTAAATTTCCTACTTGTTACATACCCCTGTCAGAGATAAGTTCACTTCCTTTTTCCTTTCTGGGGATGTTACTAAACCAGTAATGCAAAGTACAAAGATTGTTGTAGCCTTTGCAGCTACTTTTGATGTATGTTAAAATGTTCATTTTTGTATATAATTATTTAATATTGTAAAAACGTCATGATCAATATTTTAGCCCTACTGAAAATCAACTTGAATGCTGCCGAATAAAGAACCTCACATCTAAAAATGGAACTAGCCATTTTGTGACAGACTTTAGAAATTAATCTAACATAGATATCAGAGCTATATATTTACACATGGATGAAATCTAAAGCAAAGATAACCAAATTAATCATTGTATTAAAAGAAACAACTGGAATTTAGCCACTGAGAAATGATCCAGGGGTTATCTTATTTGTCATTATGTTCAATGCAGTGCCAACCAGATTTATAAAGTTCTACTGAAGTTGTCCATGGCATCCTCAACAGACATAAATGGAGAATTTGTGCAGTTTCATGGGAACAATTCTCTCCAACATATAATTATTTAATACTTGTATAAACTTGTTCAAATACAACCAGACTGGTAAGTTGTACTCTTCACTTTTATATCACAAACCAATCCTGCCTTGAAGCACATCTAACCTTCACAAATTTCATCAAAGTCTGCTTGCAATTGGGTAATTAAAGGCATATCTCAATTTGGCAACAACATTCTGACCAGCTTAACATCAAAACCTCCTGCCTATTATAGTCCAGGTCCCCCTTTTGTCACCAAAACAGGTCTGCAATGCTTTGTGTGTTCTGATACCTTTCCACCAGTACCAGCATTGACTTTTTCATCATCATGACAGTTGACAGTTTTTGTTTTAATGACAAAATTCACATTTTCCACCTCACCTCTCAACTTTGGTTAAAATGTTATGGCTAGATATTGTCTGACTGACTAAATCTCAGAGAACAAGGTTCAAGTAGAAGGAATTTATGGTTGTGTCCAGTGCTTCCAATCATTTAGGACTATTCACCTAGTTTATAGAGATACCTAATCATGATTTCCTGTTCAACACACCACCAGACTTTACCCTGATTTTTTTATCAGTCGCTAATGAACATAAACTTAAAAACCCAGCCACAAAAGGGTCAAATACCAGTGTACAGGGCCTTTTCACCCTCAGCAGTTAACAACATAAATGATCTGGAAGACTTGGTCTCACGGTGGTTTCAGTCAGAGGTTCCAGTGAATTGTACTTACTGTTTGTTTTACAGCAGGATTGCCAGTTTTCCCCGCCAGTCATATTATTGTTTCTGATGCCATCTTCGCCCAACCACTTCATTCTGCATTTCATGTCTCTCGTGGGCTTCACAGATTTGTTAAAGGACCAAATTCTAAGAGGTTGACTGGATTCAGAATCAACAGCCTGACGCCAGGGTGTTTAGACGACAGCCGTTTAGTGTTTTGACTGGATGGGACGTCTTTTACTTACTGCGATGAACTATTCCTCTTCCTGTAACACTAAAAAATGCCTTTAACTGATTAAGCCTTATCTGAAGTTGTTAAATGATTGTGTTTTATAAACTAGGTTAAAGTTATTTTAAAACTCTAAAAGTAAGTTATAGCTTTACTGATTTCTAATAAATGTTTGTAGATGGATGTGGTTCATACAAAATTGATCTTAATCAGGGGACCCCATCATCATTTTCACTGATGACTAGATAGGCAATAAACAATTTCAATGTTTGGCTGGTTAGGCTGGCATATCTCAACAACCAATTCTGAGAAATTTCAAATTCTCTCTGTAATGTCCGCAAGTTCATATCTGTGACTTTCATGACATACTCCAACAATGCTTTGCAGAACTGCTAGCATGTATCTAGACTGCTAAGACTTTCTTCCATGCTGGTGTGAAAAAATAGGGGGGAGGAACGGAGGCTGGCAGCGACCTATAGAGCGCCCTTGATTGCTCAGTGTGCCGTTTCCAGAGAGGAGAGACGGCAGGGAAGAGGAAAGTGATTGGATTGCAGTTCCCTTGGTCAACTGGACAGCCTTTACCAGTTTACCTCTCAACTGTTCAACAAGTCTTTTAAGGCAAGGATTGACGCTAACTTTTAGTATTTCAATTTACTGATTTATTGTAAGTTATTACGTAAGTAATTACATAATAACTTAAACTATTATATAGTATTTGGTTGGATCAAACTGACATGTTGGCTCCTTTTGGCATGACTACAGCTCATAAAATAAATTTGGTTAAGTAAAGTCACAATGACATCGGCATTAAAACAAAAGATCGTTGATAACAATGCATTTGAGTGGGTTTGTTTGGCATTCAGAGCAAAATGTTACAAAAATATTGTATAATACTTTTTTGGAATAAGAATGATATTCTCTTTACCAATTGAAGGATTCATAATTATTTTTTGCAACAAAGACAAAACAGAGAGTGACTCCCAATTCCATGCTCCATTCTTAATTTTCACACAAGAAAACAGAAAAATATAATTTCACACAATAATTTCATGAATTAATTGTTTCTAATTAATATCATTCTACTTCAGGCAAGATTCAAACTTGCAATCATGTGGGAAAACATCTAACAGTAATAGTAAGCTTCCTTTCTCTTATTCTTACCTTTACATACTGAAAGAGGGAAATTATGTGTTTTCCAGAGGGTTAGTCACTAAAACCATGTCTGCTTGCAAAACGTTGGAATTGGAGTTAGTGGGATTTATGTTTTTGTTTTTTTTGTCATCTGAGGCAGTTTTTGGAAGCGAGACATCTATTCATCTTGATTGTCAGTAATCAGTGTTTAAACCATGTGAACTGTTTGTGTATGCAGTTCGTAAATGTTTATCCACTTTCTCTATCAATCTGTAATCGGCAGCGGCAGATGAAGCTTATTGAGATGCAGCAGGGAGGTGATGAACGGCTGACAAACTGCCAATCCCAGCTGCAGTTGAAAAACATCACAGTTTAAATCAGATATTTTAGGATTTTGATTAGTAATTTTTTATCCCGTCACTAAATAGATATTTATTCCATTTATCCATTGTAGCAACATCCCTAGCCATGTTGTGCTTTCTGTAGATTTTGAGCACTGACACCACGCCTGGTGAAGAAGAAGCCCCTTAGTGCTGAATTGTCGCCGTCCACAACTAATGCTAAAGCTAAGGAGCCTAGCAGCTGCTTTCCTGGCCATGCCAAAAATGACAGGGATTTGCACCTGGAAGAAAGTCCTCGTTTACATTAGGTGCGGATTCGCCAACATCAGTGAGAGATTCAACAACTTTAGTGGCAGATTTACAAATCTGGAAAAGACTCTGCAGCTGTTACAAAGTTCTCAGAAGGACCTACTGCTGAAAGTAGAATGTGTTGAAGAAAGAGTGTTGGAGCAGATAACCGCTTAACCTGTCTGGAGAAAGGCCTCTCGACTATGAAGCAGGAACACGCCAGAATCAAGCCCAAGGTGGAGGACGTTGAGGGCAGGCTATGCCACAGTAATATTAGATTTGTCTGCATAATTGAACAAGAAGACGGGGGTAATGCAACAGAGTTTTTTGCAGCCCTTATTCTGAAATCTTTTTGGGCAGGAACACTTCAAGTCCTCTGCGGTCTTCAATTGGGCGCTCCAGACTCTACAGCCGCCGCCGTGGCAGGTGAGCAAAACCTTACGCCATCATTGTCCAGATCCACTTTTACTGAGATAAGTAGTTCATTCTGCGACTTCAAGCCATTCACAGTGTCAAATCTAAATCAGGCAAATATAATTACTCATCCACAAGAGATTAACACACCTGTTACAAGAATTTCTACAAGGAACTATACACAATGAAAATAAAGGTGACTGAAGTGGATTTTGCTAACTTTTCTATACATCTAGATATCCCCCAACTAGATGACTGGCTGACCTTCTAGAATCTGTTCTAGGTTTCCCCTTCGGAAAAGCAGCAGGCCCAGATGGCTTTGGATGATAATTCTACAAGGTGTTTCATGAAAAAATTATCCCGTTTATGTTAAGGATGGTGAATGATTCATTGGAAAATAAGAATCTAGCCAGCTCACTCAACGAAGCATACATTTGCTTGCTGTAAGAAAAGGAAAAGGAGCAGACCAACCCTGTAAGTTACAGTTCCACTTCTATTTTAAATTATGATCAGAAATTACTACTAAAGTACTGACTACAAAACTGGCTACACATATTTCAACAATTATACACCCAGAGCAGCAAGAATTCATTGATTAATTTATAGATACATTGTATTCAGTCAGTGAATCTGAGTCCACCATACTGTCATTTATTTGGGCAGACAACCCCCTCGCACCTCGAATGTTTACATACAGAAACATGTTTACAGCAGCGGCCTTGGCTTTCCTGTTTTCAAGCATTACTATTGGGCCTTAAATACGAGGGCTCTCACCTTCTGGTGACTGTCCTACTGTAGAGAAATATAACTGTGCCTAATTAACTATGCAGCAACAAGAGAACTGAGGAATGTATCATCGGAACAACAAGTCCATGAAGGGTACAATGAAGCCGTGTCCTATGAGTCAACAACTGCCAGGTGTAACTGCTTAAAATGAGTTTGTTACGGGAACAAGATAAAATGCAACCGCCGATAATGAGTGTGCTGTGCGAACGATATAAATGTGCTGATAAGGCGACCCTCCACTACAACACCGCCCCAGCAGGAGGACTATAAAAGTCAATCACTGAGGCTTAACGGGGCTCACCCCAGATAGACTCCAGGAGGACGACGATCTGCGGTGATCCCGAGCTCGTTAAATATCTCTGTATTCTGAGGTGGTTGGACCACCTTAAGATAACTGTTATCCGTCTAAAACATAAATAAAAGCAGCTAGCGTGAAATCTACTTTGCATGCTCTCCTTTGTCCTGAGGAGAACGATCTCGGCTACGAAAAACGCAACCTTCAACTTCTGCTGTTTTGGTCTAAATGATTTTGGCCAACACTACTGTCTCCCAAAGATGGCTAAAAATCGAAGCTATGTCCGTTGCAGGAACCCCTCTCCCAACGTTTCTCTTTTCTGGAGCAAAGTCCTCTGAAGTATTGCTTGAAAACAACATTTTTCTCAGAAACTCTTTGAAAGTACTTAATCAAATAAAAAACTCTCACACTCCCAAATGTTTCAGTACACATTCCAATAGCAAGCTATCATTTACTCAAACCAGCACTGATGGACAGACATTTTTTGGACTGGAGAGAGAGGGGCCTGCGCTGCATTGAATAATTTAAATACAGTAGATGATAGTAGATTCCTTCAGCTTCAAACTAAAACCAGCCTCCAAAACACAATTTTTATCGCTACCTTCGAGTCAGACATGTCGTACAAGAATCTTTCCCAGATCTTACACGCACATACGTAAGCGATTGCGTCTGGCTCCAGCGGGTGCGGGTGCAATAAGTCAGTTAGCATGGTTACACGGTACCATAAAATTTGAAGCGTGGGCAAACAGAGCACATCCAAGATGTTGAACGAGAAGTTTGATGAACAGGAGGTATACTGACAAATTAGTTGGCAAAAATGTTGGAATTTATGGCCAATTATCAATTTATTTTTTTAACAATTCGCCTTATATCGTTTCTTTTATTTATTCTTTTTAGCTAAATTTTTATTATTGTTTGTTACATCTAATTTTTAATGGTGACAAGGGCCATGACTTGTGCGGAGAATTTGGTATGCCCTTCGAGAAGCAGTGCACACCCTGAACAACTTGGCAGTTCATCACAGAGCTGACAAACAAACAAACAGACATCATATCACATTACACATCATACACACGTATATTCACTACTATGGGCATTCACTTCTATTTAAAGTGTAATCCGTCAGTGTACTGGTGGCGCAATGGTTTACTGTTATGCATGGGAGTACTACATTCAAATCTAATTATGTTGATTTGATTTTCCTAGTCCGCGCCAAGTTAGTACTACACAAGCAATACGAACAAATCTTCATAATAAAGGAATTGAGTTTATCATCAGGACGATGAAACCCTTCACTTGTGCCCTCGACCCCTTTCCTACAGCCCTAGTGAAAACTAACATCTCTTCCATCAGTCCCCCGATCACAGCTTTAATAAACCAATACCTCCGGGCCGGCTTTGTTCCATCTGCCCTGAAAGCCACCATAATCAGACCACTCCTCACAAAACCTACTCTCGATCCAGAAGTTTTTGTTAATTACAGGCCCATTTCCAAACTCCCATTCCTCTCCAAAGTACTGGAAAAAGTAGTTGCTGCCCACCTCCAGGACCACCTCAAATACAAAAACCTTTTTGAAACCATTCAGTCTGGTTTCCGTTCCGCCCACAGCACAGAAACAGCTCTGCTTACAGTCACGAATGACTTACGGATGGCAGCAGATGCTGGTTCACCTTCCCTCCTGATACTCCTTGATTTGTCTGCTGCCTTCGACACAGTTGACCATGGAATACTCCTACACCGCCTACATCACACCATTGGACTCACTGCCACCGCCCTAAACTGGTTTCAATCCTACTTCACCGACAGAACAGAATACATTTCCCCAAGTAAGTTCAAGGTCCCGGACACACACCGTCACTTTTGGGGTCACCCAAGGATCAGTTCTTGGCCCCATTCTCTTCATACTGTACATGCTCCCCCTTGGCCATATCTTCAGTCGATATGGACTCTCATTCCATTGCTACGCTGATGACACACAAATCTACATAAAAACTGACCCTCCGCAGCCTCTCCATCTTCATTGTCATCATCCTCTCCCTTGTCAACTCCTCGCGCTTGTCTGGAGGAGATAAAGGTGTAGATGAAAACAACTTTCTCCAGTTGAACAGCTCCAAAACTGAAGCAATTTTAATTGGCACCCCTCATCAGACCCAGTCTTCCTCCATAACCAGTATTATCTTCTCTGGTCACGACATTCCCCTCTCTTCATCAGTCACCAACCTCGGCATAAGATTCGACCCTCAACTCACTTTTGAATCACACAACTCACTTTTGAATCCCACATCAAACACATCTGCAAGATCTCCTTTCACCATCTCAGAAATATTTCCAAACTCCGTTCTTCACTAACCTTGAGTGATGCTGAAAAGCTGGTTCACGCGTTTGTCTCCTCCAGACTGGATTACTGTAACGCACTTCTCATCGGGATCCCTGATAAAAGTCTTCAAAAACTATAGTACGCACAAAACAGTGCTGCTAGGATCCTGATGAGAGTTCGTAAACACAAACACATCACCCCCGTTCTTCATTCCCTTTATTGAGTTCCCATCTCCAAAAGGATTGATTATAAGATCTCTCTCCTCACTCACCAGTGCATCCATGGTAACGCACCCCCCTAGCTAAAAGAACTAATCAGCCCACTGACCTAAACACAATCCCTCCGTTCTACCCACTCATACCGCCTCCTTCCCTAAGAAGCTCAGCACCATGGATGATCCCACCATGGGGGTGGGCTTTCTGTTCTGCTGCCCCTCGTCTGTAGAATGCCCTCCCTGACCATCTGTGTGCTCCACAGACGACTGACACATTTAAAAAAGGAACTAAAAATAACGTTTTTAGCAGAACCTCTAACTTTAAATAACATTGCTGCTTTTTGGTCATGTTTTTATAAATTTATTATTTTATTTTTTATTGATGTTTTTATCTGCTTTTCCTTTGTAGCACTTTGAAATTTCATCCACATGTAAATTGCTTTATAAATTAAATATATTATTATTATTAATTAGGTGCTTACAGGATGTTTTTGGTGTCACAAGGAAAAAGCATCAGAGTGCAGAAAGAGTCTGGGACACAGAGGCCTTAAGTCTTAGCTCAGAGTGTGTTAGCTCACGCTTTGTCACTAGACTTTTCAGACCCTCTAATTTGTGTCTAAAAAGCGACTAGCGACTCTGACAGTCTTAAAGTATGTACAAAAATCAAATCAAACAAAAATTAACCGTTGACATCGGCAGCAGAGATCGCTATAGCTGTCAGCAATGCGTTCCATTACTATTCAGTAACTTTCGGGTTCGAGCTAGGCCCATTAGGAACCTCATTGTCATCAAGATGCTTTCAAATGCAATCTTGTAAAATGTCGTTTTTGGCGAGAAACTTATATGAAAGTTTTTTGAAGGAGCAATTTGTTGATGTATTCATAGCAATATCAAATCAATATCAGAGAAGGAATTATGAAAAGTAAGTTTTATATCTGTCCGTTTCTCTCCAAAACCCATTTTATAAGTTTATATTTGAACCTATCTTGAAGATGTTTGCCCAAAACTGTTCTTTAATGAAAGGACGCCACGTTTTGTCTCTACCTTTGTGGTACCTGTGGATGTTCTTCAACTTAAGGAGTCCTGGAAGAAGAATTGGGTGTGTCACTGTCAGATTCACTGGGCCTGTCCAGAATTCAGAGCTGTTCCATCAATTCTAGATACAGGTTAATCCCATTAAAGTTGCACATAGACTTCACTATCCCAAAATTTTAATTTTTGGATGACTTTTGATTTTTCTGTTGAAATATTTGAAAGGCTCAAATAAAATGAATACATTAAACAGTTTCCATCAGTTTTAGTTCATTCTAAAATAAAACATGATATAATTTGACTTTTTTGAGAGACAAATTAACAGTGTTTTGTTATTTTTATGGGTTTGATACTAATTTAGAAAGCATAGACTAAATTAGAAAAATTCCATTCGACCACTTATCAATGTCTGTTTTTGGAAAGAACATAAGAATCATGCTTTGTCTCTTTCACTGCAGATGACTGCTGACACTTACATAAAGCTGATAATGGTTATTAGTTCAGCTGCAGGTGATAAAGGAAGTCTGCAGGTTGTAAAATGACATGAGTTGATTTTAATTTTATTCTGTAAAGTGCATATATTACTGTACAATGCAGTTTTTTAGAGAGAGGCCCCTTCAATTGTGGTTGTGTAAAATCATTTAAAAGAAACAAAGTTGTTTTTAAAAAGTCATGATTTTGTCATTGACATCCCCTCACATTCTTGAACTATGAAGAGGTGGTTGGTTGCAAGTTAATATTATCCCAGAATAACTGACACAGTTGCTGTAGCTCAGTTATAATTGGGATAGGAGGTTATAGTCTGTTTTTTGTGGAACTTTTTTTTACCACTATTGTATCACAGTGGATCATAGAAAAATCCTGTTATAACCATGTATGTAATTCCTGTCTGACATTACCGGCCATCAGTCAGCTCATGATCATCTTTACATACAGTACCTACCACCCATCGCTTCATCACATCTCCAGGGAATCAACCTGCCCCAGCTCATTACCAGGTTATCATTTCAACCACATCTGCCATCTGCCCCAGACATCAACCTTTCACTCTTTCAACTCCACTCCAAGTTAATGTGTATACAGTATACTTGTCATGACTATGTTTATTCTATTAATAGGTTTTTTTATTTGTTTATTTTGTACTGGTTATCTCATTTTATTTTTAAGGTTGTTGTCATTGGTTAGATCTATTTTCCATTCTCTCATTTTAATACGCCCTGTTTGTAGTATTCTTCTTCTGGGCGGATGTTGGCCGCTGGTACCCAACTCATTGAAGTAGGAAAGGAGAAAAGTGTCCCTTGTAAACCAAACTATTTGTAGTCTTTGCGTGTTTTCACCCGTGCTCCTTGTTTCTCTCCATCTTTCTTCTCCCAAAAGAGGAACCTCTCCTCCTGTGTCGTTGTCAATCATGATCCCCATGTGTTCACTCCAGCTGTGTCTCATTAGGTGGGTTTACATGGACAGCCTAACTCAGATTAGATTCGGAAAAGATGTCTAATCAGAAAGAAAATGCTGCATGTAAATGCCCCTTTCGGAACGGAAAGAATCTTTCAAAATTAGATTTCATTCCTTTGCAAGGAGGTATTCTAAATCCTTTCGGAAAGCCTTTCCGATAGCCAGTTGCTGCATGTAAATGCTGTATCAGAAATCTTTCTGTTTGAGTTGTGTCTGCGCATGCCCAGCGTAGTGGCGTGATGCTCCGCTGAGTTTTTTCAGCGCTGCGATGCATTTTAAATATGGCGACTTCAAAACAGTACCGGTCTGCATCGGAGAGTAATTTATTCATTGCAACTCTGAAAGACTTTAACACATTTGGACAGTTAGGAGTCACTTCTGCACATGCCCTCTTTGTAGTATTCTTCTTCTAGGCGTGATAATGTTTCGATGATATTGGTCATCGAAGCATTATCGCCACCTTATGAACGGGAGTGTGGATCGTCTGCGCATGTCTGAAAGCATTTCCTATTAGGTGAGGTGATACATGTCAACACCGGGTCGGAAAAGATCACAAGTCATGTATCAGGTGACCGACATTGCAATTCGGAATGGTTTAATTCGGAAAGGAAAAAAGTATCCCATGTAAACAAACCTAGTTTCTCCATACCCAAGTCTATGAAGTCTGTGCTCACCTTTCCTTCTGTGCCAGTTTGTTGTTGAAGTATCATGTCGCATGTCCCAGCTTTAGCTTAATGTTTCCGAGAAATGTATCCGGAAATATATCTCATAAATATAATTACTTAATTCGGTATTTATGTGGAACTGTGGTAAAAAAGAAACCATATAAATCCGAAATGCTAAATTAATATGAAAATATGTAATTGTAGAGATACCTTTCCTGATAAAAGAAACGCAATCTTTGTGCATAAGCTAAATCTAAAGTGAAAGTGGTTTTTCCAGGGATACTGTTTATTTTTGGAACATTGTGTTTTTATGTACATGAGAATCAGAAGAATGTACTGTATTGTATTTGAGTTTAAAACATTCTCCTTGTTTCATTGTTAAAGGTTTTTCACCTAATGCCTAATGTCCTGCAACTTAAGTCAAATAAAATAATTGGAAAAGGATAATTGGACTACTCATTGAGATAAACCCAGCCTAAAACCTGAGTGGTTAATTAGTGCCCTTTCAAGTGGGGAAGCTGCACGAAAAGTTAAAGCAACTTGACAATGAGTATCTCCTATTGTTTTTTCTGGATTCTCTTGGTTTTTGACTCATTTTTTTGTCGGATTTTTCTCTTCTCCCTGGCCCTTTTTGGATTGTTTACTATATTGGACTGCCCATATGGCTTTGACGTTGGCCTGTTAATGGATATTAGATTTCAGGATCATGAAATTAGGCCTTTTTGAATAAAAGCATTTTAATTGATTCCATCCTTGCCTCCAGTGTGTTACTGCACTGTGTTCCTACCAATACTGGGTTTTAATCCTCGAAATGGCTCTAATGCAACTTGACCATCAGATCAGATGGTGATTGTACCAGACAGCTTCAAATATGGATGTTTATGTTTATGTTTGTGACTGCTGTCCACCATGACTGAATTAATGTAAACAGCAAATATTTATGACAGTAATTAAATAAGAATGCTTACACCAGGCTTACCGCAACTTGCTGCTATACAAAGGTTGATAAGTAAGGTTGAAGAATACTATTTCAATCCCAAATTTTAAGACTAGAGTTAACTGAGATCTACTGCTACAGGTAAATGGTTCCATATATGAGCAGAATGTCATTACCAGTGTTTATTCCTCAGTCCCCGGTTCTCTGTCACGCTCTTCAACATCTGCAAACTATTTGCAGAAGTTGATTTAATGTTGAACTCTTTTTTCAATGCAATAAATTATTTATACTTTTTTATTTTTTCATTTGCATCATTCAAAACACGTTTAACTGATGTGAGCAGACGTGCATTAACATGGTATAGCTCTTTTCACGCAGGGATCAGAAAACAGTGCCGCAAAGAGGACACCTCTCTACTAAACATGTCTTTGTTTACATCTCTCAGTATCATGCCGCTCTCTGTTCCTTCAGCAGATTTGTGATGAAACCCTAAAATATCTGTAAATCTTGGCAGGTAAAAGCTAAGGAGGGCTGTTTTCATCGCTTCCTCTAATCCTCATTTTGCTATGTTTTGACAAGTCTTGTAGCATAAGCTTCTCCTCCTGTTTCTTATCAGATAGTGTTGCCACATTCATCCGTCCTTCCCTTTCCCAAAGGACAAGCATGAACTATTGTTAATTGTGTGGTTATGAGACGGGACAGGCTATGACTCTTTTGACTGACTGCACTGTAACGGCCAAATTGCAGATCCCCTCAGAAGTCTGATGAGGTGCTAGTGGTGATGACAATTTTGTTAGTTATTACCCCAGTATATATATCTATATATATCTATATATATATAGATATATATATATATATATATATATATATATATATATATATATATATCTATAGATAGATATAGATAGAGATAGATAGATAGATAGATAGATAGATAGATAGATAGATAGATAGATAGATAGATAGATAGATAGATAGATAGATAGATATAGAGATATAGATATATAGATATTTATATATGGATGGATGGTGTTAAATTGGATCGATTGATAAGTTTGGACAACACAGCAGAACTACTTCTTGGACGCCTGTTTTAGAATTGGATTGTTCAGTGGCAGGCCATGGGTTTTCAACGTCGGCCTTCAATGCTGTACTCCCTCAATTAAGCTGCCATCCAATAACTTTGCAGTGAATCTACAGCTACGGGCTGTTGTCAAACTACATGACTAGCCTATATTCAAAAAGAAAAAAAAAGGGTTAACAAGGGGTTCAACACCTATGACGGATAACCTTTTGTATATATATGTATATATAAAAGCCTTCATCAATGGAGCTCAGATACTGTGATTAACCATGGCAACCGGTGTGACGTCAGCGGAGACCGGTGTTAGCGCAGCGGTGAAGTTTACATAGTTTATCCGGATAAACTTGATGGATGGCAGATAGATTCATCGTTATATCTCATTTTGTTTTCAAACATGTGTGTAATATCTGTCACTGGCTTTTTCCCCCCGAAGTTTCAATATAAAATGTTGCCCATTGTTAAAGAAGTTACTTCATTAAAAAAAAAAAAACAGAGAGCAACGCAAATACTTTACTTGGATGTGAGAGACATCCATGAAGTGAGATGTTTGAGAATGTCCACCAAATAAATCTTGGAAAAAGACCTGTTCTTTCTGGGTCTGTCAGTCCTCTCCCGATGTCAATCTATTAAAGTAACAAATGATTGACAGATGAGTAACCGCAGCAACTGATTCCTAGCTCAACTTATCGTACCTTCTGATACGGAAAACCCAGAGTTTTCCCTGATTTCAGCCTTTACCACCAACCGGAGTTTCTGCTTAACCCCGCTTCTTAAAACACCCCTCTGGTGTTGAAGTCACTGAAGCACATCAGTGAGCCTGTTCTAACCTTCCTTTCTACAAGCAAACCTAAGAACCTAGAACCAAATTATAGTTAATTAAAAGAATAATTATTATATGAAAGAAATTAAATATGACATTTGAGATGCTTATATGTTTGGTCTTCTCTGAAGGCCTAAAAGGCGTTTAGGCCTTCCTTCCATAGACCTGAAATAAGCAATACAGGTGAATAGCAGTGCTCCAATGGGCAGCATGGAGCCTCACTCTTTAAGGCGTTTAAGGCATGTTGGACCCTGGCGCAACATGCCAGTGCCCACGGGGGGCCTCGATCTGCCCTCTTGGGGTAGGGTATTTGGGGGTTTCTCTCATCTCTGTTGTTTGGCCGGCATCGCTCCGGGGGTTCTGGGCCTTCTATGGGCCTTCTCTTGGCCGGTATGCTTCCTCTGCATTCACTGGCTGAATTTCCCTTGTGGTTGCTGTGTGGTAGGCCGGGGGCACGTGGCCTCGGGTCCTTCATGGTCTGAGGGGCCGTGGGATGCAGCGGTGGCTTGGGCCCCTCTCTGCCTACCCTTGGTGGTCAGCATGGTGTTTTGATGACCCCAACTTTAATTCCCATCCCGTGACAATCTTTTTCACTCACACACAAATGAGTGCGCACACTCACAATGGGGTGAACACAAAGTGATATAGTTATTAATGTAATGTAATCGCTATTTAAGAAGACGAAGAAGAAGAAATTCTTTATTTATCACGTACAGCTATACACAGTACAACATAGTGAAATTATTTTGCATTTGACCCATCCCTGAATTAAATAAGCAGGGAATTAAATAAGTAAGAAATTAGTGGAAAACACTGAATGTATTGTTAACTTGCATCTGGATGTTCGCCATTGGCGACTGGCAGAAAAAAACAAGGTCGCAAAATTAATATGTTTTATTCGCCATTTGGCACAGCTGATGTGAATATAAAAAAATTAAAATTCCAAATGTGTTGGACTTGAATGAATATACGACAATTCCAGAAGAAGAACGTTTTCAGATATTTCCAATGGGTAACAAGTGAGACTATCAAGGAGAAGAAGAAAAACATTAACGTTGGACTTTGGAACCTTAAGCATTTCACCACTTTGTTAAATATATCATAAACATATTAGTAATGGCATCAACAGAACTCTGTTCTAGAAAAAGCTCACAAAAAAAATGCTGGCATTGCACTACATTACCCAAGGTAGACATTATTGTGATAAGAATCAATTAGATGGCTTTATTTAGGAAATTTCATGCAGATTTTTCCATTAATATATGAGTTTTGGTAGCCTCTTAAACTACCAAAAATTCCAACAAACTCTCTAAAATCCTGTGGAACCGTTCAACTGTGCTCAATTTTGCACATTTAACTTTAGTGTATCAGAAACCCCAGCCCCAAGCATCCACACACCCGACCCCATTTTTCTGTTTCTTTATATGATGAAACATTACAAAAATTTAACAATCCCAGCTGTCATTGTTTCGCGTTGGCACAAAGAGGATGCTTGGATCAACATTATAATGCAATATCTCCACATTATAATCAATATCAAAACAAAATGGAGCGAGATAATGACGCCGTCAGTTAACGACGTACTGTACCGTCAGCAGATAATCATCTCCAGAGAATACCAACAAACTCTGAATAAAATTTCATGTAAATTTGTCCATAAGTTAATATTGCTAAGAAACAAACACACAGACAAACGCATAAAGGTAAAACATTACCGGAGCTTAAGATGTTTTCAGTAGGTAGGCCTACAGTTAATTTCTGTTTGAATTAACCTTACGTTTGTGTGAATTAACGGTGTAAGTTCCCCTTTGTTCGCCACTAATTGTCACGTGATATAATGCTCACAATGTAACACATTCTTACAAGAAGATATGTAAAACTCATATGCTGATTGTGTTGGCAAAGCTATTAAAATCTAATATCCAAAGAAATGTGTGTATCATTAATTGTTAAATTACTGTGCTTTATGTGTTTATTACATCATTGATCATACAGAGGGTAGAATTATCACAAAAATGTGATTATTAATATATATCCGGCAATGCTGGGTCAGGCTAACGCTCAGTGGAGTTTCTATACTACAGGTCTGTGTAACCTATTGTCTTCTCTACAGCTGTGACATCAAACTGAACCTCTTGCTTCTATAGAATAAGACACTTGATAATCAGACAGAGTCCCAAGAACATAATGATACAGAGACAGGAGAAATGAAGGAACAGGAGGAGCAGGATAGCTCCCAGCAGACTGTTCTCCTTGGGCTGATGTAGAGGGATGATGGGCTGAAGTGGGGGAGGTGGAGGATTGGGGAGAGCCTGGGGCATTTCGCAGTAAACCCCTGTCCAACCCTGATAGCACTGGCAGGTGAACTTCTGTTTCATATCCAGGATGTCATGGTTGTTGAGGTGACCACTAACTTTAAAGCGAGGGCCCATGGATGTTGGATTGCGACGGATCTGAAAGAAGTGGGGGTTCAGGTGGAGATAAGCACCTGAGTCCAGACTCTTGCGGACACACCTGCCATTCTTCTTGCAAAGTGCTTTGCTGCACAATTTGGCAGCAGAGGTGACGTTGATGATGTAATGTCCCAGTGGACCATCAATGTACTTCTTTACTGACAGGCAGTTCCTCTGGAGGAGGCAGAAAACAAAATATTGGCTCCACAGTAGACTGACACATTTAAAAAAGGACTTAAAACTTTCCTTTTTAGCAGAACCTATAACTTAAATTAACATTGCTGCTTTTTGGTCATATTTTTATATAGTAATTATTTTATTTTTTATTGATGCTTTTATCTGCTTTTAATTTGTAGCACTTTGAGATTTGATCCAAATGTAAAGTGCGTTATACTTTAAATGTATTATTATTATTATTATTATTATCTTGTTCCAACTTGTTATTAACTCATGGCAACGTGATAACATTTTTTCCCATTAACTGTCAACTTATGTTCCAACAATTAATACAGATTCAGTATATATAAGTCACTGTTACCTTTTTTTAATCTATTTATAGAAAATAATTAATGATTTATGAAGTGTTTAGAACCTACTTAATAATTAAGTTACAAACCATTCATAAACTCTTTATAAGCTTAGTCTTAATATAAAGTGAAAATAGTTGCGATAAATATGATTTATTGACAAAAATCACGTATTTGATGTGAATGTTAGATTTTTATCTTATATAACTATGACTGTAATATTACTTAAAGGGAACCTATTTTATTTGCCTTGAAATGACAAATTGTTATCGTCAAATTAGATGGAGATTAAAGCCTGCCACAGAACTAAACAAGACAATAATCCCACTGCATCTCCCAAGTGTGATCCAAAAACCTTATATTAATAATATACAATAATATTATCCTCTATAAGGTGAAGCACCCATTTTCCAACTCCCATTTCAAATCACAGATCAGATGTGAGACTGTAAGTAAGGATAGTTAAGTATTATATCTTTCTAAAAATATCTCATACAACATCATTGTGGTTAATCCAGAAATATTGCTGTGGTGTTTCATCAACAAATGCTTTTGTGTTTGCCCTCCAATTCTGCAGCACTGCCCCAGCTATTGCAGGTTCACCGATATCCTTTCATCAGCCTCTTCAACCTCACCAGTCTCAACAGTCATCCAGCATCAGCGCCTCAGCACCAAATATTTTCTACACTCGATAAGACTAAATAAGAGAGGACAACGTGAAACTAAACTATCAGTTTAACTAAATTTCTTTGCTTGCTGGTAGCTAGATATTAAACTACTTTATACTTGTAAAGTGATTCAAACAATTTTAGTTTTGGAATTAAATGTCCCCCTTTGCCTCATGTCACCGTTGATGCAGCAGCAGCTGATACCATGTAGGGGCTGTTGTTCCTTGAGGCAGTACATACCATCTAAACCTGCATAATATGGTATAAAGATCTGAGCTGCCCTTGATGCCACTTTCTCATATGCTTGGAACTTACAAGTCTACACGGGGAAACCTGATGGAATCAGGGAATGAGAGTTGTTCTAGACATGACTTAGACACTCAGTGGACACAATATCACCTGCAACATTTTTTTACCTTGCACAAGCTGGAACATGAGTTTCTTAAGAGGAAGCTGACCATGGTGGGAACGATACGTAAAAAAAGTCCGAGCTCTTACCCCAACTGCTGACTACAAACAACCGGCCTGTGAAGTGTTCCAAGTTTGTGTACATGGCTGACACGTCCCTTTTATCCCATGTGCCGAAGAAAGGCAAGAATGTGGTACTCATGTGGACACTGCACAAGGATGGGAGAATCTGTGGCCAGGAGCATCAAAAACCAGAGATCATCATTGATTATAATGCCACAAAAGGAGGGGTGGAAAACATGGACAAGTTGGTGCTTTCAGAAGGAGTAACCTATGCTGGCCACAGGTGACATTCTTTGAAATATCATCTGGATGGCACTGAACAAGAATGGAACTGGGAAAAATAACTGGTGAGACCCAAAATCCAGAGAAGACAAAATGTTTCAAGAACCCCAGCCTCTGCAGCCATCATGAGCAGGATTCAGGAGGGGAATGCTGGTGCCCCATCCACCCGACCCACAGAACCACCATCTGCAGAGCCAGAAGTGTGATGCTGTTGAAGTATATGTCTGACACTCATGCCTTGCAAGAGAGAGAGGTGTTGGTAAAATTCCTGACCTTTTCGTTATTTTAGATTGCGGCCAGCAACAACAAAAAGAAGCGTTGCAAAGTGTGGGGACCCAACATGGACAGAAAACAATATACATGCATCAAGTGCAAGAATTACATATGCAACACACACACAGGAAAACTCTGCCCCTCATGTGTTTTATAGGCTGGTATGAAAATGTAATGTGTTCAATGGGGCTGATGTGTTGTGCAGACTGACGTGGTTACTGTATGTGTTCAGCTTGTGTTGTGTAAACTGATCTGAATGGGTTAAATTTCTAATGTAGTTCAAATAAATAAAAATATATTATACAAAAGTTATAAAAAACCTTGCTTTATTTGCAAATTTGTTTAGTTTTTTTTACTCATCTTGATTATAATTGATTTTCTTTTTTTATTACATTTTATTAAAAAACAAACAAAATGAGTAGCCATTTCATTCATAAATGTAATTTAACAAAGATAAAGGGCAAATATTAACCATATATACTGTTTATATTGCTTGTAGTTTGGATGAAGTAAACATCTGTTGAGTATTTTAACATAAAATTGTTTATTCATCAAGACATAGATAATAACCCTGAAATGTGATACCAGACATTGGCATGTTGAACATAAAATAATGGGGATGTTAAAACCTTCGGAGTAGGGTTTCCTCATCTTCCCCATAAACCCCAAAGGGTTTAAGCTTTCTATGGTGGTGGGATCTATATGGAACCTATTGAAACTCTTTTAGAAGCTCTATAATGTGATAGTTTCAATTAATTCTGAATTACATATTTGAACAATATTTTTTCTAAATATTTTCCAGTTACCTGGGATCGAGCGTACTCTGATGATCCCCAGAGGACGACACCTGATGCTCCCAAGGCAGCACTCTCCCCTATGGTGTAAACCAGGTCACTCTGAAACAGAATAACAAAATAATTTTAGCCAAGTAAAAACCTGATCTGATACGTAACATTTACATATATTTACATGGATTTTTTATGAATATCACATCAATCAATTTTTCATTATCTAGATAATGTCTATGGGGCAACAAACATACTACAAACTATCCTCTCCGTAAGTATTTAATTTTCTTCCGGTGAGTGACTCACTAAATTTGGTTCTTTTGTGCTCTTTCAAGATGTCTGGTGAGACAAAAGTGGTGAGTTAAAACAAATAGTAAAAACTGGAAACTTACTTCTGAAAGAACTACAAAGGTGTAGGCGTAGAAAGGACGGGAATAGACAAATACGGGCAATGTGAAGTCTGTTCGGGCGATGGAAGCAATCCTCATGGCTTCCTTGACTCGATAGTGCACAAACTTGACGGTGTTAGGGGACAACCTGAGCTCATAGTCCAGGTAGATGGATGGGTAGAGAGCTGTGCTCTCCTTCCAAAGCCACATCAGATGGTCGTTGCGCACGTGTTCAACATTTGGGCATTCACCAGTGTATCGTTGTGGGTGCTGCTTATAGCCATAATTGTAGCAGTCTGGGAACAAGTAAAATCCCCACAGTCCATCTGGCCTATGACCTTCAGCCAGAGCCAAGGTCAGGTTCATAAAGGATTGCCCAGCCCTTTCGAACATGTCCTTTGCCTCTTTCTCGACTTTGCTCTCTTGCCAGTTTGGGTGAAGTTTTCGTATCTGTTCCATGGACCTTTTGCGATAAATGTCCTTAGAGCCCCAGTTTCTTACCCACTGGGGCCTCCAGTTCTCCCAGTCAATGACACCCAGACCTCGAAAATCCTTATGGGGGATTAGTTTATCAATGTCAGCCCGTGCCTTGCTCAGGTGTTTTGAAATGCTTTGATTCTGTGGCAGTCCACCATTGATTGGGACCCCTAAGTTGGAGTAGTACGGGTAGTATCCCAAGTGGCTGTGGTAGAATATGGTGACATTTGGTCCACTAAGGCTTTCGTTGAGATTTGCTACAATGTCAAACACACTGAGGTCCAAGTTCACCTTGAATCGGAGACGGCAGGACTCAGTAGGAGCATTCCATACAACAACAAAGGGCCGATGAGGGATTAGAGGAGCGCAAACTGGCTTCATCTGGTCCCCCCAAACCTGGAGCTTTACTCCAACGCCAGCCCTCAAGACCAGTACCAGGAGAAAGAGCTCCATCAGCGTCATTGCCCTGAATTCCTCATAGAGCAATTAGTTGTCCTACACGGGCAGAGGAGAGAATTGGCATGTTTGTTGAGAAAACACACATATTTTGAGCATCAGTAGACAGAAATAATTAGGCCGACTTGCAAAAGGACACATGAGTGACAATCAGTGAACTGAATGCTCCAAAATTCCACAACACAACAAAACACAAAGAACCCCTCTTCATGAAGGGAGCAGGGTTGTGATTGAAGAGATAAAAACTCCAAAAGCAGCAGGGAGAGCGATCAGGTTTACAGTTCTCTCCCATATTTACACCCATTTAAATTCTGACCAGTAATCATAAATGCCTCAGTCAGAGGGTTCCAGTGTGGAGTGCATTTATGGATTCTTACAAATGACAAACAAAACATAATGAGAACATTGAACTGATCTCAATGCAAATGCATAGGTAATAATAATATAATGATATTGTATTCTATACATTATTTTACAAGCGATAATCATTGTAAACAGAGAGTAAACAGACATACCTTCAAATTATCGATGAGAATGTTGCAAGTAGTGAAGTTTCTCCATAGAATTACTTACTTACAAAAAATTGGTCCATGGGCTAATTATGTTGGAAGTCAAGTTAAGTGCATATTAATACATTAAAGACTTGCATCCATAAACACAGTTAAATCTGCCTGCACAGTTGGATATTTGAGCTTCACCGTGTATAATGATGCATGAGCAGAATTATAAAAAAGCAGATGGTTTTTTAAAATATCTTTTGAATGTATACATTTTCCCTAAGTTTACTGAAATTCTGATTCTCATGTGAAACATAAGGAAACTTTTGGGATGAACAAATTTCCTAGGTCCATAGTTTATGGAATATAATGAGGTAGCTATGGGGCGCCTTATAAGACACTCAAGGTCACCTAACAGATACAACAATAACTGAAAAAAGAACTCAGAGAGCACAAGCCAACGCAAAATAGTACCGAGGGTTGAGGCAAGATTCATGCATATTTCACAATTAATGTCTGAGTTATTGCCAGCCTCTAACTTTATCGACAACTGTAACAAACTCTCTGAGTATGTGGTAGGGGTGGCTCCTGGCCGTTAGGAGGCAGATATGCAGTGGTCGACTAAGGTGGAGAAAAAAAAAGTGCCATGGACTCTCCAAGAAAGGACCCTTCAGATGATCACAACCATGGTGGTGCAGTTGTTGAGCAGCCTAAGGATCCCCAAGATCTTGATGACCTGTGTAACATGTTACAGGGCCTGATGCAGTAGCAAACAGACCAGCAAACAATATTGGAGCAGGAAAGGCAATTCAAGAGGAACACTGGAGAAGAATGCAGCACCAACTCTCCCAGCTTCAACAGGAGGTGAAGAAAGTGGTCAGCAGTTCTTACTGTCAGTGGGTTTAATGGAAAAACTATCTTAATAAGTGGTGATGCAAAGAACTCCCCAACTTCTAGGATCTGATCTGAAAAGGCTGCTTAAAAGAATCCCAAGTGAGGGAATGGTGGCTGTTACCAGGTCCAAATACAGTGAGCACCACCCAGCAAATACAGTGACCAACACCCAGATGCAGGTTTAGCTGCAGACGGATGCTTCTGGTGTGGGACTTGTAGCTGTGGTACTGCAGAGCAAGGGTGACGACCAAAGACCCGTGTAGTACATAAGCCGCAAACTTTTTCCAAGGGAAACATGTATTCCACCATTGAGAAAGAAGAGATGGATTATTCTGCATTATAGTGGATCAACAGAATGAAAGATTCCAATGCAAGGATTACCAGGTGGTATGTGTCCCCTCAGCCATATCGTTTCAGGATACAGTACAGACAAGGAAGAAAGAATATTGTGACAGATTTCCTATCCTGTCCTTTGAGGAGTGACTCTCACAAGAGAGGGTGAGCCCTCCTTATTACTCACCACTTGCCCCTTTCCATTTCACCTTATTGATTTACTTGTGTTAATTTTTCTTGATTTACAATTGCTAAAGTAACATTGCATCATTTATTATCCCAGGATTATTTTTGTTTGCAATAAATTACAATTCACATCATAGCAGTAAGTTCACGTAAAACACATTCAAGTTATTTTCAATTATTGTTATTGTGTTGCAGGTATGAGTATGGAACACATTGTTTATTTGTTTTTACCAAATACTCATAGGTTTGTCCTTTTGTTCACATCAGCAAGAGCTTTTGTTTCAGAGGGAAACGCCCAGAATTTCCTGTCATTTATGGGTTTTTATAATGTCATCCATGACATCACTGGTTACATCCAAGTGCAGGTTTATTTCTATTGAATGTTAAGTTGGGTTTGTATAATTGTGGTAGAATAAATTATTATCATTAATTTCCCTCTGCTAAAGCAATACAAATATTTCAAAATCATATTTGGGAATGTTTATCATGTAGTATTGAATATACAGTAAGAGTGAAGGAACTTGGCAACCCATTTTGATTTTGGTATTGTCTAATTTATTCACAGGTGTGAAATTGATCATGCTATATAAGCAGTAGAAAATTAGCCTTTTGGGAGAGGGTGGGAATAGTATTGAAGGATGTGCTGGTGTGAACATGTCCAAAAATTGTTTTGGAGTTAAATTAGAGAATTCTTCTTTTTGTCCATTTGTGTCTGATTTTTTTTTCTGAGTTAATGGAGCACTGTAAATAATGTCACATGGTGTGAAACATTTAACGTCACCAAAATGTAACTAAAACTACGCTGTCGTCCCGGACAGCAGGAGGAATATCCCTGAAATGTCTCCAATCCCCTTGGTTGTACAAGCAATCCCCCTGATAGAATTAAATGTGAAGTTATGTTTCCACCGTATTTAAGTTATAACTATTAGATAAGAGTATGGGTTAAATATGATTTATACATGATAGATCACCTCGAATTAATTCATACGCACTAAATTTGCACTTAATTGGACCAACGGTTGAGAAATTATGTCTGGAAAACTTTTGGGGATAAAGCGCCTCCTAGTGTCAGAATTATACAACCGACCTATCCCGAAATAAGTGAAGTTCTTCGTCACACTTTGGTCTATTGGGGTGTAAAGTTTGAAAATGATAGAAGAAGGTATTTTAGGTAAGTCTGGAAGTTTTTGAGGTATATCATAAAAGGTATGTCTCCACCTAGTGAGCAAAATGTGAACTTTTAGAATAGGATATGACATATACAAGATAGGTCTCCTAGAGTCGATTCATAGGTACCAAATTTGGACTAAATCAAACCAACGGTTGAGAAATTGTGATCCGACTGATTATGATCAATTTACCTCTGGGGAAATTGTAATGCCCATCCATCCTGTAGTTTTTCCATAATCTTGCTCCAGTTTGCTCAAACAATTAATCAAACATACAAACATATAGGCAAAGGCACAGGAGTGAAAATATAACCTCCTTGGCTGAGGAAATAAACCAACAGATAACAAATGTGGGTGAAAACATCAGCAGAGCTAAAAAAAACAAAAACAACAATTAACAGTACACAAGTAAAATTATATGCAATATAAACAAACAGATTTTAATTAAATCTTTGCTTGTATGACACAGAGCTTTAAAAAAATCTATTCTAACAGCTATAATACGATAACCAATGACAGGTAAAGTCCGAAAAGTTGGGTTTATTCTGGAATGGTCATTACTGTCGCCGTGTCCGCTGCAGATCCTTTGTTTTAACGGGATAACTCAAAAAATGCTTCATGAATAACTTTCAAATTTTGTACTCACATAAACCAAGGTACAATCAGATTGATTTGGGGAACAGTTGGTTGTATACTTCCTTCCCTAAGGGGAGCTTTGCCTCCAAAAGTTTTTGCCCCATCAATTTTCAACTATTGGTCCAATTATGTCCAAACGGAGTGCATATGAATTTACTCAATCTTGCAAATGTCATGTATTACCCTAATAGTTCAAATTTTACTCGCTAAGGGGAGCTAATTATGAAAAATGCAGTCTTTCGGACATAACTTCCTAACCGTTGGTCCGATTTAGTCTGACATTGGTACATATGAAACAACTTACAGTGGTACCTCAGTTTACGAGCTTTATGCGTACCGAGACCTTGCTCGCAAACCAAAAAACTCCGAAACCGAAACGGATTTTCCCATTCAAATTAATGGATATCCCATTAGTTTGTTCCATATCCCAAAGATATTTATATAAAAATCATTTTCCATCTTATTTTATACAGAGTAAAAGTAATTTTACTAACAAATAGCAATGATAAGTGGTATAAAAGCTTCACTTACGGCAGATTGTGGCTCACTTAACTTTGTCACTTAACTTGTAAGCCGGCACGATTGTGCTGATAGTACTCGGCGATTGTATGGCGCTAACTGTAAATTAACTGCAAAATTAGCGTCGTAAATCAAAAAACTCTTAAAGCAAGGGACTGGTAAACGGAGGTATGACTGTATATGTTTTACTGTAGGTGTTTATATTTTACTCAATGTTGTTTTAAATTTTTTCAACTATTCCGATTTTGTCCAAATGTGGTGCCTATGAATCTACTTAAGGGGATCTATCTTGCAAATGTCATGTATTACCCTAACTGCAAGTCAGTCAAATTTTACTGATTAGGGGAGCTTTTTTATGATAAACGCTATATTTTCATAAAAAGACACTACTATCATCTATTTCTTTTTATGGATTGATTTTGGGAAAGGTTAGTTATATATTTCTGACATTAAGGGGAGCTTTATCTCCATATGAATTTACTTACTTACTTTACCATCTGCGCAATATAGTCCAATTTTGATGCAGATGAATCAACATAAGGAGATTTATCTTGTGTATATCATACTTTCCTATACTAGTTCACATTTACTCAGTAGGGGGAGCTTTTTTACAAAAACGACTTTGATAGCATAGGTCTAGTTATCCTATACAATGACACACATCAGTGGGTAGGATGTTGAAGACAGCAAGTTAACACTTTGTCTTTAAGTTGACGTGTTTTAACCACTCATATCGAAGGTCTAATGAAGAACAACTGGTAAATCAGAGACAAGGTCAAAGTCACCCAAGGCTTACTGACATGCATGGGGAGCAAAGAGTAGCCAATGTTTTTTAATCCCACAAAATACATCGCAGAGCTGGTTTTTCATCGTTCTTGCATAACTGTTCCGTCTAGCTCTATATGTAAGAGACACACACACACACACACACACACACACACACACACACACACACACACCCTACACCTCAACCCTACTTGGCGCCCCTTCATATGCAAGTAATTCATATTTTAGTTTTTCCAAAGTTAGGGGGAAGACATTATGACCCAGTTCTTGGGAAACTGAGGTTGCCAAGAATACCATGGAAAATCCCCCATCATTGCCTTTGCGGTATAGTTATAGAGCAGGGGGCTGGAAACCACTAGTGGGCCTTGGCTTCTGCGATCACTGCAACTTTTCATTCATCTGAGCTGGCCTTGCGATGATGATGAATTCTGATTACTTTAATGGTACATAAAACTCTATCATGGCATTAGTCTAGGATGTAGATTAGTGAGTGAAAGAAAGGGGGTCAGAGTTGTAGATGCAACTACATGGTTAAAATGCTTCCTTCATACCTTTTAAGGAGGCTGTAATTTATCAAAGTTTCCTCATAACCACCAAGCATTTGTTCAGGATGGCTGAACTGAATTGTTTTTCTGGTGAAGTTGATCCAAGAAAAACTGAGTGCGGTGAAGCCACTCAGACTGTCTTCCAAACCACTGAAAGCGCAGAACCTCTGAAAACATCGGCACTCCAGCCCACATAAAAGAACCCCCAAACTGACGCCAAACTGTCACAGGAAACTCAATTTAATTCTTTGTTACCAACATATAAAAGGAAATGTTGAAAATCAGCTTAACTCAACCAATTGGATCCAGATGAGCACGTGAACTTTAGTATTTGCTAACCCCTATTATTTTCAGTCGTACTGCTGGTACATCTCAAAAAGATAGCAGAGAATTCAAATCTATCTTGGTTCACAAAATGCATATATTAACTCTATGAAGAATATATGAAACATATTAAAACTAAAAATTAAAAATATACATAGCTATATATAGATACCATCTGTAATTTAATTCATTTTCTGTAACAGCTAATACTGGACATTCACTTCAGCTCCCAGTGGCAGGCTTTTATTGTCGTTTGTCTTGAGTTAAATGACAAATTAGCTGCCCAAGAAGTTAGAATTTATTGTCCAGTATCAATTAATATTTTAGACAATTTGCCTAATATTGGTTCTATTTATTCTTTATAGCTTAATTCTTGTTTTTGTTCAATCATCAGGATTTAGGATGAGCATGGCACATCTATAACCATGGCACATCAATTTATGGTCAAATATCTATTTATATTTTGGACAATTTGCCAATTAATGGGTCTATTTCTTTAAGTGTTTTACTTAACTTTACTCCATCAGTCAACAGTCTTAAACAATAAAAATGAATAATGATTATTATAATTATTATCATTTCATTGTTATAATTCTTGTTGCGGATGTAGATGGTACATTAAATATATTATTTTAAGGCTCATAACAATGTTTTTTTTTAATGGATCATAATTAAATGAAACAATCTATATCTGTGTGGCCCTCTTAATTGCTCACTTCAGTAAAGTTGGACAGTTATTCTAAAAGGTGTCTCTATCATACCATAGTTAAGTAGACAAGAATTTACAATCCCATTTTCATCAGAAACTGTCAGCAGCTGTACTCTGAGCTAAAAAATAACATTAGCATCTCTTGGCAGCCAGGTGAGTCAGGTGAGGGCTTACAAAGTAAAAAATCAACAACGCCAAGTTTAGTGACTTTGGTTTAATGCAGCACAGTAGACCGAAATCATTACATACATCAATTAACTACTATTGGCTTAACTTAATTGAAAATATGATTATGTAAAAATAACGGGAAATATATTTTTGGGAAAACTATTTAGTAACTTTATTCTTATGGTGTGAAATGTAAAGAGTAATTTACTCTACAACTGAGTGCAAAAAGAAGAATAAGAAGAAGAAATGAAAATATAGTATAAAGCGAAAGAAATCTCCATCCGCATGACCTGTAATAGCCTCACAGACTACCAGTAAGTTAGCCCTGCCACCGCTGTTGCCACTTATTACTTACTATTTTGCTTAATCAAATCATCCTCTACCACCAGCTTTGTTGTCGACAAATGTTTCTTCACTGCCATATTAGACACTTCTTGTGCCTTGCTTGAATTATGGAAGTACAACCCAAAAAACTTTAAAAAATACATTCCAAATCAGCAAAAGATGGGGGACAGTAAGCCCCTTCATAGCCCAGTCTGGCTCTTTCAGCTACACTGTAATTTAAGTTTTCTCTTAGCTGCTAAATCTTACTTCAACCCTGTGGACACAATCTCACTGTGTGACCTCTGGGGTGTTTTTTTGCGAGCAACCACCTGAGCTTCCAGAACCTTCAAAGTAAAGTTCTTCATGTTCATGATTTTCATAAAGAACATTTTCTAGAACAAGAACGATGGCTGACCTAATGGCTTTATGTTTAGGTCTTATGTGTGATTGGGCATTTTGTACCTTCCTCCCAGTCTGATCTGTTGACTTATCATCCCACTTAACTTAAAATCGTCATCAGTTAGAGATAATACAAAACTCGATCTTTGTTTAATCTTATCAAATACTTACTTTTGTTATCTCCAAAATAGAGCATATATGCTGGTTCATATTTGAGAAACTAATGCTGTAAAACACTAACTCTGAAATGTGTCTCATAAACACAGATACAGTATTACTTCAGTCTTCAGCCTCCTTCGTAAAAAATGGCTCTTGAATCGTCACGTGTAAAAAAAAATAGGTTAATTTGAACCCTAGTGAGGACTCCCACACATTCTGATTATATCTGGTTCATTTCCAGGTTTTAGTGGAGTCTTTATTATGTTCATGTGAAGATCTCAGTGTGCGACTTCTCTTCTGCAGTTTCAAAATGTGATTTTATTAACACCAGAGGTAAGATATTTCACTACTGAAAAAACGAGAAACTGGGTTTTGAATTTTACCTTCACACTAAAAGCTCTTGTCATCACACCAGAGTTTTTCTGTAGTAAAACATAGATTTGTGCGCTCCTTGAATGTTGAGTCCGAAGCAGCAAGATTTTTATTTTAAAAAAATAAAGTAATTCAACTATTCAACAATCAACTACTGGAAGATACATTTTGCAGAATTAACTTAATTAGGCAGAGCCAATGTTGTTAAAGATGATGAAATCTTCCATTTATGGTCCAATAAAATCAATTCAAAACCATAATAAATACTGTTTTATGATGAAATAGCATACCTTCTTGTCTCTGCAGATTATGGTGTGGATCGAGGCCTCCTGTTGGATGATTTCCTTGTTCCTTGTGTTATAAAGCTCAGATCCAGAAGTTGTCCATCTGATTATATGCTGAATGGTCTCTCTGTTGCTGTTACCCCTTCTCTCAGGGCCCTGCCAGCTTTCAAGGCAGTTATGTCTCACTATTGTCGGCTTGGCCCCTCCTCAATTATACCCAACAGTACTCTAATTTACTTGGGGGTGGCTCACTAGGCTGCAAGCAATGGCAAAAACCAGGACAAAGAAATTAACTCACAGTAGGCACAAACAAACAACCTGGTCAGGGGAACTATGTGAAGTTCTAATGTAGGAGGAATCAAGAGCCATCAGAGCAAGTCCAAGTGTCAGTGCAGAGTGATTCATGCACAGCGCAAAGAACCTAAAAGATCCCTCAGTGCTAATATCTACCCGGGAGCACCTGCAGTGCTATCATTGGAAGCCAGGATAAAAGAGCGAAAGAATAAAAGAGATCGAGTGCCCAGCAGTGTGATAAAACAGGGACAACAGGGAGTACAACCTTGTTTGCTATGGGAATGGACCCAGCATAACATTGGGAAGCAAGAACAGGACACTAGCTGGAAGTCTGGAGAAGGGTGTTAGTGGAAATAATAAAGTAATGTTTTTGTAAGCGGTTGCTGCATACTGCCTATTGTTAATAGTCTTTCTTCAACGTCAGACAGACAGTCTGATAATTAACTTCTGCCTAAATTCGGTACCCTATTGTGAGTGTTGTAAAGCCCTGCTTACATGATAAGGATTTAGATAAAGACAAAAAAGTTTTTTCATTATTTAAAAAAAAAAGAAATTCACATAAAAGAAATTATGAAAAGAAAATGATGCCTGTGCACACGCATCTGCTTTGTTTGATAAAGCGTTGTATGCATGCCAGGCCAGTAGATAGCATTGTAGCTTTTGAAATCCAGTAACATTTGCCTATATACAAGCAAAATAGTCCGCCTTCATTTTGTTGTTGTTCTATAATAATAATAATACATTTAATTTATAATGCACTTTACATTTGGATCAAATATCAAAGTGCTACAAAGCAAAAGCAAATAAAAGCATCAATAAAAAAAATAAAATAACTATATAAAAGCCTGACCAAAAAGCAGCAATGTTAATTAAGGTTATAGGTTCTGCTAAAAAGGAAAGATTTAAGTCCATTTTTAAATGTGTCAGTCGTCTGTGGAGCCCTAAGATGGTCAGGGAGGGCATTCCACAGACGAGGGGCAGCAGAACAGAATGCCCGATCACCCATGGTGCTGAGCTTAGTCCGGGGAAGGAGGAGGCGGTATGACTGGGTAGAACGGAGGGATCGTGTTGAGGTCAGTGGGGTGAATAGTTCTTTTAGGTAAGGGGGTGCGTTACCATGGATGCACTGGTGAGTGAGGAGAGAGATCTTATAATCAATCCTGGTTGAGATGGGAAGCCAATGAAGGGAATGAAGAACGGGGGTGATGTGTTCGTGTTTACGCACTCTCATCAGGATCCTTGCAGCACTGTTTTGAACATACTGAAGTCTTTGAAGACTTTTATCAGAGATCCCGATGAGAAGTGCGTTACAGTAATCCAGTCGGGAGGAGACGAACGCGTGTGACTGTTTTCGCAAGTATTATCACTTTATTTTTACATGATCAAAATCACTGTGGTGTTTTCAAGAGATTACACTTAGGCTCTGTTTACACGACAGCAGCATAGTTAAAAGGGTGTCTTTTTCTTGTAGTTAGGCCCTTTACAGGTTTAGCTCAATGGATAGAATGAATGGTTGATGCAAAATCGGGAGATCAGGGTTCGAGCCCAGCCTCTGACACAATATGCAGGTGGGTCCTTGACCAAGAGGTTGAAGTCCCAGCTCCCCAATCGCTTCACAAGAGTTGCCCACTGCTTCCCCAGGGATGGTTCAAATGCAGCAAAATGTCAAAATGTTGTACTGTATATGATTATGTGACCTATTAAGTATAAATAATTATTATTACAATTGTATTTGGGGGGAGTCCAACAACAGCCAAATTTTGTTTGTGCTGCAGACTCCGCCGAGTTTAATGACAGTCCTAAAGCTATCCTCGGGGGCATTTCAAGAAGCAGGCTTAACATAATTTCATTCCGTTTCATAACACGGCTGCACATGGGACGAAAGCGGTGCGTTTCAGTAGATTTCCATTGGAATGAAGGCCCTGTTTTTCCAATAAGTTTTAATTTTTGAATATGAGTGCTCAGCAGAAGCAGACGGTATGAATGAAGCCCCCTCCTCATGCGTAATACTGATGCAGAACAAGTCTAACTTAAGAATACGCCCAAGCCAACCTAATGATCGATTACAAGCAAATTAGCTTTGTCCTTTGTAGATTTTTTTGACCCACTGTAATTAAACTGTAAATCAACTGCACTATAAATCAAAATGTGATGAATTTACCTTTCATTTTCTTGTGATACAGAAGACAATGACCTTCTCTCCTGGCGGGTATTTCACAAAGCAGGCTTAATTTGGACCATTTTGGACCAGCCATTTTGGACAATTGTGTTTTTGAAAAACTTAGGCTTAAGAGCACCTACTGCTGATATACTTGGGTTTTTTACCACCACAGGACCCAGCAACATATTTATACATTCATAGAGTAGGAGCCCAGATAGTTGTTGCTGCACAGGTAAAAGACTACCACACACAGACAAAGCAGTAACTTAGTTATATAATACGTTAATATAAAACTGTGTTGTTCACAGCTCTTTGTTGTGTTGTGGGAATAGATGTATATACTGGATACGCAATGCTAAAGGAAAAAGGGAAAAGGGTGATTTCTAAAAAGCTTTGTCATCAATATATCAAATTCATGCCCTTCTCCCATGCATCAAGATGGTCATGCATTTGAAGTTTGCTCTTAGTAAAAGGGAGTGTAAATGTGGCTGGAATGCAAACAATCGAGGTACACTAATGGAGCATTTTGTATGTATTGATCTGCTCGCTTAAACGTTTGTGATCTTTTAATGGATGCCAATGTTTTTTCTTCACCACTTTGTTCCATACAGAAATATCTTAACAACTTTGGATGGATTGTTATTAAGTCTGTTTCACACATCTATGGCTGTTGGAATGAGAATCTGCTGTAGACTCTATGGTTGGATTAAGCTAGAAAGACAAATGGGTTTATACCTTTTCTCAAAAGCCATACTCAAAGGCAGGGTAACACACTGGCCCTTCAAAGAGAAGGTTTAAAGACTCATAGTCTCTACTCCCTGGACACCAACCGACTGTTTTCACCACTCAGTGCTAAGTTCCACACATGAAGTAGCAGGGCATTCCCCAAACTGTCTCCCCCAAAAGACTCAAGACTACACTGATTTGTACGTTTTCAAATCATGTCATAAAATACACCTTTTCAGAACTGCTTTCAACTCAACTCAACTTTATTTATAAGTACATTTCAAAAACAACAGAGTTGTACAAAGTGCTGTACAGTCAATAAAAACATAGGCACACGATTGAAACACAATGTTACATCAAAGAAAAGCAGTAAAACCAGAAAGAATGAAATGTCCAAGAACTCTTCCTGGATTAAAAGCCAAGGAATAAAATTGAGTCTTAAGGTTAGATTTAAAAACAGACAGAGTGGGGGCTACCCTGACATGAGGGGGCAACTCATTCCACAGTTTAGGGGCTGCAACAGAAAAAGATTGGTCGCCCCTCATTTTCCGTTTTGATTTAGGGACGACCGGAGACAACTGGTCATTTGACCTTAGTGACCTTGACGGAGTGTAAATCTGTAAGAGGTCAGAAATGTACGTGGGTGCCGACCAATTTAAGGATTTTAAAAAAAAACTATAAAACCTTACAATGAATCCTAAAACGCACTGATAGCTAGTGAAGAGAGGCCAGAATGAGGTAGATGTGCTCTCGCTTGCGTGAGCCTGTTAAAAGCCAGGCAGCGGCATTTTCAAGATGTTATATCTTTGTATGCAGGTTTGAATATGTATCAGTATGTCCTTTATGTATGTATACTGCACATATATTTAAGTGGGCTTATTTAAAGCCTAAATGCACATATTTTAACCTTTGTATAGTATAAATTGTCTTTGAGTACCTGAAAAAGCACGATTTAAATTATATAAACTATTATTTTTATTATTATTATTTATTTATTTATTTTTATTTAACCTTTATTTAACAAGAAAAAATCTTGAATAAAGAATAAAAAGTGCCCCAGGACTGCCCCTTGGGCAGATGTATAACCTTCTGCTGTCCACACTGCTTTCTGTCTCTTAAATAGTTTCTGGAGACAGACCTGATCTTGCTAGGCTACCCATTAGCAGTGGAAAGGTCAATATTAAGGGCTACATAGTGTTGTTTGCTGTCAATAGAATCAATAAAATTATTAAAAACCTTAATAGCTTCTGGTGTTGTACTATTTATTTATCTAAAATCAGATTGAAAATCAGATAAAACCTTATAACTAGTAAAAAAAACAACTCCTTTAGCTGATCATTAACAACGGTTTCAAGGATTTTGGCCAGTACAGTTTGGAGATAGGCCTTAAATATAGTTATTTAAAACAGTGGGGTAACCCCCTTTTAAAAGGGGAAAGAAATAGGCTGACTTCCAAACAAGAGGGATGACGTTTGTGACCAGACAAAGATTAAAAATGTGCGTAAGGGCCTGGGCGATAAAATCTGGTGCTAGTTTAAAAAAGTTTTGTTAAAACTGTCAAACTAATCAAATGCCATGTAACTATGAATCCTTCAAAGTTGCAATGACAGATTGTTGGCTTGCAAGACAGTGGTTACAAAGAAATCAGTTGGGATTTGAAACGGAGTGTCTCAGGCCCTCTAGTGGTTCCACTAGAAATATATCATGAAATATAGTACAAACCCCTTATAATGCACCAAAGATGTAGTGTATAGATTTTTTTGTGTTCAGTCTTGAAAACAAAGACTAAAAATGTTGTTACAGCACTGAAAATATAGGCTACTCAAAAAAGTGTCTACAATATAATTTCATAACTTTGTGCAGATGAGACAGACTTAGGCAGAAATCTCTACTGCTTTGGTAAGCCTCACTCCATTTGAGTTGAATCTGTAGCAACCAGACTTCTGTTTTGACTTGAGTATGTTTCACCTCTCATCCAAGAGCCTTCCTCAGTTCTAACCACTAATGTCTGAGTCTCTCTAAATGTACCATCAACCCAAACAAACTCTTTGACTATTTCTGCTGGTTGTCTCACGCATTTCCAGTTCAGCATCTCTGTTCAGCCAACTGAGCCCGTACCTCCATCCCCAAAGGAACATCAAAGGATCAAAGGAACAAGGGCAGCGATAGCCACATTTCGATGCCACCTCTCCAACAGCTTATTATTGTATTTTATTTCATTTTAAAAGCTGTGAAACACATAACATTCACAAAATGATTTACTATTTAATCACCTCTTTAATCATCTCGGTGAAACTATCTGGGGAGAGATGTCAACTGGTTAAATTAAACCCTCATAGTTAAATTGTATTTGTGTAAAAGATTGTGGCATAGACCCTCATCCCTGATCAGAGAGGGCCACTCCGATTTGACAAAGATGTCTTCCTTCACTGCCACAAGGTGATAAAAATCGCCTTGTCTCCTTCTCTGGTTCAGAGGAACCACCCCAAATTGGCTCCTTCTCCTTCCCCTTGCTCTTGGCTTGCAACCAGCAGAATTTATTTTGAGTGCTCTTCTTCCGCCAAAAGGCACTGTATATGAAATATAGATACAAAATAATTTTGAGGATAATTGTTATGTCAAACAACTAAAACACAGGCACAGACTTTGCAATAAGTATTTCATAACTGCATTTAAACAGTTTTAACTTTGACTATCGACAACAAAGTAGTAAAAAAAAAACATTAAACCTACTTAACAACAGCATTCGATATTAACCCACTTACTCATAGTAGAATATCCAAAATGACAAAATAATCGCCAAATCTGCCTCCGAGTTCACTTAAAATAGTGTTAGTGATGGCAGCCATTTGTTCTTGAATCTTGTTTAAAATCTCAGAGTGCAGCTCTTGTTTCCAGTCCTATTATAGGTCTCGAACCACCGACTGTTGACCTACTCACAGCCAAGTACTCCAAACGCATCGACTGCTCTTGCTGTTCATCCTTGAGTGCTAATGCCTCCATCTTTATCTCGTCAAAGGTCAAACTTTGAAAAAAGCTTTCCTAACTTGTCCCTTCAGCTCTCTGTGGTGTGGCCCTCCTTCAGACCCATGATGAACTGGTCCCTCAATACGGTGTTTCCATGTTCCAAGCAAGTGTATTCAGCTTCGATCTGGAAAACAGTTCATGTAGACATAGAGAAGTAATCCTAAGCGACTGACTAGGTTCTTGTCTACAGTTTAAAAAGATGTGCCCTCAAAGTAGGAATTTGTTAGTTATCGCCATACAGTTCAGACAACATATTAACATTCTTTCTTGGGGTATCTCGGCCTATTCTTTCTAGAGTCAATATTTGTCTTTTTGCCTCCCCTTCTAACTGTCCACAAATAAATTTAGCTTTCTGGGAGTTTCTGAGTGGCTGGAAATTCAGCGTATTCTCTGTTTGATTTCCATTCTGACCCAGTGCAACTAAATTTTGGCATCCATTGCCAAAATTTTTACCTCCATTTCTACCTAAAATTCCATGCAAATCCATCATGTAAGTTTTCTGTAACTACATTTCTGTCTGTCCTTCTCACAAATAAAAAGACAAAAAACTGAGAAACACATTGACAAATGCATAGGACTGAAAACAAACCTCCTTGGCAGAGTTAACAAACAAACCATAAAGTGTTGCAGTGGTTACATATTTTTACACAAATTTGATTTAAAAAGTAAAATGTACACTAGCTTGAATGTCAAACAAACAAGCAAGGTGATAATAATATTAACAACAAAATAATTGAAAAACATACAAAAATTCTAAACAAACGTTATAAATCTAATTCCAAATACGCTACTTTAATCCATGAAGTTTTGAGATTTGAGACAAATTTAGGAGTGTCCACGTAGTATTTTATGAGCATTCCTGCATTGGCTCCTTTTTGTTACGTCAAAGGTCAACAGCAACCTAATTTTTACGTTGGTTATTTGGCCCCGCCCCATAATACGTACATTCCTGTTGCCACATCGGACCAAACCTTTTCTGTTAGGGATGACAGTTTACCTTGATATTGGACCATAGAATATATTTCAAAAAGCTCTATATTGAAAATTGTATTTCATCTTATTTTTAATTTCATATTTCTATAATTCACAAGTTGTTCGCATTAGAGTGGGTAGGTTTTCAAATAGCAATAACCCCCCTCTCATCTAGTTTTGAAATGGACTGCCCCGTCCTGCTGCCATGTTGAATATACGCACCGTCGCTATAGCTGCAGGAGTTGTCCGAATGGAAGTTAAGCGATTGTTTGCGTTGAGACATACCGCTAGCTTATGCATTTTCTCGTGAGACTGACCATAAACTTAAATCTTATTTTTTAAGCAGGTAAAAACCTGGAAACCACCCCTCCTTCTCCAGGCTCCATTTGGGATTCAGTGGAGATGATCCCGTTGCAGGCCACAGAAACCGGAGCCCGTTCGGATTCTCTATAGTTATTGCTGTTTGTTGAGTCCGTCTGGGGATAATTTAATCGTTTTGGTATTATCTAGAAGAATCCAGAGTTATGAACAGCCACCCAGTGCCTCGCAGATCTCTCAACGTTGGCTCCATCCTCCTGACCCCACAGGAGAACGAGTGCCTGTTCGGTTACCTGGGAAAGAAATGCGCTGTAAGTTTCTAAGTGTGTTTACCACCTGCCGGTTTTAAGTAGGTGCAGTTACACCTACGTACACATCATTTAGAATATTATTACCAGTGTTACCTTATCAGTTGAGTTGAGGAAGCAGGTATCTGCCTTGTCATCCCTGTTTATGTGCAAACAGGGGGCCTGACTCTTTAACGTATATATTGTTTGCGTACATTTTGATAGCTGTCAACATATTGTAACTTATTTTTATGTAAATGTACTGTCAAAAGAAAAGCTTGATCAGCAAAAAATAATGCACAACAAATCTAATGCTCTTAACCTGATTGACAATTTTTAAACTACATATATAAAATCGGGTCAACTAATGCTGCAAAACATCTACTGTTCAGTAACGGTAACATGAATGTGTTTGTTATAGTAGTTTGGTTTACATCAATAAGTATTTGGGTATTACGATATAGTAAGACATTTTACTGTGTAATTTGAAACATATTGCGAAATACACCACCAGTCAGCAATAATCCCATAGCCCTTTACTTTTTAAATCAGAATAAAATATCATAATACTGTTAACTGTCAGTGGGAAGGTATTGGATAGTAAGGCATATACTTGGCAGCATGCAAACTAACTAGCTAGTAGACCGAGCCAGAACATTTCCAGAGATGCAGGTCTTGTTGAGTGTTCCTGATCTTCAGTGGTTGGTACCTACCAAATATGTCTAAGGAATGAGAACTGGTGAACACAGGAGAGGCTAATGGATGCCCAAGGGTCATTGATTGGCTACTGTGCATAAATCACAGAAAAAGATCATGCTGGTTGCAAGAAGGATGTCATAACATGCAGTACGTTATAGAGCTGTTTTGGTGTCTCAAAGGGCACTTGCACATTCTAGCCAGGCACTTTTTAATGTTATGTTTGTTTGCCGTATGTATGCCAAAAATGTTTTCAGTAAAAATGAAATGAATAAGCGAAGCATTCGTCTTCGCTAACTCTAGTAATCAGCTAGAATAAGCGAAACTATTTATATAGCATATTTCTTGTAGGTTAAAGGTTTTATTAAAAAAATTACAAAAAAAACAATAACTCACAATGCAAGCAAAATTCCCCACCATACAGACACATTCATCATACATACATGCAAAATATACAGTTGAAATTGCAATCAATCAAATGATCAACAAGATTTTTTTTTTAAGTCTAGTATGACTTTTTGTGTGGGATCCTGCTAAAGGTCTATTTAGTCCTTTTTTTTAGAGTAAAAAATAATTTATTATAGAAATGCAATGATTTCAATTATATTGCTGACTTATGATTTTTATAAACTCTTTCCAGCCGATACTGATTTTGGCCAAGATTGAGCCCCCTTTTTTTCTTTAAATCTTAATGAGTAACGTATTTTAAGTGCTCATATTTTGAAGGACTATGTATTCTGACCTGTTGAAATTAATGTACCCCCGTCCTTCCCCCCATGCGTTTCTTAAACATGTATTCATGGACTTATAATAATAATAATAATAATACATTTAATTTATAATGCACTTTTCATTTGGATCAAATCTCAAAGTGCTACAAAGCAAAAGCAGATAAAAGCATCAATAAAAAATAAAATAATAACTATATAAAAACATTACCAAAAGCATTAATGTTAATTACAGTTATAGATTCTGCTAAAAAGGAAAGTTTTAAGTCCTTTTTTAAATGCGTCAGTCATCTGTGGAGCCCTGAGATGGTCAGGGAGTGCATTCCACAGACGAGGGGCAGCAGAACAGAAGGCCCGATCACCCATGGTGCTGAGCTTAGTCCGGGGAAAGAGGAGGCGGTATGACTGGGTAGAACAGAGGGATCGTGTCGAGGTCAGTGGGGTGAGTAGTTCTTTCAGGTAGGGGGGTGCGTTACCATGGATGCACTGGTGAGTGAGGAGAGAGATCTTATAATCAATCCTGGTGGAGATGGGAAGCCAATGAAGGGAATGAAGAACAGGGGTGATGTGTTCGTGTTTACGAACTCTCATCAGGATCCTTGCAGCACTGTTTTGAACATACTGCAGTCTTTGAAGACTTTTATCAGGGACCCCGATGAGAAGTGAGTTACAGTAATCCAGTCGGGAGGAGACGAAAGCGTGGACCAGCTTTTCAGCATCACTCAAGGTTAGTGAAGAACGGAGTTTCTAAATATTTCTAAGATGGTGAAAGGACATCTTGCAGATGTGTTTGATGTGGGATTCAAAAGTGAGTTGAGGGTTAAATCTTACGCCGAGGTTGGTGACTGATGAAGAGAGGGGAATGTCGTGACCAGAGAAGGTAATACTGGTTATGGAGGAAGACTGGGTCTGATGAGGGGTGCCAATTACAATAGCTTCGGTTTTGGAGCTGTTCAACTGGAGAAAGTTGTTATTCATCCACACCTTTATCTCCTCCAGACAAGCACGGAGAGTTGACAGGGGAGATGACGATGAGGATGGAGAGGCTGAGGAGGAACATGTGTCAGTTTTAATGTAGATTTGCGTGTCATCAGCGTAACAATGGAATGAGAGTCCATATTGACTGATGACACGACCAAGGGGGAGCATGTATAGTATGAAGAGAATGGGGCCAAGAGCTGATCCCTGGGGGACTCCACAGGTGACGGTGTGTGTCCGGGACTTTGAACTTCCAAGGGAAACGTATTCTGTTCTGTCATTGAAGTAGGACTGAAACCAATTTAGGGCGGTGGCAGTGAGTCCAGTGGTGTGATGTAGGCGGTGTAGGAGTATTCCATGGTCAACTGTATCGAAGGCTGCGGACAAATCAAGGAGAATCAGGAGGGAAGGTGAACCAGCATCTGCTGCCATCCGTAGGTCATTTGTGACTCTAAGCAGAGCTGTTTCTGTGATGTGGGCGGAGCGGAAACCAGACTGAAAGGTTTCAAGGAGGTTGTTGTATTTGAGGTTGTCCTGGAGGTGGGCAGCAACTACTTTTTCCAGAACTTTGGAGAGGAATGGGACTTTGGAAATGGGCCTGTAATTAGCAAAAAGTTCTGGATCGAGAGTAGGTTTTTTGAGGAGTGGTCTGATTATGGCGGCTTTTAGGGCAGATGGAACAAAGCCGGCCTGGAGGGATTGATTTATAACATCGGTGATCAGGGGACTGATGGAAGAGATGTTAATTTTCACTAGGGCCGTAGGAAAGGGGTCGAGGGCACAGGTGGAGGGCTTCATGGTCCTGATGATAACCTCAACCTCCTGCTGTGAGATTTCTGGGAAACATCTTAGAGGCTGGGAGATCTCAAACTGTGAGTAAGCAGACTGGATAGGTAGAGAGGAGGAAAGAACAGAACGGATTGAGTAAATTTTTGATTTGAAGAAAGCCATGAAATTATTACAGTGCTCTCCTGTTATTTCTGTAAGTGGGAGAGTTTGTGGTTTAAGAAGATGATTGATAGTGGAAAACAGCTGCTTAGAATTTCCAGGACTGGTTTTGATGATGTTGGAGTAGAACAGTGATCGAGCCTCTCTAAGGGTCTTTGAGTAGGCCTTTTGGTGTTCCCGAAAGGCTAGCTTGTGGACAGTGAGACCTGAAGCCTTGTAACGCCGCTCAAGGACACGCCCAGCTGCCTTTATTTTACGTAGCTCGCTGGTGAACCAGGGGGCTGAGTGGGAGAAGGTGACTGTTCTAGTTTTTACAGGGGCGTGACGATCCAGGATGCTACTCAGAGATTTATTGTAGAAATCTACTGAGTCATTTGCTGATACAAAGTTGGCAGAAAGAAGATGTTGGAGGTCGACTCTCATGGTTTCTGGCTTGATGTTTTCAAATTCCTGAAGTAGATTTGACGTTTGGGCTTAGTGAGGGATGACAAAAGCGACAATTCCATGGAGACGGCCTTGTGGTCGGACACACCCAGATCGTACACAAGAAGATTGCTGAGAGGAGCAGAGTCAGTGATGACTAGATCCAGAGTGTGCCCCATGGTGTGGGTAGGGACATCGACAAGTTGCCTGAGATTAAAACAATCCAGTAGTTGGAGAAATTCGGAAGCAAAACGACATGCAGGGGAGTCGACATGAATGTTCATATCTCCAAGAACTAAAATATTGGCAGAGGTTGTGTAAAATGACGACAAAACGTTGTACATCTCAGAGATGAAGGCTGGGTTTTGTTTGGGTGGCCGGTAGATTAGAAGTATGGTCATGGAGAAAGGGGGTTTACAATTTAATGCCAGGCATTCAAAAGAAGAGATCTCTGGCAACGGCAGGGGAGACAAGTCCAAATCACTGCGGTAGATGACAGACAGACCACCACCACGACCAGTGCTGCCGGCTTTCTGGAGGTAACAGTAACCGGCTGGACATGTCTCATTCAGGACAGAAAAATCATCTGGTTGTTGCCAGGTTTCTGTAAGGCACATAACGTCCAGACATTTCTCCAGGATGTGGTCATGTATGAGGCATGATTTGTTTGTGACAGATTGTGAATTAAAGAGTTCGATTTTAATACTAGATGGAGCAGGGAGTCTCTGTATTGGCTGAAGAAGACTGAAATCCACTCCACGTTTTCTAACCCGCACAGTGGATGATTTTAACAAGGAAAGTCCATTGACAGTAATTGGAAAGGCTGCAGCATTCTGATGACGTGTCAGAGACGCGATAGAGCGCACGTCAGAGCAAAAGGACGGAATGGAGTTATCTGAGCAGGAGCGGGAGTAAACAAACTTAGAACGGCAACTTCTGTGAATGTAACGGGGCCGGCGAAGAATTCCAAGTTGTTTAATCACCGATATGCACAACGGAGTGTTGTAGTTGTTGAATTTCATCAGTTGGGTGACGGAATAATTCATCATCGTGCCAGTCGTGGAGACTAGCCCGTTATTAGCCGTTAGCTTTTGACGAGACGCACAGAGGACGTTGGTAGCCGTTATTTTCATGGAAATGATGCCGAGAAAAAAGCTATCAAACACAGAAAATGATCAACAGCGGCTATTGGTTAAAGTGTCACGGCGGCAGTGATGAGCAAGACGGATAAACAAACTGATATCAACGATGAGCAAACAGAAACGGACATAAACGATGAAACAAACAGATACAGAAGTCTCCGGGTGATGCTACACTTGCAGCAACAGGTAGGCGGACCGTCACCAGACTCGGTAGAATACTTACAAATACAAACACAGAAAAACGATACAAATACGGATATAAATCCAAAAGGTTTGCCAGTGACCAACAATAAAAGGTATACTTGTTGGTTAATAGTATTGCAGGCTGTAGAACTCTGATGGAAAAGCGGCGAACAGACAACGCCAGCGTCCTCTCCTTTCAGCGTCCAGACTGTATCTGATGTACGGTACTCAAACTTCAGGGCTCGTGGCTGGCTCTGAGCTCCTGCTAGCTTTAGCCACTCTTCTAATGTTAGCATTTAACTCTCTATGTTCCTCAGGCGATAAAATTTGAAGTGTGTGATTATGTACGTTGTGCCGTACGCTTTCGGGCTTGTTCGGCCTGAGCTACTTTTGACCTAATGTTTGAAAACCATAAATGATCGTATAGATGCATACATTTAGCTGGCTCGTTGCTAGCTTTGACCTCCCGCTAGCTTTAACTGCTTTGGGCACCTGAAAACTAAAATTAAAACAATAAAGATAAATTATTCTTTCCAAAATGTCTTTTAATAATATTTACTGATTTTATAACAGATTGTTAAACAAAACAAATTGATATCATGTTGCATCAAATCACTTCTAATACAAAAGGTAAATAAAAAGTATAAAGAAATAATATAAAAAAAATATATATATATATATATATATATATATATATAAAAGAGCAATGTTTCTGGAATCAAATCAAGCCTCCATGAAAACAAGGGTAGAACAAAAAATACAGTTGGTGGTTTGTGCATTCTCTAGGCCACAACTAGATTAGGCTTAATCATTTGCCCATATTGAACACGCACACAGAGGTGTGCACTCATCAGGCAGCAACACACTTTCAGCAATAATGTGAAACGTCTCCATGGACAATGCAATTTGTATGATTTTAACGTAGGGGCACATTTGCAACGTGAAGAGTATAATGGTGTTTTAATAATAGCTATTTGTTACTCTCGACGTCATTAAAAATTCATTACATTTTAAAAGTCACGTTAAACCCAACAAAAGCATTAAGTACATTCCCTTTAACACTGAGCTAGATAACTAACTAGCTTACAATGCTCCAGTATTACTGGAGGTGCTCTACGCCAGTAAAGGTCCGCTTTGTAAATCTTGCAGTTTACAACATGTTTTGGCCCTACTGAGGGAGAAATGCTCCCAAACCTTGGATGTTTTTGTCGCAATGCTGTTGCCATGGGGCTTCTGTTTACTTCCTTCTTCTTAAGTGCTGTCGGAGGCGGTATCTGATGACGTCACCGACTAATCGACTCCTAATCAGTAGCAGCCCTACTGCTTAGCCGATTTCACCAAAGTTGGTCTTCTGGCGCTTGTTAAAGAACTTCTGGCCTTGTGTGGCACTGAGCTCTCTTTAACTTTAACAGCGCTGCTAACGTTAACTTCTAAACTTGCTATGTTCCCGGGGCTATTAAATTTGAACAGTGTGATTAAGTTATTTATGCCTATCCCTCTGGGGTAGATATGCCGCAGCTTCTTTTGTCTTTATGTTTTCAAACTATGAAACAAGCACATGTACATACAAACAGCTGGCTTGTGGCTGCCTGTGAGCTTCCGCTAGCTTTTGCCGCTCTGCTAATGTTGGCTTCTATACCCGCTGTTCCTCAGGGTGATTAAATTTGAATTGTGTAATTAAGTTTGTTGTGACAAACGCTTTCAGGGTTGTTTCCCGGAAGCTTCTTTTGACGTTGTTCCGCCATGGTTTTTTTTCTCGCTAAGTTTTAAAACTATGAATGACAGCATAGATGCATACATACAGCTTGCTCGTGGCTGGCACTGAGCTCCAGCTAAATTAAGCTGCTCTGCTAACGTTAGCTTAACTTGCTATGTTCATCGGAGTGATTAATTTGTTTTTTAGGGTTGAATAAATGCCTTACTTTTGAGATGTTTGGAGCTCCGATAGCTCATGCTTGATCTGCTTGTATAGCGCCTCCCTGCAACCGGCCTCAAGTGAGGCTGCTGGGCCGATTGTCGATTTCATCAAAGCAGACAGACCAACCCGATTTGCTGGCCAATCGGACAGTATTGGGCAGTGTAGGTGGTTATTGATCTTCTTTTACTCTGTAAGCACTTAACAGCAGATTCCTCCTGCTGCCAAAATAGAAAGTTTATTCTTGACCTTGGAAACAGTAGCTGACAAAATATTCTTTTCACAAGATGGATGGACCAGAGTCAAATTCTAATAGCTTTTGCTTGTAGATATGGAATGGAATCGTCATCAGCTAGAATCATTTGCTGCACATACTGGTGAACAGAACCTTCACCAGTATCACCTCGGGAAAACCACTATACTAGTGGTTTTCATCCATTTTCATGAATGGACCACACAGTGAAAATTCTTTGTAAACTACTGTTCAAGATGTTATACATTGTTATTGTCCTTTGATTTTCAGATTATAAAAGAAGATCTTTTTTCAGAGTCCCTATGTGTTCAAGATGTTCAAGATGTTATACATTGTTATTGTCCTTTGATTTTCAGATTATAAAAGAAGATCTTTTTTCAGAGTCCGTATGTGTTCCTCCCCCTAAACTGTCAAGACTTTGTGTTTATTTATTATTAGGGGAAGTTCTGTCATTTTGATTTGTGTTGCCTTTTTGTGTTTCACCTGTGTTCCTTTTTCCTTTTGTGTCTGTCCTGTGATTGGTCATCGTGCTCATCTGTGTTTCCCCTCATTGTCTCGTTATGTCAGTGTATATAGTCTGTCCTCACCTTCCCTTCTGTGCCAGCTCGTTGTATGATGTTCCCCTGTGTCATCACGTGTCCCAGCCATGTTTCCCAGTGTGTTGTAAGTAATCCTAGTGTTTGTTGTTCAGTTTTGATCCCCTGTTTATTTTAATTGCACCTGCTCTGCCGCGCTGTCTTGTGTCTGCGCCTGTGTCCAAGCTAAACCCCAGGGAAGTTCCTAACAGAACGAACTGGCCACAATGGACCCAGCGGACGTATTGATGGACTTAGAAATAATTTAAACTTATACATTCATCTGCATCCATGTGGAGTGGATGAAGAGTCTTCATGAGGTGGTACAACAGGCCACTCTCCGCCTCGCTCGCCGGAAGGCTTTTGCCCAACCCTGGCTGAGGGATTTCTTGCCGGAGTGGCTAAAGACCTTTGGTGAGAACCCGGACGGGCTGCCAGCATGTTCCCGGCCCCAGCCTGTTGGTTCTTCTGCTGCTCCGGCCCCCGTGTTTGCTAGCCACCAGCCGGCTAGTCCTCTGTCTGCTGCGGCTCCGGAGCCCTCTTTCCCTCTAACCCTCAGCCACCATCATCACCTTAGGGAGCCGGTAGTGTTTCTGAGGTTGGTGCCGACCTGGCCTCTCTTTTTCGGGGAACCCGGCTGGCAATAAAACCAGTTCCCAAAAGGAGGCAAAGCCGGCGACGAGCCTCCCCGCTGCCCAGCTCTGCCTCCACACAGCTGCCCAGCTCTCCGTCCTCACCCTTGCCCAGCTCTTCGTCCTCACCGTTGCCCAGCCCTTCGTCCTCACCGCTGCCCAGCTCTTCGTCCTCACTGCTGCCCAGCGCCGTGGAGGACCTGCTGCCCAGCGCCGTGGAGGACCCGCTGCTCAGCACCGTGGAGGACCCGCTGCCCAGCGCCGTGGAGGATCCGGTTGGACCTCTTGTGCTCGGCCCGGTTGGAATTCTTGCGAATTCGGTGCTCAACTACCCAGAAACTCCCGTTCCTAGTGCTCCCAATATTCCGCTACTAAGTCTTCCCGTGAGTCCTCCCAAGACTCCGCTACTCAGTCTCCCCGCGACTCCTCTTGTGATTCCTCTCACGGCTCCTCTCCCGACTCCTCTCCCGACTCCTCTCGTGACTCCTCTCCCGACTCCTCTCGTGACTCCTCTCCCGACTCCTCTCGTGAATCCTCTCGATTCCTTTCCCAACTCTTCCTGTGACTCCTCCCACGATTTATCCAGTGACTCCTCCCATGACTCCTCCCGTTACTCCTCCCATGACTCCTCCCGTTACTCCTCCCACGACTCCTCCTGTGATTCCTCTCCCGAATCCTCCCACTACTCCTCCCGTGATTCCTCTCCCGACTCCTCCCACCACTTCTCCAGTGACTCCTCTCCTTACTCCTCCCCCGACTTCCTCAGTGGCTCCTCCACAACTTCTCCAGGGACTTCTCCAGGGACTCCTCCCACGACTTCTCTGGTGACTCCTCCCACGACTTTTCCGGTGACTTTTCCCGCGACTCCTCTCCCAACTCCTCCCGCGACTCCTCCTGCGTCTCCTCTCGTGATTCCCTCTCCCGACTCCTCCCACAACTTCCTCAGTGATTCCTCCCATGACTTCCTCAGTCACTCCTCCCACGACTTCTTTCCTGACTCCCTCAGTGACGTCCTCACTGACTTTGCGCTCCAATCCCAGATGCCGACTCTAGCTCCGTGCTCCCCAGTGACCCGGACTCTAGCTCCGTGCTCCCCGCTTCCCCAGTTCCCACCTCTCTGGTCTCCGGTTCCCGAGACCCTGACTTAGAGCCCTTCACTGCCTCTGGTTTCTGGTTGGTCTCCACCCACTGTCAGCCAGAGAGGTTTTGTCCTCATCGCCGACTCCTAGATGCACCAAACCATAACTGACTGAGGACAAATCAGTGCTGAGGTCAGAAGTTGGAAGGGCCAAGATTCATCTGTAAAGTTGTGAGGCATAATCAACATCAGTTATATCAGGACTCAGTATCCCCAATTATCAAATGGAAATACACAGATTACTAAATGCATTTATTGTTAATGGGCCTATCCTGGGTAATGCTCACCATCCTGTCCTTTGTCCTCTGTGTGTCCAGACTCTATGTTCATCCGTGGTCCAGGTGTACGCCACTGACCAGAGCTGCAGCTGGGTGAAGAAGGGCTGTGGAGTGGCCTGTCTGGTTAAAGATAACCCACAGAGGTCTTACTTCATTAGAGTGTTTGACATCAAGGTGAGTGAGACTTTCCTGAATAGGGAATGTCTCTAGAGCTGTAACTTGATTCCAGAGGATCGATGAATGACACATTTTAAATGAGTACTTTCACAGATTTAGGAAAAGGATGTGTGCATAATTACTTTCTGATAGACGGTGCCATGGTTTCCCATATATACATGGTGTTTGAAATAATACACCAACTACAAAAAGTACTCACAGAGCACAACTGTATAATAGGTTAAGGAGACAGTCATGCAGATTTCTTCATTAATGTCTGAGCATCTAAATCAACTGACAACTTCTCCGTCTCTGTTTAGCTCTGTAAGCCCCACCCCCAAAGTGACATCATAGTAACTCTTGTAACTTAGCCCCCAAGCTTCTCCTCTAAAGAAAAATCAGAGGAACAATGGTAGTGATAGACCCATTATCGCGTCACATCTCCAAACACCCTGTTTAATTTTGTTTTATTTTCAATACTGTAAAAGACGTAATATCACCAAAATTGAATCACCTTTCATGTAAAAATTTAATCACCTTTCATGTAAAAATTTAATCACCTTTCATTTAAATCTGTCCTGTAGTTTTTCCGTAATCTTGCGCCCAAACAGACAAACAAACGAACATACAAATAAACTAGAAAAAGCAGACAGCGCAAACCTCTGCCAAGGCACATGGTTTAGGAACAATGTATGCAGATTCCTCCATTCTGAATTATTGCTCGCCCTTAAAGCAGCCCCGGGCATTGTACAGCCCCCGGGACAGATACGACTCGACCCTTTGGTTGACTTTGACCGGCCTGTGTAAGGTTTATTGGAAATTACAAAATAAACATATTCTCTCATTTTACCTCATGCATGGACCAAAGCTGCATTGCTTTTATTTTGAAGTTGTTTTTTAGTCACGTACATAATGACACGATACATATAGCAACACCTGCGGGTGATTGTATCGTTGTCACAAGATAACTTTAGCCCTCAAAAATGTCCGCTCATGCTAAAAACAGAAAGGTAGATGCCAAATGCAGGCTTTTCAACAAAAATTAGACTGCTAAATATTTGTTTACTGAAGTCGGAGGTAAAGCCGTGTGTTTAGTTTGCGGGGAGCAGATCGCCGTTTTTAAGGACTACAATTTGAGTCGGCATTACGAGACGAAACACGCGGAGAAATACAAAATATTGACTGATGCTGAAAGGGCGTGAACATCGGAAGCTTTGCTAGGTAAGCTGCAAAATCAGCAAGGCTTTTTTTTATCAAGCTTCCCACATCCAGGGATGCAGCAACCAAGACCAGCTTTGTGATATCCCACATAATCATTAAAAACAGTTAGCCATTCTCGGAGGGGGAGTTTGTCAAAAAGTGCTTGGTGGACGCACTAATATGCCCTGAGAAAAAAGGTGCATTTGAGCAAGTCCCGCTGTCCAGGCGAACTGTGACGAGGATTGAGGACATTGCGAGGTATCTGGAGCTTCAGCTGCAACATGAAGTGGCAAGTTTTTACTTTTTCTCCTTGGCTGTGGACAAGAGCTGTGATGTTCGCGACACAGCCCAGCTACTCATATTTGTCCGAGGGATAAAGGACTTCAAGATTACGGAGGAGCTGGCAGCCATGCGGCCGATGAAAGGGACGAATACAGGGAGCGATCTTTTTCCGGAGGTAAATGCGTGCATGGACACTCTGGGATTGAAATGGGATAAACTGGCAGGTGTCAGAGCGGACAGTTTTCCAAATCTTATAGGGAAAGATTACGGACTTTTGAAACGTATGCAAGATAAAGTGACAGAAATCGACGCGGATCAGAAATTGGTATTTTTGCATTGTATTATACACCAACATGTGTTGTGCAAGTCGGTTCTAATAAATTAACCATTTTATTGATATTGTTGCTAAAACTTCATCAGGGCACAGACATTGAATCCCAGACAGTTTGTCACACTTTTGGAGGAGCACGAGACTGAGCAAAGTGACATTGGTTACCACACAGCTGTACGATGGCACAGCCTGGGCAAAGTGCTAAAAAGAGTTTGGGACCTGAAAGCAGAGATTCGAGAGTTTTGTGAGAAGAAAGCTAAAGACATCCCAGAGCTCTCAGATGAAAGCTGGATGGCAGATTTTGCATTTGCTTTGGATATGACTGCATTGATGAATGAACTGAACACCAAACTGCAAGGCAAGGGCCTTTTTGTTCATGAAATGCACAGCCTTGTGAAGGCTTTCATGAGAAAGATGCAGTTTCTTTCAAGCCAACTGGATAGCAACACTCTCACTCGCATGCAAACCCTGAAAGAAGTCACACCCTTAGCTGATCACCTCCGCAGGTACTCATCCATGTTAGGAGCATTGCATGGTGAGTTTTCAAGGCGATTTGAAGATCTTAGAACAATCGAGGATGAAATGCACATGATTTCCTCTCCCTTTACCAGCAGTGTGGATAATGCACCTAGTGATGGTCAGCTGGAACTCATTGACCTGCAGTCTGATGCAGTACTGGTAGAGCACTTTAAGTCAGGATCTCTGCTGGATTTCTACTCTTCTCTTAAGGATGAGAACTTTCCAATCATGAGGAGACCTTTTCAGAAGATGTTGGTTCTCTTTGGCTCTACCTACATATAATAATAATAATAATAATAGTAATAATAATACATTTAATTTATAATGCACTTTACATTTGGATCAAATGTCAGTGCTAAATGCTAAATGATGAAGTTTAGATAGATCTTCTCTCACTGATGGTCAGCTGTGCTTCGCATCTCCCCCTGAGACATTCAACCTGACTTAGATACATTCGTTAAAGCCCTGCAGAGAGTAGATTTCTCTCATTGAACAAGAAAAAATTAATTTAAAAACACCAAATGAGGTGGTTAGACTACACGTGTCGGCATCTAAAGGCATCAACTAGCAGTGAACTGGTACACTTTCTTTAGAAGCCTTTTTCTCAAAATCAAGGTTCAGTTAGTTCAACATGATGTGACTTGCTTAATATTTGGAGCACAAAGACAATATTGTGATGTCTGTAGAATACTAAAAACCTCTTTCCAACAGTATTTGAAACTCAATGTGTTTTGGAGTGAATTTGACTGAAAATGTTCACTATTATAAGTCAGAAATGTTTAAAAAACGTTTCACAAAAGTTCACATTTTTTTTACCATTGCTTTGGGAAATTTGATTGAATAAAGGACATTGTTTGTAAGGCAACCCTTAAACTTTTTCATTGCTTGATTATAACATATAGCCTACTCTTACCAGCTTGTCAAAACAATGGTATTTACTGCTTTTTATAAAGAAATACAATTAATATCATGCAGAATTGAGTTCCGCCTTTTGACCCGGCCCTCCACAATATTTTCTGTTTCTCGTGTGGCCCCATGGAAAACATAATTGCCCACCCCTTTAGAGTCTAAAGGGACTCCAGCAAACTCACTGAGTACCTCTTAAATACTCTGCTTCAGTGTCTCTGTGCAGCCCACTGAGCCCCAAGCTCCAACCCCAATGAACATCAAAGTAATCAAAGAAACTGTTGATACTGAGCCCCAATTTGTAGCCCAAAGAAAGATCAAAGTATCAAAGCCAAATTTAGACGTCAATATTCAAAATTGATTTTTATTTTATTTCATTGTAAATACTGAGAAACACATTACTTCACAATAAATCACCGTAGGACATGCCAAAATTTACCTCTGGGTAAAATTTCATATCTTATAGTTTTCCGTAATCTTGCAAACAAATAAACAGATAAACATACATAGAGACAAAAAGGCAACGCACAGGAGTGAAAACATTACTCCCTCAGGTATGTAATACAAACAACTAGACAAAAACACAATAAAAAACATAACCTTCTTGGCTGAGGTAAGTATCTATTATTTCTACAGGTTATTATTTAAAAATGTACCCCATGTCTGATCTGTTTCCTTTCAAAGTTGCCAATAAACACAGCTTGCAGTAGGGTGTTTTTCACTCATCCAATCCTAGAAGCAGGTGAACGGTATGTAAAGCACACTTCTTACTGAGGCTTGCATGCCCAACATTTCTAACAAACTCTGTAGCATCTCCTTTATCTAATATGTGCTAGCACTGAAATAGGGCTGTAAAGTAAGTCATATTCTAATATCAATCTATCAATCATGATTTTGGCTTCCCACAATTTCTTCAATTTAATTAGGGCTGCAGCTAATGACTATAGTTGATTAATTGAGAATTTATTTTCTCCTTGTTAAATAAAAATTGAAATAAATATACAATTACTTAGTGGCTCTAATTTTGCTATCAGCGTTTGAATCTAGCTTGAGGTTGTTTTAGGCACGTGCCAACAAACAATAAAAACAATAAAGATGAATTATTCTTTCCTAAATGTCTTATAATAAACTATACTGCTTTTATAACAGACTGTTAAACCAAACTGGTTGTATATATTATTATATAATTTATATATATATATATATATATATATATATTATTATATATATATTGTACTATACCAACTGTGTCTTTGCTAAACTGTAATCTAATCCTTTCATGTTGCATCACATCACTGCTGATCAAGTTGGACACACATACGCCCACACGCAGAGTTGTGTGTACCCGGCAGGCAGAAACACACTTTCAGCAGTAATGTGAGAGTAAAGTGAGTAATGAGATAATTATGATGGGAAAAAAGTGGATAAAAACAACAAATAACCCAATAATGACCTTAACATTTATCGTAACCAAATCCAAATGTTGATGACTGTTGTTTCCACTCCTTATTCACCTGACTGCAGCACTTATAGTATGACGTAACCACAACTTTGTTTGGGAGCCAGAAATCGATCAGCTCAGCACCGCAGTTAAATATCGGAACTGGCAATCCACAGACGCACTAAAACAATACAAGAGTGATTTGGGGCTTTGCGATGCTTGGCGCTCCTGTCCCCCCACACTCAGGGAATACACCTACTTCTCCCAGGTCCACCACTCTTACTCCAATATAGACTACTTCCTAACCAGGAGCACAATCATGAGTGAAATCTCTCAAACCCGGAACCACCCTATCACTATCAGTGACAACGCTCTAGTCTCTCTCTGTTGGACCAGAAAAACAGTCACACTACCAACTAGAAACTGGAGATTTAATACATAATTCCTTAAAGACCAAGATTTTGTTAAATACTTTGACGTTGTTAAATACTATGAAAGAGAGTGGACACTATTTCCGGAGATTAATGACTTTCCGGGAACCTCACCATGTTGTCTTTGGGAGGCAGAAAAAATAGTCATGCAAGGTAAAATAATCTCTTATTCCTCATATAAGAAAAATAAAGAACGATTATTGGAATCTGAATTAGAACGCAAAATTAAAACTTTTCCGCCTGCCCATGCTGCCTCTATAGATCATAGGTTCTCAGTCGTTTTGAGTCGTGACCCCCAAGATAACTTTCGTTGGTGTTCAAGACCCCCGGACAACCACCGCGCCCCCGCTCTCCCTTACCTCCACCATCCCAGCAGTGTGGATGGATACAGCGCTGTCCGCTGGGTGCTGACAGCAAAAGCGGAGCAGATACAGTGAAAGACCAACTGAGAAATTCCCTTTGTTTTGTTATTTTTCTCCTTTTAATGGTTGTAAATAAAACTCTGGCTCTAATTTCAAACTCCTCTGATTGCAGAAATCAAAAGATAGCGGAAAAACAACAACTAAGTGAAGCGATAGTCAGCAAGTATGAGAGAGAAAAAAGATGTTGGTAAAAAAGAGCTGCAGCAATTTGGCCTTTTTCTGACGAGCTTCCCCTCTAGATTTCGAGTAGTAATTCTGAATGATGTGATGAATAAATGTACATATATCTCAATAGCTTGATTTGAATCATATTTATGTTTTTTTCATGAATTTTTTTTGATTCCGTAACTCTTAATAACGTTCCGTCTCCTTTTCTGTCACTGACACTGGACAGCTCGAATATCTACCGGCCCCGGCGCCTTGCATTTCTCAGGTGGTGGTGCGAATGTCAGGCATTCAGGTGACTCACGTTGAAACAGTTCCGGCTAACCCAAGTCTTGAACTGGAAAAAGAATTCTGTTTAGCCATTGTTCCATTTTTCCTCCGTGTGGCAGCTACCAAAGCTGCTCCAGCTGCTGGATAGAGCAACATCAGCACCAAAACACAAGTCTGTTTCTTTTTTTCTGCTGTGTGTGAGTGAACAGAATCTCATGCGCGCATAGTTCAACTCATACTAACTCAGTTGATAAAATGAATTTTGGACAAATAGTGAAACAGAAAACGAGTAAAACCAGTCCCTATTTAAAATCATGTAATTTAATATATATTATGTAAATTTATAATTTTTCCACAATCATCCAGCAACCCCTAGAAATCATCTCGTGACCCCCTAGGTTGAGAAAGGCTGCTCTGGATGAACGTATACTAGGGGAGTTTAATCTTCGAAAAAAAATTAAATCTCGAAATGAGTGAACTAACTGATAAGAAAAATTAGTTACAGTTGCAAAGACTACGCTTGGAGAACTTTGAACATAGCAACAAATATAGCAAATTCTTAGCTAATTAACTAAAACTAAATAAAGAAAAGGCGAATTTCCTCCATTAAGAATTAAGCAAGTAAAATAACTCATATGCCTGAATAAATAAATAAACATTTTAGAAATTTCTACAAAACCCTATATACACCACAAATTGATCTAGCTAGTTCTAAGATAGATGCTTTTCTAGACACCATAGATTTACCCATATTTAACAAGGAATAGATCAATGCCATGGATTCACTGGCTGAAGTCCACGAGGCCCTCAAGTATGTGCCCAATAGGAAAGCCCCGGGACCAGATGGTTGTCCCGCAGAGTTATACAAAGATTTTGGTTCACACTTTCACACACATTCTACAGACTGGTCATGCAAATCAAGGAAAGTTGTTTAATCCCTCTAAACATGAACTCAGCCAAAATCTAACTCCTCCTTAAACCAGATAAAGATCCTGCACTCCCTGATTACCGCCCAATATCACTTATTTATGCAGAGCTTAAAAATATTTGCAAAGCCCAAGCCTTATGCTGGCACTTCTGTAGCTAATCAATGTGTGTTTGTTTCTGCATGTTATGTCTCTTGGTATGCACAGTTTGTATGTATGTGTGTATTGTGCACATGTGTGTATGTAAATACAGTTAATATGTGTGAATATATAGCACTGTTTATTATATAACATGTATTTCTATAAGTAGTATATAATGTATGACTCATTATCTCGACAAATCGGATTGTTTATTTGTTTTCCTTCTCCTTAATTGTCTTGTTATCACAATATAAAAGCCAAAATAATAATCTGCCACCATAACCATTCTCGTCTTTCATACTCAAAAGGCAGACTGCAACAGTAAAGAATCCTTTAAAAAAATGTAAGAGTCAAACTTCTACTAAACATAATGAATTGCTTTATTTGGGCATAGCATACCTCTCCAAAACAAACCAAAGCAAAAACGGATAGACATAGCGATGCTGTTGAAACATAACCTCTAGAAGTAAAAACTGTTATTTATATTATTATATATATACTCTGATGTTTTTTTTTTCTTCTGATATTTTTGCAGGAAGGAAAAACCATGTTTGAACAGGAACTGTACCACAACTTCTTCATCGTTAGCAGCAGACCCTACTTCATAACTTTTGCAGGAGATGTAAGTTTGTCACTCAAAACCAAAATGTACACAACAGCAGTTTTAATTCAACAAGTCCCAGGCTGTTTAATAAAGTGTGATAATCACACAGTCAAATAGTCACACGAGGATCTGTCTAACCCTCTTATTCGCAGATATATGTTTTATACAGTCGTTTCAGGCCTGCAGGTCGCCTGCTCTTTAAACAGCAGAAACAAATTGTCAGATATGAAAATGAACAATGCTTCAGTGCTGATCTGTCTATCCTACTGCATAGAGTGGTATTTTAATTATCTGTTAATGCTAGGAACTCTGTTCCCTTTTGTTTAATATTCCTTATTTGAAGACGAGGATGTCATTTTACACATGTATTGCTTTTCTTCTGTCACTTCAGAATGGTCAGATTGGTCTGAACTTTGCCAGTGAAGAAGAGGCAAAAAGATTCAGAACCGCCGTCATAGACCTGCTCAACCGAAGACAACGCAAAATTGGCAAGTTTTACTGTTAATCTTTTTTATCTGCTTCTTAAACCTCTGTGACACTTCACATCTGGGCTCAAACTTACCGCTTCCTCTGCTAAAACGAAATCAACCTCAGTCCCAAACCCGTCTGATTTGTTCATGTCCAGCAGCAGCAGTGCCAAATCAACCCAGGAAGTAAGATCTTAACGTACATTTGTGTAATTGGATCTCAAGTAGGTTAATAGGCTAGATAATAGGAGCCAACAAGAAAAGTTCAGGTCTAAAACAGCCTATTTATTTAGTGAATTCTTGTCACAAAATCCCCTGTAAATTTCAGTTTTATAAGTGAATTGAATGAAGTACACTGGCGAGTGGAGTCTCACAGTGCTAACCAGTCTCTTATGAATAGACCTATGTTACATATCAATAGGCAAAACCGAATTAATTTGACAGCGTGTAGAAGAGAAGAACAAGTCGAATACTTCGGTTTGTCAACTCAAGCCTTTGATCCGTCAGGACACTAATAAATAAAAACAAAAGAAGATGGTATTTTTCAAAGCTATGCTAATTAGAGAGCAATGATACTGTGTCATCTCTCATGCATTGCATTCACCGTATAAATAAGCATCCTCAGGAGCTTTACAAGAAGCTTGTGAAATGTCTGTCCACGATAAGACAACAAGACCTTTTCTATAAGGACATGTGGCTCAATATATCTGTCCCCCGAGAAAGTTATCAGGACAGTGAGTGAGCCTGAACCACAATCCTCGCACCTCAATCTCAAGACACATCCAACATTTGTATCACCCCAGAAAGCGGGGATATTTAAAAACTCTACGGGAAAGTAAGACCCACTATCTGACTCCACACAAATGGGTTTTGCCTTTTGTGCCCATATTAGACTGTATGCCATCTATTCATTCCAACCATTTTCTTCTGCTTATCGGGTCGGATCACGGTGGCAGCCATTTAAGAAGGGATTTCCAGACCTCCCTCTCCCCAGCATCACTCTGCAGTGCACCCTGACTGTATATTGTAGACTGTACTGTATGTTTCCTAAAAATAATTATTAAAAGAATTATGTATTAGTTTAAATTCACTAACCAAGAATGTGAAAATCTGTGGTGACAAAAAGTTAAGGTTTGGATTGGGACTGTTTTATTCTCGGTTGCTGTGTTTATCTCTGCTATATTAAAACCGTTACTCTGCCTCTGTGGGTAATGCCCCTACAGAGAGGGTTATCTTTGGCTTCCTTCCAGCTCCCCCTCAGATCAGACACTGATCTTCTCTTGATCAGACCACCTGACATGACTCTTATTCAGCATGTTTTTTTCCTGACTGCTCTTGCATATAATGGCTTAAAAACCCCCGTCTTCCCTCTAGCCACCATATAACCACACTAAATGTACGTCTAACATACTTTCTGACTCGCACACAGCTCACCCTCTCCTATCAACCCTTCAGTTCTATAGATCACATTTTCTTAATTTGGTTCAGCCCTGATTTTTTTTTTTACCCTTAAAATTTTATTGTGTTTTCTTTTACAGAAAAGAGAGGAGAAACTAGAAATGGTATGTTGAAGTCTTAATCTAAACATTCATTTTTCTCATTACATTAGGTCAGATGGTATTTTCGTGACATATGACAATATATTAAGAATAAATTTCCCCCTTTTCATTTATCCACTTCTCTCACAACTGAACATTAAAAAACATTAAGACACAACAAACTGAGAGAAAAACGTCATAATCCTTATGATGTTCTTATGGTTAATTTGCTGTGGTGACTGGTGGGGATTATAGAAATATCCCAGATTCCCAGGGTTCTGTTTTAAATTGAAATATGAATCAATTACTGACAACAGATAATAGCATGTATACAGAGACCAGATTTCTCTTCCTCATGATGTGTTCTGTCCTCTGGATGACAATAGCCAATTGTAGTTGTATAAAGCTTACTGATGAAGCTGATAAAAAGTGTTCATACTCATAAATGTCCCCAAAAATGTTGTTTACATGAGTTAATGAACACTGCCTACTACTATTACTACTTATCTGACGTTGAGTTTCGTGACTTGCTGACATAATTTTTCAGAGACAGTCGCACGCTAACGCAGTGTGGAGTCTACTGCAGGTTAATCTGCCCAGCAGGAAGCCCATCTGTACCATATGTTGACCACATGGCCTGTGTTGTTCATTTTGAACCCTGTTGTGATCCCCATTAAGCCTAAACTATAATCCGCACAAGAGGCCAATCACAGCACTGCATCAACACAAATTGACTTTTTTCACCAAATGAATTTTAAAATAATTTTTTTATTTGTTTAGTGTGTCAAACTTATATATGATGCCGATTTAGAATTGTATCCTCCTCCGCCATATACACCTATTGTGACTTACACTTATTCGGGTTTTTCTCTTCTGAGAATCCTGTTCCAATCAGGGACTTGGTAAACATTGTCAGATGAAATTACACTGGTGGAGGGATTTTCACTAGTTTAGGGCAAGCATGGCTTGTAGTGCCCGGGCCACTTTGTGGCCAACGGCAATCTGTGGATCAGGCAGCGGCCCATTGTTTGGCTGTAATTGGCTTTGGGCTCATTCACATTTTATAGATGCTGGTTCTCAGTGCTGGTATAATCATAAGATTTTTGCTGAAATACAAATAATAGCAATTAATGATTTAATTGTTTTCTAGTTTGTCCCATTATTATACTATCGGTCTAATTACATTGCATGATGCAAATACACCTGAAGAAGAAAAGTCATTTTTATTTACATTTAGACTCACACTGAAGCGTAATGTCCTTGTTGACTTGTAGATATGTGGCTATAGCAGTAAACCACTAACTTTTTACTAAAACATTAACAAATTGTCTCCTTCAAGATATTGGGCTATTTGTTTACCTTTGGATTAAAACCAAAATGTGGCCACAGGGATGCTTGACTTTATGGCTAAATTATATGCGATGTTCATATCAATATGTGCATATTCAAAAGTTAGACTCCATGGGGTTATCTTTTTAATATATTGGAGGCACTATAGTCTCATCTAATTCTCCACACAATGGAGAGTATTAAAACCAGTCAAAGATTACAGTATAATTACCTGGAAATGGTGAACATGTATGATTCATTTCTGTACCATCAAACTGTTTTGCATAGGTCACTGGAGGCCATTATCACAATTCTAAAAAATAATTACAATCAATTCAAATAATTGGTAAATCATGTAATAATAGTGAAAGGCCTACAGGTGCCAAAGTCATTTCTATACATTTTTTGACACAATTTGAACTTTAAAAACTCTCTGGAAATCTCAAAGGTTAGCGTATATGTCCAATAATTTTGAATAAGCCTTTCATCAAAAAATTATTAGAGAATCAGTAGTGTATTTGCTCTCCCTAAGTTTCAACAAAACAATTGAAGTTCATGTCATTGACACACGTTTTCAATTCTTCACAAATCCATCCAGGTGGGCGTTTGAGTTATCAATAGAGGAAATTTGAATGGATGTTAGTCAATCTCTCCAACCCCTTTTCGGCTCCTTCACCTCAGTTCCTCAGCCCCTCCCAACCTGACCCCTTTCAACATTTTTTTTCCTAATACCTTCCCAATACATTTTGCTAAACACCAATAAAAGGCTAATTTCCATGAAAAGCCATTTATAAACGAGCAAATGACTTTTGATGACTTTGAGATGGTTGAATAAAATATTGTCTGAAAGTTTTTTTTTTAACAGTATCTATTTGATCAAAGAACATTATTTGATGTTAGAAGAAGAAGAAGAAGAAGAAGAATCCTTTATTAGTCACATAGAGTCATACACAGTACAACATAGTGAAATTACTTCTCTGCATTTGACCCATCCCTGAGGGAGCAGTGGGCAGCCCCTCGTGGAGCGCCCGGGGAGCTAAGGATTCAGGGTCTTGCTCAAGGACCCTACGACAAGTAGACCCTGGTGGGATTTGAACCGGCTACCTTCCGATCTTCTGATTGGGAGACGGCCGCTCTACCCACTGAGCCACAGCCGCCCCAGCCGCCCCTAGCTGTCAAGTACCAGACCATATTTGATACATAGGGATCATAGTTTTGTACTGAATGATCCTTCATTATCACTACCTTTTCTGTGGAGGCATGTCTATCAAAGAAACAACCCCATTGAATGTGGACACAATCTTTCTGTCTGGCAAGTATGATTGTCTGACCATAAACATCCAGCATTCATGGGGAGTCGAGGGATTTGAACTGGGATTGGCACAGGATTAGGGATCTTACTGCAATTTGTGAAGATTATGAGGACCTCAAGGCCTGAGCAGTCCAGACCAAATCTGAGGGGCTGATAAACAGGAGAGTATCCATATGAGAAAGCGTGGATCATACAAGCTCATTGCAAACTTAAGTTGTCAAAAATATGGACGAATTAGTATGTATTATGTTTTTAAAATCTGTATCTAATTGTATTGGAAGCTCGAACGCTTCACAATATTAACATTATTACAAATCTACTGAAAGGTGTTGAGGGGCTTTTTCTGTATCGAAACTACAGATAATTTATAAAAACAGTGTTGTGCAATTTCTTTTCCACAGTATTGTAAGAAGTATAAATTTATTTATTTTTAATGAATATTTTATCAAAGTTATGAATTATGTTAAAACCCGAGTGTAAACAAATAAAATGAAATACAGGATAGAGATACGTGTCGTTTCTTGCACTAGAAAAAATATGGACGTCCATCTGGGGTTCAGTTATTATTAGTTCTGATCACAGCCAGAAATGATATGTGTGCCTCACCAAAATCACACTCGGGGAGACTGAAGCAAATTCAAACAGGAACAGGGACAGTTTTTGCATTAAAGCCCCTCAAACACTTTCACACGTCACACCATTTGTGTTAGACTATAACCACTGAGTTGAACTTGGCATATATGATTAATGGTTGAATGCAATGCAATTTAATAAATCCTGGATGCTGGACTCATTAGTTTGGCATTTTAGGCGTTAATTACTTCAATTTGTTTTAATTTAGTAACCTTAATTTACTATTTGAAATTCAATACTTTGATTGAATTTGATTGTTATTCAAATTGTATTTTGCCTAGTATGATTGTATATATTTATTGAAAAGGACTTAACAGGTTTCTCTGTTCACAAACGACATCCCACTGAATTAGGTGTTCTATATTTGGAGCATATTGCAATTAGAGGTGCACCAATCGATGGACGTATGGCTGATTCCGTGCCGGTTACAATCATGCGCTGCAAGATGGATCACGTTACACTTACACACACCAACCACGAGCTACCATGGCTACAAACATCTTATAAGCTTGTGGATCTTTCACTGTAAAAGTAGAAAAACACAAACCTCGCAATTTGTGTACTGTATGTTTCCTTAAAATAATTATTAAACAAATTATGTATTAGTTTAAATGTGTTAAGTCACTAACCCAGAATGTGAAATCTGTGGTGACAAAAGTTAAGATTTGGTTTGGGACTGTTTTATTCTCGGCTGCTGTGTTTATCTCTGCTATATTAAAACCGTCACTCTGCCTCTGTGGAGTAATGCCCCTACAGAGAGGGTTATCTTTGGCTTCCTTCCAGCTCCCCCTCAGCATGACACCCTTTGAAGTGTACCAAATGACACTGCCATGCTGGTTGAGGTTGGCTCATCAAGGGACACGGAAGGGTTTTATTGGGAAGGTTTTAATCAGACACTGATCTTCTCTTGATCAGACCACCTGACATGACTCTTATTCAGCATGTTTTTCCTGACTGCTCTAACATATTATGGCTTAAAACCCCCCGTCTTACATTTAGTGTGAATATATGGGGGCTAGAGGTATGTCTGACACACTTTCTGACTCGTACACAGCTCACAATCTTGCAATTTGTAACACCTGTGAGGCAAAAATTAGCTGCGGAGGGACAACGCTGAAAACGTTCATTGTATCAAAGACAGGCACTTAAAAGATGAATCAGTCTGGGGAGCTTAAGTTTTAAGAAGGTAATGTTGTGGAGCGGCTAAAGATAGTGAGAGCGCAGAGGTAGCCAAGAAAATGCTGCATATCTGTATGCCGTCAAATATCGTTTTAAAACTTTCAAGAAAATAAAAATTGTAAATTGCCCAAAATTGGTATCAGCCTGTCACTTATATAAATCGCTGAATCGAAGATTGCAATTGGTGCACCTCTTATTGCAATCATCACTTGATCATAATTATGTAAATGTATTATCAATTGTTGCATAGGATCTTGATCATTTTTAATGAACCTAAAAAATATTAACGGTCCCTGAGGATCCATTAAAATTTTTCTTTTGGAATTTAATTTAATTTGGTTGAGTTACTTAGGATTATTTAATATTTGTTTAACATTGTAGTAGCAATGTATGACTTTAAGAATTAAAAGTTCTTTGCTCTTTTAAAAAGATGTTCTATCATTGTTATGCTTGACCTATTCATTATATGGGTGACATTATTGGGAGTTCATCTTCTGTGGAGCAAGAACTGGACAAACAGACTGCTTATGATATTTGTAGTTGACAAGTTGAAATGTCAAAAACTGGACTCTGGACTGCTTATGAATGTTTCTCCCTCTCTCTCTCTCTCTCTCTCTTCTCTCTCTCTCTCTCTCCCTCCTGCCTGCAGGTCCTGCTCTGCATATGGCTACAGTGGACATCAAGAACCCAGAGATCAGCAACGCTCGTTTCCATAACTCCCACAGCCATCAGCAGCCTTACCACCTCAACAACATGCTGAGCCACAGCGGGCTAACTCGGAAGGACAAAAAGAACAAAGGAAAGAAGAAGAAGCTGACCAAGGCGGACATCGGCACTCCAAGCAACTTCCAGTGAGTGGTTCTGAAAACGCTTTAATCATCATAAATCAATTTTCATTTATTAATGCATCAGGCACTTCCATGTTTATGATATTTTGTTTCAGTAAATCACAGAAAATTATGGAAATTGAATTTCCAAACAATCCTTGGTAAGACTTAAAATATTCTGTTAATGATTTTATAAAAAAGAAAAATGCAAAACAGTTGGTCTATTGTTCATTTTTGTCAATAGGACTTCAAACAGTTAATAATCAAATTCTTAATTTATATTTCAAAAGTTGGATAATTATAAGCTTATCCTTCAATTTTTCAAGCTTCTCTGGTTTTTGGTCTTGGGTCAATGTGGGTCAATCGTAAGAATTACTGAATCACTACATTTTCATAATTTGCTACTAAATGGTGCCTTTCATTCGACCCCCCCCCCATGACTAAAAGACACCCACATCTTTAAAACTACACCTCCAGTTTGTAACACAGGCTTTCTGTTTGCTCCATTGTAGAGACCATATACCCCAGTGGAGTGATTAGTTAGACTGGGCCGAGTTCCAGCGAAGACACAGAGGATTTTGTGCAACTCTGCTCATAATTCATAGCGAGTCCCTTTTTAAACGTGAAATGACTTTGGAATTGATCATTAGGTATGTCATGAGTACATTTTGATGTTAATCTGCTGAAGGTTGCTTATCTGTTGATCTTTTCAGTTTAATAGACTGATAAATAAGTGTTTTTTTTATGTTATGATACCTTGCTGTCTGAACCAGCATTACATTTTCAGAAGTTTGTGCTAAACTAGCTGTTCTGTGAGATTAGGCAAAACCAGTAAACCTTCATTACCCACACATCACTGAGCCTTGGACATCCGTGATCCAGTCACCAGTTCACCATGCCATCACAATATGGCTCTTGTCATAATCACTTAGATACTAATGCTTGCCTATTTACCGATTTATTTTTGTGAGTCACTCCTGATTGGGTATTGACGCAGTCTTGTAAAATTTTCAAAGTTTCAAAGTTTTCATTTTATATTATTTTTTTCCTGGTGTCTGGGGAACCATTGCTGTAGTTTAATCTGTGTCCGATAGACTATTTGCACTTTGCCTCATGGCAGCAGTAAAGATGTTTCATAGTCTGAGAGACACTCAATGACCACACTGTCTCTCTAACTGATTTATGTGTGTGTAGGTTCACTATTTAGCATGTGCACATGATCCCCCTTATGCACACTAAATAGTTGATGTAGATCTGCATATTTGGGAGCTAACCCTAGTCTCTCCCATTTTCTTCAGGCACATCGGTCACGTGGGTTGGGATCCAAACACAGGTTTTGATGTGAGTATCCGTTTCTTTTGCATGCTCAAACTCACACACGCAAACATGAGCACAATTGTGAGCTGTGTGGTGGCAGCTTGATGAAATCACATAATAGTTCCTTTTTGTCTCCTGCTCATGTTTAAAAACATGTGACTGTGTGTCCCAATCCAATGCATCCTCTGTACCAGACATTTATTTTTGATCGTAGAGAATGTTATTTCTGATTTACGTTGTTAAGCTAAGGAAGACGCAGCTATAATCTGTTCAGTTAACCAGTGTTAACTTAAAAAAAGATAAAAAGGAAAAAAATTACTTTTTAATATTTTTGCTTGTTGTGTCCATTTGAAAACGAGCAAAAAGCATTTGCATAAACTGAGGTAGTACCTTACCGTAATTTTTGTGTACCTTTACCCCTTTAATACAAATTTAAAAAAAAAAGAAAAAAAAAAAGAGTTCACTACCCGTTCCAATCATTTAAAAAAAGAAACAGTAAAAAAGCATGATAACAGTAATAATAAAAAATAATAATAGCTTTGATTTATATAGTGCATTTCATGAAAACCAGGACGCTTTACATTAGGTGGGTGTACATGTGACAACTTTCCAAATTAAACCTTTCCGAATTGCTATGTTGGTCGCTTGTTTATATGACTTGTGATATTTTCGGACCCGGTGTTAACATGCATCAACTCACCTAATCGGAGACACTTTCATACATGCGCAAACGATCCACATTCCCGTCTAAAAGGTGGCGATTATGCTTCGGTGAGCTCGGTGCCGACTGCCAACAAGTGCCCAGAAGGCGAGAATATGACAAAGAGGGCGAGCGCAGACGTGACGTTTCACCCATCTAACCGTCAAAATATTTCAATGTTGCAATGAATAAATCACTCACCGATGCAGACCGGTACTGTTTTAAAGTCACTGTATTTAAAAAGCGGCGCTGAAAAAAAGTTAGCGGAGCATTCACGACGCTGGGAATGCGCAGATACAACTAAAGCAGAAAGCTTTCCAATCCAGCGTTTACATGCAGCGACATCTATTGGAAAGGCTTTCTGAAAGGATTTTGACTACCACCTTGCAAAGCAAGGAAATATACTTTTGGAAAGGTTCTTTACGTTTACATGCAGCATTTTCTTTCCGATTAGACGTCTTTTCCGAAATCTAATCGGAATTAGGCTGTCCATGTAAACCCACCTATAAACACAACTATACACAGTCAAAAACATAAGAATGTCAGGGGTTGTATCCTTGTATGGGTAGGAGATACAGACATAGACCTAGATAAAGCCTCAGAGCCTGAATAAGCAGGAAGCAACTAATTGCACATAGTTCAATTAAAAAAAGATCGGACATATAATTCATGTTCATGTTTTTAATGGTAACGGGATTTCAGCATATTGGACATGCCACATATTGTGCAAAGAATATACTGCGCACACATTGGGACGCAGAAAATTGAAATTGATATCTTTTAGCTCTGGAATCTTTTTATTTGAGTCCTACATAATTTAGTAGAAGACAGGTTTGCACCCCGATCACTCCTCATTACACCGTCAATAATTTGAAAAGGGTTCTCTTTGTATGTCAGCATTAGTGTGGATGAACTATCAGGACAAATTATTGCTGCTGTTAAAAATAGAGTTGGAATGTGCATTTCCGTCGTAGTTTGCTTTGGTTCTTCTGACTTGTGCTTTTATGATAAGACAGCTAATCAATGTAGTATGTGCAAACAAATATGGTCAATATAACAGGGGATTTTTCCTATATCATTAAGTTACCCCCCGTTGCTATGCCTCTCACTATCCCAAACAGGTATAAAATGCAAGCTGGAATTGCAAGAGGAAATTATGGTCAAAATCTAACAAATATCGCATTAAATTTTTTAGATTAATCACGAGCGTTAGCGTTGACATCCCCATTTTATTTCTTCCTGACTTTGTAATCGTTCGTACAGCAAAGTTCAGCCCAGTTTGATTTCAGTGACGGTTAATCAAAATTGATTTCGATCCCCATTGATTCAATTTGTGAAACGATTCAAAAAGAGTACATTTCCAATACTCTGTTTGCAAAAAATGTTTCACTCTATGTTGGCTTCAGAGCTCGTGTGTATTATGAATTATCTACTATACTATACTGTATATATTTATATCATTATCATTAATAATAATAATAATGATAGATATATACTGTATATTGATATAGATATATAGATATCTATATAGAGATATAGAGATAGATATAGAGAGAATAATAATACATTTTATTTATAACGCACTTTACATTTGGATCAAATCTCAAAGTTCTACGAAGTAAAAGCAGATAAAAGCATTAATTAAAAAAATATAATAATAATTTAAAAATATTACCGAAAGGCAGTAAAGTGAATTGAAAGTTATAGATTCTGCTAAAAATGAAAGTTGTAAGTCCTTTTTTAAAAGTCTCAGATGGTCAGGGAGGGCATTCCACAGACGAGGGGCAGCAGAACAGAATGCCCGATCACCCATTGTACTGAGCTTAGTCCAGGGAAGGAGGAGGCGGTTTGAGTGGATAGAACTAAGGGATCGTGTTGAGGTCAGTGGGGTAAATAGATATCTATATATATCTATATATATAATAATAATAATAATAATAATAATACATTTAATTTATAATGCACTTTACATTTATAGATATATACAGTTTTACTCATCTCAGGATTAACAAACTCTGAGTTTCCACTAATTAAGCTTCCTGAAAAACCCCCCCGGTCATCATCAGTGGGTGTGTTAAAGCTTCTACTCTCCAATCAACCGTTAGGATCTCTGTCATCTGACCCAAACACAATGCACAATCCTTCTTGTTTGGCGACGACGAGATGGTCAAATGTACTTTTTTTTGCAAAAACAACCTCTGTCCAGAGCTGTAAGGGTTCTGGTTCATATAAGTAGGTAAAGTAACCATCAGTGATGCATGTTTCCGATATTCTCCAGCATGTAACAACATCATATAGAAACGGAGTGGGCCTGCATCTTGTAAACAGCCACCTAAAATTATAATGTCTTCTGGAACACTATATCTTTTGCATTTACTAATTTGTCTCATTAACAAACACTTTTTTTAAGTTCAACTGACTAACATGTGTTTGGCGAAATTGTTTATTTGTATGTAGCCATTTATGTTTGATTATGGTCGCGATGCTAATGCTAACTACGTTAGCATTTAAATGGTAATTCCCAATATATACTAACATTAAGCTAAAAGACCAAGCGCTAATTATTTTCCACATTGTTATGTGGCAGCAAACATTCAGACTAAACCTGCAAGCCTTTATCTCTCATTGGAAGAACGAGTTATCTGCAAAGTGAACGCTAACGTTCAGGGAGAACAGATTAAAAGGACAAATTAAACTGCAGCCTCTGGCTGTTCCCATTGGTCCGCAGGTCTGTTTGCTGATAGGGAAGGGAGCGTGTGTGCGAGAAACACTGCTAGAGTGCGCCGTAAGTAATTTCCAAATAAAGGCATATCTTAAAAAACTTTCCATCGATTTGATTCAACAAACTGATATACGGACATGGATTGATGAATCGCTCCACCCTTACGAATTAGTGTTGAAAAAATAGAGGTTGTTTTAGAACTCTGGCAGTTTTTCTAGATGCAACTGGGGATTATGGGTTGTGTCTTGGATGTCTTTATCTATTAGCAAACATCCTGACAGACCAACATGCTTAAATGAGCAGGATTCTCATTTTGTCCATTGAAAGTCTCTTAAATGTATTTGTTTGATAAAACTCACTGGGTTCACCAAATGATGCTGAAAACTCACAACCCCACATGTCATCCACACAACAAGGACCCCCAGAATGAATAGTGAATTGTTTGTAGGTAGGAGACTGAGACAGAGCTACAGGTTAATGCTTAATGCAAAGGAATCCAGTTACCTGTTTTGTGTTTCTGTGTCATGGTTCTAGCAGCTTGTAGTTCTAACCATTGGCCACCAGTAGTCATACTGTCATTGTGGGTGTCAGCTGTGTTCTCAATATTCCCTGCAGAGCAATCAAAATATTTTCTTTTCCTTTCGGCAGCTCATTCTTAGAGGTTGACATGGCGAATCATCTGTTTCCATCTTGCTTTTGCCTCTGCATCTTCCTCTATCACACCAAACAACTGCATATACTCCCTCACCACATCCAGAAACCTCCTCTTTGCTCTTCCCCTTTTCCTCCTGCCCGGCAGCTCAATCTACAGCATCTTTCTACCAATAGAGCCACTATTTTCTTTTTCACTTGTCCAAACCATTTCATTCCGGCTTTTCTTACTTTGTCTCCAAGACATCCAACCTGGGCTGTCTGTTTGATTTGCTAATTTCTAGTCCTGTCCATCCTCATCGCTCCAAAAGAAAATCTTTACATCTGCAACTCTGCCACCTCCAGCTCTTACTCCTGCCTTGTGATCAGTGCAACCATATCTAAACCATACAGCAGAGCTACTCTCACCACCCTCTTGCAAACCTTTTCCTTCACTCTTGCTGATACTCTGACACCTGGCACTCTTCTACACCCACTCCACTATGCTTGCACTTGCTTCTTCTCCTCTTTTCCAAACTCCCCGTTGCTCTGACCCCAAGTACAGATTACAATGTCATTGCAAACATAATCATTGCCTGCCTGACCCCATCCATCAGCCTGCCTTATCACCATAGTAAATAAGAAGCAGCATGTTTTACTGTGCTCAAAAATTAATACTTATTATACATAAATCAAAGAGAAACAGGAAAATATAATTTTTTTTATAAAGAACTGGAAAATAATCCAGAAATAACAATCAGAACTGGGTACAAAGGAGGAATTACTGTACTCGTGGACTCAAATGAGTATCAAACCAAATTGGTCAATCACGTGGATGACACACAGTCTTACAAAGAGTTCAAATGGACTGTAAATGGACTGTACTTATATAGTGCTTTTCTAGACTTCTCAATCACTCAAAATGCTTCACATTGTGAGACAGCATTCACTCATTCACCCATACATTCATACAATGATGATAGAGGCTATGTCATGTAAGGCAGCACATGTTCATCAGGAAGAGTAATCATTATCATTCACACACAACTATTATCTGAAAGACATGGTGATATCCATACCATCCTTTTTTGAAAAGAAAAATAGGATGCACTAAATTGCTGGGAAAGCTGCACAGCAAATGAGACAACTATCACTGTATCCATGGTTGTGGAAAGCTTTTGAAGCATTGGCTTGGCTCCAATTTTGTAATCATCTCTCTCTGAGGGACCCAATAATTTCCCGCCCTGATGAACTGCTACTAGAAATGCTCAAACTAGTCCTAACTGACAACTACTTTCGATTTGAGGACTGATATTTCCTTCAAACCAGGGGAACAGACATGAGAACAACAGCCCCTCCAGTCTATGCATCTTTGGTGGTGGTACATTGGGAGGCATAAGTGATCTAAGACACAACTGCAAATCCGTTCAGACCAAAGATCAAATTGTGGAATCTTGGATGGTTGTTTTGGTGTTTTGGAATGGAACGGCGGACCAACTTAAAATTTTTCAGACAATCAGAAGTTCAAGCAGCTCGTTTCTTGAATTTGCCATGGAACTCACCACAACACTATCCACTTTCTGGACTAAACCATCTCCAAGCATGAAGACTGAATTACCCATACCTCCATCTACAGGAAATCCAGGGACTGCAACACTTTAGTGGAGACTAACATAACAACCACCAGTTTTTACGTCTCAGGAGGAATTGTTCAAAATTAAAAGAGTTCGAACACAAAGTAGAAGAGATTAAATCAAGATTCAGTGAAAGAAACTACCACCCGGCTGTAATAAACTAATGGTATGATCATTCAATCAATCAATCTTTATTTAAATAATGCCAATTCACAACAACAGTTGTCTCACGGTGCTTTCACAAAAGAGCAGGTCTAGACCAAACTCTTTATATAATCTTATATAATTATCTACAGAGACCTAACAAATTCCTCCTTGAGCAAGCACTTGGCGATAATGGCGAGAAAAAACAGCCTTTTTAACGTGCAGAAACCTCGAGTAGATCCAAGACTCAGGGTGGACGGCCTACTGCCATGATGGTGACCTTACAGGGCAAGAAAACACAACTCATTCTCTATCTTCTTCAACAGCTGATCTACTCAAGCTTATAACAAAATATTCATCACCAGAAAGAATTACCTTCACAACTAACGTCAACCATGGCCACCATAAACTAGGGGATATAATAAAATAGCACTGTCATACACTGCAAACAGAACCATGCCTGCATGAGATCACAAGAGGACCCCCACTCCTTTCATTCAGACGTTCACCGACCCCATTAACGGATATAAATTGGACAGACTTAGAGAGAACTCAAACAACAGATCTCAGATCACAAAACAGCTATCTGCACAGGGACTATGGACTATGCCAAGGCCAAAGATTACCAAGAAGCCAAATATGGCTCTCCAGCCACTTCATACTTCATTGGACTGGAAAGTGTGACTGTCCCAACCAGAGAGGGAAACCTACCCAAACTATTCACTCAAAGAGAGATGTACTGGATCTCCATGCTCAACACAATTACATCTGCTTGACTGACTGTTGACTTAACCTTCAAATGTCCTCACACATTCAGAATCTTGGCCAGACCCACAGGCCTGGGGTCTTGTTGGTTTCAGGACATATCTGCTTAAACCAATCGCATAGTGCTTCCTTTTTTTTATGATCTCTTTTTACTTATCTTTCTACTCTTAGGACCTCACAGCCAAATTGCATAGCACTTCCTGTTCATCTCTTGCCCCATCTCCATTTACTTGTATCCTTTTATCAGTTATTGTGACAACAAAGGTCAATTGTATACCACCTTTTATAAATTGAATCTCCACCAATCTTGTCCTCACTCTGATGAAGGCACACTAGCCGAAACTTGGGCAGGAGTTGGAATAAAGACCAAAGACATTGGTGAAGCTGAGATCTACTTGCATGGGTTGTTTTTGTTACTCCCACAATTTTTCTTTCTTTCTATGCTCATTTTATTGTTTGGTTGAACACAACAAACTAACACACAAGGGAAGATGCGTCCACTTCCAATATCCCAAGGAATGTGTGTTCTGTTTTTTTTTTTTTTACTATACCTCAATAATCTCTTGACATGCTTTTGTAAGTAGTCTGAGTTTAGTTTATATAATAATATTAATAATACATTTAATGTATAATGCACTTTACATTTGGATCAAATCTCAAAGTGCTACAAAGTAAGAGCAGATAAAAGCATCAATAAAAAATAAAATAATAACTATATAAAAACATGACCAAGAAGCAGGCTATAACATTATGTTTTTATTATTAAGCTCTGAATTTTTTGATGAGTACTGGATCAAATTTAATTGATATACCATGAACTATGTTATTCTACACAGTTATTTTAGGGACAGAACCAGATGGACTTTCCATTTGGTACCGTTGAATAGCCAATGTACCCAAAATGTGCAAGAATATGGGATTTTGACCTTAGAGAGATCTTGGTTAAAACATGGACCTCTGTCCACTAGGTGGCGCTATATGCATATACTACAACCTCCGGCTGTGACATAAATCAATGTTTATCGTAAATCCTTGCAATAAACATCAATAAATCTTTAACTACAGACCCAAACAACACTTTTCTCAACACGCATAATCCTAGATAGTGAGGAAAATTAATGCACTTTCATAGTCTTTTATTGTTTTTATTTCTGTTTTTGATCACTGTTTTTCTCTCTGCTAGTTTATTTGAGATAGTTTCAAATATTCTGTTTTGGTTGACATTTTAGCTGAACAACCTGGATCCTGAACTCAAGAACCTCTTTGACATGTGTGGTATCTCTGAGGCTCAATTGAAGGACCGAGAGACTTCGAAGGTCATCTACGACTTCATCGAGAAGAAGGGCGGTGTAGAGGCCGTGAAGAATGAACTGAGGAGGCAGGGTGAGAACACTCAAATACACAAATTCTTCCTATCAGTTAAAGAGATCTCAAGTTATAATGAAGTTGTGCAGCATTTGGATATGAAGCTCTTCAATGTCCTCAGGATTTTATTGCAAAATGACTGAATTTGCAGCCTTGGAGAGTAGGCCTTCAACTGATGACTATTTTAATAGTTGATTAAACTATCAATTATTGTAACAATTACTCTATTAGATAATGGATTTTTTTTCCTGGTTTAATAAAGGTAAAGTAAAATTACAAATAAATAAACATATCACTCGATTAGCAAATTGCGCTTATTTAGCAATCAACTTTTGAATAAAGCTTTAGGTTGTTACAATACAGTCAATAAAGATGAATACTTCTTTCGAAAATATGTATTTTAATGAACTTTACTGCTTTTATTAACATGCTCCCACACATTGGATTTTTCTGTCCTGTTGTTGTCGCCATGGCGCTCCTGTTAACTTCCTTCTTATTACGCTTGTCAGATGGGGTGTCTGATTATATCGTCGACAACTAATCTCATAATTGGTTTTTGGCGATTACGTGCATTATTTTTTGCAGCCCTGATGGACAGCATTACTAAGACGAGGCGGTTGGGACTGTGATGTTAACAAACAATGTGTTTCGTTTTTGTTTTTTGTTTTGTTCATATTTTTTTTTAAGCGGGGAATGGCTTAAGTAAATTTTTCATGAGTAGTTGATTAATATATTTGAGTCCTTCTAGTACAGACCGTACCCATTTTGCACTTTTAGTGGGGCAAAATGACCTCACTTTTTCGAATTAGATAATTAGAAAATATGCTCACCTATAACCAAATTACACAAACTCCTGCAACCAAACTCATCCTCTTTCCTTTCTACTGTTTTCTTTGTAAAAAGAATCTGTGATGTCATAGATGATCCTCTGCTTCTTTACTTCGAAAACAAATTACTCCCCGTACATGTTTACCTGTTGATCTTCCGACCAACCACTGACTTTCTAGCCTTGTTTAAATCGAGACATAGTGTTGGTGTATACGATCCGGAGTATCGTGTATTTATTTTTAAAGCATTCGTTGAAATTTATCTTTAAAATCTGACTGGATGGCCTATGTCAGGGCTATTCTATTACAGTCAGTTGGGCCAGATATAAAAAATGGAAAACTTGGCTAGGCTAGAAAATCACAAATTTTAAGGGAACACAAATTAATGTAATGAAAGCCAAGCAACGAATTTATTTATTTATTGCTGCCTGTTGGGGTTGACGAGGAGTCACAGGTGGGTTTTGAAGTAAAGGATTTTATTATAACCAAATATAGATTTTTGTAAATTTACAAAAATCAGCAATATAGTTCTGGGCTCATAGAAGATCTCAAAAAAACAGAACCAAACTCATGATTTTGCAAACAATACGTTTGTGCAAAGTAATTAACACAATGGAAATCACTAGGAGCAAATGCTCTAACAAAGATCAACTGACCGGAAAAAGAAAGACTGCAAGGGTATTTCAGGGAGTTGATCAAACCAAATGAATCGGGTGGGAGTAAAACAAAACACTAACCCCTAATTAACCACCTAAATAAATGTATCTCAGCCTGTTTGATAATTAACTTATTCATTATATTGATCTAATCCAAATTTATCTTAACAACACATGCACGCCAAATAAAATTAAACAATTAATTAAACTAAACACTGAGGTCTGAGCTTGTTGGTACCACCTAATTAGCATTTATTGTATAAAAGCCTGCATTTTCCTTGGTCTCACCATTTGCCAAGAGGACTCAGCGCCAGAAGAATGGACCATCCAGAACCGGTAAAACAAATTAAATTAATACAATTTGATTAAACATAACTTGAATATACAAACTCAACTAAATGTGCTTGTTGGAAACAAGTGCTAAATAAACTATGTCCATTTCATGTCAATCAAAAGTGACGTGTCTACATGTGCAATGTGTGTGCAAAAAGATGTCCAAACATAACCAAGGCTACGTTCACACTGAAGGCAAAAATGGCCCAAATGCGTCTTTTTTTCCCATATGTAACCAATATCTGATTTTTTGTTTTTGACAGTCTGAACTGCAAAAATCAAATTTTTTCAAATCAGAGCCAGGCCACTTTCATATGTAGTCCTAAATCTACATATGATCTACAACTAATCTACATATGATACATGTCTGATGTTTTTCAAAGCGACCTCATGTCCAGTTGTCATGTCGCATTTCATCCGACTTTTACGTCATTGAAGTGAGACAGATGTCACAATTCAATTTCTACTCTCTTTCTTCTCAATCTTCTTCTTCCCTTTATCATTTGGTCATAATTGTGTTTGCTCAGATTGCACAACAATTCAAAATTGATCCACACACGCCGACGTGTATAGCATCTGTATTTACTTCCGTAAATATACTTGCTGAATGTGACATTCATCTTCTAAGAATGTGGGTCACTTCAGTGCCGTAGACTGTTTACACTGGAGTCTGATGGTGGCCGCATTTAAATAATAATATGAAAATACCACGCAAAGAGATCGGATTGCAGCAAAAAAAAAATCGGAATTAAGCATTAAGACCTGCAGTGTGAACGTAACCTAAATGTTCTGGATGAGGTTTCAAACTTATGCCCCTTTAAAGCCTGTCAAAAAAAAAACTTATCATAGCACAGAACCAGAACTACAGCATAGTAATAAAGAGATTTTTTTCACATTTGAAAGAAAAAAATAAAAATGTTGGTAACATATGGACAAAGAACATCACAAGGTGTTCCTTGCACAGAACCACAAGTACAGTATAGTAGTAAAGATAAGATTTTTTTTCGCTTAAAGAACAAATAAAGATTTTGATCACATCTGGCTAGCTCATCATAAAGACCATTAAATTGAATAATAAAATTTTAGTTCACAAACCTATAGCAAGTGACAACAATTAATCGGCATGCATAAAACATCTATACACTGAGGGAATAAAAATGCATTCGTATTAAATCACATAAGTGATAAGGCATGACTTTGCTACACATCCCACATTATATTGATATGTAGGCTACAGTTATTCTGTTGAATTTGTTAGTGGGGGAAATTACATTTTTTGTTTCGAACGAGAGCAGTGACTTTTTGTTTGTAAGACGTCAATGCAATCCAAAGGCATTGGTGCAGAGTACTGTCTGTTAAAGAGCAACTAGAACTGCTTTTTATTGAGTTCATGTGTGAAAAGCTTGATTTGCATGTGCCATGGTTGTGGATGACTTCATGCAGACAAGTTGGAGAATGAATTTCTCCTCGTCAGTGGAAGCAATCATTTTTTTGATTTGACAGATAATTCCCCTTCCAATGCAACAGTGAACAGGTTTCTGTCAAAGCCCATCACCTCTGTAGACAGAGGAAATCCATCCAATCTACCAGCAAAGTTGGCTTTTAGCTTGGCAATGAATCAATGAGTCATCACAGGGATTTGTGCTGATGTTGAGATGCATTCGGAGAGCATAGATGCATTTGGGGAGCGACTTGCTCAAGTAAGTCGTGTAAAGATCCCAATCACAACAACGCGTTGCATTCTGGGTTGAGTGTTGTTAGGCGACGCGTAGCATTCATTCACGGTCTTTAGGAATTTCTGCAGGCCCTCATTACATGTTTTTCTTAGGTTTTCTCTATTTTTCTGGCTGGGCCACTTCTGGGCCGCATGTGGCCCGAAGGCCGCCAATTGAATAGGCCTGCTCTAAGTCAAGTTTGACTTCCTGTCTGGTTCGATCTGCTGTGTTGTAATTGACGCATCTATATATGCATCAAAAAAAGGCCGGCCTCATATTTGGAATGGAGCGTCAAGCTACTGCTTGAAATAAATACGGATGCTCCCACCCGATGTTGCTAATCTGGTGGAATCACACACATTGCTTTGAATGGTAGTTATCGGAAGTGGCGACCGCGGCCCAGCCATTCCTCGACGCCTCCAGTGGAATCAAGCCTTTAGACTGTCAATTTAAATTCCTATAATCTATAAAGGGCATTTTCCACCTTTTTCCAACATTTAAAGAAAGCAAATCATCTTTTAGTTTCAGCAGATACGTTTAGGATATGATAGTTGCATTCATGATTATTTTTGTGTGTTTTAAACTGTCAACCCTATCCTGCTTTCAGTTACTGGGCTTGCAACTCTCTATGCAGACTCTGTTTTTATTTTGTTTAAAGGCAACTTCTAATATTTACTGCTGTGAAATGGATTCAGTTTGTTCAGTTATCCACCCAATGCAACCTTATCCTTTGCCAGAATTCAAAATAAACTCCTTTTAAAGGAATGGTTTAAAATTTTGAAAAATGCGTTGATTTCTTGTGCAGCGAGGGATTATAGGATTGTTATCACTTACAAGTTTTTAAGTCTACTGATCTTCAGGAGCCCATGACCAGTTGTCATTCATCAGGCATGTTTTGTTGTGTAGAGTACAGGGTTAAATTTTGGTTGGCTATCGTTAGCTTGTCTCACAGTTGAAGCAGAGCCAAAGATTGATTCCCTAACATCAACAAATTTTTTTTTCAATGTATCTTTGTGAAGTGGCGACTGAGCGCAGGAGTTACCATGACGTAACTATGACGGAGTTACTGGATGCAACACAGCGTGTCATGTGGATAATAAAAAACAAGCAGTCATCGAAGTAAAGGCCACTTTATTTTCATTTTCTCTAATGTGCCAGACATGCAGAAACTGAAATGACGATTCCCCCCATCCCGGTGCAAAAATGCAAAACACATACGTGGATGTATATTTGAAGAGTTGCTGGCTTATACAAGTCTGGCATAAGTCTTTCTTTAGAAAAAGTGCAATAGTCCAGCAGTTCAGTCGACAGTCTTTAATAAATCTATTTGTGAACGTTGTGTCAGTTGTGTTTATCTAAAGAAACAAGCGTACAAACATATACGTAAGTAGTGTAACCTGTTACAAGCGACCAAGAAGTATCACCGTGATTACAACTGCAATATAGTAGTGCAGACTAGTCTAAATACCACAAGAATAGCACCTTCTACTATGACCGACATATACACAGTATCAAATGCAGTGCTCCAATAGGTCCACAAGGGGTCTCCCTTGACCGTGAAATAATCCTGGAGCTCCTGCTGAATATGCTGTATATGCTGCATTACAAAGTAGCAACAACGTTGTTGACATACTGCGTAGTCACATCACCTGTTTGTAACAAATGTTCAGATGAAGGTGAAAGAATGTAAACTATTAAGAACTATCACAACATTAACATATAACTAAAGTCTATTAGCGAACAATATATTTTACAGAACAAAGTTTATCAAGCATGTAATTAAAAGTTATGGACAGTAATAAATGCAACACCTATTACATTTACACACACTGCAGAAACAATCAACTTGCAGTTTCATTCATGCACAACTCGTAGATACCGCTATCAACTTGTTCACAGTCTCTGCTCCTGTTGGTAGACTAAGATTACACAGTGCGAATGTTGAGTAACGTCATTGTCTTTGACTATTGTCTTTGAGACATAAGATAAATATATCCCCAAAATAAGTACGGGTATGGTACAGATGTACACAGAATATAATAAAATCTAAAATATACATATGCACATATACTTATATGCATATATATATATAATAATAATAATAATAATAATACATGTAATTTATAATGCACTTTACATTTGGATCAAATTTCAAAGTGCTACAAAGTAAAAGCAGATAAAAGCAGCAATGTTAATTAAAAGTTATAGGTTCTGCTAAAAAGGCAGTCCTTCTTTAAATGGGTTAGTCGTCTGTGGAGCCCTCAGATGGTGAGGGAAGGCATTCCACAGAGGAAAGGCAGCAGAACAGAAGGCCCGATCACCCATGGTGCTGAGCTTAGTCCGGGGAAGGAGTAGGCGGAATGAGTGGGTAGAACGGAGGGATTGTGTTGAGGTCAGTGGGGTGAGTAGTTCTTTTAGGTAGGGGGGTGCATTGCTATGGATGCACTGGTGAGTGAGGAGAGAGATCTTATAATCAATCCTGGTGGAGATGGGAAGCCAATGAAGGGAATGAAGAACAGGGGTGATGTGTTCGTGTTTACGAACCCTCATCAGGATCCTTGCAGCACTGTTTTGAATATACTGTAGTCTTTGAAGACTTTTATCAGGGATCCCAATGAGAGGTGCGTTACAGTAATCCAGTCTGGAGGAGACAAACGCGTGGACCTGCTTTTCAGCATCACTCAAAGTGAGTGAATAACGGAGTTTGGAAATATTTCTGAGATGGTGAAAGTAGATCTTGCAGATGTGTTTGATGATGGATTCAAAAGTGAGTTGAGGGTTGAATATTACGCCGAGGTTGGTGACTGATGAAGAGAGGGGAATGTCGTGACCAGAGAAGTTAATACTGGTTATGGAGGAAGACTGGGTCTGATGTGGGGTGCCAATTAAATTGCTTCGGTTTTGGAGCTGTTCAACCGGAGAAAGTTGGGTGAGACTTCATAGTCAAGAGGGGGAAGATGCAAGAGAAGGGAGAGAGTTCAGTTTTCTGAATTCTCTCAGCCTAATGGATGAAGCCGTTTGTCAATCTGGTTGAGCAGGCCCGGAGGCTCTGGTACCTTCTCCCAAAAGACAGATGGCGGAAGAGGCTGTATAAGGGCTGGCCCCCCCAATAACCCCCAATGCTGGTTGCTTTTCGGCCGAGGCGGATGTGTAGATGTCCAGGGAGAGGGCAGAAAGACGCCAATGACATTCCCAGCTGTGTTCATCATACGTTGCAGACTCCTCCGGTTGTAGTCGGTGGAGCTCCCAGACCACACAGTGAAACAGCCAGTCAGGGTGCTCTAAATGGTGCCTCTGTAGAAGGTGAACATGATGGGTGTCTCTTTGCAGTTTGCAGAGGAACTAGAGGCGGTGCTGGGCTTTGGGATGTGCACCTCCAGGGACTTCGTGCTTCACCCTCTCCACAGCATCACCATTGATGGTCAGTGGGGGGTGGAGGGCGCAGCCTCTCCGGAAGTCAATAACAATCTCCTTGGTTTGGTCACTGTTTTGGTTGCAGTTGCAGCCTGAAACAGTTGCTCAACAAGGAAGAAAAAGAAATGCTAAGAGCTGTCAGAGCAGTGCTACCTATCAAGTTACAACTCTATACAGTTTAAAGTGTAGCTTTACTGCAAAACATAGTACTTGCTTTGGTAAGTACTAACCACTGTAGACCGGAAACTGACAACAAGATGTGAAGATCTGGAAATGTTCTTACCCAGTCGTCAAGCCATCAGAATTTGGCTTTATCAAAGTCACTTGAATCCTTAAAGTGCAAAAGTGGAGACAATAAAGAAGTATTTGGTGAAGCACATAGTAATTAAAAGTTTTGAAAACCGAGGCAGCAATGTTTTTGGCGGTGGTCTGCGAGGTCATTGGCTAAATGACAACATGTGGACAGTAGGGATGTCACAGTATTAGATTTTGCTATCACTGTTTGTCAAAGAAATAACTGTTTCACGGTATTCACAATTATTGTCACTGTAGTGGGAAAGAGTTGATAAAGCTGTACATGTTTGATGCTTGCGTGTGAGTGCTGTCTGTGGCATAATGTCAACTTTTACTTCCAGATGTGTGTTTAGGTAGGCAAACCTGTGTACGTTACATCCACATCAATCTGCCTTAAGATTTAACCACCTGCCTGATTTTGTCGAGGACCAAAAACAGTTCTGTGACTGTCATTATGTATTCTGGCACATTTCAATCAGTTCCAGCTTGAATTTCTCCGATTTATGCGAAAGAAAATCCTCTGGAATCTGACAACAGATGCTAGCATCGTTTTCCACACACACATCAATGGTCTTTGGACACCCACTACCTCTCCCTGATTCAGATTTTCCCGTTTCCAATTCAACCTCAGGATAAAATGTTCACTTGCTGCTGAATATGAGGCAAGTAACCATTAAGCACCATGATGATTAGATGATAAATGGTATTCACTTCAGCTGTCAGTGATTATAATGGCTGGGTGGCATTCCGACTGAATGGGTGTGTTTCCTGAGACCTAAATATCTCTATTGCGTTTGATATTGATTTCATTGCTAACAGACCTATGTAGTCAATGTTTCTGAGTGTGCTCGTGCGTGTGTGTTAGTGCGTGTGTGTTAAACCAAGATACAGCTTTAATGTAAGAAAGAATGGCTTATGGTTTTGATCCTGAGGAGATCATGTGATCACCTCTTACCGTGGCTGGTCGGGGTTTATTATCCAATGAGCCTGATGAACTCATCGGGAGACTTTATTGACACTAGCAGGTGAAACATTTGAGTGGTGTAATTTTAAAGTTTTACCTGATGTTGTCTATGTTCTATCCCCTGCAGCACCTCCTCCACCTCCTTCTCGTGGCGGTCCACCTCCTCCTCCACCGCCACCCCACAGCTCAGCTCCCCCCCCCCCTCCATCAAGGGGGACCCGGGGAGCACCGCCTCCACCTCCTCCATCCAGAGCCCCTTCGTCAGCTCCGCCTCCCCCGCCTCCTTCAAGACCAGGATCTTTGGGTGCTCCACCTCCTCCTCCCACCAGAGGAGACCACCAAAATGCTCTTCCTACTCACCATCACCATCACAACCACCAACCTCCCCCTCTGTTTTCCTTGCACCCTATTACCCCCCAAGCTCCGCCTCCTCCTCCTCCCCCACTGCCCCAACAGTATCAAGTCGGCAGTGACGGGGACTCCGTACGTGCAGCACCCCCTCCCCCTCCCCCTCCAGGCCCCCTTACCCCTCCAGAGCTGGACGGTGTCGGTGGACATGGTGACTTTCCTCCTTCGCCAAGCCTCACTGGGAATTCAGCGCTCCTGGATCAGATTAGAGGAGGAACTCAGCTGAAGAAGGTTGAGCAAAACAACAGACCACCTGCCTCAGGAGTAGGGAGAGATGCCCTGCTGGACCAGATCCGACAAGGAATCCAGCTTAAGAACGTAAGAGGATGTCTGATTCCTAAAACACATGAGTATGTGTAATTGTTAGCATCTCAATGGTTTCAACAGTCACAACCCTTAACTGAATCACATCTGATTTCACAGAAAAGACAATTGTTTTAAGAATTGGCCTTACGTACAATCTGTTTCCGTGATGCAAACCACTTAGGGATTAACACTAAAGTATACTATAAATTCTTTCAACGGCCTCAGTAATAATAGCCTCCCTGGAAGTTAAGTTCTCGCCTTTTGATTACCACATTTGTTGTTTTTCATTAATATAGAAAATAATCCAGTTGTTTTATTTTTATGAGATTTGCAACTGACATGAAAATGAGAATAGAATAACTTATACTCTAAATGGTTATAAATCTGTATGACTTACATAACCTTAGACTTACATAACCTTAGAATTGATTATATAATGGTTAATTAAGTATTATCATTGTTACTATATTGAAAAAAATATTCCAACTTTCACATTCAAGAGTGACATACAGAGCTGTAGCAACTACATAGCTGTATTCTCTGAGAGTGCTGATGGAGAATGTAGTTAAGGCCAGAAGGAGCTGCATTGTATCTTTGTTGATAGCATATTGTAGTGTCAAGGGAGAAATTGTAGTATATCATGAGTAAGTGTGGAGTGACACAAGTATGGCAGAGTGGTACAGGATATGTATTGGAGCAGTGTGAAGTGTGCTGTGGGAGTGACAGATTTAAGCTGGAGGTGGAACTACACCAAATATCGTCTCTTACCGCCTTTTTGTTTGCTATGGTAATGGCTTTGCTGACAAACGACATCAGACAGGAGAGCTATGTGCTGTGTGCTATGATGTTTGTGGGTGACGTGATTTGTAGTGAGAGCAGTGAACACGCAGAAGAAGAGGTGGAAGCATGCGCTGGAGAGAAGAGAAATGAAGGTCAGTCACGCTAAGACAGAATACATTTGTGTGAATGAAAGGGAGGCAGGTGAAGGTGAGTGAACAAAGAATTGAGGTTAAGAAGGTGCAGGAGTTTAAGTACTTAGGGTCAGCTGTTAAGAGTAACGGGGGGGAGGTGGAAAAGATGTAAAGAAGATATTTAACTGAGCTCTGCTCTATGGTTTAGAGATGGTGGCACTGACCAAAAGACAGGAGGCAGAGCTGGAGGTGGCAAAGTTGAAGATGTTAATGTTTCCTTTGGGAGTGACGATGAAGAACAATATTAGAAATGAGCATATCAAGGGGACAGCCCAGGTTAAATGTCTTGGAAACAAAGTAAGACAGGCAGGATTGGCATAGTTTGGACGCCTGAAACGGAGAGAGTGCATCTATTAGTAGAAGGATGTTAGAGATTGAGCAGCAAGGCCGGAGAAAAATGGGAAGACAAAAGAGTTGGCTACTGGCTTCGGTGAGAGAAGGCATTCAGTCTGTTGGTGTGTCAGGAAGATTCAGAGGAGAGGGCAAGATGGAAACAGATGATCTGCTGTGTTGTCCTCTAAATGAAACAAACTGAAAAAAGAAGAAACTAGGGCTATGTCGTCCCTCAGAGCAAGGGTATATCCCGAAAAGTCATTTCCAAAGTCTTTTTTTGTTCTTTTTTTAAATTCCCTTAAGTGTGTAAAATATGAACTATTAGATTAAAATTCGGTAATATATGATATACACAAGATAGGTCTCCTTAAATCGATTCATATGCACTAAATTCGGACTTAATTGGACCAACAGTAAGGAACTCATGTCCATAAAATGGTGTTTTCCTTAAAATAGCTCCTAATATTAAGTAAAATCCAAACTTTTAAAGTAAAACATGATGTATTGCAGGATTGATCTCCTAGAGTTGATTTATATGCATAAATTTGGACGAAATCGGACCAATGCTTGAGAATGTATGATCCAAAAACTTTTAGTGATAAAACTCCCCCCAGTGTCAGAAATGTAAAACAGGTCTCTCCCAAAATCAACCCAGTTCTTCCCTCCTCTAAGGTCTATTTGGGTAAAAAATCTGAAAATCATCGATGAAATATTTTTTGAGTTATGTTCATAAGATCTTTTTTCATGACAAAAGCTCCCATTTGTGAGAAAAATATAAACTACTCGAGTAAAGTAATATATTTACAAAATCCTCGAATCAATTCATATGCATGTAATTCGGTCTATGTCGGACCAACTGTTAGAAAGTTCTCCTAAAAACTGTTCTTTTGTAAAAGGCTCTCTGTAGGGAGAATAATTTGAACCATTAAAACAGAAGACGTATTCCAGATATGTGAATGTGTACAAAATTTTGGATTAAATCTGACCAAAGGTTGAGAGATTATCGCTAAAACTTTTGGGGATTAATCTCCCCATACTGTCAGATATATACAACTGACCTATCCCAAAATTACTTTATTTCTTCCTCTCCCAAATCTCTAGGTGGATATAAATTTAGAAAATTATCCATGAGTTAGTTTTTGAGGGTCTGTGGATGCCACGGTGATGATGATTCGATAATATCCCAGACTTTCCCGGGGTTAAAATATGCTGCTTGCTCTGCAGTGAAGTTCTGCAGTGCGACTCCCAGTGTCTTAAAGGTCAGAACTACAAGTTGCCCGGACCCTGATGCAGATACACAAAACAAATCAGGCAACTGATTTACTTTGTATCAAGCATTAATCTACAGCTCTTTAACTACCTACGAACCTCCTAAATATTTGCTTTTCACGCGGGGGTCTCTTTTGTGTGACATAATAATAATAATAATAATACATTTAATTTGTAATGCACTTGTAGGGATAGTGGATAAATTGTTACAGGGATGCTAGAGATGGAGCTGTCAGGCAAGCAAAAAAGGGGCAGACCAAAGAGGAAGGTTGTAGATGTGTTAAGAGAGGACATCCTGTTGGTTGGTGTGACGTTGGAAGAACAAGGGGACAGGGTAAAATGGAAACATAGGACCCGCTGTGGCGACCACTAAAGGAACAGCTGGGAGAGGAAGAATTTTTTACCATCTCATCCACAGTCAGATGAAAATATAGATACAAATTTCTGTTCTAAACCAGAAAGTTAGACTAAATATTGTATGATTGTTTAAGATGCCATTGTCTCTACAATGTTCTGGCAAACTTGTAGCTACAATTGCTCTTACTTCAGTTCATGCAAATAAATCTAAGCATTTGACTCTTAAATAAAATGTAAAATATGCAGTGACCAGATTTGCCAGGTGGCTTTGGGCCTAATGCCCACAACATGCAATATAAATGAATTGGTAACTCTGAATTGCCATTAGGTGTGGACGGGAGTTTGAATGGTTGTCTGTCTCTATATGTTGACACTGTGATGAACTGGTAAATCGTCCCAGGCATACTCCGCCTCTCTCTCAAAGTCTGCCAAGATAGGTTCCAAATCTCCTGACCCTGAACTGAAAATGTGGGTACACAAAATAGATGGATGGATGGATGTTAACTCTAAATTGCTATTAGGTGAGGAAGGGAGCGTGAATGGTTATTTCTTGTTTAATGCGTCCTCTGCCTCTTACCCAGTGTCAGGTGGGATTGGCTTCAGCCAAATCTGGCAAAACTGAAAAGAATACTTACTTAAAGCAGATTGATGGATGGATATATACTTTTAGAAATGTATAATTGTAGCTGATTCGATTTGCTGTGTGACCCTAGGTGCCGAATCATCCAGAATCCAGTCCTATAACATCTGCTCCTGCCGCGGGCATCGTCGGCGCTCTCATGGAGGTGATGCAGAAGAGGTCCAAAGCCATTCATTCCTCAGGTTACTGAAGCTTTTAACTTTATCACCTGAGAATGACCACAACAGCCAGGGCAAAGTCCCATTCCAAAGATGCCACACTTGCTATTGGTCCAAGTGCTATTATTTTTATTTATGCCACATTCAAAAACACAGCCAGGGCTACTTTTCCTCAAAGTTACACCTACTAATAATACACAATAAAAAGCATGAAGTATTTTTACTGAGAGTTGAGTAATATGATATATATCACTTTCAATTAATGTGAAGCTACAGCCAGCAGTAGGCTGACTTGGCTCAACACGAGGACTGAAATAGTCGGATAAACAGCATGTCGTTTGGTAATTTTGAGAACTTAAGTGTTTATGTTAACTTCCTTGAATATCTTGCTTAACTTAGCAGTCTGTTTGGTGGAACTTCATATTTAACAGGCCCTTTTTCCTGTTCTGAGTAAATAAAATTTAGGCATTATGTGGGATCAGCATGATGTCTATGGAAGTTCTGCCTATTGAGACAGCAGTGGAGGTGGCAACAGAGTCCAATCAGACACCTATATAAATGCAAAAAACATTAAATGTGCAGCCAACAACCAGACGAATTATGGTGTTGAAGTATTCGGATCCTTTACAAGAGTTAAAAAACGAATAACCAAAGTGAAAAACTCCACTACAAGTAACAGACCTACATTCAAAATCACTCATAAGTAAAATTGTATAAATATTATCAGCAAAATATTCTTGGAGTATGAATGTTTAAGTACTCATTCGGTTTAATGGTCCCTCTCGGTGTTTTCCTATTATATTTGTATTCTTTTCACTGCTGCATTGATGTGTCAGCCAATGTTACTGCAGTAGATGTTAAAGAATGTAGTAATCTAACTACTTTATGAAGTTGAGTAGTTAAATCTATAGCGACTCCATTATCTTTATATAGCATCTCTCTCTTGTAAGAACTGAATATCTCTAAAAAGTGTACTTTTCCTGAGTTCAGCCTTTTTCAACTTTTGTGACATTTTCCAGATAATCCAAAACATTTTTATATTGGTTTATAAATTGTTCTTAAAAAAGGTGAAGTATCTCAACCGTAAAATAAAATCCTACTAAATCGAAATCTTTAGTATTAGTATGTAGTGGAGAAGAAAATACAATATTTCCTTCTGAAATTTAGTAGAGATTAAGTATAAAGTAGCATAAAATAGAAATACTCATACATACATTCAAGTACATGAAATTTGTACTCAAGTACAGTTCTTGAGTAAATGTACTTAATTACTATAAACCACTAGCTAACAGGAGTTAAAAGCTAACACAAAAACGTAGAAAATCCTTGGAAAATGTTTTAAATTTGGAAGACAATTGCAAGGTCGGGGTGTCAGAACGACATTTCGTTATTTACTTGAGTGCAGTGTTCAAACACAGGCTCGAAGGGTCTCTGCTGGGGTGGCGATGTTCCACCTCAACATAAAAAGGATTATGAATTTCAAATTCACCCTGTCGTTTCTGACATGCTGAGAATTTTTTATTTATTCTCTGGGTTTCTCCTAAATATGTTTCATTTTCCTTTAATCAGATGAGGACGAGGATGATGAAGAAGATGAAGACTTTGAAGATGATGAGGAGTGGGACGACTAGTGACGATTTAGAGATTACATCCCATCCTCTCCACGCTCACAGCTGACACTGAAACATATTGTCCAAATCTCCCAACATCTGACTAAAATTTTAAATGTAAAGGTTGTCCGAATTGGCTGTCTACTTATTTATGCCTTTTCAGTTTTGTTTTTTTTATTTGTGATTGTTTTGATTAATTTGTGCAATACCTCATCCAATATACAGATATGTTTTTCAACACACTACACTTTTCTCATGACATCCTAACATTAGCACAACATGGAGACACTGTCAATAATCAGCCATAGAAAACACGAGCCACTCCACTGTGGTGAATCTGAACTTGAGGGTGCTCTTTGGAAAATATTTTTTGAATTCATTATATCATTACTCATAAAAGAAAAGGGAGATGTATATGCAACCAAATAGGCAGGATCCTCTTTGTTTTTGACATTGATCAGAGTAAGTGTGAGGGATCATTGTTTCTTACATTGTTTGCTAATAAATCCTAAATTAGTAATGTTATTTTTTCAAAAATATTTTGAAAAAAATATGGTGGCTCTCAACTTATATTTTTATAAATTTAAAGCATTATTTCTATTTTTTTGTTTGCACACAGTTTATATGCCATGGGTTTTCTGTTTGTTTCATTTATTTGGGTGTGCTGACAATTTTATTTCAACCAGTCTACGTTAAAGATGAACACTAAAAGCTATATTATGATCATAAAGTTGAACAACAAGCATGGCTGAATTTCTTAAAGAAAATCTGAGTCCACACAGGATGTGGTATTTGTGAAATGATGGAAATTTTGTTCTCTGTGTTGTCTGTGTTTTAGTTGTGAAATGCTGTTACTTAAAGCAGAAGGAATTCTTCACAGATTTGGTCAACATTTCAAAAACAAAAAATCACATGTTAAGAAACTTAAAATATAAAAATTAATCATTCATCCTTTTCCGTCCTTCCACAAACAAACTGTAATTTTTTATGGACTGAGACTGTAAATGCCTCTTTATGAAGAATAATTTAGAAAAAAGTAAGCAAATAATAATTAACCAAATGTTGCATTTTACAAACAGCTTATGGATTTGGCAACGCTGTTGATCCTCTGTGAACGGTGTAAAGACATAACTGATGTTTATTTTAACTTTATCTTAAAGAGTTTTTACCATCCCACAGCGTGCTCCATGCTGCATCGAGAGGCACCCTGTGAAAAGGGGTGAGAGGGGCAATGAAAATGCTAAAATGTATACATAAATAAATGTGGATATTTACAGATAATTAATTTTCTTGTTCTATGTCACACTGGCTCTGCTTTTGTTTTTGCTTTGAACTCAATAATTTGCTGACCAGTTTTGTACCGCCATACAAGGACCTGTAGTGAATGTACCCAGACAATCTTGGTAGTATAGAAACATTTATTGTGGTAGTGTTTTAAGGACAGTGGTATTTCTGGAAGCAGGTTTAGTGGAAACTCATGAGTTAGTTAACATCGAGTTAACTTTGAGATGAGGGAAACTTGGTTTTCCATTACAGAAAGTGGGATAAGTTAAACTGAAAGTCTGTTACTGCGGAAGCTAACCTGCTGGCAGGTTTACTTTAATAAATAGAGTTTTTTCCTCACCACTCCTTCTGAGCCTGAAGCAGAGCTGTCAGGCATGGTTTGTCTCTAATTTGTCAAGTAGACTGATATCTGAGGACTGAGACCCAGAGTGAAGCTGATTTCATTCAATGATCTATCTGAATGACTTTCTCATACCTTACAACTTAAACATCTAACACCATGGACATCTCTCACATCCCGGTAAAGTGTTTGCGTTGCTTTCCGTTTTTTAAAATTCTTCTACACCATTTGTGAATATTTGTTATTAAAGCTACTGACAAAAGAACCACTGATATTAAACATTTTTTTAAAACCAATATGAGATATAAAGATAAATCAGTCACGCAACGCTCTCCAGCTAATCCCCATGGGAAGATCCCAAGGCTCCCACATGTTCAATACCATTCCATCACCTTTTCACACACAATATTTAAAGACAATACAGCTAAACTAGTAGATACAGTAACTCAGGCTGCCGCATTTCTATTTTTTAATAAATATACTCTTGTGAGCACATTAAAACTGTCTGCTCAAAACGCAAACAGTATGGTGACCATAGCGACTCACCGGCTGCCATGATGAATCAGAGTATCTGAGCTTCATTGATGATGGCTTTTGATCTTACTTGTGCACGATTTTAACTCATTAACAAGCTAAGAATTGCTTGAACCAACTCAGATCTGTGGTCCTGAAACCGGATATCCTGAGTTTGTCATCTCAGGCTTCGTCAAACCAGAGCTAAGAGATAAAGCTGGATAAGCCTGTTTCTTGAAATACCCCCCAGACATCTAACAGATGATTTAAAGAACCTTCAACCTTTTCCTTTGTGAGGGAGGAGTTAAGAATGTGTGTGTATAAAACCCCACCACAGCTGTTAAGCACAGGCCTTTAAGGCTCTTATGTGAGGTTAAAGAGGGACTTTGGGATGTGAGTGTCTATTTTGGCTTTCAAATATGTCGTAGAAACCACTGAAGTTGTCTGGTATAGTGTGGTCAGGGATCTCAGCATTCTTGCATCATGCTCTACTATGAGGGTCAATCTAATGCTAGTTAGAGATCAGAATATTTTTTTTTTCTTAAAAATTATGCTCTAGCGAAAGTTTGTTTCAGTGAAGTGCTATTTATTTCACAACGTCTTGTCATCCACTCCTTTCCTACATGCACAGTTGAAATTTGACTTACTTTAATATGATTCTCTTTATCCATCTAGATTTTTCTTGCTACTGTTACACAGCCCCCCACCAGAAAAAGCCTCATCATTCATCAGTCTCATCCAAGTCATCAGCCACCATCACAACCAGTATTCCTAAGGGGAAAAGTAATTGCTGCTGTTCAGGGCAGATATTCTCCAATATCAAATTATCCTTGAGGAGTCAAAGTGCCAACCACTTTCAGACCAATTACCAAACATAACCCTGTTTATTGCGCAGCAGATTGGCTAAACACAGTTAATATAGAGTTTTGGGGTATATGTCTTTTTATTTATTATACTATACATTTTATACACCCAACAGATTACAGACACAACACTGATTTTTATTTTTATTTTTATTTTTTGACAATTTGCATAGGAAGATGTATTGTATGACAATAAGTTTTTGATTGTTATTAAGAGTAACAACAAGGACACAGCAAAAACACTGCCAAAAATGCATGTACTTTAATTATCTCAGTTTAAGGTTAACACTTTGCTGTCATTGCAAAAACATTGGTACAAGATTAAGAGTGCTACTTCTGATAAGTGCAAATAAAAAATACACAAATTAAAACAATCGTTTGCTAATAGTTACTTTACATGATAAATAATGAACATAAAATAATGAATTCTGAATAATACAGTCCACTCTCCGTTGGCATAACTGGGGTGTACAATATTTTTTTTCACAATAAGTAATTACTGCCTCCCCCGTCGGCATTGACTACATCATACTTTTTCAGAGTCTGACCACTGGGACTGACACCAACATCCAGTTTGCATGTGTGTGTCAAGCATGCTCACACTGTCTCGCTGATTTTCACAAGTCATCAAAATAGTTCAGGTGGAGGTTCTCCATTCCAGAGTAGTAATGTCAGTCTCCTGAAACTGGACCACACATGAACCAAGCGGTAGTGTCCTGTCGGCATATCATCCGTGTACCGTCATAAAGTTCCAAATCTGTTTCTCCTCGGATGATTTCTTAATTTTTTGGTGTATACAGACCAATTACGTGCCGCAGTGGTGGTCAGTCTTATCTGATGGTCTGCCCATCGTTTAGCACGGTATTTACCCGCATCCTGGTACATGTTGACCGAATATGACATTTTTGCTAATATGTGGTGGGGTAGTGTATACATAGATTGTTCATTTGGGATAAGTTTCATAAAACCATCATGGATCCTTCTCTAAAATGTGTTTGCTGAGTCAAAAGTACTATAAATATTAGCCAGAACTTTGTGGTATGTTAAGAATACCCATAAAACCTTCCTGCCTTATATCAGCATCCTCCTATAAGAGAAAAAATGCATTCTCAGCTAAAAAATGCGCGGCAAGTTATGAAATCCCTTGAGTGTGTTGAATGTATTATATTTATTGATTGTGTATTATCCTGTTGTGTTTCCAACGTTATTGTGCATTCTTCATGCTTCACTATGCACTGTGCTTATTTTTGAGAATCAACAAATGAGTTTAGTAGAATGTTTCAAAACAAATGATAATACTATACATTATGTTCATAATTAAGGATATACGGTACAGCCACGCATACAGCCATGATGAGGCGTTCGTCGTGGCTTTATTCTATGGTGACCATTTGGAGGACATTAAGATGTTAAATGTTTCCCTTTTATAGCAGATACATCTCTGAGTTATAATTAAAATGTCCAATCTAATGCTGAAGCAGACAGTCTTCAGACTTTTGGACCAAGACAATTCAATCCAACATGAACGCCAGAAAAGAACCGTTTAATAAAAATATACAGCAATCTACCATAACTGAATAACTACCTCCAATGGTTGTGTGGATCTTTCTTTGTACTTTCAAAATTGCTCTGGGATGCACTCTATATTCTGACACCTTTCTATCACAAGCAGCTATTTGTGCTGCAGTGGCTCTTCTGTGACATTGGATAACACAGGCTTGCCTTCGCTCCCGACATTTATCAGTGAGCTTTAGGTGCCAATGACCCTGTTACCAGTTCCCCAGTTGAACTGGTAACAGTTGAAAAGACACTTTATAAAATCCTTTTTTTGCCTAGAGAAAGACCTGATTGATGACCATTGGAGACATTTTAAATTGTAACAATGAAGCAGTAACAACATACCTTTTATTTCACATCAGTATTCACAGTGGCTAACACAGTAAAATAATGAAATACCACAAAAAGTTCTGAAAAACACAAATTTAGTCTGTTGCTACAGTCTGTGACAAGGTAAATAAGAAAACTGTTGAAAAAAATAAGTGAGAGTAGTGAGATAAAAATTGTATATTGTAATACAAAGTGAAAACAGTTCAGGGGAGATCAGTGGGAGATCAGGCCTGTGACAGATCCACCTGAAATTATATGGCAAACACATATTCAGCAGATTTAACACAGACTGTATCGGTGATACAAAAGTACACACTTAAGGCATCATGTAAAGAACGTATCTGGTTTTGAAGTACACACTTCATGGGGACGCATTTCATACCTTTTGGGACTATTTCAGAAGCTACTTATTTATATATTTAAATCTCTAGTCAGTCAAAATAAATAGCGGGAAATGGGGACGTTAATTTTCAGTTCATCTTCGAATTTATGTTGGAAGGATTGTGAGGTTTTTTTTAATTTTAGCAAACTGATATTGGCACTGCTTTTTTTGATTCACATTTCGATTAGCAAGTTGTTAACAGCTATGCTGTGACAAAATATTACTTTTCAATGCAACTGTAAAATAATTGCTCATTTTGTTTCAAATTCTCACAGTTGGTACTTATTTCTGACCCTTCATTCTCACCTTTGTCTCCTCTTTTCTCCTAAGGGGGTTAAGGAGAAAAAATTCTGATATAGATATTGAAATGAAACCTTATATCTCCCTAGTGCTCCTGTCAGCTTTTGAGGAACCATAAACAAGACTCAAATTAACTAAAAAATTGCAAGGAGATTTCGCCTCCTGCTTCAATTTCCCACATTATACTCTCAATTTAATATCGATTACAAGTCTGAAAAAATAAATTTCTCCCAGCAGCTGTCAGTCTTACGAAACAGCAGTGGAGTCAAACTATTTATAATTTGAGAAATTTAAGCGATTGACGAGTGGCAGAGGCTGCGGTCTGACAGCGTTAGAAAACTAACGATTGAAATGCTAAGAGGGCCTCTGAAAACTTATTTATGTTTTCACAACAGTGAAATGCAGTTATCTCAAGCATCACACACAAATCTGCCACAGAGAGAGTCTTACCCTTTTTAAGGAGCCGATGCTGCTTCCACGGATTGATGCCATCAGGTCATCGCGGCTTGACCTCTGTGGAATAGGCAGGTTTGATGGTTCATCTCGTTTCTTCTGCAGCGACGGCTTCAAGGCGTTCTTCAGGTCTTTGATTATGTCTGCACTTTCCTTTTCATTGGCGCCATTCTTGAGCTTCTTTGATTTCGACTTCCGTTGTTTTGATTGAGTCTTGGTGCTGTTGGAGCTTTCATGCTGTTTGACCACTTCTGCTGTTTTTTGGATTGGCAGGTATGGAGGAGGACGAGGATTTCTGTTCTGATTTTCAGTCTTCAAAGACTGTGATAGCTTTTTCAGTTGTCTGTTTTCAGCAGATGAACCAGAACATCCAGATACCCCCGGAAGACTCTGTTGTGTCCTCTGCTGTAGCCTCCTCTGTCGTTGTTGATCCTGGTTGCGGGTAAGGATGCTGGTTGCTGTCATCCTTGGGCCTGGGAGGTCAAAGTGATACCCGAGCTTGATCAGAGTGGTGTTTTCCCTCAACAACTGGACCATTTCCATTTCCACCTTCCCCCCACAAATGTGCCTCTGGTTGTGAAAGCGAAGCTCCAACAGTGTTCCATTGTGCTTCAGCGCTGCCAGCAGAGCCAGGAGGCCCTGACCAGACACAAAGTTAGACTCGATGTTCAGGTTTCTGATGAAGTGGTTCGCACAGAGCATTTTAGAGATGGCAAAGGCCACCCGGTCATCAGCATTGGTGTTGGCAAGGCTGAAAATGTGGACATGAGTATTTGTGCACAGGGCCTCGGCAAAACGCAGCAAGGTCTCCTGCGAGATGTCTTCGATATTGTTTAGGTTGACTTCATTCATGGTGGAATCGTCCCACAGGATCTGCTCCAGAGTTTTGTCAATAACTGTTGGGTTTCCACTTTGTCTGTCTGAGGTTGCGTACAGGTTTTGGTCTGTGCTTTCAGTCCTCCTCCAGTCACTCTTTGAGCCTTCTGACAGACTGTTCTTCTGAGGACATTTAGTCCTGATTAAAGCCTCTTTTTTGCACTCATCTTTCTTTTCCGCCTTGTCTTTCTTCTCATCATTTTTGCTTAAGACACTCTGTACCTTCTTCCCCTTGAGTGACATTTTTTTCCGATTGCTTTCCAGGCTCTTGCCATCATCAGTGGGGGTCTCTGTCACTGGCTCCCCTTTGCTCTTCTCCGGGCATTCCTCCTGCACATGATTAAAGGACATAAAATTAGGTACACCCCTGACTTTTAATCAACAACTCTCTTTAACATTGGCAATCCCCAAACAAGCTTTTAGACCAGCAGCACATTTATGCAAACCAGGATAGTTATTAAGTTATTAAAGATACATTTTGACTCAAAGATCAGCCACAACCTAAAATCCATCTGCCTAAATTTGTGAAAGAATCTAAAGAGCAAAACAGCTCTTTAGATTCTGCATTAGATTGTGTATTGTGACAATTTAGTATCAGAACCAACAAGAACTTTTTCTTCTGTGGGATCAGATAACACAGGCCAGCTTTGGGTTCACTACGTGCATCAATTACTCTTTCCCTAGACCACTTTGGAAGGTACTAACCATTGCAGACCAGGATCAAATGGCAAGACCTGCAGTTTTGAGATATTCTGTCTAAATCCTCCCGCCATCAAAAATTGTATCCTGTCAAAGTGACTCAGACACTTAGACCTGTCCATTTCACCTACTTCCGTCAGGTGTCATTGAAACAAGATAAATGTTAATCTGATTTCAATTTTCAGTGGTTATAATGTTATGGCTTAAATTTATGTACTGTATGTTGTATCAGTGGATTTATGTTTGAAAACATCATTAACATTTACCTGAAATTATAGACAAAAAAGTAAAAATCTCCCTTTGGTCTGAAAAAGAGATGTGAATGCCAGAGACATTAAATCTCCAATTCAATATGAAGTATGAAAATTAATCTGCAGCCTAGTGATTTGTACTGTATATCCGTTGAGATGGAAGACTTGTGAGAAATAAATAAATAATGACAATAATAATAATAATAATAATAATAATAATAATAATAATATTAATAATAAATATCAAATTAATCATATTTTTTATGTTGTTATTATTATTATTATTATTATTATTATTATTATTATTATTATGCAACAAAATTAAATAAGATTTATTTTTTTAATTTAAATAGAAAAATATTCTATTTTATCTGAAAAATAAATAAATAAAAACAGAATCAGGCAGGGAATGACATAAAAAGATGATGAACATTATATCCCACTGATATTTCACACTGTAGTTGACCTTAAAAAACTTTTACCGATCTCTTTTGTGAGCAGAACACGTTGAAAATAATTGCTTGCTAATGAACTTTTTTATTAGTTACCCCTTAGAATTACACAGGTTTCTTTGATATCACTGTTTTTAAAGATAATCTTTAAACCCAAGTCAAGATATATGTTGAATAGATTATGTTTTACTCTAAAAGTTCATATTTTACTTGATAGGAGGACATTTTTTCTAAAAAGAAAAATGTTTTTGGACATAATTTCACATTTAATCGAGTTCAATCAAGGGGATTGCTCGGATTGGAGACTTTTCGGAGATATGCTCTAACTGTTGGGGATGACAGCATACGCCTTGTTGTTAAATACTAATGAAGCCACTCCCATCTATTTGCATAAAGTCTTTCTCCTATGTTTAAGCTTGATCTGATTTTCTGCAGGGTATAATGGTTTCATTTCTCGTGGAGAACTGGCAGTTACTTCAAAGACGATCAGAGGAAATATTCCATCACAGAAAACCTATTTATTTATTTATTTTCTGGTCAAAAGTTAACCATCATATTGCGGTTTCATCACAGGCACAAGCACATTTGAATCACACCCTGCAGCTGTGAGATCTGAGAGCTGAAAGTCAGCTGCAGACATTTTCGTTTGAGGAAATCAAACCCAGAAGATGTTGAACACACAAGTATTTTGCGAAAAGAGCCAAAGAACTCTGAACACACTGGCTGCTTTGAGCTGCATCATGATATGATAAATTACCAACAGGGATGTGAGGTGTTCTGTCTCTTCTGTTCAATCATGCTATGCTGTGTTAAGTGTGTTGTAAGAAACCTCCAGCCAAAGCTTGGATGTTCACTCTCACCTGTCCGGGATTAAAAGGGATCTTCTCGTCCTTTGAAATCTTCCTGTTCTCGTCTTCCCAGTACTTCAACAGAGCATCCCTGTCAAAGGTCCCTGTTGGGGTTTTGGTGGTGTGATCTTTCTGTCTCAGGCCGATGGGGATGTTATCATCGAGGTCGGCGAGCTCCATCTCCAGCTCTTGGAGCTCTGCAGAAGAAAGAGTGGCCAGCAGTTCGTCCTCATCCAACTCGTCGGACTTCTTCAGCTCTCTTTGGTACCCAAAGGTACTCATTGTTCTATGTTTTTATGCACACTTTAACTTCAACGCTTCCTACAGCTCTTTTAAAACATTTATACTTCATAAAATTTTCCTTCAATTTTTGCTTTTCTACTTGAATCTCCTTCTGTTCTCCATCAGGTTCTTCAGATCCGGGATGCTGTGAAGGACTGGCGAACCATCAGTCCTTATTCATCAACTGGTCACAGCTGCCAAAGGAGCTTGTCTTGGAAAAATGGGAGGGTCGCCATGCCTCTGATGGTCCTGTCTTTTTTTAGGGTGTTGGGTGGGAGGTCACTGAGATAGGTTTACAGCAGGAATGTGATCCCTCTGAGAGGCCAGTTCTTAGAGCTCATCAGTGCATGGCTCGTGCCTCAGAAGAAATAAAGGGAACATACACTAAGTAGAGACATCAGAGATGCAGCTCTGCAGCGTTATGCACCATCGTCAGGAAACACTTATTCTCCCTGATGATGGTGAGTTGTACAGTACTACTAGACGATGGCTGTCAAGTCAGAGTGATTTGTACTTTATAATATAATAGCTTTTAATTTGTATAGCACCTTTAAAAATATTTACATCATGCTTTGACTTTCAAAGCAAATACACAAAATTCAGGAGGTCCTGTTAAAGAAAGAAATACGACATTGACTTTGACTTCTAACACAACTTTATATCGCAACAATGATATTGCAAAGAATAAAAACAGAACAGAAAAAAATAGAAGAAAAGAAAAAATAAGCGTGTAGAAGACAAAGAGTATGAAAAAGAAAAATAGTGGTAAAAGCTGGCATCGTTTCACAAAATAAATTTAAAAAAAAAGCTAAAGGATTGAAACAATAAAAGATGGCAACTTATAAGACATATAGTAGGAGAATCAAAAGAATGAATAGGATGTTATCACATAAAAACGTCTTAGAAACTGTTTTCTAAGGTTCTGTCCACTGACGACAGAATTTGTCTTTTGCAGCTCAAATAAAACTGATGCCAAAAACAGTATGAAATCGCCTCCTGCAGTCTGTTTAGTTGAATAATCCTTGAGACTCCATCAACTTTGAAACCAGCATGGTTTTCCAATGAAGGTCTCAGAAAAGATTAAATAAAGTTGGAACATTTGTATGACAACCAAACACCATCTGCTGTATCTGAAATCTCTGCAGCAGCTACTAAATGGACTTTGGGGTGATATTATTGTTTCTTCTTCTGTTTTTGTGTTAGGAATTTTCTCAAAAACAAAATTAGAGTAAATACCATCTAATAAACAGTAACAGTGCAAGGGAAAAAGGTCTAAGCTAACATGTTAAAAGTATCAAACAAAGGAGGGCAAAAGCACTAAAAAGATAACAAATGTCTACAAAATGAATAGCTGTACTTTTTATAATCATAAAACTATTCGAATGAAGAACAAATGACAAATGTTAGGTTGTTTAATTTTCAGATTAAAGAAAAGGAACAGTAACAGGCCATGTTTACGTGAAAACAGGTTTGAATTGTTGTCTCAGATAATAAGTTGGTGAGAACAATTTTATTATTACGGGTAGAAAAGATTCTGACTCAGAAAATAAGATCAGTGCTGTATGCAGCCAGACTTTTCCATTCTAACACCCAGTCCATATTTAGACCGTTAGAAACTGTCCCTTCTATTTATTAATGTTAAATTCAGGCTGCTTTTAGGCCAAGAATTCTTGGCAACCTGGGGTAAAATTGAAAACATTGAAACATCTGCAGTTCAATTTTCACTGCTTATGTTGAATAAAAGATGCAGCTTTCATGCTTGTGTTGAACATGATTCTACTTGACAATATAATACTGCTCATTAGAAATAATATGTTGTAGTTTAGTGCGAACACAAACAATACCTTTTCATCTGGTCAGAGAGACTGTTTGTTTACTGCAGGTCTGTTGCAATAAATCCTACCATGTGACAGGTGTTGTAATTACTGTGTCTACCCCATAGTTGTCACATGAGTAACATTTGTGGAGGAGCAACCCTCCACACCCATACAAATCTGAACGTTTGTTGTGAGGTTGCTCAGCAACAGCATACAACCCTAACTGAGCTTGTCTAACAAGCTCTTCAGCAGGCGTATTATGTTACCCATCCGAACTAAAAAAACTGTGTGACATAACACAGATTTCATCCTAAATATGCTTTGAATATGACCTTTTATCTGGATTATTGATGATAAGCATCAGTTAAGTCCCGAATGGAAAAAGGTTCAGTTACAAAACAAAGTGATAAACATGTCTCAAACCACAAAATAAAACGCCTGGATTTTTGTTTCATACTGAATACTTTCCAATTTATCTATCAGTATTAATATTAAACAACATTCAAATTAAGTTTGGTAAATTTCTACAAAAATTAACATCGTCAGAGAGAGAATTTATCATAATCATTGTTTCATAAATACAGCTGAAGACACTGCCCAAGGTAGGTGAATAGGATAAGATAATTATCTTAACCGATCTATTGGGTTGATTTATCATCAAAGCAAAAGAGGAGGCAAAATCAGTCAGTTGGAAAAAGATCCAAATCTATGATAATCCATATTTTCAAACAATGACATGAAATGTGATGTGTCGCTCATAGTGATGGTGACACAATGAATTCAGCCTTTCAACTATAATTATCTATTTAGCCGATCAGCTTTGTGATTTCAGCTTCTTTTCCAATCATCTAATTAATTTTGTTTCAGTTTGTGTTAATTTTTATCAATACACTGATGAAGACACACAGCGGACGTTTTCCAATATAGCCATTGTGGATGCTATGGCACCTTTAAATATTGTGATGCATTATATTCTTCTTTTTTTGTAATCTCTGCTTCAGGCTCTTTGCTTTGTTTTAGCTCATCAACACACCTGCTGCTTCGTATCTGATCTCTGAAATTGGACATTCAGCTCGTGTCAACAGTTTGGAAGTCCTTCAAAAACATTGTGTACTGTTCCTGTTATCGGTTTCTTGAGTGGTCTGACATAATGTGTAGCCATAATATTGTTGCTGTTATTTTTGCAGGTCAGGAGGTTAAATTTAGAGTTGATCTAATGTCAGCACCTGCTGTTCCGCAAATGGCTAGAAGATAATGAAAACTCAACTTCTGTCTGGAAAGAACAGGTCAGTCAATGTCAAATTAGCCATTTGATCTTTTGTCAACTTCTGGATGGACTGCTTCGAAATTTGGTTTTGACTGTTGGTACATAGGGGGGTGAATTTTAATGACTTTGGAACTCCCAGGCTGTTCATGTAACAAGTGAGTGAGGTATGAAGAGTCATTAATACTTCCAAGGAAACAAATAATCAAACCAAAAAGTTTGTTGAAAACACAATCCAAATATATTTAGAGTTGACAGTATGTGTGTTAATGAAAACCTATCCAAATAATGATAATGCGCAAATCGTAAATCAGAGACAAGCATTGAATTCCAATTCAACTTGTTGAATAAACAAACTTGATTTTTCTTTTAACTTTTATACTTGGACATAATTGAAAAAGCTAATTCTTCCCTCCACCATACAAGTCTCACAAATTGCCAAACAGAGTCCCTCCACCATGTGATTCTCACAAATCACTCAACAGAGTGGTGAGAGACTTGTCAGCAGTTATGTTATTCGGAGAGGGCTGTTGCTCAAAGGGTAAAGGAGTCTATTGCTCCCCTTCACAGGAGCTGCCCGCTGCTCCTCAGGGATGGCTGAAATACAGGGAACTCATTTTACAATGTTGTACTGTGTAATGCTGTACATTATTTATTATTTTATTGTTACTTTGTGCAACAGCTGAGAAATCAGCGATGTTGAGCTTGCTTTGAGACGTTTGATGCTTGCAAGCTTAAGAATGAAAATCTTTATAGACCTCCAGAAATGACAGAATGAAATATTATATATACAGTTCATTCTACAGATCAATATAATGAAATCCCAATTGTGTAGTGATAGTCCATTGTTTTGTGTGTTTTATTTTTTGGAGGACTGGTTAAATAGAATCAATAAGCTGTAGCGTCAGTCAGCCTACACCTTTTGGGTAAAAAAAAAGAATACATATTTGTATGCATATGTATATATGTATAGATGTGTGTTTGTGTGTGTCTGTGTTTATATATAGATATATATAAACACAGAGGAGGAGGGCAAAATAGAGGGATAGAGTAAACGAGTGTGAGGGAGAGGGCAAGAGAGGACGTGGGTGAGAGAGGAAGATGGTGAGGGAGTGCAAGAGAGAGGAAATAGGAGTGTGAGAGAGGGGGAGAGAAGGAATGAGGGAAGAAAAGGGGGAGGTTGGGAGGGCACACATTTAGCAAAGAAGCAACAATGATATCAGCTATAATGATAAAATTTATTCCGCTCTCCAGGGTCTGGACGCGGCGGCAGCAGCGATCCCAGGATGATAATATCAATGATAATAGTATAATAAAATTTAGTAATAGTTCCTGGTACAATACTATACTAGAAAAATGATAATAATGATAATCATCCTCATCATCATTATCACCAGCATCGTCATAATCATATTGAAATTAGTGGGCATCAAGCGGTTACAATAACAGAAGAAATAAATAAATTAACACAAAGACACCAGGAAAGAATTGACTTTATTGACATTAATTAATGAAGTAACACGCATTAATGTGAGATGGATGTATAAAGAGGGAGCCAGAGAGAGGAAGATGGGGGAACTGCTATTTATCTTTGTTTTGTTTTCTGTTATTTTGGGGTTTTTTTGTTTGTTTTTTTCATTGGCCGTGAATTTTAAATAGGGACTTCTTTGAAGGGTGCTCCATTGTAATTTTTACATGTGGAAGGCTGGAGATAAAAGGTGTGTGGAATACAGTAGAAAAACCTGCTTTAAATGAGTCTCCGGCTCAAAGGTGAACAATCTTGTGATCAGTTAAGTTGAAGGTTAATCTTACACCCCAACAAAAAAGGTTGACATCAAATATCGTTTTTATACTTCTTTATTCCAAACTATAAAAAAATTCCTAAGAGACATTTTTGACACTACAGGACCTGATGAAAAAATATGCAGACATAATTTAAGACTCAGTATAAATCCTGCTCCCTTCACTCCTCCCTGCAGGTGACTTTGGAGTACAAGTCGTTCTCTTTGAAAAGCAGGTAATCCCTCAGCCTGTTGGGCAGTGGTACAGACATCAGACTACTGCATCTCAGGTGTTTCCTGATCACCACTCTGCTCAGGTGAGATAGGGAGCGTGGGTTACCTGGAACACAGAGAACAGTAGGGATCATTATGAAAGATTGGAAACATATTGTTTTCTGATGATACCACTGCCTCCCGTTTCTGATATGCAGCTCTTTAATTTGATGGTTTTCAACTCACGTATGGTCCTGTAAATATGATGCCACTCCTTCTGTTGCCTCAGGATCTTTGTTAATTTCCAGCAGAAGTAAACTTGACCTACGTAGTCGAGGAGAATCGATATCACTCGGCCCACGTGGTTAAGCTGCCAGGAGACGCTCATGAAATCACAAAACTGGACAAAAGACAGTTTGAAATTCATTGTTGAAACACATCTGCAAACACTATCTAATCTATCTAATTTTAACTGCTGCTTTTTTTATTTCATAATTCGCACATTTGACATTAAATAACGTAATTTATGTATTTTGTCTTCTGCTCAGCTTTGTGTGTTAGAAAAAGACTAGCAAACAGATTTTATTTTGTGTTCAGGCACACTTTTATGTGTTTTATGTGTTAAAAAAAATCTATTTTACATTAAACTTTCAGTGAATAAAAGCAAATACATTCTAAAATAGCTGGAACTGCAAAATGTGTTTTGGTTCCCAACACTATCAAAAAGGATAACCGTTGGGGGGTTTTTTTTGTCTTTGAATTGACAAATATTTTAATATTAATTGTCGGAAACAGTTGAAAATGGGAGAATTTTATACTGTAGCATGACTGCAGATTTCTTGAGTTCTCTCTATCACTTAATATTATAAGTATAAAGAAAAAGAAGTTTCGCCCCAAAAAGTCAGGGATATTTAGGGAATATCATGGCTGCCATGCCCGCTGCAGATCCTTCATGTTACCATGATCATTCAAACACTATTTGATGGATCATTTTCAAATTTTACAGCTCCATAGACCTTGGTGCAAGGAAGAGCTGGAGTGGGGAAAGGTCCATTGCATAATTCCAACACTAGGGGAGTTACATATCTCTCTGAAGTTTTCAGGTTATAACTTCCCAACCATTGGTCCAATTTGATCCAATTTTAAATTTGGTGTACATTAGTCAACTCAGGGGGATCTACTTTATATCATATTTCACTCTAATAGTTCAGATTTTACTCACTAGAGGGAACTTTTATTCGAAAAACTATTTTTTTTCAGATATAACTTCCTTACAGTCAGATTTATTCCAAATTTGTGCATATGAATTGACTCAAGGAGATCTATCTTTTAAATATATATATATATAAATTTACCTCTAGCTCTAAAAATAAGAGAAAGACTCACAGGAACCTTTTCCCCCTGATGCTGTGAGTGACCAGGATCACTCATTTCCTCCCATTTCTGGTCATGGAGACAACAGAAACACCGCTCAGCGTCGTAACCATTGTTGAGCAGTATCCTCATCATCACCTCATCTTTAAGACAGTATTGCAGTGCTGTGGGAAACATCGTGTCGTTAACCACTATGAAGTAACAGTTCACATCTGCTTTCGCTGCCAGCAGCCGCTTCACAATTTCATAACACCCTGACCTCACCGCCACCAGGAGGCAGCATAGTGGGTCCAGGTCAGGATTGGCTCCTGACTTCAGCAGACTTTCGGTGCAGGCCACGTCCCCATTCGATACAGCAAAGAACAATGAGCTTCTTCTTATGTCTCCATAATTTTCAGATATGTGAGGAGCCAAAAGTGCATTGACATCAAAACCTTTCTTCAGCAGGAGCTCCAGGCATTGGATGTGGCCTCCATTAGCAGCAGAATGGACTGGGCTGTGGCCTGACAACCGCAGTGCACGTCTAGTGGTGATTGGAATCAAAATCCTCAAAGCTCTAATAAGAAAAGCTGTAGGTCATTATATAGGAACAGAAGCATCGAAAACAAACCAAAGGATAAACAATGAACAAACGTATAATGGTACTTTAATGCCAATCTTGTAGGTGTGAAATCTATTTCAGACAGCTGGAATTTGGCTCCACAAAAAGAGGTGGTGTTTTCCAGATCAAACTAAGCCATTCTTTGGTTTGTCTATAGTTTGAGAGCACTTTTTTTTGGATTGTTCAGACTTTCGTGGGGAGAGAATGAGAAGAGCGCTTTATTAAGATATGTAACTCAAAGAAATCAAAAGTTAACTGGATAAAACAAAACATGTGATGCTGTCCCCGACAGCAAGGGTTTATCCCTAAAAAGACCCCAATCCGCTGCATTGTACAAGTAATCCCCCTGATTGAACTCGTCAAATTAAATGAGAAGTAATTTCTGTAAAAAAGCTCCACCTAGTGAGTAAAATTTTAACTATTAGAGTAAAATATGGCATACAAACAATAAATTCTCCCCGAGTCAATTCATATGCACCAAATTTGATCTAAATTGGACCAATGGTTGATTTATTTTGGCCAGAACACTTTTGGAGATAATGCTCCCTCAAGTGTCACCAATATAAAACCAATCTTTTGCTAAATCAATTGAGTTCTTCCTCACACTGATGTCTCTGTGTTTATAAAATTTGAAAATTATCCATAATCAAAAAAGGATCTTCATTGGCGTACGCAGCTCTAACAATAATGATTCCATGATACCCTTGACTTGAAATGTCTTACCTTCACTGTCTTACTTTTTGCTTTAACTCTTTGTTTAAATTTGTTATGAAGTTATTTTTAACATTAATAAAATAACCATAAATATCAGAGCTTTGTTGTAACGTTACATTTATTTACACCCAGTTCATTTGAAATGGAACTGACCACAACCTATAGATGCAGCAGAGTCTGTCTTTGACCAGTTACAGATGTTATGCCCTGCCTGGAGACTCCTCCCTCATAGTTCCTGATTTATAAGAAGGCCCAGTAGGTGTGTAACATCGAACTACTCACAGGTAGTGTCCTTCATATGCAGCACGGTGGATCGGCAGCTGGAAGCTCAGGTTGCTGATGTTGGGATTTGCTCCGTATTGCAGGAGAATGTTGATGCAGTCTGGATTCCCCGAGCCTGCAGCATCGTAGAGGACGCTGTCCCCGTTAGGTGCCTGGGCATTTACATCAGCACCTTTATGTAAAGGTAGCATAAATATGAAATTCTCTGTTCAGCAGTATTTGAGATGTATTATATGAATTGCAGTAAATCTATTTTTTAATATGGAAATCAACTAATTTACCTTCATTGGTCCTATAATATAATGTAAAGTGTAGAGTGTAATACAATATCATCTATGATGATGATGATCTATGATCCTGTCATGTCTAAAAAAAAAAGGCCTGATTATTTCATAGTGATGATTATGACATTTGGCTCATCTTTGTCTAGGAGACTGCAGATTTAAAACAATAAAAGATTTAAAAGTTTGTGTAACAATTTGATAAAATGACAATTGAAAGATGTGGGTGTATGGAGGGTCAAATTAATGATGTTATGTAAGTGCATTGTAGGAACTGTAGTTTCCAAAGTTTTAGCACCCATATTAGGGATTGAGATTTAATATACTTATTAACATTTCGTGTACCAAATAAATCACTCCTGACTGAAATTAAACTGACTTAGATAGATGATTGAGTTTAAATGCCGGCATTGTTAAAATTATGTAAAATGTTATCATCAAAAATATCTTAATGTTATGGAATAATATGCTTGAAAGTAGAAACAATATTGTTGTAGTTTTGAAGTTCAGTAGTTAAAACATGTGGAGTTGATGGATGTTTTGTCCAATTTAGGGCAGCAAAACAAATATGATATGAAAATGACAAAGTAGATCTGGCAAATACTCTTAGAAACAGACACACTTTACTTAACTAGCAGTCCTACAGCAACATGATTATGTCATTGGTGCTGTATTTGTGATTGGGGCAAAAGATAAAGTTCAACAGTCACTCTTAGCTTTGGTGTAAACTTCTTAAACCAGACTAGCAGACTGTAAATGTGTGATGTTGTTACTTCACCATGTTTAATGAGGAGCTCCAGGACTTCAGGGTGGCTGTATTCCGCAGCCATGCCCAGAGGAGTCACTCCATGCTGGTCTGTCTCTGAAACCTTAGCTCCATTCTGCAGCAGGATCTCCATGACATGAACAAAGCCAGCCTTGGAGGCTTCATGAATAGCCGTATATTTCTTCAGACACACTTGCTCCACTTGAACTCCTACAGATACTAGACTTGAGACAATCTGATAAGATCCGGCTCTGACTGCTGTAGAGAGACACGAGAGGATGAAGAACTGATGAGGACGGACTGACCAAGAGTATCCCAAAAAGGACACAGTGTTTAACATTTTCATTTTACAAAAATGTGATCCCGAATCTGCTTCTGTACCCCAATCTGCGTGAAGATTTAATCAAAACTTCCTTTGCCAAATTCCATATCTTTACAAAATTTCATCATAATTTATTGAGAAACGGTCTAACCTAAAAGCAAAGGGGATTCGTTCCTGCTGTTGGTGGTGTGAGGAGAAGCTCCATGGTCCAGTAGCATCGTCACGTTTTCAACCAAACCAGCTTTCACTGCCAATGTCAGGAAGGTCTCACCGTCAGACGTCTTTTCCTCCATAGTCAAACTGAAAGATGCTAAAGTAAAAATGAAATAATACCTCAACTGAAAAATATGTTACAGCTTTAATAAAACAACAAAGCCCTCTCTGCAATTTTTGTCAGTATTTAACCTCTTAAAGATGAAATGGCCGCATTCATGAGAGTGTATTCCATTTTGTATCAGTTAAGGGACCTATTGTATCAGTGCACCCAGGGATATCATGCAGTCATGTCGTCTAACATCTTAACAATGTTGGAGAAAGTGAAAATGTGATCAAGAATCTGCTTCTGTACCCAAATGTGCCTGAATATTTAATAAAAAACTTCCTCGGCCCAAGATCAAAATCTACCAAAAATTTCATCCAAAATTATTGAGAAATTTTAAACATATCTTGTCAAACCTACAAAAGAAAAGGAGCATGGGGGATCATATGATCACTTTTAAACCCAATTAACAGATGACTGGATCTCAAAATAATTAGAAATTTCCTCAAAAATAAGTTTTTGTGTTTTATATCTTTTAGGTTCTGGTTGCTTAATTTAAGAAAAGAAATCAAGATTTGTGAATCCATGATATTCATATCCAAACCCGAATTGAATCCATATATTCTTTAATTATGGCATCTGTTTGGGTTATCCTTCCTTTATAGATTTCTAGATTGTATACTTATTCGAAATTTTGGACGGTATTTTTCATCACTTTGAGATTATCGTCTTCTTCTTTCGGTTCCTCCTTTTGCCACAGTGGATCATCTCGTCCCACGTATTGATTTGGCATAGGTTTTAGTAGGTCGGATGTCCTACCTGACACAGCAAATGGGGAGGCCATTTAACCGTACATGGGACTGGAACTAGTATACGCCGGCTTGTGACTCCCTATGTGGCTCTTTTACAATTTTTAGATAATATTTAGCCATTATTTTTAAGACAAAAAGTTTTTTTAGTTTTTGTTTTATCATATTTAGTTGTAATTTTGAGCAACTAATTTACTATTTTTACAAGGTTCTCATATTTTTAGGATTCATTCTTATTTTTGGAGATGTAAAATAAAACATTTTGGGAATGTGTCTTATCATTTAATGATAAATATTAGGGGATACTGAATCATTATTTCAACTCAGTAAGCTGTTATTTGGAGAAAGTGTGTCTAAATAATGCTAATGATAATTTCTTAGCATTGGCAGAAATAGTGTATTTCTGCCAATGCTACATGTATTTTTGTAGGAAAATTACAAAAGCGAATCTAAAAGTCCAGTGAAAAGCTGCATCTGCATCTGTTCACTTCACTTCTGACTATCAAATCAAAAAAAAAGTCCAGACCTCTTAGACACAGCACTGTCTCCAGGACCAAGACTGAAGGCTGGACTGCAGCCCAATGCAGTGGATACCAGCCATTGTCATCCATCTGAATGAAGGCTTCTGGGTAATCACAGAGCTGCTGCAGTGCCGGCATGTCACCTGGGGAGACATCAGTGGTTATTGTCAAGCTTGTTTGTATTGTTTTTATAATCAATTTCCTATCATTCTGTTGCTTCTCTATTCTTGGAAAACAATCATGTACTATGCATCTTGTTGTCTGACAATTTCTTGATCTTAATCCTGTGTCTACTCTGCAATATCTATACCTGGGTTCAACTTCTTACATTGTTTGATGGCTTTCATGAGCTTCAGAGCTTCATACCTGCAGGTATAAAAAGGAGGATAAAGGTAAACATTGTCAAACTTTGATGTGGATGATGAAGGTGGTTCACGTATTGTGACTGTACCTCCCCAATCCTATCAGATGTTCCATTTGACACGAGTCCTGGATGCTCATCTGAACGTCGTAGTCCAAAAGTTCATCTTCATTTATTTCTTCTGCAGCATCCATCCTCAGGTCACAACACAGGTTTGCAAAAACAAAGTTATACTTGGCTTCTGCTCCTCTCTAGTCTCTAATATCAGAACAATGACATTAAATCCTATTATAGCCAACCTCAAACCAAAACTCCACTTGCTTTCCCCCTTCGGTCATGATCTATTCAGAAAACTATCTTCATATTGCTGTCTCAAAGGTTTTCATAATATCTCATACAATTCTTAAATAACAAGTGATAATTCCACTAAAATAAGTTCATCTTAATCCACAGTGTTGTTCATTTTTTATTATATTCACTGATACAATGAGCAGTCATAACATTATAATCTTTGACAGGTGTACTCAAAGAATAACATTGATTATCTCATTAGAATGGCAACTGTCAGTATGGTTTATAAAAGCAGCGAGTGAACCTTTTGCTGTTGAAGTTGATGTGTTGGAAGTAAGAGAAATGGCAAAATGTAAGGATGTTGTTCAGTCACAGAAGAGCTACTGTAGCACAAATTGCTGAAACAGTTAATGCTGGTTCACAGAGCTGTATTGGTAGCATAAGAAAGTCACGTTAATCACGTTAAGTTCACTGCTGGTAAATGGAGGCTTAATTTCATTGACTTTCTGAATTTTCTGCTGCGTTGATCAATCCGTAACATAGTATTATGTATTTTATATGAATAATCCAAATCTGTGAAGTAACTAAATATAATTTAATAAATGTAGTGAAGTAATAGTATAATATTCGCCTCCAAAATGTAGATGTATAAGGTATCAGTACAAGTACTTCAGAAGTGTGACATACTGTGTTACAGTGAAGAGCCATCTTCATGAAGAATACACCTACATTTGCAGAACAATGAACACATTAATTGGTTTCCTGGAGGGCTTCATGTTTACTTACTGGCTCTATTTCCGTAACAATTTGACCTCCTTAGCATCGATTAGATATAACACTTGTGACTGAGGCAGTCCAGCAAAGTCCAGTATATATATATATATATTTATATATTTATATATTTATATATATATATATATATATATATATATATATATATATATATATATATATATATATATATATATATATATATATAATAATGTAACTCTCTATTTTACAATATTTTATATTTCTCATGGTTCTCACCTGACAAAAGTGTCAAAAGTCATAGGACGAAGTGGCAGCCGCAAACAGTGTTTGTTCAATGGCTGACCTGCTCCTTGACCATCCCCCACAGAAATATACACGAGCACACACTCCACCATGCTATTTATAGGTATCACCTGTTCCAGTGTGTTTAACATGCGGGCAATTCTATTGCAATACTGTTTATAGTGTTTTGTGTGGATGTCATTGTGTATATTTTGTCCAAATAAGCATCATCCATAAGAGGTCAAAGCCTTTTAAATGACACTATGCTGTAATAATAAAAATTCCTTTTAAAACATACACCAACCAAAACAAACCCCCAAACAAATAAACTGAATCCTTTCATGTTAATCCTTGTGAAAGACTGACAGACCACTGATGGCAAAAAAAAAATATCATCTGCAGAGGTAATTTCAGCAAATGAAGCCCCAAACTTCCATTATCAATATACAGCATTGTGCCTGAAAGTCATGAGGAGGTGGTTTGATTGATGGATCAGTACTGAACCTGAAAACACTGAAACTGACAACTCAAATGTAAATAGAGGGATAATTACATTGTAAGAAGAAATGAGAACATAGCTATTATTCTTAAACGTATTATTCTTAAAAGCCCGTCCTTTATTTCAGTCTGGATGGGACAGCTGGTCACTGTAGTGTTTATCCAAAAATACTCTGTTGTCGCCGACTATTTTCTTCTTCACCTTAATCCAAATTTGGTGCAGCAGGACACTGCATATGGGACTCAGTCAAAAGAAACAATACTGTGTGTTCATTGTGACACTCATTGATGTTTTGGCATGGAGGAAGATGACACAGTTTATAAGGCTGTGATACATGTACTTGTCAGAATGTGTTGTTAGTTTGCACAGGTGGTTAAATTTAGGGAAAGATTTCACTATTTCTCAAAAATGTGAAAAAAGTGCAGTTCTATAAACAATATACATTTTTTCAGTAAAAACATTGATTTAGACATTCACATCACACATTTATTTGGAAAATTAATAACAAAAATCAACAATAGAAATGTCTTTAAAAATAATGGTAACAAATAAAAATGAATTTAATTCATGAAGTATTATGCATATATATACCAAATATGAATAAATATCTTTATCTGTTCAAAATGAGGAGGACTTTCATACAGTGGTCTTAGGGATCTGGCTGTAAAGGTCAAGTTCCTGGTATAGTATGAAGCCCTTCAGCCTGGGAGGGAAAATGGGTGAGTTCATGATTTCAGGGTTGTTGAGTCTCTTCAGGGTCAGACACCTCCTAATCATCAGTCGGCAGAGGTGTCTTAGGGAGCGAGGACTGCCTGGAGAGCAAGGTTCAGAAAATCTTATTTATTTATACCTCAAAATATGGAAATAGGAGAATATAGAGACATAAGGGGGTAAAACAGACTTGCTGCAAAGAAGAACAAAGACTACAAGGCTGCTACAGTGGTGCTAATGCCAATTTTGTGGCTTCAGTGTTCATAGTAATGGTGCAATATTCACAAGAGGGCACCAAGAAAGCTGCAGGAATGATGAATAAGCAATATCCTCGGAGTCTCACAAGGACAGAAACAATGGTAAAGGCCAGGACAAGGACATGGATGGATACAACCTGTTAAATTAAATACCACTGTATAAAAAGGAGTTTGTAGAAAGATCGTTGAGGGTTGAAGACATGTCAAAGTGTTTTGCACAAACACAGTTCAGTGAGAAGCCAGAGACCTCTGGACAAGGTGTGAACCGCAGTCCCAGAGATCCTAGGATTTCCCAGCATCTTCACAAGAACACATGCTAAGAACCTCCAGTGCCATACCTGAAAACCTTCTCAAGCTAACAAAAGAAATATTGCAATCAAAGCCCTAAAAAGGCAAGATTGAAAAGCCAACACTGTGTATAATCAGGGTATAAAAGTGGATTAGTGAATCATAGCAGGTAAAACCTTCTGTTTGTCATGGGATTAATTTTATTATCATCAGCCGGCAAGAACTGGAAACTATCTGGAAGCCTGAAGCAGTGCAGCTGGGGAGATTTGGTGGACAGTCAGAATCAGAATCAAAAAAACGTAAAGGTCTGTCATGTCAAATATCATCTGAGGCCTGGCTTAACATACAAAACAGACTATTACTAGAACAGAATGAAAATATTTAATTCAGTACTTAGAACTAGACCTATACTGTCATCCCCGACAGAAAGTGTATATCCCCAAGTCCCCAATCCGCTGCGTTGTATGAGTGACTCCCCTGACTGAACTCATCAAATTAAATGTGGAGGATATAATAAAACTATAAAATAATTAAAATACTTTTTGAGTGCAAATTGGCTGAGTATAAAGTTTATCTTGTGAATGATTTAGAAAGTTGTTAAAATCTACATGACATATCTTGTGAACAGCAGGAGGGACATTTTTATATATGTCTATATATATAGATATATTATGGCTGATTTGGTTTTTATATTATATATCAGATATGATACAGTGTGGTATGTATTAGTACATAACTGGCTACTTTTATTAATCCAGCCTCAAAGGAGTCACAATTCAGTGTACAACTAGTTCCAGTTCCAAGCCCACAGACGATTCACTGTGGCGACCTGATAGGGAACAAAAAGACGGAAAGACGAAGAAATGGATTACTATTTTTGAGCTGAGACTCTTTGATGCGTTGAGTCTGACTCTTTTATCTTCACCTCTGCCAAGGAAAGAGGTTATGCTTTCACCCTTGTTATTTTGTCTGTATGTTAGCAAGATTACAGAAAAACTACAGATAGGATTTACATTAAATCGTACCAAGAGGTAGGTTATGGCATATCCCAGTTTGGAGACTACACTTTGATGATGTTACTTTTTTCTTAGCATTTTAGATAAAATATTAAGCTGTTTTGAATAGTGACTTCACAAAGTGGCAAGGCACTCCATTACTGATGCCTTTGATGTTCCTTTCAGGGTGGACCTGGGGGCTCAGTGGTATAAACAGAAATGCTGAGGTGGAAGGTGAAGGAGATAAACGGCTACAGAGTATTTGAAAGATCTCAGAGAGTTTATTAGAGTTGTCGGTACATTTAGAGGCTGGCAATAAATCAGACATAACTCAGACATTAATGGTGAGATCTGCATAGATTTTTCCTAAACCATGAGTACTATTGGGCCTTGTTCCTCTGATATTTTATAATGGAGGGGAATAGGAATTAATACAACAATGTTTGCTTAAGTCTAAATCTTAAATAGACATTGTGTACAATCTTAAACAAAATGCTGTAGGAGTTTGAAGCAGAGAATAAAACAACATGCTGAACACATGAAGAGAATGAGAGAGGAAGGAACAAAGTAGGTTCAGCGGTAGGTTTTGGCCCTTGGGAGAGGGTTAAGCTTTCTGAGTGCTTTTTCCATTTTTTTGTGTGCTAATTCGATTATAGTATCATTATTTCTGAGGTCTTAGTCAGATTCCTGATAGATTCCTTCATAAGGTTATGGGATGCACCTCTTCCATGAAACTGTTAAAACCTTAAGTCATTGATGCACTCACTGAGGATGTCGCATATTCCAGCCCACTCTGTCTGCTTCTCCAGGAGGAGTCTGAGTTTGGAGCAGATGTGCACATGGCTGACGTAGTCGAGCAGAATGCGTACCACCATCCCCGACAGATGCATGACGCAGCAGAGGCTCATGAACTCACAGAACTAAAGAGTGGACAGATACCCAGAAGAAGAGGAGAAGTCAATAAAGTTTACATGGTAAGTCTGTATAAAGTGAAAAAAACCCACCACATATATACAGACATATATATATATATATATATATATTTGTATAATATATATAACACATTTCTAAAAAAAAATGAAATGCTGCTGTATAAATTTGCATGTTTCCTTCTAATATTTGTCTAAACTTTAATTAGGCAGCTGGCCCTTTGTATTTTTAATGGGTCTTCCTTTAGGGGTTTTTACATTTCCTGTGCTTCCCTCCCCCCCTCCCGAAGTCACAACTTAAACAACTTAGCGCACATGTTGTGTGATGTCATACACTCTCGCCTGGCGGATTGTACAATGCCAAAAATCGCTAGAGTCTTTTGTCAAGATGTCAAACTTGGTGAAAGAAAATGCAGCAGGTTAAATACTTCATCCTCCAGCAAAAAAGTTAACTCTCCAGATTGGGAATCCTCTGGGCTCCTTTTGGAGGACTTGGAATCCTTGTTTAGGGTTTTTCCCGTGTGCAGGGAATGTCGGACTACAGTCTTTGCGAAAGGAGGATATTACAAAACTTACAACTCACCTTTGCATTCAACGACCTAATAATTTTGCTACCATTGACAGTGTAAATTGTAGCGGTAGCAATGCTAATGCTAGTGCTAAGTAGACTAATTGCTAAGGGACAAATTTTAAAACATATGTATTCAATGCCCGCAAACCACGTTCGGCCGGCAGAACAATTATATCTGACCCGCGAGACAATATCTAATTTACATGACTGGACGGCTGGTAAACAGCGCAAACACCACAGACACTACAAGTCCCAGAATTGACTCCGATAGCTCGCGTTTCACCTAATAGCGCCGGCGCCAGCCATATTGGGTGATGCGCCAGCACAATCGAGCTTCCTACTCCTCTGTTGACAGATATCAGCGTTTATCCAGCCACTCTCATAAACTTTAGGCTCATCCGAAGCCTGGAAGGGGATTTGGGATGAAAAAAAACTATTAAAACACTAATTAACAAACATATGAGTTATTGATACACTCAATTTGGTAAATAGAACACACGTTTTAATTAACTGTTCAGTTAGGTTTACGTCCTCGAGCTGTTCTATATATGTCAGTGCTGCTGTGTTAAAACAATTACCAAAATTTCTACATCCAGCCAATCTCATGAACCCTTCGTTGGTAAACTAACCCATCCCTATAATAAGGTATCAATATTACAACATAAACAACATATGCCTCAGCTGAGGTAACATGACGGAGATCATACTAATGGAATGCTGGATGTAGGGGAGTCCAAAAGACAAGTTGCCAGAGTGGTGCCTGCTCCCCATTCCATAATGGAATTTCCGTGCCAGAGTAATGTAGCCAGATTAACGATGACAGCCCATTGATACCATTATAGATCCAGTTTAACGACCCATACACACATATATATACATATATATATATATACACACACACATATATATATATATATATATATATACACACAACAAAAGATCTATAAAATTGATAGATGAAGATGTGAAAAGTGTTGGTAGGCCAATTTCATTAGCATTGGATAAGACAGGTAGTATAAAAGCATGCAAGATTTAAAAAAAAAAAAAAGAAAAGAAAAAAACAACCGTCACTCACTGGAATTTTCCCCTCCCCCTCATATGCAGCGTAGAAAGCGTTGTCATGGTGACAGTGAAAGCACCTCTCCACCTTGTAACCCTTGTTGAACAGCAGTCTCATCATCAACTCGTCTTTTAAGCAGTACTGCAGTGCCGTTGGAAACACAGTGTCACTCACCACAGTGAAGTAACAGTTCACATCAGCTTTGGCCGCAAGCAAGAGCTTCACTATCTCATAGTGCCCTGACCTGACCGCCACCAGAAGACAGCACAGTGGGTCCAGGTCTGTCTTTGCCCCAGCCGCCAGGAGCACTTTGGTACATTTCACATCCCCATTGGAGACTGCATAGTACAATGCACTCCTCCTCATGTCACGATAATTTTCTGAGTTTTTGGTGTTCATTCGATAGTTGACATCGAAACCACAGGCCAGCAGGAGTTCCAGGCAGCAGCTCTGTCCTCCTTCTGCAGCAGAGTGGATCGGGCTCTGACCCGCCTCTTTAATAGCCTTTTTAGTGGTTAGCGGTATCAGCATCTTCAGAGTACTGTGAGAGAGGGATAAAAGGTTTTGCTCTTTAAAAATTCTGAATTGACTGAAACGGTTTTTGAATACTCTCAAGAATGGCATCCCGGCGCCTCTAATAACTAAGCCTATCCCCAAAAAGCCCCCAATCACCTTTATTGTACAAATAATCTGCCTGATTGAACTCCTAAATAAAATGTGAAGTTATGTCCAAAACTGTTTTTTTTTATTATTCTCCAGCCAATAAAATATGAACTATCAGAGTAAAATACAATATAAAAGATAACTCTTCCTGAGTCGATTCATATGCACCAAATTTTGATAAAATCCGGCTGTGGTGATGACAATTCCATAATATGCCCGATTGCTTGGAGATTTAGTTATTTGTTTAGCAGTTTCACACATAATGGGCCAGTTCAGCTTTCCAATAACTGCATTTTACAAAAAGAAGTAGCTGCCCATATTGTGGCACAATATAAAAGTTTATTCTGGTCAGGAAGCTTTTAGCCCCATTTACAAAGCGTATTCAATGTAGGTAGGGCATGTGTGCCTTTATTCCTCCTTGCTGCTCTGTGTAAAGGCAAAATAGGAGTAATGTTGTTTTTTTTCGAACTCTGTAAAGGAAGATAAGTAGTAACAGAAGTAACTTGGGCGGCAGAAAGGCAGGACAAGGTATGGAGATTTTGACACCATGAACACCCTTAAGACTTTAAACATTTAGTACCAGTTACTAACCATCTCAAAGAAAAAGATAATGAAGTGGAAATGTCTTCAGATGTCCATGAGCTACCTACAGTCTTAATAGAGGACAGGATTAGCAGCCATATAACAGGAATGAGAAATTATTGCTTTTTGCACTGCTGAACATCACTCTAAAATGCCAAAATAGCTTTGTTATACTTCCTCTTTTATTCTTAAAATGTCGCCTTGCAATTTACAATCCTTCTGTAGAACTGTGCTGCTGTACTGTTTTAAGGTAATTAAATTAAGGTGTCATCAAGATGGATCTCTTCAAGGTACAATATCTCAGTGTAAAAAGAGCTTGTGACAAGTAGGGTGGTGTCATGGTTCGAGTGGTTACAGTTCTCAGTTTTTTTCAACTTTTAGGGGTTAGGTTTTAGAGTTAACCAAAGGGGTATTATGGTAATTTATCAAAATCTAGCTCTTGCCGCTATACAGGGGCGATACAATACAATTCAGGGTTAACTCCACCTACCAAATCCCACTTAAAACCTTGGTTGTAAATGAAGAATGAGTGCTACTGTAACAGACAATTTTTGGCATATTCCTGATTTGCAAGTAGCTTGGTCGGATGTTAGCATTGAGAAAAATAGATAGCTCATTTCTCAAATGTCCTTAAAGCATCACTGTCGTTTCACGTTAAAGTGCTCATTACACCGCACATCTTTACAGGGTTGGGACAGATACTCACTTATAATGTCCAGCATATGCCGCCTTGTGGATAGGAAGGTGTCCAATAATGCTTGGAAGATTAGAGTCGGCTCCGTTGTCCAGCAGCAGCTGAATACAATCAGTATTTCCAGATCCTGCTGCATCGAGCAACACACTTTCACCATTGCAGGCCTGAGAGTTGACTTTGCTTCCTGAGCAGGTAAAAGATAAAGGAAGAGAGGATTACATTAAAGTACATTTAATTTTAAAGTATTGTAATTGGCTATCTATTTATTATTTCTGTGAAATCTGACAAACTAAGATACCCCTAGACACTATCTGCTGTTAAAATCTATTCAGACTGACCACAGTTCAGCAGGATCTCAGTGATATGGAAGTGCCCGTGTTCTGCAGCCACAGCAAGCGGCGTCACTCCTGTCACATCCTTGTGGTTTACTCGGCCGGTGTGCCTCAGCAGTAGCATCAGAATATCAACGTTGCCAAGCTTTGCCGCCTCATGCATCACTGTCCACTTCTTTCTGATTACCTGCTCTACCCAGGCACCGTGAACGACGAGTATGTATGTCATCTCATAAGAGCCTGCCCTTACTGCTGCAAAGGGTTTGAAAAGTTGGTCGTTATCAACTTATCAGTTATACATCATTTTCAATTTACTGTTATGCTTAGCTTCAGTGACAAAATATGTGGTCGTCTTATTGGTATTCTGGTATTTCATTTAATACAAACGTGAAAACCAATTCCATGCTTGGGAGGTATGCTAATTTTGTGTCCAATGATTTTGTTTTTTGACATTGCTGGAGGGTTCTGCCATATTCAATATTATTGGCTATTTTAAGCTGAAATCAATTTGCACATCAATTCTTTCTAGTGGCTTGTTAGAACAGTATACATCCAAAAAAAACAGTTGCAAGTAAGACTCGGTAAGCCTTGATGTTTACCTTTAAAAACTGCATTCTGAAGTGATACTGATTTGAACTGTTAAATTAATCTACTGTAGCTCTTAGCAGAGGATTATCACCAACTTAAATGCAATGGAACTTTTCTAGTCTCTTTTTATTTACACTTTTTCTTTATTTAATATTATCTATTGTAACATAACGGCCTTTACACTGATATCAACTACAGGACAAGGTTAACTAACAAAGAATTTATGGCTACATTAACTTGACAATTATGATTTTTTGCTCAGTTCAGATTTTGTAATGTTGTCGGTTCATATTCATTTCAATAAGTTACTGGAATTTAGTTCTAATCTGAATGTGTATGTACAGCGCTTATATACGGTATTACACATGTAAATCTCACAAATCTCATCTCTTATGAATCTAATCTCCTACCACACATAAAAATAGAAAATCAGATCTTTGCATTCACACTGGCCTGAATGACCTACGTGACCATTACAGCTCTTGGGTTAGTCTTGTTCATATCCTCTACACGCTGCAGTGTTACCGAGCAGCAGCGGTGACTCGTTTTTGCTGTTGGTGTTATTAGGTGAAGCTCCATGCTCCAGTAGACTCTTCACATTCTGCAGCAGGCCAGCCATAACGGCCAGTGTCAGTGGCGTCTCTCCTCCCACAGCCGTCTTCTCCTCCAGGCTGAGACCCTGAGCTGCCACTGACAGAAACACAACACAGTTCGATTAGCACATTCTGGAGTTCATAGTGGACTGCCATCTGTGATAATCTAGCAGCTGAGCTGCTAAACCTTACTGCTGGCTAACGTCCAGTATGATTGAGTGGGAAGCAACATTACATGCTAGTGTTAGTGCATACTGAGAGGACTATTGACAGCAGCTGGAAAGCAGCATATTTTCTAGTAATGCTTCCTGTGAATTAATATTATTTCAGGCTGCGTCTATTTTACCACCAGTCCTGTCACTTCATCAACTTGATGTCTCCTGATGCTTCAGCTTCCCATGTCATCTGTATTTATCTATTGGTGTGTCCTCCACCGTAAGAGGTAACAGGAAATACAATCTTTTTACCTCTGACTGCTGCTATGTTTGGAATGGCCTAAGCTAAATGGAATACTCAACTTCATTGATTTCAATATCCATCATTCATGTTTGGACAATTTCTAAAAACCTTTTCTTTGTTTTGAAATAGTTACGTTCAGGATAGGATAGGGTAAGATTTGATGGGAAAGGGTTGGGAAAGGATAGGATATCTAGTTGACTCCCCCCACCTCGTATGACGACTTGACATAACTGGCGATCAAAGGCAATGGTCCCTTAGGTTTATGGTTGGATCTAAGGGTTATATAAAGTGCATTATAAATTAAATGTATTATTATTATTATTATATCCCTATGTAGGGTTTCTCCAAATGCAAAATATAGTCATGCATAACTGATTTTTATGTGTCTTCAGTCATTCTTAAAATATATCTTAGAGAAACAGTCGTATGGTTTTAGTCAACTAATCCCAAATAAGTTAAACTTACATACTTGCTCAACTCACTTAAAAGTTGACCTTTTAGTCCCATATAGAAGAGGTACATTTGATCAATTTTCATTTTCTGTTATAGCAATACAAAACAGGTAATTTCTACCCAGGCACGTCAAAGATATACATACATACTCTAAAATTCTAAAAACACTTAAAAATATGGCTTGCTTATTGAATTTTTAAATGTTCTATGCTCTGTGTGTCATATGTGACACTGTTACAGTCTTTTAATGCAGAATGTCCACGATATTCTAATCCAATAAACAAACTTTAAAAAAAGGACTAAAGTTAGGCAGAGCACCATGGTTGAGTGCCATAGACCAGTGGTTCTCGGTGGTCCGAAACCCATTTTCCGTGGGTCGCTGGCTTTGCCTGGGTAAAAAAAAAAATTTAGAAAAAAATCCTGTGTTTTTATTTTGAAGGGGATTTGTGCCGTCTATTACAATCCTTAACATAAAGGGAGGATAATTCCATATAATGCTAATTGACACAAGCCATTTCATAGCATAGAAGACTCGCAAAGCTTGTTTTCTTATGCTAATTGATGGTGGTGAAACGCAAGTGAGTGAGTAAGTATTCTCTGCTAAAGCTACATAATTTTTGTCTTTTTGAAAAAATATTTCTCAGTAGCTGTACATTTTTATTTCATGTATTTTGCATGAAAACTCCAACTGAGTCTGTTATAAATGGCTGTTACTTTAATGTTTAGATTTTTATGTCAGACTTATGATTAATGCTTGAATGACTGAATAGTTTTAATTAGGTTTTGAAACCTTGTGTCCCTAAGATGCACTTTTTGGTTTTAATTAAAATGCAGCTAATAGAGTGTAAAAGAGAATATTTCTCTCTTTAGCATTGCCACCTGCTTGTCGTTTGGTTTATCAATAAACTTGTTTTTTTGTGTTGGCTTACTGTGATATTCTGTACTATCTCAGGTTCAAACTGCACAATCTTTTCAATTAAATACATATGAGAAGTTGGAAATGTTCCTCGATTTGGGTCCCGAATCCAGACCAGTTGAGAACCACTGCCCTAGACAACATAACCAGTTTCATGGCATTGTCATACTGGAGGTTCAGGAGTATACCAGACAAGTTGCCAGGGCTGTGAATGCTCACCATTGCTTATTAGTGCCTCTGAAATACTACGTAGACAGACAAACAATTTTAGAGTGGGTAGAGTGGGTCGAAACGTGTTACGACCCAGAATCATAGCTGACTTATCTAACTAATGACTGGCAACCATACGGAAACATTGATCAATGACGCACATAATATGCCATACAAATTACAAGAAACGATGGCATTACATTCGTGCTGTGCTATTGGGATGCCATCACCAGGTTCATCTGTGAGCACAGTTTGTGGTGACGAATGACAGCACTTTTCTGTAATAGCCAGTGATGTGTCCCAAACTAAACCCAAATCAAAACCTTCTGGGTTTTCTGAGATTCACTTTACTGTGTGAATATACACCACAAACTCTACAGCAAGTCCAGAAAGCTCTGGTTGAGCTGGAGTTTTACCCTATAGGTGACAGCATGGAGACGTTGCTGAAGCTAATGGTGTACTGAATTACCTGAATTACTAATTTACTAGGACACTTGCTGAAAGGGTGAGCTAGTTACAACGTAAAATATGATAGATTTGTGGAGTTATGTGGAAAAAAAGCCATTAAGTCGGCTTATAGAGTCGAAATGAAAGTATGGGCTTGCAGAAAAGCACAGTTTACAAATGCAGAAATCCCCTTTTACAAAAAAAGAAAATGTTCATTCCTTTTTAGATTAATAAATTAATCAATAGCAAACACAACATTCTTTAACAAAACAGGTGTCCATCTTCGGCCGCCATTCGCTGTAGGACCAATTTGAAAGAAGGATGTGCAACCAAGGAGAAAGACTGAACAACATCAATCACAAATCCAAATATTAGTCCACCTCATGCACTCTGGTATGTGCTTAGTCCAATTTCAAGTTTTGCTTCTTCGAAGGGAGGAGGTAAGGCTCCTAGTTTCACAAACACATACCCTTTGCTATTATGGCGCACATTAAATTATTCTGGTTTGTACAATATGACTGTATGGTCCAGATAGAAGCAGCTTCGGATGTATGCTTCACAGTATAATTATCAATGTTTGGAGGACAATATCTTTTGGCACAACACCTGATAGCATCACCACCGATTAACTTACAGTCCCATATATTTTTCAGTAATATTAGTAGAAGCAGCAGGATTAGCCAAGCGCTGCAGATGCGGCCACTGCTCTTCAGCAATGGGTTAAATGCTGAGAACCCATTTTGCTATGTTGAGCTTCTTGTGTATGAGAAAGAAAGTATCTACAGGTAACCAGGTAACTGGCATTAACTTTGACTTACTGGAAGTCTGTGTAACTACCCTTAGCAGTTGTTCTTACCTGTAAATGTGCCTTGAACAGGATATCGAGTACTTGGATAAAGGCAGGACTTTTAGTTCTGGAAGTCATTACTTGAACTGGACTGTGATATTAGTTTCCTTTACTGCTTGAAATATAAGATGTTGACTAAATTTCCACCCATGTTATTTCTCCAGAGACCACGGTGATAATGAACCGGCGAGTGGAATCCATCAAAATATTAGCTAACGTGAGCAGTTTCTGGCCTCAGTTGTGTTGTGGTGTTGATAATGGGTGAGCACTGCGCACGTGTTTGATGCATCTTAGTGTTATCATTCTTTATTTTAAAATTGTAATGCTGTTAGGGAATTTTAAGGAACTTAACAGGAAATTAGATTAAATATTTAATTCTGTTACTGTAACAGAATACAGCTACCTTTCTTTGGTTTTCTGATTACGTGGCGCTGTTACGTGTATTCCGTTACTCCCCAAGCGTGCATACAGATAAAGGTTTATGTGAATACAATGAGTTTTACTCAAACAACAGCAGAGCGACTTTTCACCATGAAACAGGTAGTGCTGAGAGGTCAGAGAACCCTGGAAAGACACCAATACTGGCACATTCATCAGAGTTGGTCAATACCAGGATCTTGGCATATGGGTCTGATCTGATATGATTATGCCATATCAAAATGTACAAAAAAGGCCATGACTTAAACTAAACAGGAAGTCAACCATTTGGTATTAACTGTGCAAATAATGTGTATTTTTCACTATTTCTAAATCTGAGCCTATACTGTAGGTAAGCTGATTTTGGGATGAAGTTATATGCAGATAATTTAAATAAGCTTCACTGTACACAGCTGATTTAAGAAAATGTTTAAAATGATGATAAATATCAATTTTGGGTTTAAATCTTTCTATACCTTTAACAAATACTAACCTTTGTATCACCATGATATCTATTAGTCTTCACTGTGGCTTTTAGCTTCAGGAGAAATGATCTGAGCACTTTAAAATATTTTAACACTGAACAAAATTACTCACATGTCAAGACAGTCCTCAGAACCTCAAGGATTGGCTGGGATGCAGCTCGATGGAGGGGCAGCCAGCCATGACTGTCGCACTCCCTAAAGGCGAAGCTATGCCTTAGCATCGCCCTGAGAAGCGAGATGTCGCCTGTTTAACACGGCAAACGACAACACAGAGACATTTTTTCAATCAGAAATATCCAGAGTTCATTGGAGCAGAGACAGCTTTCCTTCATATTACAAATCTATCAAATTTCTCCTCATACACTTTTCCTTCTTTCATGCTTCATCTATGTCTTATTATGCAGTACATTTTTGTCCACCCCATTGTTGGTCTGCTGCCCTCCTGATTCCTGACAATCCCAATCTACAGCTGTTGGCCCAGAGACTTTCAGAGGAGAATCAACTAACAAACATTCGGTAATGGGGAAGGCATTCCCAGCCTACCTTTCTCAATGGCAGCTAAGACTCTCAGATTCTCTTCTGTCATTGCTGATAAACTAAGGAGGAAGCACAGTGCAGTCAGCAGGGGAAATCAAATTTACAATGAGGTTTGGATCACGCTTTCATACCTTGCTGCGGTTTTCAGAAAGGCCTCTTGGCAGGAGTCTTGAATACTTAACTGGATGATGTAGTCATTGAGCTCCTCTTCACCATATTCTTCATAGGCGTTCATCACTCTTCGGGGAGGGGACACTTGAATGGTCCCTGCTGATTAACAATTCAAGAATAAAACTGTTACGTCAGCATTTTAACACATCAACTTCAACCCACTGTGTTTATGAATGAAAAATACTAAGCACATAGCAGAAAGCAAAACATCTGACAACATCATCACCTTATGAATTATTTGTGGCTAACATGTTAGCACCAGTTGCCTCCTTCCACGTTCAGCAGACACAGAGCCACTTCAGTACAGTTTGTATCCGGTCAACCCCTAGATTGACACGGTAAGAAGTCCAGCTGAGACAATAACTTAAACTCTGGTTTGGTCTCCATCAAAGCCTGTAGTTTTAACATCCCAGCAGTCTTGATGCTATTGAGCTGTCTATTTTTCTTTTGACCCTTTATTCCTTTAAAATCTATTCTCTTAAGTTTAAGATGTTAAAGCAATCTAGATCTGTGCTGGGGATTTTAATCCTTATGTCCTGTAATTTTAACAAGACTTGAATGCTTATGACTTTATCTACTTATTAAACCTTTTACCTGAACTGATAATGTTATATAATTATGTTAAAATATAATGTAAACGCATAATTTCAAGCCTAATATATTTCTCAAAGATTTTCTGGATAAAAATATGCTTGGAATGCCAGACGATACAAGAGGCTATGGTCAAAAAAAATGTGGCACAATAATCAAAGTCAACAATCTAACAAATGGCTGCCTTAAATATGACAATGGAGTTGAATCTCCACTTTTGGCAAAACGCCAACAAAAACAAAGAATATCCCCTCAAATTATTTCCAATTTTAAATTAAAGAAATGGTTGAACTTTAAATTGCGGTATCATTTCTTTTTCCCTCATCATGTCCTTGAAATTTTATAGAAAATTACAGATCATCAAGATTATGTGTTGCATTCCAGAGGCTAAATACAAAAAGCTTTTGGTAGATAATTTAAGCAGTTCGCTGTTAACATGATGAGGGAATATTAATTACATGCCATTGCAAATGTAAGAATGCAAACAATGAAAGCTTTCAGCCAATCCTGCTTCATGGTTGCAGGCGCTTTTGATTGCAGAAAGAGGAAATGAAATAATTTCTGCAAAAAAAATTATTTCAACTACCCAACAACCCAGTTATAACACAAACATCTGTTATAAATCTAAAATTCTCACCTGTTAAGTATGTTAGCAGCTCACACTGACGATTCACTCACCACTAACAGAACAGAGTGTTTATATATTCGGGTGTGACCTCCGCTTAGCATCGCCTGCAGCGACACTGAGGGGCGTGCTGGGAAACACCTGGCCGGCTGGTCTTAAATAGAGACGGGCTATATGTTCTATTGTGTGTGCTAAGCCAGGTCTTTGTCATGTTTGGCGGGACTCACATTTGAGATCCCACAAGCCTCTGAGGCTTAGACCTTCGACTCCTGTAACCAACAAGTTTACTATCTATTGTTGCATGGAAAGAAAAATCTATCTTGTCTATTTTTTCCTCTGCTGCTTTTTTTTTTTAGAAATATGAGATGATTGATAGATGTCTCATACATGGATGATGTTAAAGTGAGGGCATCAAGGATACGAGACAACCAGGTGGATCTCTCTTGGATCATTTTTAAATAGGCCTTTAGTGTTCTAATTATGTTTCATACTGCTTGAATGACAGCCTTCCTTGCTTAGGTATTTAAGTAGCCTTCTGAAACAATAGAAAACACTGAAGTACACAAGAAATCCAGCAGTAAAACATACTGGAACCGGAAGCCATGAAAACAGAGAGAAATAAAAATGAAATTATCACATAAAGTAAACTAAAACTTTACTTTGGCTTTACAGATAAGATTATCCTGTCTCATATCTATATGTATAAGTCTAGAACAGCAAAGATATGCAAATACACAAACACATACACAATGGAGGACAAAAAAAATACGAGGAAAAGTCGTGTGGTCAGTGTGTTTCCATCCAGAACTTATTTTCCATAACAGTCGTTCATAATTAATAATTTGTTTAGTTCGGTAATATCCTTCAAAAAATTAAATCGTGTTCCTTTTCACTTTAACCTCAATAAATACCTCTCTCTTTATGAGAGTATTTTGTCACTCAAGCAAAGTGCCTCTACTTGATTAAATATTGTGTGTACCTGTCACACCTCTACCTATCAGAGACGTGAAACATGTGAAATCAGCAAATTAGACATAACAGTTGAAAAAGGGGAAGAAAACAATGGTGGCACTAAGAAAACAACCAGTGCAAGTAGAAAGATCTCAAATACGCCAATGTTAAAAGCTCTTTATTCCAAACTCCTGCTAACATTTAGGCTTCTCGAGCCTTCTTCAGAGCAATGAGAGTGTTTACGTGGGAGATATAATTGGAGCTCCAGCAATTTATGTTTGGTGCTTGAAAGTTAGTTAATGATGTCACAAGGTGAAGATGAAAGGATCAACGGGAAGGTATGTCAAGATGATAGTAATAGATGACCAGGAAGTGCTGTGTGGTTGGTCCCAGTGGGTGTGTCCTGAGGTCACCTAGTTCCCTGGCATTTAGGAATGCCAGGGTCACGACAACAGGAAGTCCGTTCTCAATGACATGTAGCCACACTATCGATATACCTTAAGCAATGCCATATCCCAAGAGGATTACGCTATCAACAAGTCCCCCGAATTGGGTAAAGATGATCCACAATACCATTTCACCTGCTGGACTGAATGATGACTTTACCTTCAAATGTTTTCTCTGAACGGACTTCGAGCTACCATTACAAACTCATCGTGACCATTCCTACATGCCGGGGACCTGCACACCTACTGTTACCAACCACACAGCACTGTGCACCTGGTCATCTATTACTATCATCTTAACATACCCACTGTTTGATTCTCTCATCCTCACCTTGTGACATCATGAACCAACTTTGAAGCACCGAATATAAATTGCTGGAACTCCAATTATATCCTCCTGCTAAACTCTCTTATTACTCTGAAGAAGGTTCCAGAAGCCTTTAGCAGGAATTTGGAATTAAGAGCTTTTAACATTGGAGTTTTGAGACCTGTCTACTTGCACAGGTTGTTTTCTTAGTGGCACCATTTTTTTCCCACTTTGATCCTTACTTGTTTTGGTAGAGCACAACATACTAGAGTAAGCTGGGTCCACTCCCACAATCCTAAACAAAAAAGTTGTTAGCAAGAATGTAAATGTTTTATTCTGCCAACTGGGTTGCATTTTCCTTTCAAAAAGGGGGAAGCAGCATAAAGTAGCGGCAAATGAAAGTACTGTACTGTAATAAATACAATTAGTTACTTTCCACCACAGCTCACATACTATATAACATTACATAAATATGAAGTGTAATTTACAGTGTAACTACAGTGAGTAAGACATTGCTTCACATTCCCTCCTAGATCTAAATGTTATCCTGATCTATTAGCTTTTGAGGTCCCTGCACGTGTTTCAGTGTCTCAGTGTAAACAAAAGAAGAAAGTCCTAACAGGACAAGTAGAATCCCTGTGAATGCTTGTGGTTTTCACATGCCCCCCATCCTGGAATCTCTACAGAGCCAGCAGTTGTCCAGCTGAAGATTAGTAGAGCTTCACAGGGTCCACCCTGTCGCCTGCTCTGGTTCACAGACTGAAATAGTGACGTACAGCCCCAGATAATTCTCCATTCTGTCTTTAGAGACATAATCTCACTAATCTAATCTTACATAATCTTAATCATCTTAATCTTAATCATAATCTGTCTCTAAAGACAGAATGGAGAATTAATGTACAAGTTAGTGTCTTGTTCCTACAAGATAATAACTTGTGGGCAAAAGATTATAACTTATTTCACAATATAATTATCTTTTTTGAACTGAATAATAAGAACTTGTTCCCACAAGACAATAACATGTGTTCAAAAAAATAATATAGTCCTCAACAAGATAATAACTTGTTCCCACAAGATCATGATCTTGTGGGAACAAGATTATAATATGTGTTTAAAAGATAAATGTCTTCAACAAGACCATCATTTGTCTCCAAGGGATACTCTTGTTCCCAAAAGATAATCATCTTGTTTGTACTGAATAATAATGAAGTGTTCCTTTAATATTAAAAAAAGAACTTGTTTCAAATGATAATAACTTGTTCACACAATAAAATAACTTGTTCCCTCAAGATAATATAACATGTCATATAAGATAATAACCTTTTCCACAAGATAATTATCTTGTTTGCAATGACAATAAACATGTTCCAACAAGATTAACGTTTATTCAAGAAAACGTCTTCCACAAGATAAATACGATTATAACGTTGTTCCCATAAGATTATAACCCATGTCTTTAAGATAATAACTTCTTCCAAAAGGTGACTTGTGCGCAAAAGATTTTTATAAGATCCCATTGGGAATGTGTAGTAAATATATAGACTATTAAAATCTAACTGTCCTCTCGATCTGGTTAACTTCTTGTGACGTTAAACAAGAGAGGAGGGACGTCTTTGGTTGCCATGGAAACGCGTAAACGCTGGGGTTGTCGGTAACACAAGAAGAAAGTTCTCTCTTCTCTAACTGAACGTTATCGCGTATTTCATTCATAGAGCGTCACAGAGAGCAGCGTTAATATTAAAGACACACTGAATCAAAAATTAACTACTTCCGGTGGTGGTGGCGAACCGTTTCCCTTCTGAACCCACACGACTTCCAGACGGGTGGGCGTTTAGTGAACTTAAGCTCCAGGGAGCAGATAACGAGCTCACCTGGTACCAGCCGCTCATTTTAAACGTCTGATGGCGGAGGAAAACGAAAAAGACACCCAGGAGTTAACCAAGGGCATGGAGAAAAACGCGGTGACAAATCCACAATCATTTGTGAGTACGACAGAGCAGACGCAAGAGGGCGACGGTGAGCCGCAAAGTTCTAGAGAGGAGAAGGCAGTGGATAAATCCACAGGTGAGTCCATTTTAACACAGGCGGATCATGTTTAAGAGGAATGCATTTAAAGACAGGCCAGTCCAGTTTAAAGCCAGGCGGTTCCAATTTTAAACGACAGGGGCCAGTTTACAGAAAGGCCAGTACAGTTTAAAGTAAGGATATTTTGTTTTGCTTTTTTTTTAAACTTTTTTTAAGAAATATGATATTTAAGTGAAAGTTTTGTCTTTATTCTCAGCTATATGATATCAATGTCCTGATTATGACAATGAAGCACGAATTCTAATTTTTCCTAACCTTTGTTGGAAGGGGAAAGACAAATATCCAGGTTCCTAAAAAGAAACAGTCAAGGTTCATACAATGAAATAGTCGAGGTACAGTTATTGGTGATATTGATGCAATAACCTGTGTGAACCTGGACTATTTCTCTGTATGAACCTGGAGTTTCATTCATTGAAAAAGTGAATGAACCTGGACACAACCCTGTGTGTCTGTTTGTCTTTTTGTAAATATCCATAATTTTACCACAAGTTGAATAATAGATTATTTACTCTTGATCGCCCTCCAGAACAAAATTATACCGGGACTGGACTAATACTAACATTTTCATCATCTGATTTTTCAGTACGGAGTCTAGTCCAATGGTGTGCATTGGTATTTCATTTGGCAAAGACAAACAGACAGACCTGTCAATCAAATCCCCATCAGGAGCACTTTTTAACTTTTCTGAAGTTTTCATTTTCTTCTAAATTTAAATGTTATTTGTTGTCATTTTTCTTGACTGTACAGATAAGTTCGAAACAGTGGAAGAAGCTGAAATTCGGGCTGAAGATGCTGAGCGGCTTCAGAGCGAAGAAAATGTTGGAACTTCCACTGCTACAGGTCTGATTTAAAGATTGGAATGAAAGTGGACTGATTATATAATCCATCACAATTAAACATTTACAACTGCTGTAAGGGTTATATAACATCTTTGTACCTGAGATCAATATCTTATCTATTAAAGACTGTTTTTCATTAAGTTCAACAACATAAGAGAAAAATAAAGTCAGAACTAAACCTGCAGCCGTGTGTCTCTGTGTGGTTGCAGTCAAAGTGGTGCTGGTGCCAGAGGGTAAAGTGATGACCGAGGCTTTCGCCATCGGTCTCAGCATTCAGGAGCTGAAGGGTCACCTTGCCTTGAAACTCAAAGTTCCTCTGGGAGTGCTGCAGTTCACTCTGGAGGGTATAGAAGATATCCGTTCCAATAACATCAAAACTGGGAGATGTTTGTCTCTTTTTGTTCTGGGTTTATAAAGTTTTTTGGAGAATATTATTTTTCAGCCCAGCCGCCTTCCTTACACTTAAATTAGTTTCCTGTACTGTTTTTGATCTATAGCCGGGCTATGAGGCTGTGTTTTCATAAAAGTGGTTTCACTATTTTACTGATCTCATGGCAATAATGTACCAAGAATTGCAGCAACAAAGGAGGGGAGAAGACGACTTTCATCAAGTAAACATTGACATCAATAAAATATAATTTAAATAGTAAAGATCACCTTTGCCAGTATTCTCCAGAGACACCATCTGAATATCACCTGAATGTCATTTTGGTCAGTCAGCCTGAACACATAGAAATACGTATTACCTGCATGAAATGTCTTGAAATATCATGGCTTGATTTGAAAGGACCAAATAGGAACCCAAAGTCTAATTTTCCAGTATATGGACCATGAGATTTCTGATTGTTCTGTCTTTTTTTGTTCCTTTTTTAGGAAGAGTGGTGGAAGATCAACAGAGTCTGATGGAGCTTGGGGTCCAGCCTAACGGCTCCACTCAGATGGAATTGAGCTCCACTGACCCGGCCAACCACCAACTCCGTACCCTTCCAGCCTTAGTGCACGACAACATGCCTGACGTCATCACTGTCCGAGTCCAAACAGGTGCTGACAAAATCACCTTAAGCAGCCTCAAATTGATTTTCCTTTATTGAAGGTCAACATTTTAAAGGAAATACAGGATTAGGGAGGAAGAATAAGACTTGGTGCATAACTGCATTTCAGTCAGACAACTCATGTTATCATGCTTTATTACAATGGCAAAACATGTAATTTGCCGTCTAGGCTCCAAACTCATCACTCCCTTATGATCATTTAAAGCAAAATTTTGGGAAGTGATGAGCAAGAATCCTTTCCTATTAGGTAATAGTCTATTGTTGAATCTCATTCCCAACAACAGATGTTCAAACTACATCTGATGCACAAACTGAGACAGAATGTGGTATAAAAATAAAAATTCTTTCATATTATTACATACAGTATATAAAACTAATATCATGATCAAAATCTAAACTTAAACGTTAACATAAATTCTATTTACAGAGGAGGCATACAATTATATGGATGCTCCATGGAAAAGTTTGAGCACCCATGAGGAAGGTCGAACCAAATATAAATAAAATCTTGTCTTTGTGTCTGTGTAGTTAAATACTGCATCATGAGTATACCAAGGTATAGTTTATTTGTTGTGAATTTGGCCACTGTGTGTGTAAATGTGGTATCCTGAAGGTTGAACTGGCAGGTTGTAATGTTAATGTTAAAGAATGTAGCTGAGCAGCGTCAAATTTTGTCTACATCTGAGAGATAACTATAGTATGCGTCATCGTGGAAATTATGAATACATTTGCAATTAAAGTGATATTGTGACAATAATCACAGAAGCAAGTTTAAAATGTGGAACTGCAGAGTAGCTTATTAAATGTCATTACTAAGTTATAAGTTTTGACCTGAAGATTAAAGGCTTTGCAAAAGCAATCATAGAGTTTAATTTTTAGCGCTTTAAATAGCTTGAGTTTTTTTTAGGATTTTTCGGCCAAACTCTTAAAGACAGAAACTGTATTTACTGATTTCAGCTCTTTGACTCTCTCTGACATCCAGATGAGGGGATGTTCAAAGAAGTGGTGGTTGAGATTGAGCATTGCCCACAGCAGAAGGTGTTCTTGGGTGGATACAGACACAAGATGACGGGGACAGAGTACCACCACGCTGCCATCCAGACCCTGCCCAAGAGGAGACCTGACAGAGGAGTGGTGGTCTTCTGCCGCGACACACAGGTACACGGCAGAGCCTCAAAACAAAAACCTCATACAAACATATCACTGACCGTCTGTAGATTTCAGGAGGTGATTAATTAGTTTGCTTCCAAAATGAAAACCAAAAAATTATACAAAGTTATATATTTAAAGAATGCATGAATGCACAGAGACCAACAGCAGGTGCCGTAAATGTCACTCATCAATACAGAACAGTGTCAACATTCATTCATATTTTGACTCCACAAGTCAGTATACCATTGATACATTTGTGGATATGGTGTCTGTCACAGGGTGGTGTGTGTTAGGCATCACAAGTTCCCCTCAGAGTTGTTTTGTTAGAAGCAGGAAAAATGGCTAAATCTGAGCCATTTGGGCAAGTGCCCAAATGGCTCAAGTGCCAAATTACGATGGCTAGAAGAGTGGGTCAAAGCATCTCCAGAACTCCAGGTCTGGTTGAATATTCCTGGTCCGCAGTTGTTAGCACCTATCAAAGTGGACAGAAAAAAGGTGAAGCTGTGACAGGGTTATGGGTAGCCAAAGCTCACTGATGCATATGGGCCGTGACAATTAGCCCATGATGTCTGATCCTACAGAAGAGCTACTGTAGCACAAATGATTGAGAAAGGGCCAAAACGATTTTAGGCAGACGGTTTTAATGTTATGGCTGATCAGAGTAAATAAGAATGTTTGAACATTAAAAAACAAACACGTATCGAGTGCTGTTTGATTGACATTCACTGTACAGATTAAACTAATTTAAGATGCCAGATTTTGATCAGAGGGACTTTCAGGATGAAAAAGACCAGGCAACAGGGTCATGGACTGGATCCACTACTTAATGCTTTGAAGCATTAATTGGTTATTTTTTATGGTATTGCTTTCTTTATTTTATTCTCTGTCAAAAGTCTGTCCACCTTCAATTATTTAAATATTTTATATATTTTTGTTTATTCAAATAATGGACTTTCTAGCAAGGCACAAAGAGAAAGAAAACGTTTTTTATTTCAGTGTTCTTAAGCATCATCGATCTGTGTCACTATCAGGTAGAAAGTATACTGTTGCTCACCAGCTCGTCTCACCGGCACTGATCCTAAAATAAAATCCTGAACTCTTAGACCTGAGGTGTGTTCTAATCTGCCCTGTTTCCCTGCATTACTCAGCTCATTCATATCAGTATGAACAGTCTGGCTGAAGGGCAGGGAGATAGCTCTCCCGAGGCATTATTTAGTTTTTAGTTAAAAAAAAAAAAAACTAGGGCTTTTAGTTAATACTTTCTCACCTCCAGTTTTAGCCAATAGTGATTTGACATCAGTTAAAATATACTTATCTGAATTAAATAAGTCCCTATGGTCAATTCATTCCTTGGAGATATCAGCAAACTCCAAAACTCATCCATCTAACATTCCATGCACTGAAGACAGTAGACCGGAAAGGAATTAATCAGATCCATTAAGATTTTTTTTTAATTCAATAGAATCCTCTATTAAAAAGCTTGGAAACAACTGGAGGAAGATATATGACCTTTGACATTTTTTTGTCAGTTTTATTTTTGTTTGCGAGCAGGATAACACAAAACAACAATGCAAGGAAACAGATTTCACTGACATTTTGTAGAATTTTGAGTCGTTTGACGGGAAACAGGTTAATATGATATGTTATATGCCTCAGAACCATAGATGCTTTTCTGGAAGATGACGATTCAGGACGATTTTAACCAATCATAGTATGGCCCACCCTACTCTGCTTATGATTGGCAAGGTATGATGTTTCTCTTGTAGCGGATGTTTTTTCAGTGTGGGTCTGCATGAGACACGTCATTGTCATACTAACCAATCCAGTTAATTTCGTCCATTACTGGTAATTTCTTATATTTTAATTAATCAGTATCTTTCTATGTGTCCCTTCTGTGTGGGGAAAGATGTATCTTAGTCGGTAGGGTGGTCCGTCTCCAAATCACAATATCAGTATGTCAACATCTCGAGCCCGACAGTCTAAATGTAGGAAAGACAGATTAAGACTCTGAACCCAATTTGCTCCCTTTGCTGGGAGTTTTTTCTCTCAGACAAATTCTTAAAAATTTAAGTCAATTTGTAAAGAGATTTTTGTACAACTGAAAAGCAGGAAATATTATTCATACAAAAATGTGTTGTTATTGAATATGTAATTGCAAATAATTATCCCTGTTCTATTGAATCCAGTCAGTCTTTTTTTGGCTCTGTCAGACAGTAGATCAGAAGACTAAAGCCCAACAGTGTCCAGCCGATGTCTCCACCCAGATGACAGGGATCGGCTGCTATATGTCCTGTCTCGTCGACAGGCTGGTCAGCCCTCGTATCTACATAACTGCTGATGAGCTTCATGACAGGAGACTGAGAGCTGTGAGTCAACACTGCATGTATATCTGTGTGTGTGTGTGTGTGTGTGTGTGTGTGTGTGTGTGTGTGTGTGTGTGTGTGTGTGTGTGCGTGTGCGTGCGTGCGTGCGTGCGTGCGTGTGTGTGTGTGTGTGTGTGTGTGTGTGATTATGATGCATGCTATTGTTTTACAAAACATGTTTTGGTTACTCTAGTAGTAGTGAAGGGGCAGCTATGATCTATATGACAGGTTCATCTTCAGTAACAATTTTTAATGATTGTGGAACTGAGGGAAAGGTAAGAAGATCCCTAGCTAATTTTAAGGACAATATGGCCCTCAGGTGTAGCCATAACTTCAAAACACCTCCCACCTATTGTGTAGGTCCATCCTGCCCAGGGAAGTACTGTGTGGTCTATCACCTTTCTATCAAAACCAACATGAACTTTTTCAACAATTTGTCCAAAGTAATTATGCTGTTAATTGCCGGCTGCATGTATCTTTATCTCCTGATGAACTAAATGCAATACATTCTCTAACTGTGAGTATTACTGATGTCTGTGGACTCACTTTTACACAATATTGACTGTATATTCACACAATATATGCAATATTAATATAATAAAAATAATATACATGTACTTAATATATTGCTGTCACTCATCCAGGCCATCCGTCTACAGTCGTACGCTCGACGCTGGCTTGCCCAGCAGAAGGTCGATCAGCTGAAGAGGCAGCGGGACCTACGAATAGCCTGGGTAGAGGCGCGGAAGAGGAGGTGGATGGAGGAGAAGGAAATGGAGCTGAGAGACCGCCACCAACGATGGATGAACCCGCAAAAGAAGGAGGACCTCAACCTGCAGTACCAGGCTCTAGAGAGTAAGTTGGAACAGGGGTCGTATCATTTTTACTTTTATTTTTTAAATTATGAATATGTGTGCATTGATATAAAGGTAGGATTTTACTGTTGTACCTCTTTGAAGTGGAGCTCATTTTTAACTTTTTGTTGTATTTGAGTGCTATTTAGAGTCACTTATTTTCATGATTGTTTGATTTATAAAAATAACTAAAACTTAAAAAGAATTTGAAAATATTATCTTGATTTATAGGTTTTTCCCAAAAACTGTTACCAATGTGGAGATAAAATAGATATATTATTCAGTTATGCACAATACATGTCTACAGGGTTCACATGGTGTCCTAGAAAGTCTAAAATTTGAAAAGCTTAGTTGTATGATAATATCTAACAACTGTTTACAACATGCTTTTACAGACAAGGCATACATAGAAAGGCAAAAGGCCAAACTCAGAAAGTAACAACGCAATAAAAAGCAATGATACAAATGAAGAGATAAATAAATGTTGTGATGTTGTGGGACATTGTGATCATAACCTAAACGCAATAAGAGAAGAGCACAACAATAGAGATGATGTCCCGCAACGGAGCTAAAAGCAATAATACAAAAGGAACACGTCATTAAGAGATTCATTTTAGATCTTAAAAAGTCTAAAATTATTGACTGTATTACATATGAGGTCTTAGATATTTTATGTAGGTGTCAAATATGTTAAAGCTCATTTAAAGCTGATTTGACTCTGCTCCATTAAATATTTCTTTCAAGCTTCAAAATGGGTTTAAACATCTGTTTTTCTGTTCCGTCACATTTTGTCTGCACACAGCAATTTAAATTGAGAATGTTTTAATTTGCTTAGCAAGTAAGTGGATCTTTGTAATCCTTCACATATTTTGCTAGAATAGACTTGAAATAGGTCCTGAATTTGATTTATAATGAAATCTTAAATGTCTTAAAATGTCTCAAAATTAACTTGTAGTAACCTGCACAAACCCTGGAGGAAATGCTTGTCCATTCAACCACTTTCCTGTATATATGATGAGGTAAATGTCGTTTGTGTGTGTTTCAGAGTGGAGATGTCAGGAGGAGGAGCGGATCAATTCAGCTCTGCGAGGAGCTGAAAGGAAGGCAGCTCTTTGCTCACTAATGGAACAGCAGATGCAGTTTATCGCAGACATTGGATGCCATCGAGGGACCCTCCAGAACAACAACCACAGCAAATATGTCAAGAACTTCCTAGACAAGGTCAGAGGTCCATGGTCCATCACTATTCCCACATCACTCTTTACAAAACAGTCTTTATGTCTGACTATTATCATAATGTTGGATTTCCAACTGATTATTATTTTCCAATACAAGAGGCACTTTCTTCAACTTTTCTTGTTGAAAATATGTGCCACTTTACGGGGTGACAGTGTCTCAGTTGGTAGTGTGGTTGTCCACTTATCTGAAGGCTGGTGGTTTGATCCCTGGCCACTGCGGTCCTGTATCTTGCTCAAGTGTCCTTTAGCAAGATACTGAACACTAAGTCGCTCCGAATGGCTGTTCCATTGGTGTGTGAATGATGGCGTGAATGGTTACTGCTCCTGATGTGAATTTGACGCCTTGTATTGCAGCCTCTATCCTCACTGTATGAATATTTGTGTGAATGGGTGAATGCTGACTTGTGTTGTAAAAGCATTTTATGTGGCTGAGCAGACTAGAAAGGCGCTATATAAGTACAGTCCATTCACCATTTTACTGAACTTGTTTATAATCTGACCCAGTGGCAGCATGTATACGCTAAAGAATAATGGGCCAAGGATTGAGCCGTGGTGGACATCAAGGGGCCATCGAGGAATAAGCATTAAGCATGGCTCTTTATAGTTCTATTCAATAAAAAAGGATTTGTTCTGCCATTTTAATGCCTGTGAGGAATTACTAAAGATAATAATGTAACTTAATACAACCCAAAAAGTTTAGTAATAGTTTCTAAAAACATGCTTCAATTAAAATTGACTATTTTCCATTAAATACAAAATTTCATCATACCATAATTGTCTAAGTCTGATTTAGTTTATTTCACGATATAAAAAACATGATTGCCCGAATGATTTGTCCTTTTTTTGGTCTATTAAAAATTCAATCTAAAAATGGAAAGAAATAAAAAATGCATGAAATATTTTTAACTATAAATCTTTTTTTCTTTCTGAGGACATTATTAGGCTAAGCTTTCTTTCTTTTGAAATACTCGTATGACTCCCACTCACCAAAATCAGTGCCCTGACAACCAAATCTAAAGATTGCAATACATTGAATAGCCATAACTATTTGAACTACTCAACCCACTGACCTCAACACGATCCCTCCGTTCTACCCACTCACACCGCCTCTTCCTTCCCCGGACTAAGCTCAGCACCATGGGTGATCGGGCCTTCTGTTCTGCTGCCCCTCGTCTGTGGAATGCCCTCCCTGACCATCTCAAGGCTCCACAGACGACTGACACATTTAAAAAAGGACTTAAAACTTTCCTTTTTAGCAGAACCTATAACCTTAATTAACATTGCTGCTTTTTGGTCAGGCTTTTATATAGTTATTATTTTTTTTTTTTTATTGATGCTTTTGTCTGCTTTTGCTTTGTAGCACTTTGAGATTTGATCCAAATGTAAAGTGCATTATGAATTAAATGTATTATTATAATTATTATTATAACATTATCAACACCAACAGGTAAAGTCCGATTAACATTCATTATTTCACAACGACACCTAATAATAATACCTCACACTTGTATAGCACTTTTAACAAAATTGAAAGACGCCTTACATAGTATAGTTCGGAAGGAGAAGCGGAACATCTCCAACCGGACGGAGAAGCAGCAAACACATGACGCCAGCATCCTCTCCAAATATGTATATGTAATGATATTCATTCATTCGTTACACAGCGAGACAGACAACCATTCACACTCACTCCTACGGGTGATTTAGGGTCAGGGTCACAAATTCACCTAGATTAGATTGCATGTTTTGGCACTGTGGGAGGGAAGCCGGAGTTCCCGAAGAGAACCCACACAGACACCGGGAGAACAAGCAAACTCCGCACAGGAAGGCCGGCGGAGGTGAATTTGAGCTCGCTATTAGACAGCAAGCACATTTATCTCTGAAGTTGATGTGTTGGTAACATGATAAATACACAAGTCTTTGCATTTGAGCAATTCCAACAAGGGCCTAATTGTGATGGCAAGACGAAGAGAAGGTCATAAGCATCTCCAGAAATACAGGTCAGTGTTCCTAGTCTGTAGCAGTTAGGATCTACAAAAGTGGTTATGGGAGGGACAACTAGTGAACCAGAAACAGAGCCACAGGGTCCCGAGGCTTATATTAGTGGGTAGTTGTTAGAAGTGTGTTTTTTGCGTGTTTTTTGCTACTTACACACAAATTGTTGAAATGGTTAATGCTGCTTCGGATAGAAAGGTGTCATAACACACAGTAAGCTACCGAACAATACATTATAAGGTATGTGGTTCTTAGGTTATGGCTGATAATTGTATATGTCATTGTAAACTGTATATCGAGGTAAATGCAGAAACTTTAAAGAAGCTGAACAAGACAAGTCATTGCATCATCACAGTGGATATTTTGAAAACTGTAATTTAATAAAATGTCAAAAATTTAAATCAATTGATAATTTGTGTTTGATTTATAATGTCAGAATAGTTTTGCCACTCTTCCTCAAAGTGTCTTAATGTACAAACACACACACATCAAATGCCATTACAATATCCCTTATGAAAGAATATAATAATAATAATAATAATACATTTAATTTATAATGCACTTTACATTTGGATCAAATCTCAAAGTGCTACAAGGCAAAAGCAGATAAAAGCATCAATAAAAAAAAATTAAATAAAATAATAACTATATAAAAACATGACCAAAAGCATTAATGTTAATTACAGTTATAGGTTCTGCTAAAAAGGAAAGTGTTAAGTCCTTTTTTAAATGTGTCAGTCAACTGTGGATCCCTGAGATGGTCAGGGAGTGCATTCCACAGACGAGGGGCAGCAGAACAGAAAGCCCGATCTCCCATGGTGCTGAGCTTAGTCCGGGGAAGGAGGAGGCGGTATGACTGGGTAGAACGGAGGGATCGTGTCGAGGTCAGTGGGGTGAGTAGTTCTTTCAGGTAGGGGGATAATATAACTCCGCATATAATATTTCTCCGCAGTTTTGTTGAATGATTACAAATCAATGTTAAGCCTGGCCGATGAGGTGAAAAGTTGCACCAGCCGTACAAAATCCAAACTTAGTTCTATTTTCCTTAAAAGCTGCTCTCCTATACACGTTTTGATATTCCTTATTATGGAAATAATCTGACAAGAATACAAATATGATTTGATGTTCTGTTTAATGCCTTGCAAAGTATTTGCTCTAACCTGTTAAGACTCTACGGATACAAATTAGCTTGAAGCAATAATTTGTTATGGCTCATCAATGGTTGATTTTCACATTTGCTCTACTTTATATTATATAAACCAATAGTGGCAGCATTATTAGTATTATTAATAGCTCATGCAGTCACACTGACAGTGTGATGGTGTTTCAGTCTTCAGCTCCTCATCAGTGGCATGGAGCTGATGGTCGACTGATCGAGTTGGACAATCCGAACACCATCAGAGCCAGGGAGCTGCGAGATCTGTATAATGACGTCAACATGTCCACTACAAGCCCGGAGCAGAGACTCCACATCCTCATGAAACTCAAACAAATTGTCAAGGTATCACGATCTCACACATATAGCACACACATTATCCAGGACTGTTGCAAAGAGAGGAATGTTGCAGGAACAGTGTATCAATGTCACCACTGTTTATTCTGATTTATATTGTTCACTGTTTAATTCTGCTACATTATTAAACTGTGAATGGTGAAAAAGATCTCAATTAACCAACGTAGAAGAAATCAAATTCAGTGAAAGTATAGGGGGCCTAACTTTGTACTCTTTTGTATAGTTACGGGAACTATACTGTATTTCAAGGCACCTCTATATCCTCATTGCAATTGGATGGATGGATCGAGGGAGGGAGGGAGGGAGGGAGGGAGGGAGGGAGGGAGGGACAGATGTATGTATGTCTGTGAAACAGAAATGTAAAGATTAAAGTATGAGCATGGAGTGGAAGTGCCTTCACAGTATACTGTTGTTCTTCAACCCAAAATATATAATCAAAATACAAGGAACCAAAAAGGGAACACAAACTAATTTCCAGTGCAAGATGACTAAACGTATCAATTTATTTTGGCTTTGTCATAACAACATGCGTGCCAACGTAGATAGATGGTCAAATAGACAGACAGACAGACCGATAGATAAATTGATTTTCAAAAATTTGGTTTAAAAAAACAAAAACAAAAGCTTGGACAGTATTTCATTTATAATTCCCTGTTGTCACAATACTAGAGTTCTTGTTTTATGGGAGCATATACAGTATGTCATAACTGATGGCTTGATGCTGTTTATTGTTGCCGGACAGGAGCATGAGTGTCAGCTAACTTTGGATCTAGTGGACCTGATTGACAGGGAGGTGGACCTGATGACTCGAGTTAAGACTGTTAGTCTGGAGGGCCTGCGGAAGAGGATCTCCACTTTGTTCCTACAGTTGATCAAAACCCCAGCATTTAACCCTGAGGTGGCTAAGCTGCTCATGGTGAGCAAAGAAGCCTGCGGATTTGAGATCTTATCAACAGTTTTGGAAATGAATTGATATAAATATCTCCAAATTATTAAAAAATAAATCTTCCTTAGGTTCCCCAGAATACTTCCATACTGAAAAACCAACTGTTCCTCTGCCGGGGTTGTCATCGCTACCTATACTCGGCTAACTTCAGTTCGTCAAACGACACTAATGGTCGATGCCACAGCTGCTTTGAGCTCAAGAACATAGCAATATCCCGCACCGACTTCTCCAGCTTCAAGAACATTCTGAGGAGGCTGAGAGCTGAAGAGCAGCGGCTTAACGAAGAATCCATGATTCCCTTCCTGATGCAGGTTAGTCACCTGTGATTGGTTGATGAGGAGCTTCCGGAGTATTCTTTCTGCGTCCTACTCAGTTCCCTTAGAATCTAAGGCTTAGATGATTTATAATTATCAACCAAGAGGTTTAAATTTCTGTCTTCTCAGGTGGAGGACATACGGCACCTGGTGGAGGAGACCTGGGCATCACGCTCTGCCCTCCATGGCACTAGCGACCTCTACAACCTGGTGTTTGTCCGTTGGGATCCTCAGAAGTTCTGGAGCCCCTGGAACTGCATCCTGCTGTCCAAAGAAGAGGCTTCAGCTCACATGGAAGTGGAAGATGTCCACCAGGTTTGTTTCTATAAACATTTAGTCTCACATCATGTGGATCCGAAATGTAATACAAGCGTCTTCCACCTGTGTGTGTGTGTGTTCAGGTGTACGAGAAGATGTTTATCAGTAGCATCAAGCATAAGCACAAAGTGGCTCGCCGCCACTTTAGTCAGATCTTCGTCATGGCTGAGAACCTGAACTCAGCCATGCCAGCGGTATCCATGGGCAACCAAAATGTCTCCATGCCAATCTCCATGGCGACTGGCAAGAGCAACGCTGACACCCCACCGATAGCTCATTAAGAAACAACTCTGATTTTTATCTGTTTCTGTATCTTCAATCATTGTCACTTGTTCTTCATTTCCGAAATAAAGTTTATGAAATTTACCCCTTACATTTACTCATGTGCACTGTTTACAGTTCTGCCATTTACAGTTCTGCAGGATAATCTATAACCTTTGCATATTGTTCTTCAATAAAGTGTGAAGAGATAATTCTAAATTCCTCAACGACATTTTCAAGGTATACCTTTGAATGCAAATGATATAAATCATTAATAAAAGGAAATCTGCGGTCAGCACAGTTGGAGTGAGATCATCTATACTTTGAAAGAATCTGCCTGATTAAACTCACAGCCCCGAAGCTCCAGCTGGGATATAATATTAATAAACTTTATTTATATAGCATTTTTAAAACAAACCCTTGGTTACAAAGTGCTGCCCAGGCAGAGAGAAACCAAATTTAAACAGCGTTTCCACATAAATAAATCATAACAAAAAACAAAGGCAAATACGCAGGAACAAATCAACTGTAAACACAGAAAGGGAAAGAGAATTATATGAATGCTTTTCTGTGCAGATGGGTTTTGAGCTGCCGTTTAAAGCAATCTAAAGAACAAACCGATCTGATGGATTGGGGAAGCTGGTTCAAAAACTTTGATCAACTTTGATTACATAGTTAGAATGGGGGATAAAAAGTACTTTAAGATTAAAAGCTCTGGGTGGACGAGGAGGGGAATATTGAGTTCGGAAATGGGCGAGACCATGTAGTGCTATGCAGGTGATTAGCAGGATCTTATAATTTATTCTTAATTTAGTTAGCCAATGGAGAGATGCAAGAACAGATGAGAAATGGAACTGGCAGCTGGTTCTCATTAATGATCTAGCTGTTGCATTTTTGACTTATTTTAAATAATGTAAATATGATTGGCTGGGGCATGTGTACAGGGAAATACAGTAGTCGAGGCAAGTAAAAATCAAGGTTTGCATTAATAAATTGAGATATGTAAAGGAGAGCATTGCTCAGATTTTTGAAATATTCCTAAGGTGCAGTAAACGGGACTGAATAATTTTTGGAATCTGGTGGTCAAAGGTTATTGATTGATTGATCAAATATTATATCTTATTATCTTATTATTCTAGCAGTAGGTTGGATGTTTGGTTGTAGTAGTAGTTCAATAAACTGATGTAAGCTAATAAACTGGTGACTCTTGTAATGCTTTGTCAGTGCTACGTTTTTGACGGAATCCAGTTCCGTACTTGTCGAAAAATGTTACGACTCTCAACAAACTCGATGGGCTGTTCACAGACAAATTATTTAAAGCTGAGCTGGATCTAGAAAAGGATTTTCTAGGAGCGGATGAATAACTTCAATTTTAAAGTTATCCGGTACAGAGCCGGAGGCAAAGTGAATTGTTTATAACAGAGAGCCGACTGGGGCCAAAAACAGGAAGGATTTTAGAAATTTTGTGGGAATTATGTCACAGGAGCTGGAGGAGGGACATATATGAGCTGCAGTGTTAATTAGGGTCTGCAGAGAGATTTAATCAAATTCAGAGAATGATACAGAACAGTTGATTGGGTCAGGGGATAAAGTAGAAAGTGTGAAGTTTGACCTTAGAGCATCGATCTTACGGGGATGAAACGGGAAAGGCTCGAGGAGAGGAATTCACTAGAAGGTTTATAGTTTTAAAAAGGATCCTGGGACTGTGTACTGATTAACCCAGAGAAATAGGCAGCCTCTGCAATTTTCTAATTTTGTTCAAGTTCAATAATAGTTCCTTCATCTAAAGGCGATGAACTTCAAGCTTAGATTTATTCCATTTGCATCCAGCCTTTCTAACCTCCCTCCCATGTTGTGTGATTTTCACGTTAATCCATAGAGATGTGTTCGTGACAATAGGACAGGCCTAGAAGTTAAAAGTGCTGAAAAGTCTAGTGCCGCGGTGTATACATCATTGAAGCAGTTGATTTGATCATTAAAATGGAGGGATTAAGGCTATTGGCCAGTCCATAGAAATTAGAAGTGAATGTGGCAGCAGATTGCTCATTAAAGATGTGGGGTCTAGTTATTCGTTTTTGGGTTGATGAAGTGATGGATAATGTGAAATCCATGATCAGAGTTTAAACAAGTTCAACGCTATATCCACGGTTGTTTAATGGGCCAGAGACACAGAAGTTAACGCGTTTGAAGGGTTCTCAACATGAATGTTAAAATAAACAGTGATAATAGCTCTATCACATTTAAGCACCAGGGATGACATCAGCTCAAAAAATTTATTTAGAAAACCTACATCAGAATAAGGAGGTCAACCAATTATAGCACAGTAAATCACACACAATCTTAAAACATAGAGATTAAAAACTGTTATATAGAACCAACACTGAATCAGATAAAAGTGGGATTTTTTTTTATTTATTTTTTTAAACAGCTGAAACACCTCTGCCAATTGACCTTGTGGCATTCAGTTAATAAAGATAAAGATAAAGATAAAGATAGCCTTTATTAGTCCCACAATGGGGAAATTGCAAGGTTACAGCAGCAGAGCATGTTACAGAATACGGAATAACAGAGCTTTATGTGCAATTGAATTAAATTAAATGTACCTGCTGACAGGTTGGGAAGTGTATTGTCCCATAGTGCAAAATGCAAGTGAGGTAGGTGTGTGTGTGAGTGTGTGTGTAGTTGTGTAGGTGTGTGTGTGTTGCTAACAGTGCTGGTTGTGGAGTCTAACTGCTGCAGGAAGGAAAGATCGGCGATATCGCTCCTTCACACACTTGGGGTGAAGGAGCCTATCGCTGAAGGAGCTCTCCAGTGCAGAGATGGTTTCCTGCATGGGGTGGGAGACGTTGTCCTGGAGAGATGACAGCTTGGCCATCATTCTCCTGTCTCCCACCTCCTGCACCGAGTCCAGAGGACAAACCAGGACCGAACTGGCCTTCCTGATCAATTTGTCCAGTTTCCTCCTTTCAGCAGCTGAGATGCTGCTGCCCCAGCAGACCACTCCATAAAAAATGGCTGAGGTGATTGCAGAGTCAAAGAAGGTCTTCAGGAGCGCCCCCTGCACTCCAAAAGACCTCAGTCTCCTCAGCAAATACAGTCGGCTCTGACCCTTTTCATAGAGTGCCGTGGAGTTGTGAGTCCAGTCCAGTTTGTTGTTCAGGTAACACCAAGGTACTTGTAAGGTACTTGTAGGACGTGACCATCTCAATGTCCATTCCCTGGATGTTCACCGGTGTGTGGGGGGGTGTGTGCCTGCGGAAGCTCACCACCAGTTCCTTGGTCTTACCCGCGTTGATCTGGAGGTGGTTCCACTGGCACCAGTGCATGAAGTCCTGCGTCAATCCTCTGTACTCCTTGTCGTCCCCGTCTGTGATGAGACCGACAATTGCAGAGTCATCAGAGAACTTCTGCAGGTGACACGTGGGTGTGTTGTATGAGAAGTCTGCAGTATAGAGGGTGAAGAGGAACGGAGCCAGGACCGTTCCCTGTGGGGCCCCCGTACTGCAGACAACCACGTCCGACACACAGTCCCGAGTCCTCACATACTGTGGACGGTTGGTCAGGTAGTCCAGGATCCAGGATGCGAGGTCAGTTCCAGTTTGTCCCTCAGAAGCGTGGGCTGGATGGTGTTGAAAGCACTGGAGAAATCAAAGAATGTGATCCTCACGGTGCTTCCAGGCTTCTCCAGGTGAGAGAGAGCTCGGTGGAGAAGGAAGATGATGGCGTCGTCCACCCCGATGTTCAACTGGTAGGCGAACTGAAGGGGGTCCATCGACAGGCTGACCACCGGGCGGAGATGACCAAGGACCAGTCGCTCCAGAGTCTTCATCAGGTGGGATGTTAATGCCACCGGCCTGTAGCTGTTGAAGTCCTTGGGGTGCGGAGTCTTGGGGACATGTACCACACAGGATGTTTTCCACAGGAGTGGTACTTTCCCCAGCTTCAGGCTCAAATTGAAGACGTGCTCCAAAATCCCATACAGCTGGTCTGCGCAGGTCTTCAGGAGACTGGAGCTGATGCCGTCCGGGCCCGTGGCCTTCCTCACCTTGATCTTCCTTAGCTGGTTCCTCACCTGGAGTGTTGTGAGGGACAGACTGGTGCAGGGGGGCTGTGTGTTGGGGGGGATGGATGGTGGGGGGGTTATAGCTAGGAGGGGGGGCAGAGTGTTAGGTAGAGCAGGGGGATGTGGCTGGGAGTTCTTTGTAGTGGGAGAGGAGGTGGGGGAGGGGCAGTGCACTGAGGGGGGTGAGAGGGGTCCCTGCTGTGGGAGTCGGGCTGGAGGATTGAGGGCAGATGACTGGTCGAACCGGTTAAAAAACTGGTTCAGGTTATCTGCCCACTGTTGGTCCCCTGCAGCTTGGGAGTTTGGCCCTTTGAAGCCTGAGATGGTTTTCAGGCTTCTCCAAACACCACTGATGTTGTTCTGCTGCAGCTGGTCCTCCATCTTCATCCTGTAGGAGTTCTTCCCCTCTCTGATCTTCCTCCTCAGTTCCTTCTGCACAACCTTCAGCTCTTCCTTGTTGCCTGACCTAAAGGTCCTCTTCTTCTCCTTTAGGAGGACCTTTATGTCCGGACTAATCCAGGGTTTGTTGTTTGAGAAACACCGTACAGTCCTGGTGGGTACGGTGTTCTCCTCACAGAAGTTAATGTAGTCCGTGATGCAGTCGGTAAGGTTGTCGATGTCCTCCCCATGAGAGTCATAGAACTCCTCCCACACGGTTGTGTGAAAACAGTCCTTCAGAGCCTCTTCAGTCTCTTGGGACCATTTCCTCACTGTGCGGGTCACGGCTGGTTGCCTGTGTACGATGGGTTTGTACACTGGCTGGAGACGAACCAGATTGTGGTCTGATTTTCCCAGGGGAGGGAGGGGTGATGAGGTGTATGCCTCCTTGGTGTTGGCATAAAACAAGTCCAGTGTCCTATTTTCCCTGGTACAGCATGTGACATACTGTGTGAAAGTGGGCAGTGTGGAGGATGGGGGGGCATGGTTAAAGTCACCAGAGATCAGGAGGAGAGCCTGTGGGTGCTGTAATTATATTATTAATTATTAATTAATTATTCTTCCCCTCTCTGATCTTCCTCCTCAGTTCCTTCTGCAAAACCTTCAGCTCTTCCTTGTTACCTGACCTAAAGGTCCTCTTCTTCTCCTTTAGGAGGACCTTTATGTCCGGACTAATCCAGGGTTTGTTGTTTGAGAAACACCGTACAGTCCTGGTGGGTACGGTGTTCTCCTCACAGAAGTTAATGTAGTCCGTGATGCAGTCTGTAAGGTTGTCGATGTCCTCCCCGTGAGAGTCACAGAACTCCTCCCACACGGTTGTGTGAAAACAGTCCTTATTAATTATTAATTGTATTATTATAGCTGGGTGGGCAAAGCTCCACAAGCGGGCAGCGCTTCCCTGGTTTGAGTCAATTCTCAGTGATGGAAGTCAAGGTTTAGTTTTGTGATAAGATCATTGAGAATAAAGGATTTTTTTCACACAGATTTGGCGTTCAATGGAGGAAAGGTAGCGGGATTATCGCTCTTAGCTGAATTATTACTGCAGATAGTAATTAAATTATCCAACCTTACTGTTGAGGAAGAAGAACAGTGCGTATACAGGGGTTGGTATAGTGTATTGGCACGACCCTAAGGGATACATTAGTCACAGTCCAAAAGGGTAGACCAGTATAGACTCTGAGCTATATTTAGAACCAGTCACAGCAGCATGACTAGCATTGTCACATATTCATTTCGAACAATGCCTAGCCTTGATGGCATTGGAATGGCTATCAAATGAAAGCTGGATTTAATTCAATAAAATCTCCTGTCTCTCCTCCTGATAGACAATAAGTGATGGCATCTGGGAATTTAACAAACGAATGATAGAGTGGGTGGTGGCGGCAGTTTGGGGGTGCCTTTGAGTTACTCCTGTCCCCTGGTTGTTTATATGTTCACTCTGGCATGGACCTGATGATGAACCTGGTGAAGAGGCCGAACTGGTCGGAAAGCCAGAGCAGTGCCTTCGGATATGGACTACTATGCGCTCATGTTAGCACTGGGAAGTTTAGTCTGCACTTTCTGTCATTCTCATGCAACTAGCTTCCTACGCTGGAAAAATCCACCTTCAAAATTAGGTAAATAAATAATGAATACAAGGCATCTTTAAATATTTTATGTTTTGTTCAAAATTAGGACCCAAAATGCAAACACTCAAAAAGCAATGTGCACAAAAATAACATTTAATGAAAAGTCTGATTTACAAAACTATAAACAAGAGGCTTAAACTTTAAGCCACTGCCATAAAATTCCTTTAACTATGGCAACCGGCTGAGTAAAATCACTCTCTTATAATAAAAGTTATATAAAAAAAAAGGAGGATAATCCTGTTTCCAAAATAGTTGAATTATGACCTAAATAAATGTGATACTGAAATTGATTTTATGGTAGATATCTCTTTAAGTCATTATAAAATTGACTTAATAGAGTGTGATGTATCAAGACTTTTCTTAACCCTCTCAAGCAGTAATGTAAGACTAAAGTTGAAATGCCATATAAAAATACATTTCAAACATAAAACTTCAAACAGCTAAATTATCTCCCAAATAGTATTCAGTATGGGAATGAATTAAACCTGAAATTGATGGTGCTTAAGACAAAAAGGTTAGATTAAACCTGGGATTCATGTGAGCTGATCTGATGTTGATATATTTATTATTTTCAAGAAAAATTGGCACAGATAAGCCTTGAGCTTCAGATGCCCCAATGCTGTTGATCAGAGAAGTGAGCAAACTCAAACTCATATCTACAAATAAAGCAAGGCCCTGGAGCTAGTTCAGGCAAACAACTCCAACTGCAGAGCTTGAAAATAAATTCACAGTATTTTCCGCTGGTGTAATAATATACATTTAATATTTTTATTTCTCTGACTGAAATACAGATATTTACACCCGGCACTCTGATTTTAAAATAGTTTTTCTGAGAAAAAGAATAAAGTTAAAAGAAGTTTTTGAGAAATTCTATATATATTTCAGTCTTTAAGCTATTTGATCAGTGTCTTTCAAATGTTTTTGCACATACCAGCTCAGAGGTTGATGATATTTTAACCCCACCACCCCTCCTTTTTTCTTCTTGAAAAGACAGGCCGATGGTGTCATACTCGACAGCAAGAGTGTATCCCTCAAAAGTTCTCTCAGCCTTGATTTCAAGATTTCAAGTTTGCTACCCCTGCTAGTCAGAGAGTCAAGACCGTGTGTGGGGACACATAGGCTTAACAAATACAAAACAAAGAATATTTCAATGTATTTTTTGTTATTTACATAAATTCTAGCAATTGATTGAACCCACATCTACATCAAAACAGTTTTGCCCAATACAAATCATACAAATCAATACAGTCATCATCAATTCATTAAATTCCTGGAGGAAAGTGATGCTGAGCACCAGGACTTACTTTACCGCTACAGTGTCCGTTGGTTAAGTTGTGGGAAAGTTTGTAAGCGAGTGTGGGAACTCAGAGGGGAGATTGGCTCATTTTTGGAGTTAATGGGGAAAGCCGGCCATTTTACCGAACTGAAACAACAACTGGCTTTTTGATTTGGTGTTTGCTGTGGACATATTGGCACCCATTAATAAGCTGAACGTGAAGCTACAAGGGAAAGGTCAGTTTTTACACGAAATGTATTCAAAAATGAAAGCTTTCAAGGTTAAATTGACTTTGTTCACTAAAATAATTACAAAGATATCATTTGCACATTTCCCCACGCTAGCAACGTTGAAAGAAGCCCCTCAAAATGTAAAGAAATACAGTAAATCGCTGGACGATCTGCACCGAGAATTCTGCTGTCGATTCTCCGATTTTGAAAAATTTGAGAAGTCACTTCAGCTGGTGTCAAGCTGTCATTCGATTATGAAGCAGGTCCACAGGAATTACAATTTGAGCCTATTGATTTCCAGTCTGACTCTGTCCTAAAGGACAATTTCATCTCTGTCAAACTGGATAAGTTTTATGCCTCACTGAATCAGACAAAGTTTTTAAACATCTGGCAGCTGGCACTGAATATGCTGGTGTTATTTAGCTCCACTTATGTATTTGAATAAATGTTCAGTGTGATGAACATAAACAAAACACCCCACAGACCCAAGCTTACTGATGAACACTTGAGCACTGTTTTTCCACAACAAAGATGGCAACAGTCTTTTGATGCGTTAAAAGGTAAAAAGATTTCATATAAATTTAATGCTCGCTCATTTTTCAACTCATCATCTAATGGTACGCCAGTCAGTTTTAAAAAACAAATTTGGCAATCGAACAAAGAAGATTGCCCACCACTGCACTAAGTGAACAAAAACAATGTAGTAAAAATGCTGTGACAGTACATGACAATATAACTTTCAAACTCAACCCTATACACTAAGCCAGACATCAATATTATAGATCCCAGCACTGTGTGAGCGTGAGCACTGACATCATTACACCTCCATTGTGCCAGGCAGGGAACTGTTGAGCAGGGTGAGGAGCCAAGGTTTTAGTGCAGTGGTGTCAAACTGAAATGCAGATAGGGCCAAAATTAAGATGGAGGCGGCATGGAGGGCCGAATAGGACTCCAACTGGACAATTTCCATCTCAGTCATTATGAAAATGTTATTGTTATTTTATTCACACATTTTATAGAATTCTGAACAAACCAACAGAATAGAAAATACTCAAATTACAGATTCATTCAAAATAGATCAGCATAACTAATTTTCCTGTCTCCCTTTCTATCATCATAGTTTTTCAGAATTATTTTCAATGAAAAGTTATTATTCACAGGCATCAATAACAGCCAGAAAACTATATTTTGTACGTAAAAAATTGCATTTAAAATATATTGGTTTTTAAACATCGACAGAAATTAACTTTAAATGTCCCTTGGTAAAAGGCAGGACTAATTCAGCCATTTACGTCTTCTGACACAATAAAACAGTAAAAATAGAAACAGTCAGGTGCATGAAAAGTTAACGGTGTATTTTACATTAAGTGTGAATAACTTCATGTGTTTTCTTCTTCTTAACGTAACAGCACTGACACATGTTGAACGGCTGGAGGATGTGAACGCAGCTCGACAATTAATGAAATGTCCGTTCTATTTACTAATACACGCAAACAACTTACTAATACATTTTTTATTTATGGTTTTTAAAAAAGATTCAGCAACCACATCTCCTCCCGTTTTCCATGGAATCTCCTATTAAGATTAACCCTAGTGTTTGTCAGAGTGCCTGGATGAACGCTAACATGTGATTACAGAGGAGCAGGGAGACGCCTGGATTTATTGATTGCCCGGCTATCGCAGTTCATTCTGGGATTTGCAGTATCTGTGGTGTTTGTGCTGTATACCAGCGGATCGGTTATTATAAAAATTAAATATAGTATCGCAGGTCAGATATAATTGTTGTTGTGGATGTGGCCCGCGGGCCTTGAGTTTGACACCTCTGCTTTAGTGGGAAACACAGTAACTGTATTAAAAATATACTTAAATAACTATATGAAAGGAACCATTAGAATTGTATCCATCCTGTACAGCACCTGGTAGTCCTTTTGCAACACTTGTCTTGCGCTATTTTGTTTCAGTCAGGACAGACAGAGAATGAAGCAAAGATTAATTTTTATTACATCAGATATTATGTAATGATACTCTGACAGAAAGTTTATAGCGCTCAGACTCTTTAGGGAGATTGCGGTCGAATGGTATCTACCATAAGCAGTAGGTACAGCCCCCCTAGGAGCCTGGTTGCTGGTGACGGTGGCCGATGTCTCTGCTGATGAATGAACAATGAAAGAACTAATTGAATGAAATTCTATTTAAAAAGACAACAGCTGATGATGGCTAAGGATGAAGGTATTGGATAGAAATTAGGGGCTGATGAGAAAAGCTGATATAAACTAACTCCTAAAACTATGAATTGGTAATTTTGACTGAGCATACTGAGCATAGCATACCATCATATCATAAAGGCATGAAAAATAAAACTTTGGTTCGAGTGCACAAGGAGATAGTCTTCCTGACTGAACTTAGATCTTAATTTCGACTCTGAACTTCAAGAAACAAATCCTGGACTAAACATTTTATTTACTCCTCATACTGTTGTTAAACAAAGCCTAAGTACAGCTTAACAGAGCCTGAGAGGTTAGATGACGGCATGCTAGTGACAGCCTGCTGTAGCAGCTCAGTTGTTGTATTGTTGTTTTAATGTGTTTTTCACTTTGTCTTTACTGTGAATGTGTGCATGTTGGTTTTAACAGAACATTGTCAGAACATAAAGTACATTAAAAAGCTTTTCTGGTGGCAAGAGGGGGACTCTTAGAAATGTTCTAAGTTCTTATGCCCTGATTAGAAGGAGACGTTTGGAAAAAGGTGTCCCTTTTGCGGTGAACAGTGTAGAAGCTGACAGGCGACATAGCGGAAAATTTGGAGCAAAAACTGAAAGGCAAAGTGGACGTTCAATCACATTTCTCTGGCGCTGGATGAGACCAGGGACATATAGGATACAGCGCAGTTCCTGATATTTATTAGAGGGATAACAAATTACTTCAACATTTCGGAGGAACTGGCTTCAGTGCAGTCAATGAAAGCAACCACCACATGTAAAGACTTACTTGATGAAGTTAATTCATGCATTGAAAAGCAGGGACTGTCCTGGGGAAAATTAGTCGGCATAACAATGGATGGGTGTCGGTATTTGAATTGGAATGTTGAACTTTCAAAGACAATTCAGGATCAAGCTGAGGAACTCAATCCAGACCTGAAGCTAACGTTCTTGCACTGCATAATTCACTAAGATGTGCTTTGCAAATCTGTTATGAAATGCATCATGTTATTGGCGCTGTAACAAAAGTGGTGAACTTCAACCGCGCGAGAGCTTTGAAACATGGACAGTTTGTTGCACTGTTGGAGCAACAAAATGAACATTCCGATTTATGCTATCACACGACCTATAGATAGCTTGCTTAGCCAAAGTACTCAAGAGGGTGTCGGACCTGAAAATGGAGATTCGGAAGTTCTGTCCGATGAAACGAAAAGTCGTCCCTCACCTGACTAATGCAGACTGGCTCCGCAACATCAGAGATTACACCTGACTTTGATGCACTTGTCCATGCCCATCAGAGACTCCATTCCTCCCACTGAGTAAAAAGGGAACTGATTCCATAACATTTGTGCTGTATGCGCGGCCTTTGACTGTCTGCTTAATTTTTAATTTGGCTTCCCATGGTAAATAATTGCCCACCCCTGAACTATTGGCTTGGTCTGTTTTCATGGTGCTCTACCGGGCTCTGTCCACTTCTGAGTGCCTCAGTGTTTGAGATTTCCCCAGAGAATGAGAAGGTTGCCTCCAAACGACTGAAGGTCGCAAGAGGGAAGGCTCTGACTGTCGTCTGTGCCTATGCACCGAACAACAATTCAGAGTAACCGGCCTTCTTGTAGTCTCTAGGTGATGTCCTAAAATGGCCCAATCCGGGCACTCTATGGTTCTCTTCGGCGACTTCAACGCCCATTTTGTCAACGATAAAGGAACCTGGAGAGACTTGATTGGGAGGAATGGTCTGCCTTATCCAAACCAGAATGGTGTTTTTTTATTGGACTTCTGTGCTAATCATGGGCTGTCCAAAACAAACACCATGTTGGAGTATAAGGTGACTAAGAAGTGTGATCTATCTAAAATCTATGATCAACTTTTTGGCAGTATAATCAGATTTGCAGCCGTATATCTTGGACACTGATCACGACCTGGTGATCAGTTAATTGAGATGGCCAGGAAGGCTGCTGGCCTAATTGCCTTATCCAATCTTAGAATGTTTTTTTTATTAATCCATTACTACAAATACTTGTACAATAATAATAATAAAAATAATATAAATAAATTGGACTTATATAGCGCCTTTCTATGAACCCAAGGATGCTTAATAAAGAGGGTAGTCAAAACATACTAATAAATAGACATTAAAACGAGGTATGTGTAGAGGGGATGTTGAGATCGTAAGCCTATAAGAACAGGTGGTGCTTGACAAGTTTTTTGAAAATGTCCTGTGTTGCAGAATTCCTGATTTCAGGGGGGGAGAGTTCCAGAGGGCGGGGGCTGCGACGTTGAAGGCTCAGTTGCCGAATGTTCGCAGCCTGGTTTGGGGAGTGGAGAGCGGACCAGTGTCGGAGCGGCAAAGCCTCTGAGAAGGAGTGTAGGGGTGGAGAAGGTTGGTGAGGTACCGGGGGGCAAGGGCATGGAGGGAGTGTGAATGAGCAGGAGGAGTTTATAGTTGACTCATGATTTCATAGGTGGATGAGTGTGGGGGTGATGTGCTGCCAGGGCCTGGTACGGGTGAAAACCCTGGCAGCTGAATTTTGGACATATTGCAGCCATTTTTTTCCCATCCATTACAGTAGTCCAGACGGGAGGTGATGAAGGTGTGCATGAGGGACTCTGTAACAGAGTCAGAGAGTGATGGCCGGAGACGATAGATATTCTTGAGGTGGTAAAAGGCAGATTTTCTGATGGATTTGATGTGTGATTGAAAAGAAAGGGTGGAGTCCAGAATGACGCCTAGGTTGCCAACCTTGGAGGATGGGCCGATGGAGCAACCAGCCTCGTCTAGGAGGAGATCTCCAACCTTCCGGAGCAGTGCCTTAGGGGACACAACCATGAGCTCTGTTTTGCCACTGACTAGTTTGAGGTGTTTAGATGACATCCATGTTTTTATTTCTTGTAGGCATTTGACTAGGGACTGGGAAGGGAGTTGGGTGGATGGCTTGGTGCTGAGGTAGAGCTGTGTGTTGTCAGCGTAGGAGCTAAAACTGAGATTGTGATGGCAGATAATCTGACCAAGTGGTAGCATGTAGATGGTAAAGTGGAGGGGTCCAAGCACAGAACTTTGATTGACACCTTGGTTGACTGGGGCTGGGGAGGAGCTGGAGTCACTTATGGTGATGAATTGTTTTCAGTTGGAAAGATAAGATTCAAACCAGGAGAGGATTGGCCTGTGGGTCCTAAGTTGTCCGTTAGGTGGTTAAGAATGATGGAGTTGGAGACTGTATCAAAAGCTACTGCGATGTCAAGGAGGATGAGGATAGAGATGTCGCCGGAATAAGTTGCTATGAGGAGGTCGTTGGTGATTTGGACAAGGGGAGTCTCTGTGCTGTTGTGAGGTCGGCCGGTAGCTGTTTAAATCCTCCAGGTCCAAACCTGACTTTTTAAAGATGGGATGACATAGACTGATTGGAAGCTGGAGGGGGCTGCGCCGGATTCCAAGGAGGAGTTAATGAAGGTTATCATGGTAAGGCACAGAGCGGGCAGACAGGCCTTGATCAGGGCTGTGTGCATTGAGTCTAGGGAGCAGGCTGAGGCCTTAGCCTTAGTGACAAGCTTCGTCACTTGGTTGGCATACACATTGACAAAGTAGGATAGCCAGGGATGAGGAAGGCGTACGGTGGGGGTTAGAGCATAATTTCAGATCATATAATCATTTATTATATTTTGACTCAGTGCTTTAATTTAAGTCTCTACAGCAAGATATAATATACGGTATCCACATATGCTGATGAATCTGAATTTTTTACCTAATTTATAGAAGAAAAAAAACCCAGGGTTCGTATTGTACTATACATGAATACATATTTATTTACTTATATTTCATGCTTTGCGTGGTGTCGGGGTTTGACTATGTAATAGCTTCAACTTAAAAGTTTTCTCAGATAAGGATCCCATTTATTTTTAACTGTTAATATTAGCAGACTCTGGTTTTGAAAACATAAAGAGACCGAATATCAACAGGCATTCCTATTGGTATGTAGCTTATAACTCTTATTTAAATAATTACTGATACATTATCAACAAAGATTACAAAATCTGCAGGTTTTATACAAATATTAACAATATGTTGTGGTCATAACTACTCAAAGCATTGACCAAACTGGGCCCTGGCCACCCCATTAAAAATTTCCAGGACCGCCTCTGCACTGAAACTGAAAGAACAAAAATCAATTGATGCATACAATTTGGTAATTTGCAGCCATATCCATGACATCAAAAACCAAAATTTGTCAAATAACTATTGTGTAATATTGACCGACGTACTGCTGCCTTCCAATAACTTGACAGTGACCCTGCAGCTACAGACTGTTGTCAGATGATGTAACATACGTGAATGAATCATGGTCTCATTCACACCACAACAGAATTAACCACCAAAAGCAATAAATAATCAACTCATATTCATTAATAAATTCATTATAAGAAACCGGTTATCCAGTTCAGGGTCTCTGGCCTATAACAAGCAAGTTTGCTATAGTTTTTGTGAAGGCGTAGTGGATGGGTTTGTTTGACCTACCCACTATGAATCAATATGTGATTGGTTAATTCAATTGTCTCTTTCCAAACAAACTCATAAGGCCAGGCCTTCTTTCCTAATGGAAAGGTCATACACAATCTGCGCCATCTTTAACCTTTTTTTTTCTGCCTAGCAACAACAAGCCCAAAAAATCTGATTGGATATCTGTTTTGATGTTTTCAGCAGAGTAATCCTTTCTCTTTCCAAGCAAACCGGATAGACAATGAGGCCGAAATTAGAGTTAGAAGATTATTTAAATTATTATATTATTTAATTATTAAATGAAAAATATTGAATATGATATTGGAAATTCTAATATGTTCCCATCTGGCTTCGTCAGTCCTTGACCTCAACCATGCACTGGATCAATTTACAGCTGAGTGTGAATCATCTGGTACGAGAGTTAGCCCCTCCAAATCATAAGACATGGTTATCTGCCAGGAGTTGTAGAACTGTCGACTTCGGTGTCAGGGTGAGAAAATAAAGCCATAAATGGTCTCTACTCGCACCTCATGCAATGAACATGGGTTTTTAGTTTTTAACTCTTGTACCTGTGTTCAGGGTTAGTTACTAACCCTTTACCAACCATCAAAGTTAGTAAAGTTCACTTCAGCATAAAACCTTATTTGCACAGGGTATCTAGTGGCCATGACGCCTGTGTGAATATAAATTGCAGACTTGTAATACATACTTCTTTAATCCAAATGTGCCGCTTTTGTTGACTGTTTTAGAAAAGTGTTGATTCAACTTTAGGAATAATGTCAAAGGTCTTTGTTTCAAGATGAATGTAGGTGTTGGTAATATTTTGTATCCATCTTCACTAATATACAGAATAGTACAACATATGATATTTTCTTTTTGATAGATTAAATACCCTCCACGCCCTTGTTTTTGCAATTGGAAAGTTATCAGTGTCAAAGAAGCCACAAAATAAATTAAACAGAAATAATTTAATGATAAATATTCAAGACTTTGATTTATAGTTAAGTTCCTGGGATGTGTATAAATGAAAGAGGGTTTATTATATAATTAAATGAAAACAACAACAATAATAATATTTACTTTATTCATCACATTCATACACAGTATATACAGTGTACATACAAGATGACATAGTGAAATTAATTATCTGCATTAGACCCATCCCAAAGGGAGCAACAATGTTTTGTAAAATAATGTTTTATCTGTACATTTAAACACATGTACATGTTTTAATGTATTAACATTTAGTGACTGTATGTATGACTAAATACATACTGTAAATATATATCTAAAATAATATTGAAAGCATTGAAGGTCTTCAACTTTAAAATAATGTACATTGCTATGACATATATTGACTCTTCACAACAACCACAATCAACATCTTTAAATAATTGGAAAGTCAATATATAAGGTAAGTTGAACATTATTCTATTAATTCAAAGGACACATGTTAATTGCATTTAAGCCAAAGATTGTCTATACTGACAGATGTATAACCCAACGCCTACAAAGATCCCAATCCAGAACTTTAAAACCGAGGCCTTGATCTACACTGATCATCATATCATCATACCGAGTGTTGTGAGTTAATTTAACCACAGGAGTAACTATAACACAATACAGAGATTCCGACAACTTGAAGATACATTTGAAAAGACATATTTTTGTCATCTGTACTGTACAAAGACCTCAGCAATAAATAACCCATTAATAAAAATAATAATCCTTCCTTTATTGGCACACGGTACACGGTACATACATAAAGTACATTGTTTTGAAATTTATCTTTGTATTTTACCAATCACTGAGGTCGCAATGGGCGGCCACTGTTAAGCGCCAGGGGAATTGAGGTTTTAGGGTCTTGCTTGCTTGTTGTAAATGGTAAAATGGACTGTACTCATATAGCACTTTTCTAGACTGCTCAACCACTCAAAGCGCTTTTACAACACAAGTTAGCATTCACCCATTCACACAGGGATGATAGAGGCTGCCATACACCATTCACGCAGTGGCCAGGTATTGAACCACAGACCTTCTGATAAGTGGACAACAATAGACCCACTGTTACCCCTGGACCGTGGACAAAGGTTTGAGCCCGCCAAGGGGCTGGGCCCAAAGCCTGTGTCTCCCGGTTGAGAGATTGCTGCTCTACCCACTGAGCTAAAACCGCCCCTTAAAACAATCCTGAAGCCATCAGGTTCACACTCCATTGTAATGTAGCCATCATTATATTGTTACAAGCAGATTGCAGATTTTCTTGAAGTATGTTTTCTAAAATCCTCTTTTCACCCAGAATCAGAGTCTTTTGTATGTCTTTTTTGGATGTTGTATAGATGTTCTAGGTAGCCAGACAGTCAAAATGTCAACATGTTCTAGTTATTAATGAAAGGATGTCCATGTTATCCACGTAACCCTTGTTTATGTTTTTTTGCAGGGTTGTAATTCTATATATGTATGATGTCATTAGATAATTGCAATATGTTTGAATCTAACTCTTTCAATAGATACGTAATAGCTGACCTGGAAGAATTTCTCAGTGTCATTTATTAGTTAATTTAGATCATCAATGGGTGTCCAGATTAATTATTTGCCCAACAACCTGTTAAATATGTCTGAATTTGATGCCTGCTCAGAGGGTTACCCCTCACTGTAACTGACCCAACATACACAGATCAGCCGTGACATAATTGCTACTGACAGGTGAAGTTTGAATAATATTGATTATCTAATTACAATGGCACCTGTCAGTGGGTGGGAGATATTTGGCTGCAAGTGAACATATGGTCATCAAAGTCAAAAGTTGATGAGTTGAAAGCAGGAAAATGAGTACTCGTAAGAAAGCTGATTGACTTTGTAAAGATCCAAATCGATGGCTAGACAGCTGGGTCAGACAATGTAGGTTGGTAATGTCTGGTCTGCAGTGGTCTATGGAAGGACGACGGGTGAACCTGTGACAGTGTTTTGATTGTCCACAGCTCACTGATGCTAGTACGGAGATAAGGCTAGCCAGTGTCGTCAAATACCTTCTGTTGCAAAAATTCTCAAAAATCGAATTATTATTAATTAAATTGAAATTCTGATAGAAAGGTTTCATTACACAAAATAATCACAGAATTGTTTTTATTATTATTATTATTATTTGTCAGGTGATTGTATTATAATGGTTAATCGGTGTAAAATTCCCCCTCCTAAACTAAACAAATGTGGGCAATCTTGCAATCCCGTAATGTCAATTTGTTACCGTTATTTGCAGCAAAGTATATCCGTTTGGTGGTTCTTGAAACGCCAACAGAGTGAGACCTCCTATGCGTAATGCGTCTATCAGCAACAGGTTGCTCACCTGTTTGCTGGAGGGGATTCGATCAACCTGTTGTAGTCAGTGGCGGCGGACATGCACGCCCATTCCAACACATTCCCGGCTCAACAACCTCCAAATATTAACCGTTAAAACTCCGCCCACTCCTAAAAACCCGTCGTTCCTCCCCGTTTGTGGCTGGAAACACACCACCGGGACCAACAGTCTGTCGGGAAAGAGCAGATGTTAAAGCCACGTCGACTAAAACAAACAAACTAGTGCAAAACTTAAACTGCTGTTTGTCTAATCGTTGCCGTGAACCATGCTGGACCCGTCCTCCAGCGAAGACACCGGCGGAGAGTCCGACCCAGAAGTTCTCGTTGAAACTCCCCACCTACCGGCTGTTTCTTCGGCAGGGAAACGGGTAAACAGCTTCGGAGCGGGCGGCCAGCAGAGACAGTCTGCAGCACTTGGAGGTCCACACTTCAAAGGTGCCAAAGACGGCTGTGTTACAAGTGAAGAGGATGAGAGGAAGGAGCGGGAGAGGATACAGACAGAAGAAGAGGAGAGGAAAATTAAACTTCAGATCTATGTGTTCGTTCTGCGATGCATAGCTTATCCGTTCAACGCTAAGCAACCCACCGACATGGCCCGAAGGCAACAAAAGGTGAGTCTGTTCCGCTCTCCAACCCAGCATGCACCTGTTCCCTTGTACCGTGAAACCAGTTGGAGGACCCCCATTAGATATCTGCCAATTTAATACGGACGCTCTCTCGTGACCAAGTATTTGCAAAATAAAGCAAAAGTCAAACCAGTCTTTTAATAATGATAACATCCATTAATTCGGCATATATTTAGTCTACCGTGAATTACAGATTTAAACAAAATAACTGATTTCCTCTATTCCTCAGTTCCAACGTTTAGCAGCATATTGGATAAAAATGATTTCCACATTCAAAATCAACTTGACTTTTTAATATATGATCTTTGAGTCGGCTCATATCAGCCTTTAAACAAATGGGAAAAAAATATTATAAAGATATAAATTATTTCGCGGGAACCAGTGTCATGGTCACTGTAGAACCAGTATCAAACCACAGAAATTAAGTTATTCATACATGCAGTCTTCGTCAAACACAAAAATAAATTTAAACACACACTTCCTCATAAAATCCAATTTCTGTATATAAATAAAGTGTTGAAAGGTCAATATAATGCCTATCTGTGCCAAAATTGTTTAAAGTAAACACAAACACCTGTAAACTGACACCTCTGTAAAAACTCCACATCATTTCAGTTGGTTCTTTGCTGTTAATGTAATGAAGTTTGAATGATAACCACTGCATTGACCGACCTGTTCATGTATTAGAATTACCTCTGTTTGTAAGCTAACCATCAGGCTAACATGGCTCTATGTCCAATATGACTCTTTCTTTTTCAAATATTTATTAATTTTACTCCCCACTTTAGATTCAGATGGTTTGGTCTTGGCATCTAGGGGTCATGAACATCTAGTGGTGTCTAGCTTGTATGGATCTGCTCAGAAGGAATCAAATGCAGGAGATTATTTATGCACAAGTTAAATTTCAGAATATTAAAATATTTTAACCCCTTTTGCCCCTTGGTGGAAGTTAATTTCGAACATTTTCAATGTGTGGTAGCAGTGGCAGGCTTAGAGAAAACTAACAACATATCATTTTCATTTAGGTAAATCATCAAGTTTCTCTTGTATTGAGAAATGTCATGCTACTGGCATTGTTTGTATTAGAACTTTTGGATGACGGTTAGTAGTGGCTGCAAATGAAATTCTGCTAGAAGCAATATTTCCACTTTGACTTTACCAAATAGAAAATACTTTCAGCAAATCTGCATTTCTGCAATGTAGGTGTTTAGGTTACTCATACCAATGCGCACAAATAATTGTTTACAATCACACTCTGTTTCATGCATACAGTGTTTTGAAAAAGTCGGAACCCTTCCCGATTGGTCACGTTTTGTTGAGTACTAGAACTACATTGGCTCTTCAACAGATTTATGCATAAAACAAAGACAACCTGAGTAGACACAGAATGTAATACCTCAATAAAATTTAATAATAATAATAGTAATGCTAATAATAATAATTTATACTTAATTTATTACGTGGGAAAATCAAGTTCTGTGCATTTAACACCCTTTACGCAGCAGTGGGCACCTCCTTATAAGCTTCCAGTGGAGCATATTGGGTTCAGGCTCTGCTCAAAGACTCTACAACATGTAGACTTGCTGGGGCTCGAACCAGCTACATTCCGATCTTCCGATGGGACACGGCCGCTCTACCCACTGAGCTACAAGCAATTAAAAGGTTATTCAACAACTAAATTGCCAACATTTAAAAATATTACCGCCCTGAACTGCATATCTAGTTGAGCTAACTTAAACAACAACGGTTACAACCAAAATCCTTCTATAACTGGAGATGGATCTCTGACAACGTTTTGGTGGAATTGTTAAACTCTCTTCTCTTCAGAACTGCTTTAGTGCAGCCACATTGTCGGTGTGAGTGGGTGAGCTTGAACTTCAGGTCATGAGTGACTTCACTTGTTTTAGTTTCTTGAATCGTAGGGATGTTCTTTTCTGATCTTTGACATGTTTCTTTTTCCAAGCCTTTAAGTGGTGAGTGAGAAATGTGCTTTCATCTATTATTGTATCTCATGTACAAAATGCATGATGATGCATGATGCTCTCCATCCTCATCGTCATCATCATCTCCCCTGTCAACTCTCCGCGGTTTTCTGGAGGAGATAAAGGTGTGGATGAAAAACAACTTTCTCCAGTTGAACAGCTCCAAAACCGAAGCTATTTTAATTGGAACCCCACATCAGACCCAGTCTTCCTCCATAACCAGTATTACCTTCTCTGGTCACGACATTCCCCTCTCTTCATCAGTTACCAACCTCGGTGTAAGATTTGACCCTCAACTCAATTTTGAATCCCACATCAAACACATCTGCAAGATCTCCTTTCACCATCTCAGAAATATTTCAAAACTCCGTTCATCACTCACCTTGAGTGATGCTGAAAAGCTGGTCCACGCGTTCGTCTCCTCCCGACTGGATTACTGTAACGCACTTCTCATCGGGATCCCTGATAAAAGTCTTCAAAGACTGCAGTATGTTCAAAACAGTGCTGCAAGGATCCTGATGAGAGTGCGTAAACACGAACACATCACCCCTGTTCTTCATTCCCTTCATTGGCTTCCCATCTCCACCAGGATTGATTATAAGATCTCTCTCCTCACTCACCAGTGCATCCATGGTAACGCACCCCCCTACCTGAAAGAACTACTCACCCCACTGACCTCAACACGATCCCTCCGTTCTACGCACTCATACCGCCTCCTCCTTCCCCGGACTAAGATCAGCACCATGGGTGATCGGCCCTTCTGTTCTGCTGCCCCTCGTCTGTGGAATGCCCTCCCTGACCATCTGAGGGCTCCACAGACGACTGACACATTTAAAAAAGGACTTAAAACTTTCCTTTTTAGCAGAACCTATAACCTTAATTAATATTGCTTCTTTTTGGTCAGGCTTTTATATAGTTATTATTTTATTTTTTTATTGATGCTTTTATCTGCTGTTGCTTTGTAGCACCTTGAGATTTGATCCAAATGTAAAGTGCATTATAAATTAAATGTATTATTATTATTATTATTATAACATTATCACCACCAACAGGTAAAGTCCGATTAACATTCATTATCTCATAACGACACCTAATAGTTATACTTCACACTTGTATAGCACTTTTAACAAAATTGAAAGACGCCTTACATAGTATAGTTCGGAAGGAGAAGCGGAACATCTCCAACCGGACGGAGAAGCAGCAAACACATGACGCCAGCATCCTCTCCAAATATGTATATGCAATGATATTCATTCATTCGTTACACAGCGAGACAGACAACCATTCACACTCACTCCTACGGGTGATTTAGGGTCAGGGTCAAAAATTCACCTAGATTAGATTGCATGTTTTGGCACTGTGGGAGGGAAGCCGGAGTTCCCGAAGAGAACCCACACAGACACCGGGAGAACAAGCAAACTCTGCACAGGAAGGCCGGCATTATAAATTAAATGTATTATTATTATTATTATTATTATTAAAATGCACAGAGTCTGTTAAAACAAATACCTTGTGAAGATGAAGAACCATGTATTAACACTGTCACATTTATGTCTAAAACTTTGTCAGAAGGTTTCCGCAACAGCCAATCTCCTGTATGGACAAGAGGTTGTGTTTAGTCATAATATTTAACCACGTATAACAGAAATATCACTAATTTTACCAGTTATTAAAACCTGGATAATAACAATAATGCTTATGCTAATAACTATAGTAATAATAGGGATAGGTATTTTACAATTCTTCATTATGCTCAATCTGTTAAAGATTCTATTTATATGGGAAATTCTGTTATTTCCGAACATCTGCAACTACGTGTATGCCCCTACCTCTTTTCTACACATTGTTAAGCTAGAAACCAGTGCCAAGAGTACATTTTGCATCCCCAGTGGCTGGGTGCCAATTTTTGCAACGCATCACAGTCATCACTTTTCCACCTGGTTGAAATAAAGGAGAGGACTGATGTTATATCTCACTCATATAACATAACTGAATTATTGGAAGACCAAATATGTTTTAATACTGATTGATGAATACCAGCTGTTTTGAATGGGAACAAAAAATGTATCTGAATTGAAGAAAATGAGACATCTGAATATGTCCATAGTTAGATGTTGTTGTAACATTTCTTTGTGACTGTAAAAATTGCCCGACGGTGTGAATGTGAGAGGGAGAAGGCTCTTTTGTCTGTATGTGTTTTTGCCAAGTGATCAACTGATGAATTGTCCAAGGTGTATCCTGCCAGACCCCAGGTGACCCTGAACTGGATAAGCGATTACAGAAAACGGATGGATACTTGGATATTTATTCCCTAATTCCTTTTGTTAAATCAATGCATCTAAGCTGATTTGAATAATAGCTTATAAAACTAAATGAAAGAAGTATTTCCACAAATCAACCATAGCTCGAGGTGCAGCGATTACAATTTTCTTGGACAATCACCAATTTTTATAGAGTCTGACTGGCCGATACCAATTTTGGCTGATACCATTTTTCTTTTTTTAAATTTTAAAATCATAATAAGTAATATATTTTGAGTGCTCTTAATTTGAATTTTTACAGTGGAAGTAGCAAGGCTGGTCGTTTGTAAGCCTCGTTCAGTCAATTGTATGTTATATCTTGGCTTTATTCAGTGACTTCAGGGCTTTTGGCTGACTTTGAGCTCTTGCTAGCTTTAACTGCTCTGCCTACGTTGGATTCTTAACTTACCATGTTCCACGGAGTGATTACATTTGATGTGTCTGATTAAGTTTGTTGTGCTGAAGGGTTTCAAAGTTCAAGGATAACCAATGTAATTTAATATCATGGCTAGTTAAATGACAGAAGTCAGTGCTGGATCTGATAGAAAGGTGTCACAAGAATACACAGTGGCACTGAGATGAACAATTCCAGTGTGATACCTTTGATTATCTCCTTCTTGGAAACCTGTGGCTCTTCCATTCATGTGGATTTTCCGTTGACACGTATCAACTACCTAAAATTGTTGCAAAAGAAGTACACCGCAAGAAAATGGTCTGTAGGATGTGCTAGATAAACAATTCATATCAATGGAGGCCTTCCCTCACAACTTGCTGAATTTAAATTATCTGCTAGATAGCACAGCACAACTTCAGAGGTATTGTGGACCAGATCCCAATGGGTCAGAGCGGTGTGTGACTGCAAACAGATCTCAACAAAATTAGGCAGGTGTTTATAATGTTATGACCTATCAGTGTATTTGAAGTGCAATTTACTGCAGTTTTTGACAGTATCCCCCCAAAATTAACGTGGTGGGGATATGTTGTCTGTATATTAACTGCTGCACTGAAAATCTAGTTAAAGGGACTGTAGAGTCATAAACAAAAGTAGCTTTTTCAATGTAGTTTGAGAAAAGGTCTCTTCGTTTCATCGTGCATCATGACTCTAATCTGAATCTAAATTTTTTGTAAGTTGCATACAATTATCTCATTGTTTACGAGGACATATTTGCTAAGATGTACTTGTTGCAATTTTGGAGAACTTTGAAGTTTTTTGGGCTTTAACAAGCCAATACCGTGTGCCAAGGGCAGTTTTTTTTATATTTGCTGTTTTTGGTGCTGAACTTTAAAATTGTACATGTAAGATTGCATTGAGACTATTTCTGCCCAGCTCTCAAAAGTTCAAGACTGTCAAAGGGCTTATGCCTATACTCTAAACTTTCAGTGCAATCATTACTATGGAGCAATTTTCTTCGTATCCAAGACAAATCTCTCGCAAGGGAGAGAAGTAAAGAACATTGACTTTTACCTGGATTAGTGTTGCACTCTGCCACTTTACAGGGTTATCATTGAAACAATTGAATGTTCAACTAGCAACACAGAGTCATGCTTTTTACATAGCAACGGTCATCATCAAACTAATGCAATGACTGTTATTGAGTACTAAATGCAGAAACCATACTCTTACCATTTAATCTTTCTTTGGCAAATTTAACTTTAATTTAAACATAAATATCTGGTACAATTACATTGCCTATATTTTTTCATGGAGTCTCCATGCAAATTACTATATTTGACAGGTTATTGATGGAGACTCTGTCACCAACTACTATCATTGCTAAAATTTGCTGAAAGCAATATTTTGTACTTTGTAAAACATCCTGTTTGTGAAATCTCATGTAATCCGCCAAAGATCAATTGACCAAACTGATTTATATAAGGCCAATTGCACAGTACATGTTATAAATTGCCTAATCTCCAATTTCTCTTCCTCTTGCTCCAAAGAATGTGGGTAGCTGAGACGTTAGCAGGAGTTAGAAATAAAGACCTAATAAATTGGTGAAACTGACTTTTTGTGCCACCTTTTATCTTTGGATTGATCTCTATTCCGGTTGGGGTGATAGTCCTTATTGTAAAACAGGGCTTTATGGTATATGGTGCAGCCAACCAGCATCATATTCCCTGTGAACTTTTAGTTCACAGGAAATATACGGATCTGGAGATATGGAGCTAGTTGGCTGCAGGCTTCATTGGCTTCATTGGCTGTTTGCGTCATCATGGAATGTGACTCAGTAGTTTATATGGTCCCCGCGTACCTGTATGCACTTCCAACATCTGACCAAGCACCTGATAAGTAGGTGGATTAGGTACTGGTGATTTCCTCCAAAACCTGGATCATGGCATCAGTGAGCTCCTAGGCAGTCTGTGGCAGTACTTGGCGGTGTTGTATGCAACGAAACACATTGCCCCATTCCCCTCTGGAGAATGTGAGAGCCAGTCAAAGATATTAATGCCTTTGTCATGCAGGGATTGTCTACACACTCTGACCACATGTGGAAGGCACTGTCCCAGTCCCAGAGGATCCCAGTGTCCACTGTCCCAGTCTGGGGTCTGACAATCGCTCTGAGGTTTTCATCCTGGTACCTTGAAGCAGTCAGGGTATCATTGGCTATGATTTGGAGGTCCGTGCGAACCTCCAAGGATATGCCTCCCCACACCATCACTGACCCGACACTGACCAGCATAACGTTTGTAGGGCTCTGGAAGTGCTCCTGCTGTTCATCCTCACACAAAGGAGCAGATTCCAGTCCTGCTTGGTTGTTGCCCATCTACCGCCCTTTTAGCCATTATACGAGAAGAGGAATAATTTTTTTAAGCAGTGTATATTTGGGAAATATAATTCTTTATAAACAAATGAACAAAAGAAGCCCAAATTCAGCTTGAACTTAAATAAAACCAACGTTAACTCTTGTAAAATCTTTAACAGTTTTTAGCAATCCAGAATGCCTCTTGTTAATAAGGAACATAATGACTATTACTGTAAATTCCTGAATCTGACTAAGAAATCAAAAGATATAAAATGTCACAGCAGAGTTCGAAAATCACCTGACCTTCATCCTTCATAGGATAAACAAATATACACCAATTAATCGCGGTCCACAGACATACGTTTTTTCCTATTACTTTTAATAGTAGTCAGTATAAAGACTTCAAGTGTTTTTGTTGTCTGTTTTAAGCATGTGCTACAATAAAAATTGACTGAAAAATTGTACCCAAGAGTCTGTCCAGTAACTAATATCAAAATTGAATGTCATCATTGAAAACAATTTCTTTAAGTGCACCTTTATAACCTACATCTAAGTGTAGTTGTACAATTTAAATAGGAGGGAAAGATAATGGCATTGGAACCTATCTTTTTCTGCTATCATACAAGCATAACGAAATGTGTTGAAACTCTGATTCTATTTATCACTCCCAAGAATACTTTTTTAAATGTTTTTTGGTTTCTATAATGGGACAACCGGCTCTGTCGTGTTGCTTATTGTAATGAATCTGGCTGACCCTGAACCTGAAGGCTTTGGGGGTATTTTTTAGTGAAATAGAGGCAGAGAAAACCGCGCAGTTTCGAATATTGGACTTAACAAACTTTGCAGGTTTTGGCAGCTTGTTGTTTTGTATCTTGTCTGCTTTTTTTTTAAATACCCTACTTTTTAATACTCTACTTTTCTGAGGGAGTAGAGTTGGAAAACATCAACAAAGTACTTTTTTGAATTAGTGTCTGATTTTGAATAACTAAAACTATTTTGAATTTGTTTAACTTTATTTAAGCGGCTTTAGCTCAGTGGGAAGAGCAGTCGTGGGTTTGTGCCTAAGCCCTTACGCAACAAGCCCCCACGGCTTGTTGCGTAAGGGGCTAGGCACAAACCCACGATCGCTCTTCCTTGAGCAAGACCCTAAAACCTCAGTTCCACGGGCGCTTCATAGGTGCTGCCCACTGCTCCCTCAGGTATGGGTTAAATGCAGAGATAAATTTCACCCCCCCAAAAAATATGTACTGTGTAACATGTAACGAAGCAAAAGATTATTATTATTCCCAAAGGCCAAAGGAAACAGCACTGTTTTCTCACATGTCTGTCAAGGTACAATGAAGGATGGTATTTCCAAAACAGTGCAGAGGAGTCAATAGTAATCTTGTTTTTCTTTATTATCCTTCTTGTATTTATAAACAGAACAACAAAATCGAAGCATGTGTAGTTTATACTCCTTTATTATGACCAGCCCTGGTCCTCGACAACAGGGAGTCCAATGCAATGGTTGCCTTTTCGCCCTTCATTACTTTGCCTGGATCTGTTAATTCTTGAATGAAACTATTAACCACTTACAGCAAATTCAAATATTCAACCCCTTTAATTTTTTCACATTTTATCATGTTACAGGCTTAAAATAAATTTTTTTGAATATTTTCCTTCGTCAATCTACAATTGCATAATAACAAAGCAAAAAATTACTTTAAAAAAAAAATTTTTTTTAGAAATTCTTGCAAATCTAATTAAATAAGGAGAAAATTACATATATTGACAATGAATTCAGACACTTACTATGAGAGGTAACGTTTTCTGAGATGCCTCCCTCTTGAGATGTTTTATACACCTTAATTGAATTTACCTCATTTTTCTACATCTATCGACTGGATATGATTTGAAAAGGCAGACACCTTTCTTTATAAGGTCACACAGCTGACGGTGCATATCAGAACTAAACCAAGCTGTGAGATCAATGCGGACATAACTCTTGCTGAAGGAGAAAAATCTAGAGGCGACCGTCTGAGTTTACATCACTGACGCTTCGTGCCGAGAAGCTGTGGTGGTTTGTAAACACTGTTCGACGTGTTGAGTTACGTCGATCTTGTTTTTTGCTGTTTACACTCCCCCACACTATCAATAACTCAGATAGGAAGCCAGCAAAAAATGAATTCTACCAGGCAATCAATAAGGAACAGACAACCCAACCTGGCGGATTTATTACCGTTACAGGTGACGTAAATCATGCATATCTTAAGGTTCCTAAAGGTTCATCAGCATGTTGACTTTCCAACAAGAGGAAGTAACAGTCTGGACATTGTGGATACAAACCATAAAGGTGCATAGAAGGAAAGAAAGAATAAATCCTTTATTGATCACATACAGTCATACACAAATGGTAAATGGACTGTACTTATATAGTGCTTTTCTAGTCTGCCTGACTACTCAATGCACTTTTGCAACATTAGTAAGTATTCATCCATTCACACAAACATTCACACAGTGATGATGGAGGCAATGCAAGGCGCCACATGCTAAGTGGACAACCACTCTACCAACTTAACCACCGTCGCCCACAGTACAACATAATGAAATTATTAGTCTGCAATAACCCATCCCTGAAGGAGCATACAAGGCGTACACCCCTTTCTGACATCTCACTGTTATCCTAAAACAAGCTTACAGGCCCAAAATGAAAGTCACCAAACCTGTTTTGAAATAGGTTTGTGTGTGATCAGAGGGAGCCATCTCTGTTCTTCAGGAATGCTTTGACACCACATACTGGGATATGTTCAAGCAGACTACCACATACAATAACCACACAGACATTCAGGAGGAAACAGAGACTGTTACTTCCTACATCAGTAAATGAATTGCTGATGTAACCTACACACAAACCATCACCATTACAGGGGAAGCCTGTCATGACCTGCCTCTCTGAAGGTAGGAAGAATTTGACCAACGCCAAATCCCTCCTTCCCCGCCAGGGCCAACCAGTCCACAGAGGATGCAATCTGCTTTGCTCAACCACCCCACCCTCACACACCTGGACAATAACGATTTGTATGTCAGAATATTGTTCATAGATTACAGCTCAGCATTCAACACCATCATCATGAACAAACTGGACTGGCTGGGGCCCAACCCTCTCTTTGTAAAGCTATCATGCACTTACATTACTTTTAGCTATTTAATACTTGTGCACTGTTGTTCTGTCAGAAAGCAATTTTTTTTTTGATTCTCTTTATGTCTGGTACGTCACTGCAGAATTGACAAAAAAGCTCTTTGAATCCTTAAAAAAGGAGCTGCCTGCAGGGCTCAGACACAGGACTGAGTTGAGGAGAGATGGGAGAAACCTGCAGAAGATCAACCATTGCTGCAACACTTCACCGATCTGGCTTTAATGACAGAAGGGTCAGACTGAATCCTGTCCTCACTGACAGACACAAGAAAAGCCTCCTGCTTTCAGTTTTCAGAAATGCAACTAAAGGTGTACCTCACTGTGAGAAACAAGATTTGCCTGACTGATAGGATCATGATTTAACCGTTTTGCCCCGGGAGGAAACCAGACACCTCATCACCTTCCCAGTATAATCTCAAAGGTGAAGCATGGAGGTGACAGCATCATGCTGTGGCAGTATTTTTCAGCGGCAGAGTCTGGTTGTGGGAAAGTTGAACGGAGTGAGGTACAGAGAAATCCGTAATCAACACCTGGTCCAGAGCACTCAGGACCTCAGTCCAGGTTGATGGTTCACCTTCCAACAGGAGGATAACCCTAAGCACACAGCCAAGACAATGCAGGAGTGTCTTAGGAACAACACTAGGTTTACCTTGTGTGGTCGAGCCGGAGCCCTGGCTTTAACTCAATAGAACATCTGTGGAGAGACCTGGAACTGGTAGATGGTCCCCGTCCAACCATCCAAGGTTGGTGGCTGTAATTGCTGCCAAGTTATGAGTAAAGTGATTGAATACTTAAATCAATGCGATATTTCGGTTTTTCTTTTGATTCGATTTGCATAATCTTCTAAAATTCTGTTTTTGTTTTGTTATTATGGGGTAAGGAAAAATAATTTTTAAAACGTTTTGACATAAGGCCGCAAAATAAGAAAAATGTGAAAAAAGTGAAAGGGTCTGAATACACTGTAGTTTGGCGGCAAAATATACTGTATTAACTCAGTATCAACATCACAATCAACCCAGGATGTGCGGCAGTCAAAATGCAGTACAGTGTTAATAAGTTAAATAAACCCAATCGGGGTAAATTTTCCACGACTAGCTGTTGACCTTCACCACCTCCTCTCCCACTACACTGAACTCCCAGCCACATCCCACTGCTCTAACCTAACACTCCGCCCCCCCCATCATATCATCCCTTCACAATCCCCCCCCCCAACACAGAGCCCCCCCTGCAACAGTCTGTCCCTCACAACACTCCAGGTGAGGATCCAGTTATGGAAGATCAAGGTGAGGAAGGCCACGGGCCCGGACGGCATCAGCTCCAGGCTCCTGAAGAATGATGGCCAAGCGGTCATCTCTTTGGGACAAAATCTCCCATCCCATGCAGGGCACCATCTCTGCACTGGAGAGCTCTTTCAGCGACAGGCTCCTTCATCCCAAGTGTGTGAAGGAGCGATATCGCTGATCTTTCCTTCCTGCAGCAGTCAGACTATTCAACCAGCACTGCTAGTAACAATCACACACACACACACGCCTCACTTGCACTTTGCACTATGGGACAATACACTACTCAACATGTCCACAACTGCACATTTAATTTAATTTAATTTAATTGTACATATTGTTATTCTGTAACATGCTGCTGTAACGCTGCAATTTCCCCGTTGTGGGACTAATAAAGGTTTATCCTATCTTATCTTAAAAGTGAAGCATACATTTTATTATTGTTAAAAAATTATTACAGATTATAAGATAAACAAGTTATTTCATAAAATTTATGATATGTTTTTTTCCCCCAAAACCTGCCCCACTTGTCCGTGCTGCAGTCAGAAACACATAGATGAGAACAAAACCAATTTGTTTATGTTAGAAAAGAATAGACAAACCACAGTGATGACAATTATGATTAAATGTTAGAACATGAACTCAGACGCATATTCAGACGGGTGAATTCCCCTTTGCTTTTTATATTCTGGTTTATTGCTGAAGAAAACAATATTGCAATGGGAATATTCTTTCAGAATCATGCATTTCTAGTAGAGTGGGTGATTAATAATTGAAAGATTCTGAGTTTGATTCAGGGCAATATCCATCTCATTTCTGAAGTAAAAAAATTGAAGATATGTTTTTTCCCCCAAAACCTCCCCACTTGTCCGTGTACAACGATTATGCAGCATTCAACAAATAAGTTGCTTCGAAACTGGCAAGTTGAATTCCAAGTCGCTTCTTCAGTTAGAGCTGAAACTCCTTATAGCCAAAGCATAAGTCCAGTTGCTTTGGATTCAACCCAAATGGTTTATTATGACCTGGATGAATGTGATTCTACACAGACATCTTCCAAGAAGCTAGTACTGGCCCTTTAAGAGGGTGGCACTATGGTCAGGCATGCAAAATTAAACAGTACTCCTTCCCAATTATACCTGGCATTAGATAACTAGGATTTAATTTTTGCACAAACTCCTTTATTAATATATATTTTTTACTTTGAGAGGACTGCAAAATATTTAAAAAGGGACTATTCATGCTATTTTAAGTAAATCATAAATACTGCTGTACACCCCAGACACTTTTATTTGATGCCACACACTTATACCTACACACACACACTTTGGAAATTGAAAATAAGCGGCCTGCCCACGGCTGCCTCACCACCCTACCACTCTCACATACTTTACATGTACCCCATTAAAACATGCTTACACAAGCTGAATTAGAAAACCACTCTAGATTAACATGAAAATAATTAATCTGGAGGTAAGCAAGCGAGAAAGATATTGTCGTGTTCAAATCTTCGAGGCTGAACTGTCCAGTCCAGGCCCAAAGATCCGGGCCCTTACGGAAACCTGATCCTTAGTGAGAGGCCGAATGGAAGGATGACGTCACTACAAACTCTTTATTAATCAAACAGGTTTATTTCAACCTACAAGGAAATCATCACTATGTCCCAAGCATTAGATAAGCATCAAACTCCAGAGTCACCTAGTTTCCAACCAGACTGACCTATGGATTAGGTTAGCAGCCTGACGATTTTCTACCAAGTGACCAGGAGCCCCGATTTCCAAACAGTTTTATTCTCCATCTTCAGCAGCCCCCCTTCTTGATCCTCGGCAGGCATGTCCCTTCCTGGGCAGATCTGCTTCACTCCCCAAGATTTCAGCCAGACATTTGCCCTTGGATTCCTGTTCCCTTCATGCATTAACAACTCCATATTTTGGACACTTTATCCTGTTATCTACAGGATGTTCTGCTCTAAGGTGCTGTTCTGCTCCAAGGGCTCAAAGGGTTCAGTACCTTGTGTGACCTATTTAACTCTATTTTATACCTACTGTTAAGCTAACAGGATATGCTATGCTATTCAGAATTCTGCCTTAAACTACTTTAATCTACAATATAGTATTCTATATATGATATTCTGGAAAAATCCGGACAGTATACTTGAGATAAAGATCACTTTTTTTATTTTTATCTTTAAGTATTATTTACAACTTAGTTCATTGTATATGCCACGCCAGCCCCGCCAAAGGCACAGGCCATGGATATGTTTTGAGACAACTAAGCTAGAAAGTTTTTGTTTTTTTTCAATCAACAACTGTTGGATAAAATTCTTGGAGCAGAGACAGACATAGGAGCAGTGAGACAGCTGGACAGCCCTCTGGCGTTATAACGTTTTAAATCCATCACTGGCCTTTAATTGGACACACTGCAGCATACTTTATTTTTCTCAGTTACGTCAGAGCACTGTTTTTGTACTTGATAACATGAGACCTGGCTTCTTTCATTTGTGTCTTCAGAGGCGTGAATGAGGTTCTTAAAAAATGTTCTAATGATTTGTTTGACCTCTGTAACATGAGTAGGCCAACAGCATCTCAAAATTCTTAATAATCTTTATACTTTAGGTTTTATTTAGAATATAGAGAAATGTAGGAGCTGGTTCAAGAAGTCACAATTAAGTAACCAATAGCAAAAACTGACAAATAATCAAACATAATTTTTTTATGTATATTTTAATATTGAAATTTTTTTTATGATGGGATGAGGAAACTAGACCAAGTTTTCTTTTCTCTCAGTTGTTGGATACCTGCAGTCCTCTATCGGCATATCTTGTTTTGTCCTGTTTCTAAGTGCTTCAGACAATTTCAGTAGAGAAACCATAACTGCAGAAAACCCCTCCTGATGAAAACCCACGCACCCCCCCATCTTCATGCACATAATCTCCTGGCAGCTGTTTATTACACAAACAAGATAAACACCATCATCTCCTCCTTCTCTGCTATAGGAGGCTACTTGTGCTAATGGCGGGGCTTATTTTTTTTTCCGTGGTGGTGGGCACAAATTTTGGCTGCAGATTAGCTGAAACGACTTCCGTGCTCCTTTGTCATCTCCCCTTCCCCTGTCAAATTCCCTGCGACAGAATACTTCTCAGATGTTTATGTAACCTTTCCTCCACATCCTCCTCCTCCCAGACAAGTTAAAGGATAGCTCAGCAGGGTTCTCCTGGAGTAGAGAGCTCTGTCAGAGCATAAGACAGCGAGTCAGGCCCCGGGGCCAAGCACAGCCCTCAGTCAGCTCAAACACTCTGCAGTACAGCACAGTATAGTGACTTTAACACTGTAGATCGCTTTTTTGTTTTCAGGCCAGAAAATATATGTTTGTTGGAGGGTGGATCACAAATGAGAAAATATGTCTTTATTTTATGAAAAATGGGATGAAAGACAGACATGACAGATTTTGTCATATGCTGTTCATGCACCGGTGTGATTGATTTAAAAAAGATTGATCTTTTTTCAGAAGTATATGAAATTCATCACAGAGTTTACACATAGAGACATACAACCACTCATAATTGCAATTAGTGGCAATTTAGTGTCACCAATTCACCTATATTGCATGTTTTTGGACTGTTGGAGGAAGCTGGAGTTCCCTGAGAGAACCCACGCAGGCACTGGGAGGACATGCAAACTCTGCAGATTAAAGACGGGCCGGAGAGGTGGATTTGTAACTGGAACAGTGCTGCTGTGAGGCAGCAGCGCTAGACACTGCGCCTAGCCGTTTTGCAGAATTATTTAATTCTTAACAGAATCTACAGAGCCTTGTGCCGAGGTATGGACAGGCCCCGGGAGTGCGGGTTCTTGGGGTTGTCGGCCCCACTTGCTCCTTTGGGGAGGCTGGCCTCGGTCCGGCCAGGGGTCTGCCATCTCATGTGGGCCGGTCCATGGTGGGGTTGGTTTTTCTGTGACCCTGGGCTGGCTTTTCGTTGGAATGGCCAGCTGATATTATTCTTTATATATCAATGCTGTTATTGCTACATTTTTTGGTTATTTTGGTTGTCTCCCTCGTCCCCCCCAACCCCTTTCTTTTTCTGTGTCTTTTTTTTACCTCTGTTTACCCATCCCCATTCTCCCTTTCCCGTCCAGTAACCAAGTCTAATTCAATAATAAATAAAATGCAGACTATGCAACCTGTGGAGTATGTATTATCCTCCTGAATATTTTTTGATGGCTGTAGCACCTTTTTGCTATTTTTGCTAGTGTCATACCCATTTACTACTACCACTACTACTAATAATAATACATTTAATTTATAACGCACTTTACTTTTGTCTCAAATCTCAAAGTGCTACAAGGTCAAAGCAGATAAAAGCATCAATAAAAAATATTATAATAACTATATAAAAATATGAACAAAAAGAAGCAATGTTAATTAAAAGTTATAGGTTCTGCTAAAAAGGAAAGTTTTAAGTCCTTTTTTAAATGTCTCAGTCGTCTGTGGAGCCCTCAGATGGTCAGGGAGGGCCTTCCACAGACGAGGGGCAGCAGAACAGAAGGCCCGATCACCCATGGTGCTGAGCTTAGTCCGGGTAAGGAAGAGGGTGTATGAGTGGGCAGAACGGAGGGATTATGTTGAGGTCAGTGGGGTGAGTAGTTCTTTTAGGTAGGGGGGTGCATTGCCATGGATGCACTGGCGAGTGAGGAAAGAGATCTTGTAATCAATCCTTTTGGAGCTGGGAAGCCAATGAAGGGATGAAGAACGGGGGTGATGTGTTTACGCACCCTCATCAGGATCCTTGCAGCACTGTTTTACAGTTACAGTAATCCAGTCTGGAGGACACAAATGCGTGGACCAGCTTTGGAAAATATTTCTGACGTGGTGAAAGGAGATCTTGCAGATGTGTTTTATTTGGGATTCGAAAGTGAGTTGAGGGTCGAATCTTAAGCCGAGGTTGGTGACTGATGAAGGGAGGGGACTAGAAAAGGCAATGCTCGTTATGGAAGAAGACTGGGTCTGATGTGGGAGAAGAGATAGAAGAGATGTTAGTCACTACGGCTGTAGGAAAGGGGTCGAGGGCACAGGTGGAGGGTTTCATCATCCTTATGATAACCTCAACCTCCTGCTATGAGATTTCTGGGAAGCACTTTAGAGGCTGGGAGATCTCAAACTGTGAGGAACCAGAAAAGGACAGAACGGGTTGAGTCAATTTTTGATTTGAAGAAAACCATGATATTATTACATTGCTCTTTTGTAATTTCTGTAAGTGGGGGACTTTGTGGTTCAAGAAGATGATTGATAGTGGAAAACAGCTGCTTAGAATTTCTAGGACTGGTTTTCATAATGTTCGAGTAGAAGAGTGACCGAGCCTCTCTAAGGGACTTTGAGTAGACCTTTTGGTGTTCTTGAAAGGCTAGCTTGTGGACAGTGAGACCTGAAGCCTTGAAACACCGCTCGAGGACACGCCCAGCTGCCTTCATTTTCCGTATCTCGCTGGTGAACTAGGGGTTTGAGAGGGAGAAGGTGACTTTTCAAGTTTTTACGGGGGCGTGACGATCCAGGATGCTACTCAGGGAGTTATTGTCGAAATCCACTGAGTCATTGGCTGATACAAATCACTGCGGTACATGACAGACCACTACCAGGATCAGTGCTGCGTGCTTTCTGGCGGTAACAGTAGCCAGCGGGTCAGGTCTCATTCAGGACAGAAAAAACATCTGGTTGTTACCAGGTTTCTGTAAGGGACATCACGTCTAGACACTTTTCCAGAATGTGTTCATGTATGAGGCATGATTTGTTTGTGAGAGATTGTGTATTAAAGAGCTAAATTTTAATACTAGATGGAGCAGCGAGTCTCTGTATTGGCCGAAGAAGACTAAAATCCACTCCACATTTTCTAACCGGCACAGTGAGTAGATTTATGGAAGAAACTCCAGTGCCACTGGTGGGAAGAGCGACAGCGCTCTGGTGAATTGTCTTAGATGCGACGGTGCGCACGTCAGACCAAAAGAGAAGTTTTTGGAGCGGGGGTAAACAAAGAACAGAACGGCAACTTCTGTGAATGTAACGGGGCCGGCAAAGCAGTCCAAGTTGTTTAATAACTGATATGCACAACGGAGTGTTGTAGTTGTTGGATTTCATCAGTTTGGTGACGAAATAATTTATCATCATGCCAGTCGTGGCACTATCATAGACCGTTATTAGCCGTTAGCCATCGACGAGACGCACAGAGGACGTTAGTAGCCGTTTTCATGGGCACGATGCCGAGAAAAAAGCTATCAAACACAGAAAGTGATTGGGAATGTGGCTTTCGTTGAAAGTATCACAGGGGCAATGATGGACAAGACGGATAAACAAACTGACATCAACGATGAACAAACCGATCCATAAGTCTCCGGGTTATGGTACACTTGTAGCAACAGGTAGGCAGACCGTCACCAGACTCGGTAGAATTCGTACAAATACAAAAACAGAATAACAAATATAACCTGGATATAAATCCAAAAGCAGGTGAGCAACAATAAAGGTACACTTGTCAGTTTATACTATTGCAGGCTGTAGAACTCTGATGGAAAAGTGGCGAACAGACAACGCCAGCGTCCTCTCCCTTCAGCGTCCAGACTGCAAAATTATTTACTGGCGGCAATGGCATGTTATTTTTCTTTAAATAAAATGTATCAATTCAGCCTCTAACTGCATTACCACCACCTGCAGGCAAAAGTACAAAATTATTATTGCCAGTCAAAACAAGCAAAACACTTTTTATGACTAAACAATGGTGATTCCATTCTATTTTTCTTCAACGGTTTTTGGAAAATCATGGTCCATTATTTATCCAGACACGCTCCTACTTACAGGTGGGACTGTAGTCTTGGATTTTGAGCTGTACTGATTTTTTGGAACAGATTTTCTGGTGATATGAGACTAATGAAATTTTCAGCTTTCACGGGCTTATTAAGGGCAGTTCAATATTCTAGGATTTAAATTAAACATTCAAAGACAGGAATCTCGATGAATATGTGCTGCCCTTTAAATGGATAATACAGTTAGATAATAAAGTTAATGCAATAAAAATCGTTGTAATCTATAAATGTAAATTATTTTCAACTGTACTTTTTTTTTATTTCAGCTGTACTTTTTTTTGCAAAGTAGCAAACCAAACTGTTTTATGTGTTTTAATTTTTTTTTCCCTAGATGTTTGCTACACAAAACTTTTAAATTAAAATTACAGGACTTTTATTCTCCATGTTAGCATCGTGTGTCCATTATCTGGGTGATGATAATGACACCAATCAGCCATAACAAGGTAATATCAGAATAACATTGATTATCCCATGACAATGACAACTTTCAGTGGAAAGGAAATATTGAGCAGCAAATTAATTGTTTACCTTCTAATTTGATGAGTTAGAACCATGAAAAGGAATGGACGCTTAATGATCTGAGTGAATTTGAAAAGTACTAAATGGTTAGATGACTGGGTCAGAACCCACCCAATATTACAGGTCATTCTGGATTTACCATATCTGCAGTGGTTATTACCTACGTAAGTGGTGCAAGTAAATACTACACCTAAAACTTTTCAACAAGTGACAGGGTTTGAAGTTGTAGGTGATTTTATTATTCCTGTATTTCATTCATTGGATTGAACTCGTTACACATAGATGTGCTTTTGATTTCACAGGCATTGGCAGAACAATGTATACACATTGTGAGTGTGAATATTCACATATTTGTATGTCCAGAATCAGTTTAATTCAAATACCACCTCATGTCCTTCTGCATTATAAGAAAGAATAAAGATTATCCTGCAGGCCAGTGGTCTGTTTATAATGTGAACGATTCAGCCAGAAATGAAGATGGAGTCTGTATCATACCATCATATTCTGTTCTGCATACTTATTCACTCATACAGATATCTAAGTCATTCTGTACCATCTTATCACAGACATACATAAAATGAGGCATGCTTTCAGTAGCCACTTTATTATGTTCATCCAGATAATATGTCCAAATAGAAAAGCCATAAATTTCACCTTTACAAACTTAAAAAAAAGTTTTTTGTTGACATTGCAGGGAACGTTTAGGATTCGTAGAGTACTAGTGTGTGTACTAGTATTATATATTACGAGGTGTACAAAACACCTCTTAATATACATATTATATTAAGAGGTGTTTTCGTCCTCTGAATATAATCTGCAAAACACCACTAACATTGAAAGCAATACTAAAACATACAATCGTATTAACACCTCTTTGACAATGTTCAAAATGATAGGCCTCATAGTAAAATAGGTGGCATGATATTAGATAATTGTACATAGTATAGTGACTGCTGATTATACTGTATCTCAGAACAGGAAGAGTTAACTCCACGATGCATTCAAAAATTCAGACAGTCATCATGGTCTCTTCTCTGGCTGTGACGATATTTATGAATCCTCATAAATAAATAGGTATTGACAGATTTCGAGACTTTCATTATGTCCCTGTGTGGCAGCCGGATCATCCTGTGGTTTAACTCTGTGCCCTTGGTAACTAATGAAGTCCCCTGAGGTGTCTCCACTGCTGCTCTGTAAGACACTTGTTTATTGAGATGACATCTTGCTCTATCGTCCCTGTGCACAGACTCTTGAGACATATGGTCTTCAGTGTGGAGTCTGTGTGCGGCCGTGTGCAGTAAAGCGCTACTTCAGAATTTTTTTTAAGGCTCTTGGGACAACAGGAAACAGTGTGAAGCTTGACTTAATGGAAAGTGTTTTGTTTCCTTACTATAGATTTTGGCTCGTGCTTTTTCTTTTGCAGCTTCATTATCATCCTAGAAATATGTTTGTCTATATTCTTAATTTTTAATTAAGATTATTCATAAAAATCTAACTTTGTAATTCAAGTTAAAAAAAACCCAAAACCCAAACATGACATTCTTATAAAAAATATTTTGGCCACAATAATTGGCCCTCCTGTATTTAATATTTTCTGAAGCTCCCCTTTGCCACAATAACAGGACTGGTTCCCCTTTTGACATATACAGAAACTCCGAAACACCTCCTGAGTCTGACATTAACCCTTATGAACTCTCCTCTTTACTACATCCCACAGATGTTCTGTGGGTTTTAGGTCAGGTGACTGGGATGGCCCTGAAAATTATTTTACTTAATTGTTTCAATCATTTTAATTTGTGATCTCTAAACTTTTTTTGAATTGATTTTGAGGTGTGCTTCAGATCATTGGTCTGCTGAAAAGTCAAACCATGGCCCACTTGAAGTTTCCTGGCAGTTGCCATAAGGTTTTTATCCTATATCTGCTCGTATTTTAACTAGTCAATGGAACCATGTCATTAAATAATATGTCCAGGGCCTTTTTGGGAAAAACCCCCAGCCCCACAGCATTGGAGATCCCACCAGTGTACTTCACAGTGGGTATGAAGTGCTTCTCTTAATGGCCCCCTTACCCATCTAATATGTTTGTTGCCAAGAAGCTCTATTTTGGTCTATGACCTTGTTCCAGTTTAATTTATTTGGTGTTTGGCAAACTGTACGGGCTTTACTTAGTATGTGGATCATAGCTGGGGCTTAATTTCTTGTTACCCCACCAAAACAGTTTAACTTGATGTAGGTACCGTCCCATGTTGGTGCGAGAGACTTTCTGAGATTTAACTGATCTCTTCAATTCTCTAGCTGTAATTCTTCGAGTCATTTACCAGTCAAATCATCCTATTCACTGTCTGACGGGTCAGTTGAAAACATGTCCTCTTCCAGACTGATTTAAAAAAAGAATATTTTTTTTACTGTAAATTAACTGGCCTTCTGTTTAGGGGATTTTTGTGACGGACAAAACAAACAAAAAACAGGAACCTAAAGGGATCCAAACAAAAAGGGAAATGGTCCTGGTCATTAATAATTTGAATATAGCACATAACTTACATATTACATACAGAAGGGGGACAAAAAAAACTAAACAAATATTTTTTCCCGTATTCGTTCTTTCACTTCAAACATGTGATACCAGTTATTGTCCACTAGGGCTGCAACTAACGACTATTTTGATAGTCGATTAATCGTTTCAATTATCGATTAATTGGATAATTTTTTTTCATTGTTAAGTAAAAGTTAAGTAAAAATAAAAATAAATTGTAATTGTAAATATTTTTGGAAATCCTTGTTTAATATATGATACGGATTTTTGACTGCCTCTAATGTTTTAAATTTCCCATTATCAAATAAATCATGAATTCTGTCTATGTCAATTATTTTCCAATTTGTAAAATTGGTGGTGTAAGTTCTAGATAATAACATTTTTGAAAGAATATTAAGCGGTGAATACTTTTTAATATTTTCCCAAATTTTCCCAAAGCCCAAAGTGCATTATTCATCAAAGGATATTCCTTAAAAAATGTATGGTAATTCTTTCGCTCTTTTATACATCAACTTTACAGGAGAAAATGGCTTGCATATACTGTAGCTGCCTCTATCTGAAGCAATGGAGAATCTGATTGTTTTAACACGACAAGGCTTGAATGGCCAGTATTAGTTGTCTCTGTTTGGTAGACCCCAGGAACCCTATTCCTTTGGCAACTGTAGCACTTCTTATTTAAATTTTGGGCTACCTGCCACCCCAGATAAAGTCTTACAGAGATTTATTAATAATTTTGGTATATTCTGATTTTAAAATCACAAACAGCATAGTTGTATGATATATATATATATATATTTTCAGGGTTCATTTATGCCAAGAGATGATATGGGGAGTCTGCTCCACCTCATTATGGTCCCTTTGAGGTCCCTTGTCCATGGAGTAATATTTCCTCCATACAGCTGACCAACTCTGGGAGTAAGTTTAATTCATACATATTTAAAGCCGGATGGAGCCTAGCAAAATGGTTAAACAGTCAGGCTCAGTGTTATTAGAATTTCCCAGGTGCATTACCCAGGGCTCTCTCCATCTTGAGTCGATCTTTTTGGAGAGCCAGAAGCTCTAATATTCTTCTTTTTCTTTTAAATCTACAGCCGTTTTGCCTTCCTTCATTTAGTCCAACAGCTCTCATATTCTGTCGTCAACTTTGATTTTTCAAAACTTTCCGGCCGTAGGACTCTTGCACCTTTTTCATCTACTCGCTGCATGCCCCCTGTTCTACCTGCTTCCCCTTTCATTTGCACACATGTATTCTGTCTTGCTACTATAAGTTAACAGAATAGATCAATTAACAGAGTGTGAATGTTTTCCAAGTGAGTGATTTACTACTGATAAGGAATATATTCATGTAGGTATGATTGTTATTAATTATAAGGGAGCTGAGGTTGTGCCCTGGTTTCTACATGCTAACATGACTACTATCACTATTGATAGTAGTCACATGTGCAGGAGAAGTTCAGAGAAGCTAAAAGTGAGAAATTAGATTTCTTAGGTATAATTATATTCTCCTGACTGCAATTAACATAAATAATTATGGGATTAATTATGTCTATCGTAAACAACAGATTCATTGATTAAAAATAAGACCCTTAAGGCGTCAGGTGAACAACTGCTAAAACAACTAGAAGGACATGACAGAATTGGCAGGTATTGGATTAAGTCTTTGCTAAAAAGGTGCTATGTCAAACATTTGGAGAACATTATTACTCATTCGTTCCTAAAGATATTATAATTTGATGGGGCACTTTCTATTGCAATGACTAAGATCCTGAGGTTAGGCAGAGCTTGAGGAGAATAATGGCAGGATATAGAGGTCATGGGATTGGTTGGACCAAATTCTTGGCAGTGTCCACACATGTTTCAATAATCACGTCAATAGGCATGGTTCTATGCACAACATCATAGCTTCATAATCATAGTCGCTAGTAGTGTTGGTTCACATATATCAGTTAGCACCATGCATCTATAGTATAATCCGCACCATTTATTGGATATGGGTACAGATTGTGAACGGCACTCATTATATTTAGAGGAAAAACTTCTGTTTTGAAAGATTAATGTCATGTGATAGAAAGGGTTTTTTGGGATGGGTTGTTTGTTTTCATTTTCTGGGAAATGTTTGAGGCATGAAGCCAGGACTTTGCTGGCAGTCCTCATCAGAATAAATGATGGGGACCGCAATGTTCATGTCAGCCTGACCTCTTAGATGGGGGTGAGTAGGAAAAATATCAGTGGAGGGAAAACTCCAAACTTATTTATGAAGAGAACTGAAGAGTGACGATATAGACTCTTATAAAAGGAGTTGATATTTGGAGGAACATTGGATTTTCTCTATCCAACTTAGGTTGCAAGGATTCAGCCATCTTCATTCCTATTCTCTCCAGCACATGCCTCCACCTCTCCAGGTTTTTCTTCCACCTGTTCCCTGCTTTCACTACAGATTACAATGTCATCCGCAAACATCATAGTCCACAGAGACTCCTGTCCAACCTCATCTATCAGCCTGTTCATCACCATAGCAAACAAGAAGGGGTTCAGAGCGGATCCTAGGTGCAGTACCACCCCATCTGTGACTCCTTCCGATCTTCTCTTTACTTCTCCATCATCAGTTTTATACCTCTTTATTTGCTACAGTTCTACACGTCACCCTTGTTCTTGAAAATCGCCACCAGTACACTCTTCCTCCACTCCCCCAGTAGAGATATCACAATATTAGATTTCGATATCACGAGGTTTGTCAGAGAAATAATAATGGTTTCATGGTATGTACTATTTTTTACGCCATTACAGGATCCATTCCCCTGGACTTCGACCATTACCATTTTGCATATCGGGCAACGGATTAACAGAGGGTGTAATCATATCTGATCAATGTCGACACAAACCCCACACATCTTTACCAGAGGAACACATATGTGAGGGAATGTTGTTTGTGTACTTTAGCTCCACTTTCAATGTAATCCCTCAAAAATTTGGTACAGAAACTGAGCAACCAGGAGCTCTGCAGTTAACTGTTTACATGGATTCGGGACTCCTTAAGGAACAGACCCCAGAATGTCGGGACACGCACACCTCATCAAAATTCATCCATACTCTCATTGCAACCCTGGCATGCCGCAGGGGTGTGTCTTCAGCCCTCTCCTCATCTCGTCTTCATCCATGACTGTTCTCCCATTCACAACCATCGTAGGACTGACCACGGGTGACTATCTGCAGCCTACATGGAGGAGTTTCAGCATCTGAAGGAATGGTGTCGCGTCAATAACCTGGAACTTAACACACCCTCCGCATATACAGAAAGGAGATAGAGGGGCTGAAGTGCTTTAAATTCCTTGGAGTCCTTTTTTTTATATTAAAGAGCCGGTATGGATTATGTTCTTGATGTGCTTGTGTCAGAGCCAAGTGTTCGTTCGTGTTTGTAAGCGTGTCGGGGTGTTCGGGTCCCTAATAGTAGACTCTAATTCCCTATGCAGGGATGTGACGGACGTAGCGGAGGCTATTTAATTACAACTAGCGTTTTCACCGGGGGGGGCAGCCAATTCGTCCTCTTGCAACACATCTGAATGTAAAAACTTTTCAAAAAACATTTAAATTAGTCAGGAAAGTGACCTGCGGAGGAGAACTAGCAAGTTTACTTTTCTATACCTTGACATGGGAAAATAGGGATGAATGATTATCATGAATATGTTGAGACGTAGTAAACATTTCTAACGGCAGACATTTCAGATTCTATATTCATCATATACCACAACAACCCAGGTGGTCAATTAATAGGTTTCCAAAATGGTCGCACACTGACGACTTGATATATTTTATTTGGTGGATTGATCTCTGGAGTTTCAATTCCCTCTGCCCTTACCACGCATTAACATGCAGCATACTTTGACTACACAAACATTCAACCACATAAGTGACTCCGGACGGGAGAGATATTCCCTCACGTGTCAAACCAAGTGTCACACAACGTGTCTCCCAAATTACCGTAGTTTATAGAATGTTACAGTGACTTTATTAATAATCGCGTATAATTACAAAAATGATTAATCTTGACATTCCTAATCCTCAGGCATCCTCTCACTCCGCAAGATAGTTTTCAATAATCTAGTTAAATACTCCACTGGACTCTCTCCACTACACACCTCCATATCGCCACTGGTATGTCATGTTGACCGACCGCCTTTCCATTCTTCACCCTAAAAGCTGCGCTCACTTCAATGTTAATCATTGTTCGGACATCTTCATTTACAATTCTCACACTGTCCACCCTTCAGTCTCTTTGATTTTCTTAATTCATCAGTTCCCCAAAGTAATCTCTCCTAACTTGCAAGTCATTTCAATACCTATACTTAATCATCCTAACCTGCTGTCCAACGTTCCCATCTAGATCTCTACTTCGCCAATTGGTCGTCTTTTTCTCCTGCCCTAGTGTCCATCCTCTCATACAATTAGTCATGGGTCATAGGTGCCTTACCTTAAAACCATACCTGCCCATCAGTTCTCCATCTCCTCTGTTCCCTTCACCAAAAAGCCCATTGAAGACTGCTCATTTTTAGAGCAGTCTACAGAGAGAGCCACTCTCGCCACTGGGAATGCACTCCATCACTTCATTCATCTCACTCCAGAAATTCTCTTTCTCTTCCAACTCACTGCCAACTTGTGGGGCATCAGCGCTGACAACGTTCATAATCAAATAATCCTGCCTAATTACCCCTACCCCATATCTCCCCGCATCTACACCATGATAAAACATTTTTTTCCTTCCTCCTCCAATGCCTTGCTTCCGTTCCACATGTTTTTTTGAAGAAACGGTATAACTGCCTTCCTTCTCTCCATTACATCAGCTAGCTCTCTACTTTCTCCTTTCATTGTGCCAACATTTAAAATCCTATCCTCAACCCTATATTGGTGCCTCTTAGGTAGGGTTGGGTTCTCTTTTTCTTTGACCAGAATTAGCATCGTTTCTGACATCATCCTGCTGGTTAGCCATGCCAGTGGCGGTCGTTGTTAACCAGAGCCCTGAAAAGTTCGGTTTGGAAATGTGTTTTTTGTTCCATATGTTGATTTGGCGTAGGTTATACACGGGATTCCCTTCTTGACACAACCCTCCCCATTTATCCGGGCTTGGGACCGGCTCTAGTAGGGGTCAAAAGTAGTACACCATCTTGTGACCCCTTTGTGACTGCGTCAATGTTATATCAATGCTTAAATTGGTAAATAACATTAATTGGTAGAATTCACTCTTTATTAAAAGGTCTACCTTTTATATCTCTAAATTTTTAAGATATACTTTGTATTTGTCCTTCGCAGCTGGAAGTTGATCAGCACTAGAGTCTAAGTCTGCTGTTAGTGTTGATTCTCTCAATCTTCCATCAGAAGGAGGTTTTAAAGAGAAAATGTATCCGGCAGTTATTCCCAAGGCTGAAGTCTGCCTTTGCTACGGACTGATGTCTTATTCTGTCAGTAATCTAATTCAAAGGATGTTGCAGACAACAAAACGCCAAGGCTCACTTAGCAAGGATACATTAACAAGCCTTCAGCAGCCTTGGATGGATGAAGTATGGCAGTTTTGCAATTCTTATCTATTGCTGGTGGTGATTTGTTTTTTTGAAAAATAAGAACATACACAAAAACAACTAATAAACTCTCTAATCTCGTTTTATTTCTCCTGCTGTGCACTTAAAGTCCTTGTTCCCTTAACGCCTCAAATAAAATGATCACCTGCAGAAACACAATATTTCATATGCTCTCCATGCAAAGCATCACATATGGGAAGGAAATAGTCGAAATTTCACTGAATCTTCTTAAACTAACTTTATAGAGAATTTTAATTTAAGCATGATATATATGTATGTACAGTATATGTTAGTATACTGGTGACATATTTTCTGTGATTCTGCACGTCATTCAGTTTCACCTCAACTCCTTTACTCTTATTACCACACCAGTCTCCATTAACCTTCTTATGACTATAATTATATTCAGACCGCCTGGACTTATTTTGATTTTATGGCTGTAGAATTGTCAAAAAATGTGTGACGAGTGAGTGCTTCTCCCCCTTTTTCCAACTTTTAATGTCTGGAAGTTATTCAATATTACTGTGTGTTTTGACAGTGCAATACCGGTTTAAAGGGAAAAAAGACAAATAACATATTTGGAGTTTTTCAAATTTATTACAGGATATGAACACTGAAATGATCTGAACAAAAAAATTCTCATGAACAATTTGAGCTTCGAACTATTTTACTTGTTCTCCCTGTGTCTGCGTGGGTTCTCTCTGGGAACTTTGGCTTCCTCCCGCAATCCAAAATTCAGGCTAATTGGTTACTTTATATTGCCCGTAGGAGTGAGTGTAAATGTGAGTTCTTGTATATCTCTATATGTCAGCCCTGTGATGAAATGGCGAATCCTCCTGGTTGTACCCCGCCTCTCGCTCAATGTCACCTGGGATAGGCTCCATCCCCTCGTGACCCTGAAGAAGATACGCGGTTGAAAATGAATTATTGAATAGTGGTTGTTCCTTAATTGACATCAGTATTATGCATAATTTAGTGGCAAAGTCATATGCCACACATGACAAATATATGGCATTTGAATTATAACACAGTAATAAGACTTCTGTAATTTTGGGCAGAAATCGTCAGAACACAAGTAAGTCATTAATTCCAATTATTTGTATGACAATTTATTTTCAGCCGAAATGTTTTGATTTTGACAGTCTGTCTACCCTTTGAATTATTATAATAGCAGCACCCTGCATCTTTCATAAGTTTAGGAGGTCATTTGGGCTTTCATAAGACATCAAAAAGAGAAATGAGGAGAAGCAAAAATAGGAAGTTTGACTTTGGTTTTGATGGAAAATTGTGTACCAGGTTTGTCATGGCTCATTCTCTCCCACAGTGCCACTGCTGTGGGCTGATAAAGAAGCCCACACGGAACATACGAGCCTTCACATTCTTTTACATCCAGTATTTAAATTAAAGAAGCAACTTCCCACATTGATCTTATCACTTAAACTCTTGCAGATATTTCTCCTGTATTTGCTGTATGTGCTGTTTATAGAAAACAGCCACAGTAATTTTTATTACCGAATAACTGTCACCCATTTGAAGATTTGAAGTCTGCCTGCCTGGTCTTGACTTATTTATGGTCAAGGATTGTAATGCTTAAAATGTTCTGTGTTTTTACAAAACACAAAATACTCCTGTAATGTTTGATATAACAGCCACTGCAAAATACAAAACATGTTTCTCGTGCTTTGGAGCGTTTTGTCGTCACATCTTATTAGACACCAATAGCACCTTTTATCATTGTACTACACATAGAGAACAACTTGGAGAGATTATCTTATACTAAGTCCGGAAGTTGATTTGATATTATCCTTGTTTCAGCCCATGTTCTTCTCAGTTCCGTGCATCTTTAATGTTTTCTTTTTGGGAGCAGCTTATACTTAACTATAACTGGCCATGATAGCCCGTGTTTTCTGATCCCATGAGGACCTACTGTTGCAGAAATTGCTGCAAAGGTTAATGCTGGTTCTGATGGAAAGATGCTGGTGGTTTTAATGATGGGGATAATCATTATTTACCCGAAAAGACGGGGATATTATGGAATCAACATGTGAATCTTGTGAGTACCATGATGATGTCTGGGCAGAAATCTATTTTAAACAAGAATTCAAATAGAAACCATTCAATTTTTATCTGACAGGCTTGTGATTGTGAACAAGCAGAAAACTTACTTTGAGTTCTCTGCTACTCACACTAGCAGCAGTGTTTCTTTTTTTTGTTTCCATGATATACACATTCAGTACGTGCATTCTGTTTAACAATCTAGTCATCAAAGCTTTTGTCATGTTTTCTGTTTTCTGTTGCCACAATGAGGACTAGAACACGTCATATTTGTATTTCTATTTAATGAAAGTAAGTTCATGAGTCAGAGTTCATTTCAAATACTCACTGAAAGCTTTTTCACACTTGCAGTCATTAGTCTTCTGGCCTTTTGAATTCTGGATTGACAAGTCGGCAGTAGGGTATTTTTGACATTCCATACATCTCCATGCCCTTCTGTTAGGCTCTGACAGGTGGTGGGTTGTATTTTTACATGCGTTGTGTTACTTGTAAGAACCCACTTACTCCTGTACAGGAGTACTGGACCAACTCTCTGTTTAAATGGTCGTATCCTTTGTTCCACAGAAGCTTGCCCTAATAAAAAATCCTAATGACAGTTAAATCTAGTGACGTGGAGACTTGCTTAGGGACGTCTACCCTGTTTCCTCTGATAATGCACCTCACCGGAAGCCCTGTTAGCCAAATACCGTTCTTGGAGAAATACCAAGAACGGTATTTCTCCAATATAATAATCTGCGCACTTTGTATGGTGCTAGGATTATAATTTAGAGGCCGGGGAAAGAACAGACCCCAAGACCACCGTTATAATTAAGTTTACTAGAATGACCCTTAAGAATCATTAAAAAGATTTTTTGGCTGGAAAAGAGGATTGGGGAAAAACAAAAGGCTATGCTGTCCACACAAAAACACTATTCCTGGAGGCTGGAATGTTACCCTGTCTCGTGAGAACACACTCCGTAGAGGTAGACAACAGTCCTCCACTACTGAGAAAATGGAAGAATCCTCCAGTTTGCTGATTTTATTTCACAGACAAACGAATGAAAGATATCCACTTTTGTGAATGCCTGAAATATTCATATATAGCTAGGAAGGAAGCAGTGCTTGGTATAGCTATTCACATTACTTTTCAAATCTGGCCCATATCAGACTCCAGTATGAACTGATCCCTATGCACAAAAAGAAAATAAGAAAATGCATCACGCGTCAAGACATGCCAAGACAAGACGGCATGCATTGTGACATGACAAGACACAATGCATGGTGTCTATACGGAAGCAAAGTGGAAGCCATTAAAGTTGTTAAGAACGTTTTCGTTCATAGTGAGTGTTTATAGTGAAGTGATTTCAATAAACTGGTTTTAGGTGAATCATTTTTTACACTGAACAAAAAACCAGAAGACATATTTTTGTCAGTTTGGATGTTAAAAAATGAACTGTGAATAAAATCAAAATGATAAAATAATCTGCTGTTCACACTGCCATGAAAAAGTCAATTATGAGCAAAAAAAAAATCAGACTTGGGCCATATTGTTCCTGCAATGTTAAATGATTCTATTTTTCTAACTTGTCTTTAAATGTTGATAATGAAATATAAATAACTGTAGATTTTATATGGGCTACATGAAAACATTTTATAATAGTGTTCTGTGTTTTTACTGGTCTTCATAAGGCCAACGTTGATCCCGAAAACAGTAGGCTTAAAACTGAGATTCTCAACTTTTTTCTTGACATACCACTGTTTTGGATCTCTGGATGCTCTAATAAAAGACTTGAACTTCCACTGCTCACTGATGATCAATTGATTCTAATGGTCTCAGCGGATGTGCCGAGGCAGCGCTACGCTTCTATTTTTATCCATCCACTGGTAATGTCACAGCTGTCATCTCCTTTCTCCATTCTTTTCAATCTCATTTTTCCTTCTCTGCTGTTCAGATTCCCCCCCTCTTCCTCTTCCACCTTTTCTCATTTTTTCATGCTAAGTCTTCTGTTATGTGTTGCTTTTCTTACCTACTTCCTTCTCCTCCCACTGCTCTTGTTGCCTGCTGAGACCCAGTCGAGAGTTTTTCTGGGTCATTTACTCGACCCACCAGCAGTCATTAAAAATTAAAGGCTTCAGTCTGATCACTGTATTCAACACTGTATAACAATTCAATATTTTGATCCCCAATTCCTGTTTTTACCATTGAAACTTGAACATTTTCATGTTTTTTTTTTGTACTCTCATCTTGACTAGCTGGCCATTTAGCAAATGCTTAATGACCAGCTAGATCTGCCTTGGTGACATAACCTGGGGGTATTTCTAAAAGCAAACTAAACTTACTCTCAGTTGAATGTGTGCACAAGGACTGGAAAAAGCCATAATCAGTGAAGCTCTGATACTGTGATTCACTATGGCAACCAGTGAGAAGCTATGGTCGCCGTACTTAACGCTGATTAGGCAGCAGGTTTAAATGCAATCACAAAAGTGAATTTATTAAAAAAAGAGAGAAAACTGGCTTTGAAGTGGAAGTGCTGCCTGAGTGACTGTATCAAGTAGTTATACTTAACTTTATCTGAATATTGTGTTTTGCAAGGTGACGGAATGAGCACGTGAAATAAAAGACAAATACAGTGTTAATCCTAGGTGGACAGAACTCACTGGAGGAATTTAATATTTCATCTGAGAATTCATCGGGATCCCATATTTATAATAACAGTCACTGGCTTTCTTTGATACAGTAGCTTTGATTTAAAATATTCGACCAATGTTAAATAAGAGGCTTCCGTTTAAAAAAACAAAAAACAGAGAGTAACGAATTTGCTGATATGTGAGAGAATACCATGGTGTGACATGTTTGAGATGCACACTCACAATGTTGTTCAGATAAATCATGGAATAAAAGCACAGACAATCTGGGTTTCAGTCCTCTCCTGACGTCAATCTATTAAAATGATTGATGGACACATCACGGAGTGTCAAGGAGATGGAGTCGGGAGGAAGCTCGGGATTCCTTGACGTAAACCTGCCAGCGAGCATGTTAGGTTCACACTTTTTTTAGAATGGGAAAGCCAGAGTTTCCCTAATCTCAAGCTTAACCAACTCGCTTCTTGAAATACCCCCAGACAGTAAAAACAGATTTAAAATAAACACATTCAATTTATGAAATCATTGCAACAAATACACTGAAATGATACATAAGTGAAAGGACATAATTCAGAGATGGCCTTATACTACAATACAGTAAAAATAAATTTCAATTAGACTTCAATCACGAAAATTTCTATCAAAGTGGTTTTATTTATCACAATATTGTTGTGATACACATTACAACAGTCTAAAAACTGGTCAATAATGCAAAGGCACCAAATGAACAAAACCTATTGTTGTCACTGTATATTTATATTTAGACTCTTTTCTGAAAGCTTTAGTATCAGTTAAATGCCCAGAGAGGCCTTTCGTTTTTACCTCTTGCTTTCTGCCCTCCTTTCTTTCTGACTACTTATTTATTATTTACCCATGGTAACTCAGATAACTTTTCTCTCTTTGCATACTTCTCACAGCTCTGCCCTCCAAACCGAACAAAACCCTACCACCATCTTCCCACTCTGACGGTCTCCTGTAAATTAAAACCTGGTTATCTCTTAGCTTTCTTAAACTCAACAGTATTAAGCTGAAGTTCTCCTCATGCGCCAAAACCCATCAAATCACCAATTCTGATAGCTTTTCACTGACTATTGACAACTTCACTGTAACTCCTTCCCGCCCAGTCAAGAGTCTTAGTGTCATCCTCACATTATCTTTCGAAGCACACATCAATAATATCACTCGGTCTACTTCTTTCGACCTACGCAATATTAACTCGGACTTGCAGCGTGGTGTGCAGAAAATAACCCTATCCTGAACAACGCAAAAACGTAAGAGCTTGTCATAGACTTCTAGAAGAACAGAGCAGACCTTTCAGCCCTATTTATACACAGGGACCATGTGAAAAGGGTCTCCGACGTCAAATGTCTGGACATGTACATTGCAGAGGATATCTCTTGGCTACAAACACCACCACAATTGTCAGGAAGACACAACAGCAACTCCAAATCCTGAGAATCCTCAGGAAGAACAACCTAGAGGAGAAGCTGCCGGTGTCCTTCTAGCACTGATCCATCGAGAGTGTGCTGTCATACTGTATTTCCACATGGTATGCCAGCTGATAAGCAGCGAACAGGAGAGCCCTACAGAGGGCCATCAATACTGACCAGGAAATCACCGGCTGCCCGCTGCTTTCCCTGGAGGACATTTTCAGCCTTGCTGCCTCAACAGGGCAGCCAACATCCTAAAACACACATTCCACACTGGACATCAATTGTTAGAGCTGATGCCCCCGGGCAGAAGGTTCAAGTCCATCAACTCACACACAAACAGACTCAAATTCAGCTTTCACCCCAGAGCCATACGTTAACTCGACACTGCAAAACAATTACATGTTTGGCGTCTGTGTATCTATTTATTTACTCACTCCTTGCACAACTGTACTTACTGCAACGGGGTAAAACAATATATTTAATACGTGTACCCACTTATTTATTAATTCCTTGCACTACTGTACATATGACCAAAGCTAGCCTGAACCTGCAATATCATTATGTGCAATACTTCAGCTGCTCCAACGTAATATTCTGGAATTCCCTTGTACAGAACAACATTTTTTAATCTTGACCTTTTGTTGATAATTTTTAATTTTTAATTTCTGTTTACACTAGCCTTTTTATGTTTTTCTTTGTGCATTTCTAAAAATCCTAAATGGTAGGAATGTTGTCAACAGGACCAGATAATGGCTTCAGCTGGCCATTATGTCTGTTGAAGTGTAGTGAGAGAGGTTGGAAGAAGTTAAGGAGATCATAGGGGTTGCAGTGAGGAGGAGGATGGTTGTAACATGCACAGAAAAAATACTGGTCTGCTGCAAGATCAAACTAAATGGAGTTAAATTCCTGCCAAAAGTCCTGCCAAAAGACTTGTATGACATTCGGCAGTTGTCTGTAGCACGTTTGTGTTTGTAAAACAGAAAACATTTGTTTGTCAATCATGTTTTTCCTTTGCAAATCACATTGTCTTTGCTCGCAAATCACACTCTGCTCGCAGACACAGAATCTTTGCTCGCATATCAACGTCTCTTTGTTCGTGAATCGTGTTGCCTTTGTGTGCGGACTTTTGGCAGGAATTTAACTCATGTATTTTTAAGAAAAAGTTTCTACTTATCTTGGCACAGCATCTTCTAAGTAAATGACTATGAAGCAGATCATACAATAAAGTGTTTCCCCTACCATTGGGTGCCCCCCCAACGGCACCCCACGCCCCCCTTGAAGGTCAAGTTAATTTTGTTTAATTTTATTTTCTATATAGCACTAGATTTAAGTATACCTTTCCTATTGAACAGGTCTATTCCCTGTCCTTTTATTAAACAAACTAAATAGCCTTATGCTAATTATCTTATTCACACAATGTCATGTCATTTCTTCTCTACATTGCGCGTTTAAAATTCTCCACTTCTGTCTGCATCGCGCACGGCGGAGTTCCGCCCCGATGCGCAAATACACACACTCACACAAACACACACAAACAGACACGTACTCGTGCACACAGGTGAGTACACTCCCACCATCGGACAGAGAGAGTTTCTGTGGATGTACGCCAAATTATTCTTTACATTATTTCTTTTAATGTTTGGGAGAGACTAAAGCACTGAAATCGGTCTTTACACAAGCCGGTGCGGCTCTAAAATCATGATGTCATGGACATTACTCAGTGTATTTTCCTTTTTTTATTTAACCTTTTATTTAACTTGGAGAATCAAGCCCAATGAGATTCAATGATCTCTTTTACAAGGGTGACTTAGAAAAGGACAGCAGTAGTGCATGTCATAAAATTACACATATATTATAGCTTATTCCATTTCAACCAAATCATTTCAGTGTATATCAAGTGAAGGGAAATTCCTGAGTAAGGTTATTGTCAATAAGTTGCTCACTTGGAGGGCAAGATCCAAAAATGAGAGGGAGTAATAATATGAGGAAACAGCTGAGAAAGCCCAGATCCAAGCACTGCTTCCTTCCTCTGATTTCCAGGGACATTCTACTGCATCTGAACCAGTAGTCCCACATCTTTTGTTATTTATTCAGGTTGTGAAACAATGAATGAGGCTGCAAAGTAGTCTAAAAAGCAGATAACTTGCAAATGGACTCGACAAAGAGCACGCTAGTACTCTATAGCCATATTTATATTCTTGTTTTTATATTTTTATCTTGGTGTTGTGTATTTGTATATGTGTATTTCCAACTGCTGCTGCAACAAGTGAATTCCCCATTCTACAATCAATAAATGCCAAAACTTAACCTTAAACATTTCTTAGTTTTTGGCCTACCACTTTGGTACAGACAGAACTATCTCAACAGATATTGAATAATAATAAGAAGAATAATGATCTTTATTAATCACATGTTACACAGTATAAACTTGATATAAGTATAAACATAACTGTATAAGACACATAGAGATGAACATTTGTTAGATTTGTTGGCTAAAAAACAGAGAAAAAAAAAATTAGGCTTGCAAATTAAAAAAACCAAAAGTATTATTATTATTTGGAGGAATGTTGTTATTTCGATATGATTTGTGGTATTAAAGGGACTTTTAACATTATTATTCTCATTTTCATTGAGGACATATTAAAATGATTATTAAGTTATTTTTGCAGGCATCCGTAGAAAAATATTTTCTTAAGTGTGAGGGATATAATGTGTAGGCCAGGACAACTCTACAGCATCACAATATTTAATTAAAATTTTGTTTTACAGTTAAACATTTCTTCTTTACCAAAAGTGTCCCTCCCTGTTATTTAAATATTGTAGTTGGCCGTATTGCTTTTTGAATAAAATTTTCAAGCCCTAAGATAAATTAATACATAAAAATATATATAATGTCTACGTGGAGGTCCAATATTTCATTATCAATATAATACACCCACGTGAAAGCACCACGAAGGTCCCACTTGAAGGATTGCGACACCTGGACTAACACGATTTCTTTCCTAGGGAGAAACCTTTTTGCTCGGATCTGAAGTTGGAAGTTGTTCTGGTTATCATCTAGCGCAGTTGCCTGTGTCCCAAAATGCAGAAGGTACCGATGATGTCCAGATTCTGGAACCTGCTTTTTATTGTGGTTAATTAGGTCTCTAATGTAAGGACTAGCAATCTACTATTGGCAGAACGGAAAAATAACCCAAACTCTTCAAGAAAAAATAACTAAAAAATAGAACATTAAGTTATTTATCCTCCGCAAGAATTGTATTTGTTCTGATGCATTCTTTGCAAATTGTGACCCCCAGGTTCACATGGAATGTTTTCCACTACTATTTCTCAGGTCTACGTTGTGTCGCTCAACAACTTTTTACCTCTTTAGCTGCTACAGCTCTGCACATAACTTTTGTTCTTGAAAATCGGTACCAATACACTTCCTCCATTCCTCAGGCATACTGTCTCTCTCCAAGATCATGTTGAATAATCTACTCCACTGCCCTGTCTCCTAGACATACCCATATCTCCACTGGTATTTCATCAGGACTAACCTCCTTTCCAATCTTTATCCTCTTCAAAGCTACTCTCAGTTCATCCTAACTAATCACTTCCTGATTCACAATTCTCATATTCTCCGCCCGTCTGTCCCTCTAATTTTCTATATTCATCAGTTCTTCAAAAAACTTCCTCCATTTTGCCTTAAAGGAGTGAGAGTTTTAAAAATACATAGGAATGCATTAACAACAGTTTGTGGGTTGGTGTTTGTGTGTGTGCCAGGACAACAACCGACAGAGACAAACTGGTGATGTTTATAAAAAGGGAATGGAGGAATGGAAGTGTTTGTCTTCAGGGAGTAATCACCCTCACTCTGAATGCTGCTCAGATGGACTGGTATTTGTGTATCGCTACAATGATATCTCTTTCCCATTCCCACTCACCCCAACCACGCAGTCAAGGCAGAGGATGTCACACATTGAAACAGGATCTGCTGAAATGGTAAATGGAATGCATTTATATAGCGGTTTTTCAGTCTGCTCGACCACTCGACCACTTGTCGAAAATGAATTATCTACTCTATTATCATTATCTATGTATTTCCTGGAATAACTATCATACTAATAATACCAATAGGATTCCCTATTCAAAGGCTTGATTTTGATGGACAAGGAGTCATATAATGAGGATCAAGATGTCATGGATCTGTTGCCTGTACATTTATTTGTTTATCTAATTGTTAGGATCTGTCTATTTGCTACACCAAATAACTGTCTCAATTACGTGGAATTTGAAATAACTCTGAAAAGGCTCTGGCATCAAATCTCCTCTTTCGGCCTCACTGCATAATTCTGCCTTTCACTGCTTCCACCTTTATTGGTAAAAGATCAAATTATATTTATATAGCGCCAATTCCCAACAACTGTTGTCTCAAGATAATTTCCAAAAAGAGCGGGTTTGGACTGAACTCCTTATTTATACAGAAACCCAACAAATTTCTCCATGGAGCAAGCACTTGGTGACATTGGCGAGAAAAAACTGCCTTTTAACAACTAGAAACCTAGAGCAGATTCAGGCTGGACGGCTTCTACCATGATCATATGGGAGAATTGTGCATCACGATGGATTGTGATAGCATTAACATCAATTAGATTTAAACCCGGTGCTGACACGGGTTGAAACCACAGGCCATTGTCCATGATGTCACAATGTTTTGTTAATAAACTGTCATCAAATAATTATTAATTGCGGCTCTGTTGAATATAAAGTCCTGCTGGTTTGATTCCAGTTTGAGTCAAATTTAAAACAAAAAATAAATTGTTACTGATTTTGGAAACACAAAATGCTCAAGCAAGGTGCGATGAAGGAGTGTATGGTTCACGTGTGCATGTCTATATTTGTATGTTGTCCTCCAACACCCTCATTCTGAGTGATTTGAGGGACCTTTACATTTCTTTCTCTTGTCACTTCTCCTATGAATAAATCGCTTTAGTCTAAGGCAAATGTCTCAGACAGAACGTAAACAATCAGTCAATCTGTTGATGCTGTGTAACGGATTCAGCCAGTTTTGTGTGTGTGTGTTTACGTGTAGTCTTGAGGTTTCTGAGTACTAAAATATTACTGGTGGGTTGATGGCCTGTACAAAAAATAAATAATAACTGCCTTGCAGGACTGCCTATAAAACTATAAAATACTAAATATAGCACTGTAGAATTGTTTTTGAAAAAAAGATTTCATGATGATTGACAGTTTAACAGTTCCTCTGATTGACTGTCGAGCCATTTTAAGTCATATCAAGCAAAGAGATGTCAGAACTGTTTGTTTTGCGTGACATCCCATCAGTACACTATGATTTGCATGATGATTTGAACAGCTAAATTGCTGTTATCAAGTGCGTTTCCTGTCAAAGCTGATGTAAAGACATCTGTGACACTAGTCATTATTTCCCCATTCTTCTGATTTGTGTGTTGCTAGGGAGGATGAATGGGAGATTTTAGACAAATATATGTGAAACTCTATGTTGCAGTAAGAATCAATGCTCCCTAAACCTTTAGTGGGGTTTAACTGCTGATGTCAGGGTGCTTCTACTTATGAGGGAGTTCTTTAAGGAAGGTCACATGCATTGTGACGGATGTTGTTTATACCGCTTCCTGGATTTGTTTCATTGCTGACGGATAGAGATGCACCGCATCTGCCTATGAATCAACTCTTGATAAATCAATTTCCTGGTCAAAGCTCAGCAGCTGTGGAGGCATGAAAAGAAATTCAGCTGTAACGTGACAGTGCCTATTCAGCTTCTTTAATGATTGTCACCCCGAATTTCATGCGCAATATAGATTCACATGAGGAAAGCCATTACTGCAGCGGTTACCTGAATTAAGATGGTGAAAATAACCCACCAGGGCTTTAAAACAGGAAATTATTTTTGTTTTTTCAGTTTCTCTATTCAGTGGAAGAGAGCAAATTATGCACTCTTGTTTCGTATCTGTGGAAGTGGAGGAGACTGGATTAAAACCGAAGGCTGTAGTTAAGTGGGCGGAGTGGTCGTATCCAAATAACAAGGTTGGCACTTCAACCCAGTACTTGGAGTCTACAAGTCGTTGGGCTTGAGCAAGACCCTGTGCCAAATTTGCTCTCGAGGCTGTGCAAATAATCTGTTCCTCAAGACCAGGTAACGGGATATCTTATTTGAGTCGCCGAATAAAATAGTTATGATTCTATTTTACTATTATTATTTTATATCTGCAGTGCAACTTTCAGCCACATGAGCGAGAGTGTTTTCTAGCTCCACCACAAATGGTGTTCAGCCAATCACAGGAAGACATTGGAGGCCAGGCAAGCGGTGCCTTGCTTGGAACTTGATTGGATAGACTGTATGCTACACCATGTACACCTGACTGATATACAGTACTAAAGATCAGGCAAACCTATCCCATTAAAAAGTTAAAGCACATAACAGGCTAATGAGATGAAATGGAATGATCCAACGTGGTTAAAACATTTGATTGACTTTTTTGAAAACATAATGTGATAATGTGATAATATGCACTATCATTAAACAAGAAGTATAGCCTATTGTTTGATAGTACTGAATGTTGACTGAATATTATTAATTATATCCACCAAAAATTCAGGAATATTATAGAATCATCATCGTGTCTGAAGAGTCTACCGCAGCACCTTTGTTTTAATGAGATATCTAAAAAATTGTTTCATGGTTCATTATCAAATTTAATTCACCCATACTCCTTAATGCAATAAGAACTATATTGATTTTGGAAAACATCAGTTGCATATTTCTGGCATTATGGGGAGCTTTAGTTCCAACATTTTTCGGGCCATCATTTCTTAACCATTGGTCCAATTTACTCAAAATTTTGTGAATCAACTGGAAGAGATCTATCTTGTATAGATTGTGCTTTCTTCCTAATCATCATTAGCGTTGCATAACATTAGGACCGATTTAGTCCAAATTTTACCAAAATTAATATCAACAACATCTTGTGTTTGTCACATTTTACTCTAATTCCTTTGTAATTTACTCACTAGGGCTGCAACTAACAACTATTTTTATAGTCGATTGATCGTTTCAATAATCGACCGATAAATCGTATGATTTTTTTCCAGTGGTTAAATAAAGGTTCAGTAAAAATAAATACACAATTACTAAATGGCTCTTATTTTGCTATCAGCTTTTGAATGAAGATTAACGTTGTTTTAGGCACATGCAAACTGACAAAAAAAACAATAAAGATTATTCGTTCTTTCCAAAATGTCCTTTTAATAAACTTTATTGCTTTTATAACAGGCTTTTAAACCAAAGAGGTAGCAATACCAACAGTATATTTGCTGAACTCAACATCATTAACAGTTCACTAAATTTCAAAAGTCACGTTAAACACAACAGAAGCGTCAAAGGGAACCCGACTATAAAGACATTAAGGCATCATTATGCCATAAATACTTTTTCATAATTATACACAATGTTATTACACATAAAATACCGACATTACTTTACAAATCCTGAAAGTTTAAGACATATTTGACCTATGCAGGTCACCATTACTTTAAGGGCGCATTGCATTATGAGTTGATTACGTAGAATGGTTAATGTCACGCTGTAGTTAGTTATTGTTTTCTTAGTATTGGTGAGGAAAAATGGATATAATGCAGCATTGTGCTCCTTTTGGCAGTACTTTCCAGTTGAAGGGCAATATGGGAAGCATTGTAAGTCTTCACAGCTTTCCCAGAGATAAGAAGAGGAGAAAGCGGTGGGAAGAAGCCTCTTCCCACCGCTCTGGCTCAAATTGAAAAGGCTGATCATATGAAATTTTTAACTCTTGAATTAGGACAAGCAGTTCAGAAGCCAGCAATGTCGATGTACAAGTTCAATATTTTCTTTTCAAAATTAGTACAAATTACGGATCTGTAGAGTAAATTTAATGTTGCACTTATGTTGTTGATAACTTCAAATATGTATTGAAGCATAAAAGTCTTGACAGTCCCTTCAAGTATATGCCCTTTAACATTGAGCTAGCTGACTAGCTTACAGAGAAGAGTCTTCATTGTCTCCATTTTTTGCCCGTGTTGAGGGAGAAATACTCCCACACCTTGGATGTTTTCTGTCCCGATGGTGTTACCATGGCGCTAATGTTTACTTCCTTCTCATTACGTGGTGTCAGAAGCAGTGTCCGATGACGTCAAATTAGCAGGCAACTAATTTCATAATCGATTTTTGTTGATAGCGCCAATTATTCGTTGCAGCCCTGATACTCACTAGGGGGGCTTATATACACACACAAAACAAAAAAACATTTTTTGACTATAACTTCCAAACCATTTATCCATAACTCTACACAAGGAAATAAATCTTGTATATATATATTATTTGACTAAAACCGCTCGTTGCCAATGCCATACTGTGAGATATACTGCAGGAAGTTGTATTGGATGATAATTATAATAATGGTTGGGTCAAGTATACAACAAGTTCGTCACAATCCCAGTAAATGTTGCCGTGGCTCTATGACAACCGCAGGGATAAATTTGAAGATGAGTTATAAATTTCCTTGTTACAGCAACAAGCAGCAACCGTCTGACTCTTACTGATATCCTGTGTCCCAAATCTATGGTGGTAATTATTTATTTTATCATGAATAAGTCATGCTGTTACTGTTCAGCTCGATTGTCCTTATTTCCAGTGAACCGTCTCACTTTTTTAACCTATTGGATGAAGATGAAGTCAACCCACACATTCTGCAGCCTTTTACAGTCGCCCTTGTCCTCCTTTCCTGTGGTTAAAGGGGAATCTCAGCGACTCAATTTAGACACAGAAAAAGCGAGGGAGCCCACACAAGAAGCTGTCAACAGGAGATAAGTCGCAAGGAATTGGTACTTTGACTCCCAGGATGATGATGCTGCTGGCAGTTCTGCAACAAGTGGAAGAATAATGGCTTTAATTTCTTCTGATAATAGGCTTCATACATATACAAATTCCAGTCATTCTGTTTCTCATGAAAACTTGAAAATCTCACACAGCACAAAATGGCATCTGTGATTCAAGGAGCAGAGATTTTTTACGACCGATGACATCTGTGGGAACAGTCTTTTTTCCCTCCTGACAGCTCTTCTCTACTGAGAATGATTCCACTGAAAGGTGCTTTGGTAGGTAGTGTGATGGCATGGACATAGTAACTACAGATTTTTCACAATTTTATTTAACAGTTATTCCGGTTAAGGAATTATGTTTTTTTTAAATGTAAAGCACTGCTTGTCACAATTTTCTAAATTCTTAAGCTATTATTTTATCCAAACATCGTTCCAAAAGTATAGAAAATCAGTAAATCTAAATCTAAATCAGAAAAAACAATGACTGCAGATATTTGGTATTTTTTCTTGATGTGAAAGATGTGTGTACATAATTTTACACAGGTGATCAGCATGTGTAAAATTTGAAAGGATATTGTTGAATCCAAATATTTTTCAGGCAAGAATGCATCATAAATATAGTGCAACACATGAATCCCAGCAGCATCTTGATGTATATTGGTTGATGTTAGCTATGTGCTCATAAGACACCCCTCTCCAGTTTTCCAGCAAACGGGTTGACTGAAATCTTCATTGTCATATGCTAGTTATTACTCGCTTCATCAACCAATATCATATTCAGCAGACAAAAACAACTCGATTCAGTCATAGAGTGACTATTTTGTTCTCAAGTACAAGGGATTCAGTGCGATATATACATTTTGAATTTATCCACTCAACTATAAAACAACCATTAGTTGTAAACAGAGACCAGAGTGCCTTTTAGCTATGGAAACAAGTCAACTCCCTCTCCTCTCAAAAACTTGAAAAAATGACCAATTTAGCAATTTTCAGTTCAAACCCAGTTGAATAAGCCTTTATATGGCCAGTAGAAAACAACTGCATCAACCTATAGTTGCTACTTATACCAGTATTTCCTTAACTCTGTTGTACCATTGCAGTGAGGTAACTTCTTGACCATACACACATTATAGCTATCAAAAAGTTGCCTAAAAGTCATCATCAGGGAAAGACCTGATGTAAATGCCACGTAACAGTTTTACTCCCTACAGAAATGCAGATTTTAAATCCATGAAAGAAGTGTCCGCTGATATTGACTGATAACTGCTACAAGTAGCTGAAATGACTCTCTGGCACATGTGGGTGAATCCTCCCACCACTATGACACTTAAAACTCTGGAGGAGATGCTTTTTGTCCTTCATCATGAACTTCTTCGAACAAATGGTAATATCCAATTTTTTTTCTTTGTTTGCTAGGTTGAGTGTGAACTCCAAATTCGAAATTGCATTAAAATGTTTGAAAGTTGATTGTCTCTATCCGAACAATAATTTACTCAATTTACTGGCATTATCTGTTCTGGATGTTATTCTTTTATTGGGCCTCTATAGTGATTGAGAATTTTAAAACAATCCCTTTGACCCACTTGTATCTGATGTGCTTATGTATATTATGTCTGACAAATGATGTTTGCAGCGTGTCTGAAGAATGTGAGATAGTTTGAGCTGTTTGCTTGACCCAGACATTTTAAGCATATACTGCTGTATCTGATTGCAAGATTTCGGTATGAAACTTGCACCTAAGCGTGCCGGGGTCATCTCTTATAACAGATCTATCTGTAATAAACTCAGAAATTTGAGAAAGACACCTGTGTTTCAGCAATATAATATCTGTTCCTCCAATGATCAGAATACAAGGATATTTAGGATATTTTCTTGAATGTCATCACAGTCAATATGGATTTTAGTCCGCCCAGTTTTTTGCAGATATGTTTTAACCTCTTATGGAGCCGACTGCTTTTCCATCCTCTAAGGATTTATGTCAATACGTTCCTGTCTTATTTATAGTCTTCAACACTTTGTCATGCAAATCAGTGACTCTTTTGTTAGTGTGAACACAAATGGCACACTTAAACCTATGTGTTTCCTCCCAGCGCCAATCGAAGGGTGCACCTCAACATTCTAAGGAGTGTTTAAGGCATTCTGGAGAGAATTGATGGGTAGTACAGTGGATTTGGTCCAAATGAGTAGAGTAGTCTGAGAGGGATGAGAATTTGTCTATAAGTGCAGTGGTTTCAGAAAGAAAAGTTTGGGAATTTTGGAGGAAAAATAGTACATCATCAGCATAAAGGCTTTTCATCTGACACATGTTTGCTGTTTGAATTCCCTTTAATATTTTTATTTTGCCGGATTGCAGCTGCTAATGGTTCAATAAATATTGCAAAGAGTGAAGGAGAGTGTGGGCAACCTTGCCTGGTGCCCCTTTTATGACTAACGCTTGGAGAGATTTCGCATGCTAAAGAATATTCTGAGATATATTCTGAGAGATAATTGTAGCTTCCAGATTGTGAATAGTGGAGAAGTCTATCAGATTAACTATTCTATGAATGTTGTTTGTGGAGTGTCTGCCTTAAATAAAGCTTACCTGGTCAGGGTATATTATTTGCGGAGTGGTTTTTTCTATCCTTGTGGCTAGGACTTTGCAAATATTTTTAAGATCTGCTTTAATAAGTGATATTGGGCCGTAACTAGCAGGGAGTGCAGTGTGATCTTTATCTGGTTTAAGGAGGAAGCAGATGTTAACTGAGTTCATATTTGGTGGGAGTAAACACCTTTCCTTGATTTGCATGACCATTCTGTAGAATGTGGTGCAAGTGTTAACCAAAGTTCTTTGTAGAATTCTGTGGGAAAACCAACCGGTTCTGGGGCTTTCCTATTAGGCATATGCGTGGCATTGATCTGTTCATTGTTTAGTTTTGGTAAATCTATGGTGTCTAGAAATGCGTCAATGTCAGAACTAACTGGATCAATTTGTGGTGTATATGAGTTTTTGTAGAAATCTCTAAAAGTTTTATTTCTTTAGGCATATGAGTTATTTTTCCAGCTGAATTCTTAATGGAGGAAATTTTGGCCTTTTCTTTATTTAGTTTTAGTTGATTAGCTAAGAATTTGCTAGATTTTTTGCTACGTTCAAAGTTCTCCAAGCGTAGTCTTTGCAACTGGAATTGAGTTTTTTTCAATCAGTTATCAGTTAGTTCATTCAGTTCGAGTTTTTAATTTTCTTAACTCCCCTTCTATATGTTCATCTTGAGAGGCAGGACGGGCAGTCTCCAAAATTTAATTCTGTTTAAATTCAGATTCCAATAATCTTTCTCTCTTTATAGGGGTATTGGGGGGATGGGATCATTTTACCTCGCATGACTGCCTTTGCTGCCTCCCAAAGAAGACATGGTGACGCTCCCGGAAGGTCATTAATCTCCAGAAATAGTATCCACGCTCTTTAAAAATATTTAACGAGGTCTGGGTCTTTAAGCAATGATGTATTACATCTGCAGTTTCTAGTCTGTGGTGCTGGACGGTTTTTCTGGTCCAACAGAGAGAGAATGGTGCGTGGTAATTGATAGAGATTGTCTGGATCCTTGATTCAGAGATATCTCTCATGACGGGGCTGCTGGTTAAGAAGTAGTCTATACAGGAATTTGAGTGTTGGATCTGGGAGAAGTAGGTGTATTCTCTGAGAGTGGGGTGACAGGAGCACCAAGCAACACAAAGAGCGAAATCACCCTTGTATTGTTTAAGTTTGTCTGTAGATTGCCAGTTCCAATACTTACCTGCGGTGCTGAGCTGATCAAGTTCTGGGTCACTAACAGAGTTGAAGTCCACCCCTACTATAAATGCTGTGTCTGTGTGTGCAGACAGTATGGCGTAGAAGGAGGAGTCATCAACATTTTGGCCATACAAATTTGCAATGCATAAATCTGTCTTATGAATTGATATATTAATTATTTTAAACATACCTTCTGGGTCTGTAATAGTGCTATTGTGAGTTAAATGTATTTTCCTATTGATCAAACCTTTTGTTTGGAGTTAAAGCTAGCTAGGTCAGTATGGGGGGAATTACGTTGAGTGAAGTTAATGATCTACTGTCGTACGTGGAATTGAATTCAAAGTGAGAAATTACTGAGTGTGGTCATAGTTGATTAAGTATATGCTTTTTGTGTGTGTGCAACTGTGTATGTGTGTGTGTGTGTGTGGGAAACTGTATGCAGAGGTAATGTGTGCATGGGAGCCTGCATCAGCAATGGCGATAGGTGTATGTGTTATCTTTATGTGCGGATGTGTTTGTGTGCTCATGCTTAAAAAACTGTATAAGCATGTGTGTGTGTGCAGTTGCATGGGAGCCTATATGAGCAGATTCTGTGTGTTTGTGCGTGGGTATGTGTAATACATGTAAACGAGTGTCTGTTGGGTAATCTGAGTGAAGAAAGGAAATGAGAGTGTGCACGCACACGCGAGTATGTGTGGACGCTGTGGGCTAAACATTGTGTTGATGTGATGCAGATAAGAATCCTGTGAGCCGCGCAAAGAAGGGACAAAAAAAACAGGAAGGGGAGAGAGACACAATAACAAGGGATGAGGGAGAAAATAAAACATACCATGGGCTTTGGACAGATGGAGAAGTGCGTTGTGCGTCCTGCATAATGGCCAGACGTTTACATCATTGAACAACAAAAGAAGTAATTAAAATATAGCTTTTGTGTAAATTGATACATATTACCTGCCGTGATGAGGTAACCTTGATGAGGGGAGAGGGATATCAAACCTGTTTAATAGAGCCAAGTAGTGGCCTCCCTGTTGCGGTACAGCGGGCCGTTCACATAAAGGTTATCCACGGAGATAACAGTGCTTCATCCCTCCTGGACAAATTTCTTCCTCAGAGGGAACAGGAGTCTGTGCCGATCCAGGATCTCCTTTTGGAACTGGTCGTTGACACTTTAGTCCGTTCCTCTCAGCTACCTACCCGGCCTTTGCTCCTCACCATCTCCTTCTCCTTAAAATGTTCAAAATTGGTGATGATTGGTCTCGGTCTCCGACCGTCCGGCCGCTTCCCTCCTAGTCAGTGCAGTGGTGGAAGGCGATGGTCCTGACGGCCTCTGATTTGAGTTTCAGCTTTTTCTTGATAAACTCCTTGATGGCCGCCTCCGGGTCCTCCTCCGCCTGCTCTGGAATCCCGGAGAAGAAAAGGTTGTCTCTCATGCTGCGCGACTGGATGTCTAAGATTCTTAATCGGACTCCTTAATCGGTTTGTTTTATATGGTGGGCCATGTCACTCCCTCAGTGAGGGACTTGACCGACTCCCTTAGGGCCTCGTTCTCCACAGCACGTAGAGCGGCCGTCTCCCAATCAGAAGATCGGAAGGTAGCCGGTTCAAATCCCACCAGGGTCTACCTGTCGTAGGGTCCTTGAGCAAGACCCTGAATCCTTAGCTCCCCGGGCGCTCCACGAGGGGCTGCCCACTGCTCCCTCAGGGATGGGTCAAATGCAGAGAAGTAATTTCACTATGTTGTACTGTATGACTATGTGACTAATAAAGGATTCTTTCTAAACGAGACAACTTGTTACTGGCTAAATTCCTGGGATTCCCATAGCCCCTGAAATTCTGTTGTGAACTTCCAACAAAAAGAGAGATGTGCGTCAAATGTCGACAGTGTCAATCTATTTTTAAATTAGCCTATGAGTAGAATTGGAGTTTGAACAAGAATTACTTAACAGATTTTGTTTGCACCCCGTCTTCAACCCCCGCACCTGAGCACCTGCTGCTTCCTGGTCTAGCCGCGCATGCTCTGTCCTACTTCGGCTATCAAAAGTGCTGGATTTCTTTTCTGAAACCACATAAATATCATCCTATTTCTTCTTATTTTCTTCAACGAAGGTCGAAGTTTCAGCTAAAAGTGTTACCTAATGCATGCTTTAAGTTTATATGCGGGGAAATACCAACTTAAGAATGCCATTTTTTTAATATCTTTAAATCAACAAGCATATCAGCTCTTGATATTGATTCATTACTCTGTCTGTACATCTACTAGTACAAGTTTTATGTCCCTCACCTACGTAAAAGTAGGAAAAGACCCGCCCAGTGGTAAAAAACTATTTGAGTCTCCTATGTATTGCACCAACCCTTCCAATAATGAAAAGTCCCTAACATAAATGAATAGAATTTTTTCCTGTTGCAAACAACAAAAAATGTTCTCTACTGAAATGTGCAATTCAAATGTTAAGCGTAGCATAAGGGTACATAAAAAATTCAGTCAACCCAATTAATATTAATATCTGAAACAGAATATTGTTTGGGCAAATAATCATCAATTCAGTCATATCAAAGTTTTTTCATGTTCAGTGTATTTGCATGCGTGTTATTTTAGGTTCATGATGGTATTAACCTTTCAGGGTCAATTGTAATTCTTGTGATTATTTTGACTCCTGGTTCGGAAATTGATTCCATATTAGTACTTGAAAATGGCAGATTTCCGTTGTTTTGGTTCTTCTTGAAAATTTTGTTAGATACTGATTACTTTGATTGACAACTGTCAAACTATTTCACACTTGAGAAAAAAAAGAAATAGAGACTAACAGTGCTTTTGTTCTGTTTTTTATTCATTCTTCCTGCCTATTATCTTTTATTCTTCCCCTCCATCTACTTGTTGTTGATTTCAACCTTCAATGCAAACATCTCTCCTCTCACTTATCCCACCAATCTGCCACTTTGTATGTTGTTTCATTTTTCTATTGTCTCTTTTCTCTCTCAGGTGAACAAGCAGCAGTTGCAGGCAGTGAAGGAACGCTTCCTGGCTTTTCTCAATGGGGAAACTCATATTGTGGCAGATGAAGCATTCTGCAATGCTGTGAGGAGCTATTATGAGGCAAGAGCATTAATTTTAATGTTTTTCTCTATTATGTTCTTGTACTACAAAAAAAAATGTTCTTGACCATGCAAAACGGGACTTATAGGGTTACTTTAGTCCATGTTTTACAGGAAATGCACAAGCTAGATCTCCTCAAGAACACTTCACAGAATATATGACAATTTCACACATGCTTTGCTGGATGCCTAAGGCTCTCTTCACTTCAAAAAGTGAAGATATAATACACTTAATAAGGTGGGCAGAAGCAGGTGGTATTTGAGTTATAATCAGGTCTTTCACACCTTTTTATACTTTCATACACTTATTCCATTTTGTACGAAAGTATAGCCGCGAATCAGGGCAAGTAAACTTTCCAAAAGATTTTAACCCTTTTTTACAAATTTGGCGCCAACCTGAAAAAGAAATGGTAATGACACGCAGTCACACTAAAATGATGTACTACTTCATACTTAAATAGAAAATTACAACAATAGATTTAAGCAGCAAAATCATATCCGTCTTCTCAGACAAAAGCTTTTTCAGTTTTCCGTTTCATTTGCTCCCTGAGTACCCCGTCCTCCTGAAAATTCTTTCTCCAGTTCTTGTGCAAATTTTGCCTGTTGGCGCAGGGAAAACCTCTGTTGCCCGCCAACAGAGATTTTTTTTATTGATTGACAATTTCTTTTAGAATGATGTATTAGACATATTCTGAATGGAAACATCTCACCTGCCTCAACGAGAGACACAAATTTAAACCTTCCCTTGTCAACTGTTGTTGCAACAGAAGAATTACGAGTTTGGAGAGGAAGGACTGCGGTGAATTTCCTCAAGTTTCTTTTCCTATTTTTAAACATTCATTCTTATAAAGATAAAGGTAGCGTTTATTAGTCCCACAATGGGGAAATTGCAATGTTACAGCAGCAGAGCATGTTACAGAATACAGAATAACAGAATAACAGAGCATTATGTGCAATTAAATTAAATTAAATTATCTATTGCTCCTCTGCTTTCTTGTACCATCTCTTCACCGCTATTCTTTTTCTTTACCTCCTCTGCTGAAGAGCCTACCTGCATCGTTAGATGGGGATCTTATCAGCCACTTGCAGCATATCTGCTTAATTGCCACCCCATGTGAGGTTAGGGGATCTCTCCGAATTACTCAGAATATGTTGCTTTAAAAGAGCTGAGGGACTCAAGTGTTATAATATATTAATTATAATATAGAATCGTCATTACCAATACCAGTGCTGCCGCTGATACTTTATGTTAATGTGATTACTCAAAAACTATATAATGGGTAATTATAAAATTATATACTCACATAGACGTAAATGTGAGGTAGAACTGGAACGTTTTTGGGAATGTTTGGTTTTATATTTCTGACATAAGGAGGAGCTTTATCTCCAGAATGGTCAGGCCATTATTTCTCAACGGTGTGATTTTGTGCAAATAAGGTTCACATGAATCGACCCGAGGAGATTTATCTTGTACACATCATGATTTACACTTATAGTTCATAAGTTACTCTCTAGGGGAGCTTTTTTTTTTTAATATGAAAAACACAGTTTTTAGTACATAACTTCCTAACTATTTGTTCAATTTAGTCCAAATGTTGTGCATATGAATTGACTCAGATATCTTGTAATTATCATATTTTACTTACTAGGGGGAATTTTTTTTTTTTTACAAAAAACATTGTTTTCTGGACATAACTCAAAAACAATGTCATGAATCATTTTCAAATCGACAGACAGGGAGCCGGTAAGGAGAACAGGAGAGAGCTGGAGTGTAAAAGAGAGGGAGGGGCCAAGAGAGAGGAGATGGGAGATTGGGAGTTGGTAAGGGATTGCGAAATAGATAAAATCCGAGTGTGCGAGAGGGGAAGAAAGAGAAAAAAAATGTTTCTGAACTTTTTAGTTTAAATTTGATGCATATGAATGAAGTAATGGATATCTGTCTTGTATACAATACATTGTGGTTTACTCTTATATCTTAGATTTAACTCGCTAAGTCGAGCTTTTTACGAAACACTGTTACTCTGAAATAACTCAAAAACTATTTCATGGATCACCGTCCAAGTATGAACTGACATAGGACAAGTAAAGATCTATCTTGTGTATGTAAAATGTAAAACACTGTAATTGGGAATTTTAACTTAACTTTACATATAATTTGGGGAGTTCAATCCTCCAATTCCTTATACAACACAGAGGATTGGGTACTTAGCCTTCTATCTTAGCTAAAAAAAAATGACTATTTGAAAATAAATAATAACTCTTATTGTCTTATTATAATTTTATCTTTTGAATAAATAAACAAATAAATAACTGTTACATATCAAAATAAATTTTCATTTGTGGATGAATAAGCATTCAAAATTCAAAATTAACATCTTACAATTAATGTATTTCATTTTTCAAAATAGATAACCGTTAATAAATAACTATTAGAGTCTCTTGGTAGACATATGGGGCATATGGATTCATTATTTTTTTCTCAAGGGACTTTAGGAGCTACTTAGTTCGCCCCTCAATATCCTTAAAAATAATATTCAGCGCAGTGTCTCATTAAAAAAACACTCAAGTTTAATTGACAAATATATGTTAAGTGAAATAATTTAATTGTACATCCTTGTTTATTGTTTGATTATGGTCACATCGTCAATGCTAATTCCGTTGGCAGGAATGTGACAATTCCCAATATGTTTTAGCATTGCGCCAACGGACCATTATTTTCCTACATTTTTATGGGGCAATAAAATATTCAGACTTCACATGGAAAACCTTTGTCTCTCATTTAAAGAACTTTTTATCTCCCAATGTGAGCACTAACGTCCAGGGAGAGCAGAATAAAAAGACAAAATTAAACTGCAGCCACTGGCTGAAATTGGCTGTACCCATTGGTCCGCAGGTGTGTATGCATCTTCCTGGGCGTGTCTTAATTCACCCATGGAGGGCCGCCTATGTAGAGCCATGGAAACAAAGAATTGTTCCAAGAAGAAGTCAATTTTCCTTCCTAGTCATCATAATAAAATGTCCAACTTCTTTTGTAACAGCTAAGTTATCTGCCAAACTATTAAATTGACACCTTTTCCATAGTTGTCTTTGTCAATATATTTAAGCTCCAAAATGCCATTTAAGAATATTACATCATTTTCCTACTTGGCCCGCTAAAGTTGAATACAATCGATGGATAAGATACAAAAAAAACAACTGATTTGATGACCGAAAACTTAATGGCTTATGCCTTGACTCACCATTAGATCTCTCCACACATCCTGTCAGAATGACAATCACTGTTTTGGATGTTGATGCTGTCATAGAACCAAGAACTGATGAGCAATCAACACAATATAGAGACCCGATTCTTCCCTTCTCATACTCGGTAATTAACACCCATGACTGCACGTCAGCCCTTCTAATTAGCACCTTATCCATAGTTACAGCTCATTTGCATCACAGCATGACAAGACACAAGTTTCCACACGTTTAGTCAGTGAGATTTTAATGTGGAGAATATTAAGTGAAAAGATTTCTGCATAGCCATGATTGCATGATTGAGTTTACATTTTCATTTAAATAAGATACCAAAATGCTCGAAACAGAAGATTAATTAAAATTTTGTAAAATAATGGATCCTAAATGCTGACACAGCTGGAGATGAGAATTATCGTCAACATCATAATCCTCATCTTTATCACATTTGTATACACTACACCAAAGAATATGAGATCATTATATATTTCATTTTAAATACTGAAAGGCCTCGAAGAAGTTGATTTAGGGCTGTAGAATCAGATAATGCAATCAAACAACTACACACTGACTTTCTATGACATATTTAGGAACTTATTCATGTAGATTTGAAACTCTGAAGTATGCAAATTTGTAAATTATGAAGATAAAGGTGTGCCATGTGATTGGCAGTCTTATTGATGGGCACAGGCAGGCTCATATTTTTTATGGCAACTAACCATCCCATCAGTGTAATTTCAATGTCAGTTGTTGATATGTGCAGCATGATAATTCACATGGCACACAAACTGAGTCGAAGGCTCACACATAAAAGGCATGTTTAAAAAACGCAAACAACTACTTCGTCTAAAATAAGCCACAGAATTTGATAATCTAGAAAAGAAACACATCTCCCGGAGGAACATAGGTCGTCATTCAGCAAAATCTTCCTGAGTTTTTTCATCAATTGGTTCTTGAGAAGACTCACAAGAGAAGTCAGCCTCAGATTCACGAAAAAACAATCTTATTCCACCAAATTGTGCACTCCAGTGTTCTTACGTTGATGCTCAAGAGCTAGTTAGAGTGCACACAATAACCACCGACATTGGAGGGAAGAAATGTGAAGAAAATGCCAAAGAGGGAGTGTAAAGCTTTTGGAGCACTGGACTCTAAATAGAAATTGAACACTTCTGAAGTTGAAATATTCCTGCAAGTGGTGAAAAACTATATGGCTGTCTTATTTAACAGTGTGACTTTTTAGCTCTTGTCAAAGTCACTCAAAGTTGGAACCTGTCTCTTTAAAAGAAAGAGAATAATGTACTTCAGTTGAACACCAATAGACAAATATATAGTATGTTTATCCAGCATATTTTATATACATTGACATTCAAATGTGTATGTTAATCTAGCAGGTAATAAATTGTGATGGAGGTCTTTAATTGTATCTTCCACAATAATATAAACAAAATTAAATTAAATCAACCTCAGACTCAACTGTCCCCGAAAGCCCCAATTTTAAATGCATCAAAGAGTGAAAAAATTTAAATGCCAGGACAGAGCTGATGTTCGGTGTGTGGAAAGAGTCAAATCTCTGTTTTCTTTTCGGGCCATACTCTCTGTTTTTTGACAACTTTCTGTTGTCACACAAACCGAAGCAGTTTGTATGTGTTTTACACGCTGCTGATGATTCATACATGTTTGCGGTAGTTTGTCATTATGGCTTGACAAACACAAATTGATACTTTACAGAAAGTCGATAAAACTGGCGACTGATACTATATCAGATACCGGTGAAAAGATTTGAGCCTGTCATATAAGAGCACTCATCATCTTGTGTGAGTTCAAACCTGCATCTCCTTTTTCCCTGTAGTTGCTGCTTCTTCAGCCTCAGTTTTTTTTTATTCTCCACAGTTGATCATGCGGAGATAATGATAAATCAAACACCATCTCTGCTGTTAAGTTCAGAGACCTGGTCGCTTCATTGAAGGACTGTTGACATTTCCAGCTGTCCACTAATAAGAGATCCTCATTAATAATAAATAACAACAGTTATTTTTTTCTCAAGGGACTTCAGGGTTAAGCTGAAGAGTATTTCTCCAGCTTTTTCAAAATGCATTATTTCGCATTTAACAATTAGCCCGATTCAAGCCTCTCTTTACTGGTTACGAGTTAGTTTTAGAAGTGATTTTAAAATTTTGCTGGTTACTTTTAAAGCCCTTCACTGCTTAGCTGCCAGCTATATCATTGAACTGCTCCGTTCCTATGAGCCTGGGCACACTCTCAGCTCTTCGAACAGAGCTCTGCTGGCTGTTCTTGAGTCCCGCCTCAGGATTAAGAATCAGAATCAGCTTTATTGGCCATGCATATGCATACAAGGAATTTGACTCCGGTTAACTGAGCTCTCACAGTACGAACGTCATATAAAATAATTTTAAATTAGATGGACAAGGCAATAAACAAATAAACAAGCTATAAATAAATGGAGATGTTCTTTTTTACAGGCTAAATACAGTTAAATATATATGTATTAATATGTATATATAAATATATATGACAGTGCAAAGATGTCAGAGTCATGACAGTTGGAGGTAGTTATTGTGTAATGGGGTGATCCAGGTTTTTGTACAACACTGACACTGGTTTGATTGTTCATCAGGTTGATGGCCTGTGGGTAGAAACTGTTCTTGTGTCTGGTAGTTTTGGCGAACAGTGTTCTGTAGCGCCTGCAAGAGGGGAGAAGTTCAAACAGGTTGTGTCCGGGGTATGATGGGTCTGCAGTGATCTTTCCTGCCCATTTCCTGACTCTGGAAGTGTTTAAGTCCCGGATGGAGGACAGGTTGGATCCCACGATTTTTTCTGCAGATCTAATTGTCAGTTGTAGTCAGATCCTTTACTGTTTGGTAGCAGATCCAAACCAAACAGTGATGGATGTGCAGAGAACAGACTGGATTACTGCAGTGTAAAACTGGATCAGCAACACCTGACGCAGGTTGAGCCTCCTAAGCTGGCGTAGGAAGTACATCCTCTTCTGGGCCTTTTTGATGATTGTGTTTGATGTCCACTTAAGGTCCTGAGAGATTGTAGTTACCAGGAACCTGTAGGATTCCACAGCAGACATAGTGTTGTTCAGTAAAGTGAGGGGGGGCAATGATGGGGGGTTCCATCCTGAAGTCCACTCTCAGCTCTACAATTTTGAGCTTGTTCAGCTCCAGGTTGTTGTGACCACACCAGACCGTCAGCCGTTCAACCTCCGGTCTGTATGCAGACTCGTTGCCATCCTAGATGAGCCCGATGAACGTTGTGTCATCTGCAAACTTCAGGTGTTTGACAGATGGTTCGTCAGAAGTGCAGTCATGAGTGAGAAGAGTATTCCTGGTACGATTGTGTTGAACGTTGAACTGAAGTCCACAAACTTCACTTCAGGGTGACTGATCTTCTTTTGTCAGAGCTCCTCAGCTCTGGAACAACCTGTCGGAAGAGCAGGTGCTTGAAGAATCACTAAAATCCCTTACTTCACTTCTTAAAGCATATATTTTCAAGAAAGCCTTTTAGTAATCTAAACACACAATGTCATGCCTGTCTTATATGGTTTTTAATAATATATATAATAATTTAAAGGGATGTAACGATGCATTGCGAGACGGTTAAAAATTGATACAAATGTATGCGGGGTCTAAACGTTTGAGATGAAAAAAATCTACAGCAATGCCCTTTTTAAAAGCAGAGGAAGTATTCTTTATTCAATTTAATTTGTTCGACGTCATACGTCACTAGGTGTTTCTACGAGGTTTATCGCTGTCAGATTTTGGATCAGACAGAAAAGGAGAAAAGTTATTTTAGACCGAGGGTGCACAGACCAGTTTCAAATCGGAAATGTTTTACTCTCATTGATGGTGTCTTTTAATTCCTTGTTTTTATCTTGTCAAGCACTTTCTCACTTTATTTTTTTTTACCCAAACCGAATTGAATAATGATTTAGTACCTAAACTGGTGAAAACAATGTAGGTATTTGCAGGCTAACTTAAAAATCAATGTTGTTTTTGATATTAAATCCATTGTCAAAAATAACATTGCATTACTTAAATATATCAATGTATAGTTTTATGACTTGAAAAACTTAATTATTTTATGGCTTCCTTCAATGACCATTTGCATGGAAATACCCAATATTCTTGACATTCTGTTTTGTCCGACATTTTTTCAATGTTAGCTTATCGATTGAAAGGATTTACATCATTATGATATTCCTGTATTCATTTTTGTGGGAAGCCTGGACGTAGTGGTAGAATTTTGGTTGGAGGCAGACATGAGAAACTTATCGCATTGTTAAAGAATGGTCTTTATTAACAAAAGAAAGTGTTACATGTGCTATCAAAAAAGGTATATACAAGCATAAAAATAGGACAACAAGCAGTTAATTCTGATAAACCGAAGTTACTCAACTCATAGTAACTTTAAATAAAAAAAACAATGCACTCAGCTTGACAATGAAGTTCCTTTCCCTTTAAGAGCCACAGTAGACTTTCTTCACAGCAGGAGTCAAACTACTACAGAATGTTCCATTATTTCAGGTAATGATACTGATTCTCCTAATTATGTAACGCAACAAATGTCTTTGTTTCTACAATGAACAAAATAAAACATACTTAACCATTACTTACTAGATCAAAATCCAAGAACTTTGGCTGAATTGTTAAAAAAGAGGCCAAAAACAAATAATCCATCATAGTTGGGACTGTGAATTGATTTTGAATATTTTAGTATTCTGTTTCCATAACGTTGTTTGACTCACTATGGACAGTTTTAAGACTAATTGTCAATAAAGCAGAAGCAGAGATATGATCTTATTTAGACTGTAGCATCAAGTATACGGTAGAACTATAGTCTCCAGAGGTCTTGTAAACACTTCCTTTTCACATTCTCACATCCTTTGTGTTTAGTGTTAGTGATCAGAATGTTCAGTGGATGCTTGAGCTTCCTTCTTTGTTTTTAAGATGTCATGTTCAAGGCTAATATGTCCACTTGGCATTTAGGGGGATGGACATGACATGTCATGATTTGAGCAAGTGTTTTGTTATACACTTTGAAAAGTTGATGGTTCAACACAGAGGCATTAATGTATGTAAATGTTTTAATACAATTTAATATGCGCGTTGTAGAAATACATCAGTCTATTATAGATTTATTGTTATGTATTGTTGTCCTTGTCTGCTTGTTCTCTGTTCACTGAGTAAGAATAAACATGAAGATACAAAGCAGGGGGTTGCTTCTCCATTGGAGCGCCAAATCAGAATACCATTTCCCTTTCGTGTTCTGATTTGACACAAAATCTAAGACAAAACAGGAAAATCAATCCTTGCGGTGATTTAAAACCTTAACCAAATACTCCAATTACTCCTGAAAAATGACTGGTCTCCTTGAAACACAGCAAACAACTGTCAGTGGATGCTGTGGTACTCTTCCGCTGTGATATTCAAATTTCTGTCAGACTGATGACTTCCGCACCCCAACTACTTCATGGTTGATCTGTGGCAATTTAAAAAGATAAATAGTACTGGTGTTTTAAAAGATTCTGCAGCTTCACTTGCGGCAAAAAAAAGAACCCCACGTCCGTTCCTTTAATCTACACATAATCCGGTTTTCATTGGACTTGAAGTAATTGGTTTTTAGAATAACCTCTATCAGATCATTACAGCTGGAAGATGATCTATTCCAGGCTTGCAAAATGACACATTGCCTGAGGAAAGCGCCACTGTGGGAGGTTCAATTTAAGATTTGATTGAGTTTCACTTGGGAGCCGAAGTCCTCCCGACTATCAAACAGTATCTTTTCAGCTCGCAACCCACTAATCTCAGGTATATAAACATCACATTCATGTGATGCCCACCCTAGCATTGAGCTCATTACAGTCATTGTAACCACAGCTCTTTGGTTGTTTCTTTCATTGCTGATAAGAACTGTGAGTACATACGGTGTGCTAAATGTGTAGCAGGACCTTGAGTAATTTTGGTCTGCAATGCTAGGTTACTTCTTAGTAGCAACACCCTATAGCATTTCTAGCTTTTGTCTATTTTACTCTATATGGATCGACATGGAATCATAATTTACAAAACAGACCTCATTTTATGCTGAAGAAGACTTAGAAAGTAGTAAATGAGACCATCAACCCATTAGGATACTGTGTGTTGAGCAAATAAGTCAAATATCCTTACATTGAAAAAATAAATTGTACTTATTTTTTAAACCAATGTAACCACCCACTGTTGGACATTAGATAAATGAGTCTTCTGTTTCTTTAATCATTCCCTTTAGGAGTGGTAACAGCGGATCATCTTGCCCTGTCATCAATATCTTCATCTGTCACACAAACAAACTACACGTTCTCACTCACCACATCCAAAAACATCCCCTTTGGTCGTCCCCCTTTTTTTTCTCCTTCCTAGCAGCTCCCTCAATCTCGTATTCCTCCAGAACTGCTCTCATGGTCTCATTTCCTCCTGGTCGTTCGCCCATGCTCCTGGACAAGGGTTGGTTGGGCGACCACTCTGCTGTGCCCCACGCTCTGTGTTGTTGTGGGTTCTGGGTTTTCTTGCAGCTGCGGGGCGTACTGAGTTATCTGGCTTCCGTTGGAGTTTCAAGGGTCCTGTGCACTGGTGTGGGTCTTACTGCATGATGCTGACCCAAAAAACAAAATTTACCACAAGTCGATTTTCAGTGTTGATGGTGGCCACCTCTGGCTGTTGAGCCAGTGTTTGCGACCCACATCACCACTCTGTGTTATGTTCTTTGATCTCTCAAGTCTCTGTGCTGGCTGGTGGTGGTGCATGGAACACAAACCAGTACACCGCTCATTAGTATTACTGCCTGTCATCTTGTCCTTGTGTGTTTGTTTGTTTTGCCTTTGGGTTTGACAAAAGGCGGATCACTCCCTCTTTGTTGAGAAATAGCTATTCATTTCAAATAAAACAATTGTGGCTAGTTTTTCATTGAAGGCTGGTGGTGGTCAAATGTATATATTCATACGCACATAAGAACAAGGCTTCCAAATCAAAAGGGTTTCATAGCTTATCCTTGGTGCAGTCCGACTTCCACTGTGACCCCATTCTTCCGCACACCTCCCGTCCTACAGCTCTCATACATATCCTGTATCAGTGTAACATACTTCTCTCATTCCAGACTAACGATGTCATATTAAATCTTGATATCACAATTGTTGTCAGAGAAATAATCATACTTGTGAAAATTAGCAACACTATGTCAAGAAACACAGAGCAAAGAGTTTACAAAGCTGTGTCTATTGATGCTTGCGCGTAAGTGCTGTTCATGGCATTATATCAACTTTTATTTCCAGAGGTGTGTTTATGTAGGAAGGTTTGTGTACATCACATTCACCCCAATCTGCCATGAGATTAAAACTCATGGCAGATTGGGGTGCCAGAGCTATTTAGTCTGGAAAGCTAAAATAGCTCTGGCACCTTTCAATCGATGCCAGCATGAACTTTTTTTTTTAACAGTTTAAGCCACAGAACCTCTTCAGTGGGATCTGACAAAAGGGACTAACATCATTTTACAGATATGTCAAATAGTCTCATGGACATCCAAAGCATTTTCTGGTTTTGATTTTCCTGTTTCCAACTCATTATTGTCAGGACAAAATGTTTACTTGCGGCTGAATACATCGAAACACTACAAGTGCCATGATGATCAGATACTCAGTTGTCAGCGGTTATATTAATGTGGCTGACAAATGTGTGTCCCAAGACGTAAATTTCTCCTAGAGGCAGACACGTCCCCTCCCACTGTTACTTAAATAGCTCCCTTTCAATTGACTTTCAATACATTGAATTTCGTTGCTATTATAATGGAGCCAGTATGACGTATGTGCTTGATGTGCCCCGAGTGTGTCTTTTTGCGCAAATGTGTCAAAGCGTGTGTGGCATGTGTCTGCGAGTTCGTGCATATGCCTGAGCGTGTGTTATTGTAGCCGTTTGTAAGTGTGTCTGGCATATCAATAGAAGACCCTAATTTCCTGTGCATGCGATGTGATAATAATAGGACTGTTTTTATTTTCTAAGTCTGGTGCGATTCTCTAATTGAAATGAGGGTGCATAAGAAGCAATAGCATTTCGACCGATTGAGAAGAAGGCAATTGATGCACTCACTTCAAATTTGAATATGAAAACTCTCCCAAAATCACTTAAATTCATCAGGAAAGTATGCGGTGGAGAAAACCTTCTAAAAGTTTCTACTTTTTTTACATTGACTTTTGCAAACAGGGATGGAGGAATATCCTGGTGTTGTTGCGACATATTAAATGATTTGGAGGTAATAAAAGCAACTTTCTGATGGCTGGATTGAATGGATGGATATTCATCATCCATCAGCCAAGTGGACCAGCCAAGGGTTCATTAAGAAGATATCCAAAATGGTCGCACATAGAGTTTCAGTTACCTCTGCCATTTCCACACATTAACGTGTTATGCACAGTTTGGTCATACTGGTACCCACAGACTAATGTGACTCAAGACGGGAAAGAGATTTCCTCGGGCCTAACACATAAACGTGACTTAAGTAATCAACGTTTATCGCGAACACTATTAATCATGAAATAGCTACGTCAGACCTCCTCAGGCAATACCACAATTTCTCCCTTTCGTACACTTTCTCTAAATCCATAAAGACACAGTCCCATAACTTTTGGCCCATCTCTTCTTCTATATCCGTACTCTTAAAAAAGCATGTGCAGTGCTCACAAATTGTAACCTCTTTTTAACCTAGCGTCCACTACTTTCTCCCAGATATTCATTTTGTGGATCATAAGTTTTGTATCTCTAAATATGCTAAAATTGTTGCTACTTGTAAAAACCTGTAAAAACTAGAACAGTCACCTTCTCCCGCTCAGCCCGCTGGTTCACCAGCGAGCTACGGGAAATGAAGGCAGCTTGGCGTGTCGCCTTGAGCGGCGTTACAAGGCTTCAGGTCTCACTGTCCACAAGCTAGCCTTTCGGGAACACCAAAAGGCCTACTCAAAGTCCCTTAGAGAGGCTCGGTCACTGTCCTACTCCAACATCATCAAAACCAGTCTTGGAAATTCTAAGCAGCTGTTTTCCACTATCAATCATCTTCTTAAACCACAAACTCCCCCACTTACAGAAATTACAGAAGAGCACTGTAATAATTTCATGGCTTTCTTCAAACAAAAATTGACTCAATCCGTTCTGTCCTTTCTGGTTCCTCCTCTGCGAGTAAGCAGACCTATCCAGTCTGCTTACTTGCAGTTTGAGATCTCCCAGCCTCTAAAGTGCTTCCCAGAAGTCTCACAGCAAGAGGTTGAGGTTATCATCAGGACGATGAAGCCCTCCACCTGTGCCCTCGACCCCTTTCCTACTGCCCTAGTGAAAACAAACATCTCTTCCATCAGTCCCCTGATCACCGCTGTAATGAATCTATCCCTCCAGGCCGGCTTTGTTCCGTTTGCCCTAAAAGCCGCCATAATCAGACCACTCCTCAAAAAACCCACTCTCGGTCCAGAACTTTTTGTTAATTACAGGCCCATTTCCAAACTACCATTCCTCTCCAAAGTTCTGGAAAAAGTAGTTAATGCCCAACTCCAGGACCACCTTAAATACAACAACCTCTTTGAAACCTTTCAGTCTGTTTTCCGCTCTGCCCACAGCACAGAAATAGCTCTGCTTAGAGTCACAAATGACCTACGAATGGCAGCAGATGCTGGTTCGCCTTCCCTCCTGATTCTCCTTGATTTGTCTGCTGCTTTTCGACACAGTTGACCATGGAATACTCCTACACCGCCTACATCACACCACTGGACTCACTGCCACCGCTGTAAATTGGTTTTAATCCTACCTCACTGACAGAACAGAATACTGTTCTGTCAGTGAGGTAGGATTGGGAGTTCAAGGTCCCGGACACACACTGTCACCTGTGGGGTCCCCCAGGGATCAGTCCTTGGCCCCATTCTCTTCATACTATACATGCTCCCCCTTGGCCGTGTCATCCGTCGATATGGACTCTCATTCCATTGTTACGCTGATGATACTCAAATCTACATAAAAGCTGACACATGTTCCTCCGCAGCCTCTCCATCCTCATCGTCATCCTCATCTCCCCTGCCCACTCTCCGTGCTTGTCTGGATGAGATAAAGGTGTGGATGAAAAACAACTTTCTCCAGTTGAACAGCTCCAAAACCGAAGCTATTTTAATTGGCACCCCACATCGGACCCAGTGTTCCTCCATAACCAGTATTACCTTCTCTGGTCATGACATTCCCCTCTCTTCATCAGTCACCAACCTCGGTGTAAGATTTGACCCTCAACTCACTTTTGAATCCCACATCAAACACATCTGCAAGATCTCCTTCCATCATCTCAGAAATATTTCCAAACTCCGGTCTTCACTCACCTTGAGTGATGCTGAAAAGCTGGTTCACTCCCGACTGGATTACTGTAACGCACTTCTCATCGGGATCCCTGATAAAAGTCTTCAAAGACTACAGTATGTTCAAAACAGTGCTGCAAGGATCCTGATGAGAGTGCGTAAACACGAACACATCACCCCCGTTCCTCATTCCCTTCATTGGCTTCCGATCTCCACCAGGATTGATTATCAGATCTCTCTCCTCACTCACCAGTGTATCCATGGTAACGCACCCCCCTACCTAAAAGAACTACTCACCCCACTGACCTCAACATGATCCCTCCGTTCTACCCACTCATTCCGCCTACTCCTTCCCCGGACTAAGCTCAGCACCATGGGTGATTGGGCCTTCTGTTCTGCTGCCCCTCGTCTGTGGAATGCACTCCCTGACCATCTGAGGGCTCCACAGACGACAGACACATTTCAAAAAGGACTTAAAACTTTCCTTTTTAGCAGAACCTATAACTTAAATTAACATTGCTGCTTTTTGGTCAGGCTTTTATATAGTTATTATTTTATTTTTTTATTGATGCTTTTATCTGCTTTTACTTCATAGCACTTTGAGATTTGATCCAAATGTAAAGTGCATTACAAATTAAATGTATTATTATTATTATTATTACTTCTTGAATGTGAGCAACAGTGCACTTTTCTTTCATTCTTTAGGAATCCTCTCATTCTCCAAGATACTGTTGAACAACAAAGTTAAATTCTCCTAGACCCCTCCATATCTCCCTCCAGAGGTGGTGGCGGAATAGGTAGTTTCAGGAGAATATATGTAGAAAAAGGTTAGCGAAGAAGAAGTCAGATAGCAAAAGAGATGAAGAAATTATGCAGGAGTACTAAGAGACTAAGGCAAAGAGTGAGAGGAGAGAAATGGCTAAACAAGAAGCCTGTGACAAGATGTATAAGAGATTGGACACTAAGGATGGAGAAAAGGACTTGTACACCAGGTAACGGTGGTTAAGGATTACGGATGGTAATGTAATTACAATTGAGGAGAATGTGAGGGCAAGATGGAAAGAGTTCTTTGGGGTTTTCATGAATGAAGAAAATGAGGGAGAGAGATGGGTTGAGGGGGTAAGGTGTGAGAATTGCAAGTAAACCCATAGATAGCTCTCACTTAAGGTTTAAGTGAGAGCAGTTTTGAAGAGAATGAAGAATGGAAGTTGGCCCCAATGACCAACCGGTGGAGGTATGGAGGTGTTTAGGACAGTGAGAAGTGGAATATTTAACTAAATTGTTCAACCCTATCCTGGAGAGTGATAGGATGCCGGAAAAGTGTACTTGTGCCAATTTTAAAGATCAATCTGATGAGCCACACAATAATGATTTGGGAAAGGATAATAAAAGCTGGGTTTAGGATACAGCTGACAATTTGTGAGCAGCAACCATGGTTTCCTGCTAAGAAAGAGCACTACAGATAAGATGATTGCTTTGAGAGGGCTGATGGAGAAGGTCAGAAGGAGTTGCATTGTGTCTTTACGGATTAAGAGAAGGCGTACGACCCGTGGCCTGCTAGGAATGCATGAGGAGGTCTGGAGTGATGGAGGAGTAAATTAGAGTTTTACAGGATATGTATGAGGGCAGCATGACAGTGGTGAGATGTGCAGTAGTAGTAACGAAATGGGTTCAATGTGGAAGTGGGACTGAATCAAGGATTGACTCTGAGCCCCTTGTTCGCTATAGTGATGGAAAGGCTGACAGATGAGGTTAGACAGGGGTGGACTATTATGTTTGCTGATGACATGATCTCTAGTGACAGTAGGGAGCAGGTGGCATAAAACCTGGATAGATGGGGTTCGGCACTGGAGAGGAGTCAGTAAGACAGAATACATGTATATGAATTAAAGGGAGGTAATTGGAACGGTGAAGAAGCAAGGAGTACAGCTGAATAAGGCGCAGGAAGTTAAGTTCTTGGGGTCAACTGTTCAAAGTAACGGAGTGTGGAAAAGAAGTGAAGAAGCGTTGGAAGTGTGGAGTGGGTGGAGAAGAGTCTCAGCAGTTATCAGTGACAGAGGAGTTACAACAAGAATGAAGGGAAAGGTTAACAAGATGGTAGTGAGACCAGATCTTCTGTCTAGTCTAGAGAGGGCTACTCCTACCAAAAGACAGAGGACAGAGCTGGGGTTGGATGAGTTGAAAAAGGCTAGATTTTCTTTGGGAGTGAACAGGATGGACAGGTTTAGGAACAAGCACATCAGAGGGACAGACCAATGTAGTTTTCTTGGAGACAAAGTTAGAGAGGTCAGATTGTGATGGTTTTAGATAGATAAATGGATAGATATAAACTTTATAAAACCCCAGAGGGTAAATTTATTTGTTACAGAAATTTCCCTTCTGGGGATTAATAAAGTTTCTATCCATCTATCTATCTATCTATCTAGCTATCCACCCGTCCATCTAATCTATCTATGGAAACCATCTCAATATGGTCTCTCTTCCTTTGTCTCGTCTTACTTTGGACACGTCTATAGGAGGTATGGTGGATATTTTTGGTAAAATGATGCTGGAGATGGAGCTCCCAGAGAAGAAACTTTGCAAAATTGGCTCCAATAAACACTGATAACACTCCCTGCTAGGTTGTCCCCTGACTTGGTGCACTTGGTTCTGGCGTATCTTGGCTCAGTCCTACTGGGTTTTCCCCATTTACTTACTCGAGCTGTTCATAAATGCTTTATGTTCTTTGAGGAATGCCCATAGACCAACGGCCGTCAATAGGCGGGCCGCACCTGCCCCGCGAGCTGCCTATCTGCGAACACTGAGCTGAACGTGTGACAGAAAGATAAGCTGCATGTAAACACCCTTTTCCGAATGGAAAGAACGTAGTAATCAAAATCCTTTCGTAAAGCCTTTCCGATAGCCAGTCGCTACATGTAAACGCTGTATCGGAAAGCTATCTATTTGAGTTGTATCTGGCAGACCCAGTGTTGTGACGTAATGCTCCGCTAAGTTTTTTTTCAGCGCCGCGGCGCATTTTAAATACGGCGACATCAAAACAGTACTTCGGACAGTGATTTATTCATTGCAACTATGAAATATTTTAACATTTTTGGAGGATTAGATGGAAGAGAGGGCACTTCCAGACAGGCCCTCTTAGTCGTATTCCTCTTCTGGGCACTTGTTGGCGGTCAGCACATCACTCACCGAAACATTATCGCCACCTTATGAACGGAGTGTGGGTCGTCTGCACATGTATGAAAGCGTTTCCGATTAAGTGAGTTGATGCATGTAAACACCGGGTCGGAAAAGATCACATGTCATGTAAACAGGCGACTGACATTGCAATTCAGAAAAGGTTTAATCAAAAGTAGTTGAAACTTTTTGACCTATTTTGATCCAGTAGGATCCAGGAGCAAAAGTCACACTTATTACCTGTAAGCAGTTTTGGGGGCAGCTTTAGCTCAGTGCTTAGAGCAGATGCCCCTTAACCCGGAAACCAGGGTTTGAACCCAGCCCCTGGCGCAACCTGCCGCGGATCCTTGAGCAAGAGCCTCTTACTTCAATTCCCCGGCCACTTAACAGGGGCAGCCAACTTCTCCCTCAGGGATGGGTAAATGTAGAGATACATTTCAACACATTGTACTGAATGAATTTACTGTGTAATATGTAATAAATAAAGTACAAATTATAAATTATAATTATTATTATAAACATGGCTGTCTTTTTGAATTTTGATGGTTTCATTGGGATATTTTGGGGTTAATGCTGTTGGAGTTCAGCATCTTCCTTTAATGTATACACCCAGCCTTTTTGGAAAACAGCTCGGGGATGTGGAGTTCCAGTCCTCTGATATGACTCTGAAGGCTCTGCTGATCTGTTGGTGGGATTGACTTTTTCCACCAACTATGCACCTAAAATGTTTTTTTAAGCCAAACGTTACTGGGCAACCAACCCCCTGGCTAAACTAAACTATGCTTCCCCAAATTATATGGCTGCAGCAGTCAATAACTATACAGAGACCATTGTGCAGAGAAACTACCTTTCACTGTCTTAGCGGCTGCCTTACTGTTGTGAGACTGTCAAATGGTCCTCAGCTTGACTGACACTTTAAGGACTGCAAATACTCCACATCTGGCTGTTTGCACAGCCCGGTGCTCTTCTGGTATTTTAATAATTCAGTGAAGTATAAAAGCCCCAATTAATTGGAGCAGCAGGGAGGGAGGATCTTGCCTGCTGATCGATTCATTAGTAATAATGGCTGACATTTGTGTTGCCAGAAAAAAGGAGTAGAGCCTAAAGTATCGAGAAATCAGCAGGCAGGGAGGATGCTATCTGACTGATGACCAAGTTTTGATGGTTCAGTGTGCACCAAGCCTAAATATTGGAGTATTAATTTCCTCAACAAAATTAACTGAACCACTGCTGGGCACCATCTTGCAACACAACGTCCACAACAGCATTTTATCTGTCTTTCTAACATACAGTACATTTAAAACTACATTACTTGGCACCAAAGGGCATTGCTAAATGAGATTGTGATGATAACTTTGGAATATATTGATTTTCAAATTTCATGAAATGAGATGCATAGCAGCCTGAGAGAACCATTTAGAAGGTATAGTGTCACCGAAAAACCTCCAATAACAATTTATCAAATGTCACTTCAGTATAAAATTCTAACTTCAAAGTTAAGAAAATCAATTTATTGTCTGAAGTTTCAGGACCAGTGAATCTAGATTAGATGGTATTACAAAATTTTAGTCTCGCGATATAAAAATAATACCCTTCAGAACAGGTAACCAGTCATTGATTAAGGCTCATAGGTTGCGTAGATAGGGGGTCCGGAGAATCTCCAGCGTTCTGACAGGAGGCTCTGAACCACCAAGGAGAGTTGACATTAACACACACACAACCTTGCATGCACACACACGCATGTGAGCACACTTGCCCCTATGTAAGTACAAATATTTGCTACAAATTACTGCTGTAAAGTACCTGTAGGTCTATATTCAGATGGTGTTTTTAAAGGTTTGCATCCATTGTTGGAACCATTTTTGTAAAGAGAACATTTTGATTTTTCTTGACATTTTGATGCTACTGACTGAACACCGTTACACTCAGCAGGGTCATTTGTTCTCTTTTTAAAACTCAGCACTGTGTTCATGTTTGGGCCATTTTGGTTGAAAATGGATAGAAAGAAAACAGTATTTACACTGACATGTAACAATGACCTGCGCTTGTCAATAGCCTCATTATCAAATAATTACGACCAAACCATCTCATACCTATCATCTCCTGCTCAGACAGGCTGTTAGTCATATTAGTACAGACTAATTACGATGCAGTTATAGTTTGTTTACTTGTTTGGATTTCTGTTGCTGGAACTCTGAATAGCCTAGTATTATATTTATGGTCTCCAATTTCATTGTGCTCGGTAGAAAATAGTCTAGACCTCGGACACAAATTAGCAGTGACAAGACTAGACAATGAGGGAACAAACACTAGATATGAAAACTATTTTCAAAATTTAACTTAATGTACGTTATACCTGATTTCCACTTCATTATAGAAACTTTGCTTGACTCAACTTTTATTTGGTCAAAGTAGGCAGTGATCTTTTGATTATCGGCACCGGGCGGCTTATTTTGATATGATCAACCGATTAGTCTCAGTATGGCTGATTGCGTTACATGCATGCAATGCACAAACACATCAAGCATGAGCTACCATGAATTTCTCACAAGCTTGGAAATCCTTCACTGTGAATGGGGTAAACACAAAACACACCCCGAGGAGGACAGAGCCTAAATTAATTAAGTCCGAACACATACACAATACTGACCAACATTACTTCCACTGTAATTATTCAAAATTAGAGCACTGAAAATCCACTGTCCATTATAGTTATTAAACTTTCCAAAAAGAAATAGTAATCGGCCAAAATCTAGTCAGTCTTTATAAAAAATGGATGATTGGCCAAGGAAATTGCAAAAAAAGGTACTTAATCTTTTATTTTTCTTAATTCATTGTTTTTTATGTCATTGTTCATTTTCAGAATTGTCTGGCCAAAATTTCTCAAATGGTCCTATTTAGTGCAAATTTGGTGAATGTAAATGCACTCCGTAGGTAGCCTGTTCAAGCCCCTGCAGGTATATATGTCGTACACCTGAACCAAAGATGTTCTCAAGGCGCTTCAAAGCCTTGAGAACAGCGCTTTATTTTCCCTTGGCTACTTATCTGTCATTTATACATCTCGTGCTTTTAGTGGAGTTTCCTGCTACAGGTAGGCCTTGGACACATGGGTACTGTCAACAACTGGCTTTTTTCTCTGCATTTGCAGTGTTATTGTATGACTTTGAAGGTTGTTTATTGTTTACTGAAACTAAAACAACTTACTTCCTTACTGCTAATAGATAACAATGTAGATTTGTAGAGGTGAAAGTAAAAATCGATTTGGCCATGTGGACTTCAGTCTCATTCTTCTGACTGGACAGGAGGAAAATAAATACCGACATTGAACCCAGGTAGAATGTTTTGGTAAATGTTGATCTCCTTGTGGTGAGAAGAAAACCTCTGGCAAATAGAATTCAGATTTTTAAATGGGACTGCTCTGGTACTTTGAAAGGTTAACTAATGCTGAGCATAACATATCTGGCAGGGCTTCCTGAAGAGCGAGCGTGTTTCCCGGATGGTGTACAGTGGCGGCTGCTCAGCCAATGACTTTCGCGAGGTCTTCAAGAAAAACATTGAGCGGCGGGTCCGAAGCCTCCCAGAGATCGATGGACTGAGCAAAGAGACTGTCCTGAGCTCCTGGATTGCCAAGTACGATGCCATCTACAGAGGGGATGAAGACATGCGGCGTCAGCCACAACGCGTGCACTTGAGCGCTGTGTCAGAGCTCATCCTTAGCAAGGAGCAGCTGTACGAGATGTTTCAGCAAATTCTGGGAATCAGGAAGTTTGAGCACCAACTGCTGTACAATGCCTGCCAGGTGAGGCACTAGAGGACAAGAGGTACAAACACACTTCCACCAATAATGTTTTTCTTTGAATGCTCACACGTCATCATCAGGAAAAACTGGCTGAATGATGACGTAAATGCTAGTGTTTCCTTTGCTAAATGCTGCCGCCTGTACTGTAATATACCCACTGAGTCACTCCAAATCCCAGCTCAGTCCTGTAGACATTGCTCGTTGATGTCAAATAGAGTTAAAAATTAAAAAATATGGTCAAATATATGCAGGCTCCCTCTAGTGGTACGCAGAGGAAGCTCTGAAATGACTTTTACTCAATTAAATTAGATTCATTTAAAAACCTATAATACTATCAAAATACTATAATAAATGAAATGAAAATATTGTAACAACTTCTGGGTTTTTGCTTCAAGATGGCGGTGTGAACCTCAGACCTAGACCTCACGGCTTAACAACATCCGCATGTACGGAATTAAAGAAGGCAGTGTAAGAGCTTCAATGCAAATGTTCATAAATATCTTTCTTAGAACTGAGCTGGGACTTGACTCCAACACAGATTTACAAATTCAGCGTGCACACAGTTCACTCGGCCCTAAAACCCAAGATTAAGCCTCTCCAGATTGGCCTTGGTCAACTTTCAAAGATATGATCCGAAAGATATTCGGAAGATATATATATAAAAATATTGAAAATGGCATGGGCAAAAAGAATTTACTACGAGGGTAGAATTATAATGGTCGCACACGACTTTCCTGCGGAGGTAAACGGTAAACACAAAGAGTAAGAAGGTATCAAGAAAATTCTCAAGGAAAAGTAAATATAATTGCAGACGCCTTAACCTGCTAGACTGAAAATTCACTGGGAAAGCCATTGTCTTCAACAATGCAACAGAGGCAGCAGAGGCAGCAGAAGCAGCAGAGGCCATGTGCAACAGAAGCTACACTGTGGACCCTCCACAGACAGATGGTACAAACTGGGAGCAGAGACTTTTGCAAAGCTCCACTCGGATAAAACCGATAGAAAGTCTGATGAGTCTGTATAATGTGAACTGGTTAAACAATCCAGTTAAGAGGAGTAGAGTGATGACCAAGATGAAAAGGGGAAAAGTCAAAATCATTTTCCTCCAGGAAGCTCACTTATCACAAAGTGACTATAAAAAGCTAATAAAATGTGGATACATGAATGCGTTCTGCAGCTCTTGCAAAAAAGTCAACAAAAGAGTTGTAGCAATACTCGTACATAAATCAATACTTTTTGCGATGATAAGGGAGATCCGAGATAATGAAAGGAGATATATCTTAGTACAAGGAAAAATAGAAAGTGAAATGGCTACTTTACTGTCTATATATGTACCTCCACAAAGTGACCAGACAATTATGAGGAGAGTCCTTAAACGTGTCCCCTCAGAATCACAAGGCATATTACTTCTTGCAGGGGACTTAAATACAGTTATAAATAAGTTGGATTCATTGAACATCAAAAGGATCATCACACCTCTGAATAAAACACTAAGAAAAGGTATCAGCGAGATCGGCCTACTTCACGTTTGGGGAGACCAACACCCAACGGAATAGGGAATATACCTATTTCTCAGCCCACTACTCCACCTAGTCAAGCATAGACTTCTGTTTTATTATATATATGTATATATATATATGACATAGGGCCTCTAACTGTGAAATATGAACTGAAAGAATTCCTGACCACTCACCGGTCCATCTAACAATGTACTTTGACAGTGTGCCAAAAAAAAGAAATTGGAGGCTCAACACAAATCTGCTTGACAACAATTTAATAGTTCAACAAATTGAACTTAAAACCTTACTTGAATTAAATGATAATGGGGAAGTAAACACAAACATACTTTGGGATACGTTAAAGGCTGTAATTAGAGGTAAACTGATATCGATAAGTACAGCAGTTAAGAAAGCAAAAGTAAATTAATTAATTGAACTTGATAAAACATTAAAATAATTGGAAAAACAACACAGTAAGAGACAGAGGAACCAGATAATGAGGGGAAAATAAAGACACTTGAAACCACAGATCTTGGAAAGCTATAAGGGGGAATAAGAGAAAAGCCTATTTTTTTAAGACAGTCGTTTTATGAATTAGGCCCTAAAGCTACCAAATTATTGACGAGGAAAATACGAAAAAAGCAGATCAAATAATCGATATACAAAATATAGTATCCTGATACTGGTCAGATAATCCATGATCTTGAAAAAATTGATCAGACATTTGAAATATATTATAGGAATATGTATGATCAACCAACACAATAAGACAATTTAATACATTTCTTAGATTTGCCTTCTATTGGAGAATTTCAAAATAAATGTTTAACTTCATGGATTACAGATAAAGAATTAGAAACTGCATTGAAAAACATGAAAACTAATAAGAGTCCAGGAACTGACGGCCTACCCTACTGAATGGTATAGGATTTTAAAGAAGATTTGATCCCGGTGCTTTTAAGATCTTTTAATTGGACACTTGAGAATGGGTTAGTCCCTCCCTCCTGAAACAAGGATATTATTTCAATTTTACCAAAGGAAGAATAAAACCCTCTGTAAATCTTACAGACCAGTTTAAATCTTAAATCAAGATTAAAAATGATTTACATCCAAAATATCTAAAAGATTGGAGTCCTTTACTTCAGAACTGATTGTTGATGTTCAGACTGGGTTTGTAAGGGGCGTTCAAACACAAGACAACATTAGATGCTCTCTCGACTTTATATAAAATATTGCAAAAAATAGAATTCTGTCTTGGCCAGTCTCAATGCAGAAAAAGCTTTTGATTGTGTAAGCTGGAAGTATCTGTTGTTGGTACTGTAACGGTTTGGCTTTTCTGAAAGCTCTATTAAGACTATTTTTAGGCCTTATATTCAGCACCTACAGCAAGAATTAAGATATGGACATCTTACACACCGTATCAAATTGGAAAGATCTACTTGTCAGGGATGTAATTTTTCACCAACTCTCTTCGCTCTTTATATATAACCCCTGGCACAGGCAATAAGAGAAGATGATATAATTAAGGGAATTATGGTCAGGTCAATGAATTGGAGTATAAAATTGCATTGTACGCAGATGATACTCTGCTTTATCTTGCTAACCTGGATGTGTTTTTCCCTGCTGTGTTGAATCTCCTTGAAAAAATACATATTTGGGTTAAAAACTTAAAATGCAAAAAACACAATTATTAGTTTTCAATTAAAAGACCGTCTTAGGGGCTCAGGCAAAGTTTGCTTGCTGACTGGTCTCAAAAAGGGATCAAATATTTGGGAAAAATATGAAATATGAATCCTCAAGTTTCATTCACCTTATCAACCTGGTTTTGTATTGTAAAACGATTAGATCTGGGAACTCAAGTGAAAAAACTTAGTTGGATTGTCTATGATACAGATTTCAAGCCAAGCCCTATGGAGTCTAGGTTCAAGTATTGGTTGGATATGGGTATCACTTCTTACAGTGGTATAATGACTAAGGATGTAAGAATAAGCTATGTGACCCTAAAAGAGAAATATAATCTGACAAAACATGATTTTTTTCAGATACTTACAACTACGCAATTACCTTAAAGGAATGGACAAAACTGAAAAGGTCCCGGATTCTGGTCGGATATTGCTATTGATCATTCAGGACCACACTAGCAGCTCAAAATCAATAATCTCGAAACTGTATCAGGGAATTGAAATGGGTGAACAAACTCCTCCAATTATATTAAGTAGAAATGGTATATAATAGTAGTATACCCTATGCAGAATGGGAGAGAATATGCATTTTTGAAGAACATTTGGGAAACCATAAAGTAGATTTTGGGCCTGCAAATTCCTTCGACATTTAAGATAATGTATCCGGGACTTCAACTGCAGGGTATTACAAAAAGCGATAGGTATCTGCTGAATGTATTTACGGCAGCAGCAAAAAAGTCAATAACCTGGAAATGGCTACAGGTTGATCCTCCCACATTAGATAATAATAAAAAAGAAATATATATCTCTATATATGTATGTATGTATGTATGTAAATGTGTATATATATGTATGTATGTGTGTGTATGTATGTGTATATACGTATGTGTATGTATGTGTATATATGTATGTATGTGTGTTTATATATGTATGTATGTGTATATATATATATATATATGTATATATATATATATACATATATATATATATATATATATATATGTATATATATATGTATATATATATATAGGTAGGGGGGTGCGTTACCATGGATGCACTGGTGAGTGAGGAGAAAGATCTCATAATCAATCCTGGTGGAGATGGGAAGCCAATGAAGGGAATGAAGAACGGGGGTGATTTGTTCGTGTTTACGAACTCTCATCAGGATCCTTGCAGCACTGTTTTGAACATAATGTGGTCTTTGAAGACTTTCATCAGGGATCCCAATGAGAGGTGCGTTACAGTAATCCAGTCTGGAGGAGACAAACACGTGGACCAGCTTTTTAGCATCACTCAGGGTGAGTGAAGAACGGAGTTTTGAAATATTTCTTAGATGATGAAAGGAGATCTTGCAGATGTGTTTGATGTGGGATTCAAAAGTGAGTTGAGGGTCGAATCTTAGGCCGAGGTTGGTAACTGATGAAGAGAGGGGAATGTCGTAACCAGAGAAGGTAATACTGGTTATTGAAGAAAACTGGGTCTGATGTGGGGTGCCAATTAAAATTGCTTCGGTTCTGGAGCTGTTCAACTGGAGAACGTTGTTTTTCATCCACACCTTTATCTCATACAAGCGGAGACAAGCGGAGAGTTGACAGGGGAGATGATGATGACGATGAGGATGGAGAGGCTGCAGAGGAACATTTCAGTTTTTATCTAGATTTGCGGCGTGTCCTCAGTGTAGCAATGGAATGAGAGTCCATATCGACTGATGACGTGGCCAAGGGGGAGCATGTATAGTATGAAGAGAATGGGGCCAAGGACTGATCCCTGGGGGACCCCACAGGTGACAGTGTGTGTCCGGGACCTTGAACTTCCAAGGGAAATGTGTTCTGTCTGTGAAGTAGGATTGAAACCAGTTTAGTGCAGTGGCAGTGAGTCCAATTGTGTGATGTAGGCGGTGTAGGAGTATTCCATGGTCAACTGTGTCGAAAGCAGCAGACAAATCAAGGAGAATCAGGGGGGAAGGTGAACCAGCATCTGCTGCCATCCGTAGGTCATTTGTGACTCTAAGCAGAGCTGCTTCTGTGCTGTGGCCAGAGCGGAAACCAGACTGAAAGTTTTCAAAGAGGTTGTTGTATTTGAGGTGGTCCTGGAGGTGGACAGCAACTACTTTTTTCAGTACTGGACAGCAACTACTTTTCCAGTACTTTTAGAGAACTTTTTACAGTAATTGAGGTCATTCAGGTATGAAAGACTTCAGCAACTATGCAAATACACTCTGGGTGTGTGTGTCCTCTGGTACCAGTATTCTCATCTTCTATTTGGTGCTCACCAATTTTAAAGGCAATCCAAAGTATTTGCATCTTCCAATACATCTCTATATAGGAAACAGGCCCTTTGTAATCAACAATGATTGCCCTGCGCAGATTATTCCCTTTGTTGTAACTAGTTCTCAACATGAATAGCTTCCATTTACAAATTGGTTCACGGCCCATTGAGATATCATCGCCTGTTCAATAACACCCATAGTGTCTTTGTTGCCAGGACATATTCTATTATTGCTCCTCTGCATCAATACATGCCAAAATAGAGAGAATTAGAATGTAGTAATGAGAGAATTGAGTAGTGAAATGAAAAACAAAATTAAACAGGAGCTAATTTAATTTTTAAACAACTCTGTTTTCATGGTACAAGGTGGTCTTTGTTCACCACACTCCTGATTTTTTTTAGTGTCTTTCAAATTTATGATCTTGTTTACTGTACCCAACAGAAATACAAAGTTATATTTTTTTTATTGAAATTAGATTTTATGTGAATTTTATTCCTATTAGTTATTAATGTGAGCATTGAGCCCCAAAGACCATCATGCAGACTGACACAATCAAGGTTAAAAGACGATTTTCTCAAAGTTTTTGAGAGAGTTGTATTTTTCTATTAATATGCAAGTTATTAAAATGCTGTATTTCTTCCTGTATGTGATAAAAATAGAAGTGAACAGGGGGGACACACTTCTTTCAGCGGAAAAAAAAAACTCCATAGTTCCACCAAACTACTATAAGAGCACCTGTACTTACCGAAGTCTTTTTAAGGGATAAATAAAAATGTTTCTATCTTTGTTGTCCTTCCTGTTAAGCATGGAAACAAGGTCCAGAGAAATACTGAAAATACTTTGCAAGATATTAAATCGATTTATTTAGCTGAAATTTGTCCTATTGTAGCTCCTTAGTGGGTGCCCATAATAACGTCACCGTTTAACCTCTCCAACACCTGTCAATGTCAGAGACATTGACAGGTGTTGGAGAGACAATCACTATTATGCTTACCTTCTTTTCTACGTCGTTATATTTGTGCTTTCTGCATCTCACAAGGTTGGACACCTGTATGTTCGGCTGCTGATGTTCCCAGCAGACATTTCATCCTCGCTTTGTGGATTTTCAAGCCTTGATGGTTTCTGCGGATTTTGATCACATTTTTTTTAAAGGTTTGTTTTGCGTCAGCTTGTCCACAGGTATTTCACTGTAAATGTAGATTGTTGAATTCTGGCTTGGTATTTTAATGAGTAAAAACACACAGGTAATCTTCAACTATTCTGGGACTCAGTCTGAGCCCAAAGAAAATGTATTTAATGACTGGGAAAGAGGCGCAATCACAGATATTAGTTTACAAAAAAATCAAACCGAAAGCCGATGAAGGCGATGAAGTTGAAATAATGCACCCATACAGGTACCTCGGAACAGTGTTTGACTCTCACCTTCAATTTGAGTAGAGAACTGACTGCATGGTCATGAAGGGACATCGGAGGATCCACTTGTTGAAGAAGCTAAATTCCTTAGGTGTCAGTAAGACCATTTTATGTAACTTTTACCGAACTTCTATCGAGAATCTTTTAACTTTTTCAATTGTGTGTTGGTTTTATGGGTTGTCTGTGAAGGACAACATTTGTTTAGATAATGTTTAATAAAACATTATCTAATATTAGATAAATGTATTATTATCTAATAAATTTGAGATAATTTAGATAATTGGAGTTCAGCTAAATGATCTGAGCTCGCTAATAAAAAAGCGAGTGCTCCAGAAGGAAGAGGGAATAATAAGTCAACTTGGCCATGTTCTTTAGTGGGGATTCTCAGATATGTCCCCAGGTGCAAGGAAACATAATAGGTACGCTAATTCCTTCATTCCCTCTGCCATTAGGCTTTTGAATGCCAACATCAGCAGGTAAGATATGTACACTTGCTGTGACTGACAGGTTGATGCATGTTTATGTATGAATGCTGTTGTCAGTTTATGTATTTTTCTTTTTATTTATTTATAAAAATTGGATCGACTGTGAAACTTAATTGCCCTTTGGGATAAATAAATATTATGATTTTTCTTTTAAACATGACATAAAACTTCGTGAATAACACGTTTTGATTGCATTTCACTGATTTTATCTATGATGACTTAAAATTGTGGGTAATCTTTGAAATCCTTCTGTTAGAAGAGATCTTGGCCTCTGCTTATTAGTAAGAAAATGTCATAGATGATATTTACGCTACTGATGTGTCAATAACATGTATACATGTATAACATGTACACCATGCAATTGTATGAGTATGAAAGCAGAAAATAGTATATTTTTCTTTAAGTTATCAAAATGATGGACAGAGATCAAAAATAGGACAGGGGAAGACACATAGCTGTGGAGGGAGTGAGACTGGCAGGTGTTCGGATCAGCTGGCCTTCAAGGATAAACTGCAGTGACAGTGCACTGTGCTTGTGTGTGTGAGTGTTTATGTGTGTGAGTGTGCAGCCTCAAGCGTATGTGCGTGTGTGCCTGCTCACACCTAGTAGAGAGGGATTGGTTTCTGGGATTGTATCTTAGAGATTTTCAGAGTGTGACACAGCTTGTTAGCAACCATGCAGAATTACACTATAAAAACATATTCTAAGTTGTTGTCTGTATAGATTCTGTTTTGGCCAACGACTCTAAGAACCAACAGTTACTGGAGGTATAAAATCCCTTACTCCCCACCAGTCAGTTGGAACTGACGAAGCCTCTTGCGGAGAGGTGAAATATTTTCAAGACAAAACAGAATCTGAAACCGTTAACACTAGCTGTCGTACAGTTGTAACCATGATTACCGCTCGTCTCTTTACTCTCATAACTGAAGCCAGCAGAGTATATGATGATGATGACAAAACGGCTAGTTTTTGGCTTCATGCCCTTTTAGCTGTTGCTTTTAACTCATCATACATAAACACTGTCATCAGTAGTTATAAATATATTGAAATTGTTTTTTACCATTGACAAACTGCTTTGTTAGACTTTGCATCCAGAACTAAACAAAAGTATCGGCTTTTCTGCATTATTTCCAGTAGTTATAAACTTCACTGAAGACAAGCTTCTCATGAAGTACGTCCTTATTTACCTACAGAAATGCAACACATTACGTAAGCAGCGTTCAGGAACCCATTGTGTAAGACAACACCTCCGATACTGAAAAATGATAGGCTGATACAAACTGTTGATCCAATAATCCATTAATTGATTTATTGTTACACTGGGTTTTCACTATGATATCTTGAAAGCATCATGTTAAAATGATAATTTTGACCGAACCCGAACTTGGCCATGATATGACAGAGCCCGACCTGAAAACTTACAAAATTTAACATTTTATCATAACAAACATTCTAAATAGTTATCCGAAACCAAAGCAAGTCCAAGAAACTATTGATGTAGCCAGACCAGAACCTGTGTGTTTTGTGTCCGAATCCAACTTGTCCTCTTGGTTTTATCTGTTGGCCTCTTGGGTTAATCTTTATCTGGTAACTGCATGCAGGACATGCATTGTGTATATACTTGGTTGATGTCCGACGGTACATCGACCAAGTATATACACAATGCATGTCGTCCATGCAGTTACCAGAGAAAGATTAGTAGCAGTCGTGAAACAACAGGGAAATAAAGTGGTAAAAATATGAAAATGAGTTTGGAAGTGATAAGAAAATACCAGCTGTATCAGTCCTGTTTCTGCTTAAGCTAGGGGATGTTAGCGCACCGGTTACTCAGTAGACGTCATGATTAGTACTAAATTCAAGTCAGCGCTTTGCTTATGCAAGCTAAACCGGAGTTAGCAGCTCTCCCAAGATCCTCCAGGGAACATAAACAAACCCCATAAAATCCACCCACTTAAAGAAACAGGCCTCGCTCATTTTTTAAGATAAGTTTCAGCTACAATAGGGTTGGGCGATTCATTGTAAACATGAATTGCCTGACCCTGTTCTGACTATAATCCATAAATGTTTTTTCCACTAATTCCTGTGATATCTGCAAAATGTCCAAAAAATATTTGTGTGTCATATTTGTTACAAAGTGGATTCAAACAGCCTCAATCAGTCGTAGGGCTATGTGTGACCCACGCGTGTCCTGAAATGTTTCTTAGCAGCAAAATTAAAAAACTATTGAGCTTTAGTGTTACGGATATTGCGCCGCCTCATGAGTTCAAACTTAACTGGCAGACACATGTGGCTATATTTGCAACCAAAAGGTTTGTTGTGAAGGAAGCATTATCCAATCAGTGTTAAATTTAATTTCTTGTTATATTTTAGCCTTCATTGTTCTCTAATTCACCAATGTTGTAAACTGAAAGGGATCTTTTATTTCTGTTTTGTTTCTGACCGGCTGTCGTCTCTCATTAGCTGCAAAAGGCAGTTAGATGAGGCTCTAAATTACACGGAGCTCGAAGATGCAGTTCTGCCTTCAACTCTGTCTGAAAATCTGCTTTCTTCCTCTTTGGTATTTTATTTCAAGTCTTTCTTCTCCCCCCCCCCCCCCCCCCCACGCCCGACATCATTTTCCTTTGAATGCTTAACCTTAACTGATGTCGGGCAGAAGTTTTGTCCTTTCCATTGAAGTCTTTCATCTCTTTGTAAGTTAATCAGTCTGTGATTGAGGTTTTCTATATTTGGCTCTATGATTCCAGTCCTTTTTCAGATTCTTCTCAGGGCTACTTGCTGAACCTTATTTCATCATGGCCACCAACCAGAATTTAGGAAATATTAACTTTAAATGATCAAATGAGTCTCTGAAAGTTACACGTTCTTGATTGTCCAGCGTTTTCGCCTCAAATAAGGACCAAGTACAACAACTGCCTGCTCTAAATATGATATATTTATTTACATACACAAGTATGAGTAATGTATAAATATGATTAAATAGTAATGAAAAATATTTTGAAATATAACAGAAGATAGGGGGATGATGCAAGAGAGGAATAATAACATTTTTAATTAATAAAAAAAGAGATACTTGGGATTATACTGAAAATAATAATTTAAGACTAAATTAGACCCTACAGTGAAAGCTGTGTGGACTTAGTGTTGACTTGAATGTTTTCAAATGTGTCTTGTACTTTTATGTGTAAATTCATCATCATGTATCATGGCTGGGTGTCAAAGCAATCCTGAAAGATAGATTTAAAAAAAAAAAAAACCTGACAAAGACCAAATAATAAAAATGAGTCATGGGATCTGTACTCTATTTTCCTTGTGATTTTTGTGAAACTGATAGTGTGTTATTAATCCCCGAAAAGTCATGTTTATTATGGTATTGTCACTGCCGCCGCATCAGATCCTTTATGTGAAAACAATAACTCAAAAACCATATCATGGCCCATGTTTTTGGGAAAGGTCTGTTTTAGAATGATTGAAACTAGGGGGCGCTTTTCTCCAAAATTGTCTACCCATAATTTCTCAACCATTGGTCTGTTTAAGGCCAGATTTATTGCATGTTCATCGGCTCGAAGAGATCTATCTTGTATACATTCTGATCTACTCCAAAAGTTTATATTTACTCACTAGGTCGAGCTTTTTTTTTTTTAAACGAAAAATACAGTTTTCCGGATATAACTCAGGAGGACATTTCATGGCTCATTTTCAAATTTCATACGGACCTAGACCTTAGCATTAGGAAGTACTGGGTTGATTTTGGGATAGGTCAGTTGGATAATTCTGACACTACTGGGAGCTTTATGTCGGAAAGTTTCTGGGCCATAATTTCACAACCTTTGGTCCCTTTTAGTCCAAATTTGGTGCATATCGAGTGCATGAATCGAGTAAAGATCTATGTATCTTGTATCCAACATGATACAATACGATGGTCTTTTTCTTTAATAGTTCATGTTTTACTCACTAGGGGGAGCTTTTTAAAAAACACTATTTTTCAGACATCATTTCCAAATCATTGGTTCAACTTTGTCAAAATTTGGTGTAGATGAATGGACTCAAGGGTTATCTATCATATAAAAATCATATTTTACTCTTGTAGTCCATTTTTGAATCTCCTAGTGCGAGATTCTTACAAATAACACTGCAGAAATAACTCAAAAACTATGTCATGGATCGTTCAATGTAATAACTACATAGAATTTTGGTGCGGCAAGAACTGGATTGATTTTGGGATGGGTCAGTCTTATTTTTGTGAAACTAGGGGGAGCTTTAGATTCAAAAGTTTTGGGGATCCCCAACAACATAGGTCTAGTTTTTACCTATTTTATTCTTCTACATGCAGGACTATTTAGTTGTGCCTGCGGTTGCTGTTGTTTGATAATTCGGTTATAAAATTTCTTGTTCTATTACCCCGAAATGGGTTTTAGTTGAATAAGGTGTAAGGTGTGAAATGGGTTTGATAAATGGTGTACAAATCAAGCTCTGTTTTTCAGTATTGTTAATTAGATTTGAGTATAATGAGAAGAGACCCAACCAGGAATGCAAGGTAACAGCATGAAGTAGTTGTTTATCTGATTGCAAAAAGTTAATCAAACTGCCAACTATTGTCTGAAGTGTAGGCATCATCCTCTACTCTGGAGTAGACATTTACTCAAAGAATCATTGAAGACTCCGGGCAATGTTTTTCACCTCCTGAAAACTGAAGAATAAACAGAGCAAAATACCTCTCATGAGTCACACTTGAAGATGTTCTTTAAAATGTTAACTCAGCTCTGCTTCCTATCCATTCTGCCACAATCACGGATACCAATGGGCCTACTGTATATGCCACTGCAATCAAGAAATCAGGAAAACCCTGAGGAAAGTTTAACAGAAGTGTAGAAAGGTATCACAAGAGGCAATTCCTACAGGAAAAAGAATAACAAGATGCCCATCAGTAAGACTCACTGCTCCGATTGCTAGGCTGAAGGCATACACGAGAGATGTAGAGGCCAAGATAGTAAATTATCTGGTTTCCTACTGTCCAAAGAAGTTAACAGCTTTCGAAGATAGCCTAGTAGCTACTCTATGCCACTAACCTAAAGTCATGTCTGGGCGAATGCGTGACATTCCCCAGTCCTTCATGGCCAGGACATACCTCATCATGAAGGATTACCATGAGGGAGGGACACTTTTATACTACTGGCAGATAACCTGCCTCTCACTACATGGAAGCTACTCTTAGCAGTATGTTGAGCATTATATTATTGTTACTAATTATAACAAATAATAAAAAAAACAGTTGTTGTTTTCATCCTTGTAATTATTATTTTATAATTACTTACTGTACAGTAAGTATTTAAACTTACTGTACAGTACTGTCTTACTGTATTAACCTTTGGCTGTCTGTTTAAAAGCACTTTATTTAATGCATAATTTATCATTTTCAAATTTCTATGTAATTATTATCAGTAGAATTCCTCTCATTTTTATCTGAACTTCACATTTTCATGTCTTAATGCCACAAACTTTTCTCTGCACCAAATTAATCTACTTAACCCTAGTTAGTATTTTTTTATTTATTTCATCAAGATCAGTAACTCAGTAAGCCAACTCCTTGTTCTTCCAGGGTACCCGCAGATCCTTAGAAAAGCCTTAAAACATTGTACGTAAAACAAAGAGCTCTTTGTTTGTGACAATAGAGTTTTTATACATAATGTTCTTACCATTGGTTCTAGTTAGGCAAAAATTGGTGCATAATAATCGATTTAAGGATATCTATATTGTAAATATTGTATTTTACACTCGCAGTTCATATTTTACGCACTAGGGGGAGCTTTACAAATGACACTGTTTTCCGGACATCATTTCACATTTATATTGAGGGGTTCGATCAGCAGGGGTTGCTTTTGTAACACAGGGGATCGGGGACTTTTCGGGAATATACCCTTGCTGTCGGGAACAACTCTATAGACCTAGTTGTTAGGGGGAGAATGTGCACATTTAGAAGTCAAGGGAAAAAGCTTAAACAGTGTTGTGTTCTATACTTAAGTTGCTTTCATCAAGGCTGCTTTGAATTGAACATCATATGCCAATTATTTTGAAAATAGGTCTTTTAATGTCTGCTTTAAAAGCGTTTATTTAAATTTTTCCTAAACATTGGTTTCTAAGTGTTTGATCAGGGGCATTAATGTGTGGTGTTTTCAAACTGAGAATGAAAGGGCAGTTAAAGTAGAATCTGTTGGTATCCAAACAATTATTTAATGAATACCCTATAAATCCTAAGTCTATTTCTTGAGGTTCAGATGTATATTTTGTAGTGAAATGTCCTCCTAAATTAAATTTAATGAAAATTTAAATAATCAGAACAACTTAAGTCCTTAATGCAATGTCTTCATCTACTCTGCAGATAGCGCCTGAAGAAGGCTATTCATCCCCTACACATAAAAATTACAAGGGTATAGATTCATAAGATAAAATAACCCTTTTTTTTATCCCAAAGAGAAATTATTATTCATAGTCAACAGTATGTCTCTTTTCCTTTTGTGATTATGTTTTGTGTGGCGCAAACTGTCAAATACTACATAATAGCTCCAACAATAAATACACATATTTTAAATACGATAAATATTTGTGTCTTTATGAGCTGGACAATTCAAGCAAAATAACTGTTCATGTTATTGGTTATTCACCCCAATATACTAGTGATAATGTGCTTTCTTTAATGTAAGAAATTGCTAACAGCCTATACCTGCACTACTGCTACCTGCTGGCTGTAGTACAACATTAAACTAGGCGCCAGTAAAAGCAAAAGAAAAACATTCTTAGGACAATATATTATCTTCTTTCTTTTTTTTTTTAAATCTTTTTTTCATAATATAATGAATATTCAAATATTTAACAATCATATTCCATCCTTAGTGTCAATTCACATTTTGTATTTTCTTCTATTTTTTCTTCTTCTAAGTAATAGAGAATATATGTCATGAAAGATAAGATAAGATAAACTTTATTGTCCCCGAAGGGCAATTTTGCCTTCAGTCGTACAGTTCTGTGCAATTACAGCAGATGTTAGGTACAGTATCAATAAATATAAAGAGGTAAACACTCAGTAAAATGTAATAAAATAAGGTAACAATTTTATATTAAATGAGGTGTGTGAGAACTCAATGTGGTATACCAATAGTGCACATAATATGTTAGACATATAAGGTCAAGCAGAATAATATCAAGCAGTACAGATAGAAATGTGTAGAACCATGGAGTACTGGAACATTTGAGATACACGGAGGCATAGTCAGATATTGTTGAATGTGTGAAAAAACCATAGTATGTTGCCCTTATCGTATCAAATTTGCATGTCATACATAATATTGCACTTGTTTAACCTGAGTGATGAGGCTTCTGAGGTCATTAATGATAAAGCTGTTGTTGGGAGTTGGAGGTGACTTGTTTGTTTAGCAGTGAAATTAGGGTAGGGAGGAAGGACAGTTTAAACCGGTTCCTGTTGTGTTTAGGGGTTCTCTAGCGTCTAACTGATGGTAAAAGCTGGTATTCTTGGTGCAGATTGTGTGAGGGGTCATTTAAGATCTTATGGGCTTTTCTGACAACAGCTTTTTTTTTCTTAATGTTGCTCAGAGAGGGCTGTTTTATCCCAACAACCACTTTCATTGCTGTATTGACCACACTGTTTAATTTCTTAGGCTGGACTTTGAGGGTGCCATACCAAGCAGCCTTGCCAAATTTGATTAAGCTCAATAGCACAGCATTACAGAATGTGGAAAGGATCTTGGTAAACACACCAACAATCTCAGGGTGCAAAGGAACTTAAGTCTCTGAGCCAGCCCAGCACACAGATCATCCACATGGTTGGTTCATTTCTGATTGTTGTTAATGTGTGTTCCCAGGTACCTCACCTGTTCAATCACACTCATTTTTTTAATTTTATTTCCCTGGCGTTGAATATCATCTCTTTTGTTTTGTTGACATTCAAAATGTTGTGATGGTTATCACACCAGTCATTTCTATATCTTGCACTCATTTGTATACAGCGTAAAGAGACCAAGCAAACTCACACAGCCCTGAGGAACACCTGTGCTGCTCTTGGAGAGGCAGCCATTGACCTTGAGCTGTTTGGACCTGTCCAAAGGAATGAATGGAACCATTTAATGTTTCCATTCATTCCATGTAGCGGCTAATTGGCCAATGTGGCGGCCAATTAGCCGCCAATGTGGGCGGCTAAAGCAGAGTGAAGCAGAGCTGAAAACTGCAAATAACACGTGCACAGGCCTTAACGCCTTCGATGTGCTGGCTGAAATATGATATATTTAGCTGTAAGTCTAGATTACTTCCCAGTGTCACTAAAGGAAGTTTGACTTTTGTGTAAATGGAACCGCTGTTTGAGCTGATCTTCTGGATCCATTTTGGTACATGCTCAAATTATACTGCGTATCTCTTCTCGTTGTTATCGGCTCTGAAGGTTGCCCTTGTCTCTTTGGCTTCAGGCCAGACTCGATCAGGCTGTTTTATCTCCGATAGTAATTTGAGACGCCCCTGCTCATCACAGATTTGTGAAATGAAGCGCTGCTTTTTGCACGGTAAGCACTTAGTTCAATTTGCGCCCTGCTCTCATCTCCACTCTGAATCTCGCTGACATAATGTTGAACAGATGACTTTTTGGCTGATGTCTCTGCTCAGTGGGAAGCTCTGAAGCAGCAAAGCTGTAGCTCTTTGAAACATGAAACAGGAGCAACGACAGTGAACATGAATTTTTAAGACAAAGGGCTTCATTACTTTAACCTCCATCAATCCAGTTCCTTCAAACTTTTGAATAATGGGTAAATACCATTTATGACCTGAAAACGAATACACAATGAGAATTGCTTTATATGTTTCTGTAATTGAGCTGGAATGCCTCCATCTGTCATTTAATAATAATAATAATAATACATTTAATTTATAATTTGACCTTCAGCCAATTCAAAATTCCGATTCAAGCTTTCTTCGACCTACTCAAACTACAGTGCTCCTCTGCACTCTGCACTGGTCAGATCCAGTCACTGGTACTGTGCTGGGAATGGCTGACGTCCGTACCCCATCCAAACTGAACCATACAGTCTGTTTACTATGCTGTGTAACTACACATGTAAAAGATTCTCTTGACAACTCAACAAAACAATGACAGACAAGAAGGACTGTCATCGAAAATTGGAAAAACAGCGGGCAGTAATACAATCATGACCAAAGAAAAAAAAAAAGAGAATTGTAAGAGTATAGTCTTTATATTTTGAATATATCCTCATAGTTTCGTTTAAAAAAATTGTCTACTTTGTTTGATCTTGGGATTACTTCCTTTTTCAATGTTTCCTGGCTAGTTCAGGCAGACAACCCGTGCTGCACTACTGCAGACACGCACACACAGATATCATGCCTCATCCTGCTCATTGGCCGTCAAGCACACCTGTTTCCTAATTGCCGTTTTATTTAGAATTCAGCAATTTACCACATCTCCCTTGGCCTGGCTTGATGATGCTCAGCATGTATATCACTGCCTGTACTTTAAGTTCCACCACCACCACCTTGGCATCCACTCCGATAAAGTGGGTTCAGTAATATATTAATCACTCTCGCTGTCAGTCTCCATCACTCTATGGGGAGGGATGGGGTCAGAGCCCAGACACGTTCTGCTATAATAATACTAATAGACATTTCTTACATGGGCTGTTCGACTTTACTCTCTGTACTTGTGCAAATGTCACAGTAGCATCATTTGTGTATACTTGTTTCAATGGTTGGAGTCAACAGTGTTTATTTTCACCATTTCCTTCCATCTTCAACCATGAACGAAGTAAGCACAATTTGCTGATTTGAATTTGTTTCTGCTCTAGATGACAACACGTAACTATGATATACTTGTCATCCATTTGCCATCCCAATGTCTGGACAATTTAAACACAGTTAGGCTTTTGTCATAGTGTTTGTGACATGTCACAGGCCAAGTTGACAGTTTTCAGCATGCGTTCATTGCTTCAGGTGTGCAAGCACCATTCTGATGTTTTTCATGTAACTCTCTGTCTGTCATTTTGCTCCTTGTTGTTCAAACTTTAATATGTTGGGTTTGAAGTCAAACATGTACAAGTACATGTTGTAAACCATGCTATTGGAGTATTTTGTATCTCTACAGTATAGATTATATGGTTTGAAGTATATAAGGGGATATTTCAAATGATTGTCGGAAAGCTCTAGCAACCAACCGTCATTTTACTAAAGCTAAATGATTTTTACTTAAATTCTCCTCCATTTTATTCAGGAGTTGAACTTTGCCTAACCTGCATTTATTAGTATGTTTCATTAACTTGGGTGGGTTCTTAGGTCAGTTGGCTCCAAGGATCCATTTTCTCTGTGTAATGTTTCATTGGTTGAGGTGAGGAGTATCCACTAGGACTGGGATAGTCTCCTGATTAGTTATTCACCAAAGGGGTGATTGGGCTTAGGAACCCCTTCCCCATTGTTGATATTAGGATGTTCAAACAGGACTTTGAAAGTCTCCTATAGACCAGGTTATTCACAAATGCCTTTGGGTTGGGTTTAGATACTCATCTACCACTTCCACTCAAGATACGAGCAATATTTCTGAATGATATGAAGAATAGATGTACATACATCTGAATAGTTATTTGTTTTTTCATGATATTTCATTTAATTTCGTAACTTTTAATAGCGTTCTGTGTCCTTCTCTGTCACTGACACTGGACCGACGATCTGCCGGTACCGTCCTCGAAGCCTTGCGCTATCAGGTGGTTGTGCTGCTGTCAGGCTTTCAGGTGACTCACCTTGAGACAGTTCCTTTCTGTGAAGCCATCGCTCGATTTATTTATACATACGATAGCTAGCGAACCTGCTATAGCCATGTCCATTTCTCCTGCTGTGTGTGGCTGAACAGAATCTCAGCCGCGCACAATTCAACGCATACAAACTCAGTTGATGAAATAAATTCTGGAAAATAATGAAACAGGGAAAAAATGGTAGAAACACTCCATTGTTACAATCATGTAATTTAATATTTATTATGTAAATTCATATTTTTTCCTCAATCATCCGGTGACCCCTTGAAATCATCCCGTGACCCCGGTGGGGGTTGGGACCCCCAGGTTGAGAAAAGTTGTTCTAGAGCAGCGGCCCACAATAGGCGGCCCACAGTCCGCATCCCGACCGCGAGCTGCCTATCTGTGGTCCCTGACCTGAACGTGTGACAGTTGGGGTTTACGTGGCCAGCCTAATTCCGATTAGATTCCGAAAAGATGTCTATTCGGAAAGAAAATGCTGCATGTAACCGCCCCGTTTTGAATGGAAAGAACCTTTCCTAATTAGATTTCATTCCTTTGCGGAAAGCATTTCCGATAGCCAGTCGCTGCATGTAAACACTGTATCGGAAAGCTTTTTGTTTGAGTTGTATCTGAGCATGCCAAGGGTCGTGACGTAATGCTCCGCTAAGTTTTTCAGCGCTGCAACGTATTTTGAATACAGCGACTTCAAAACGGTACCGGTCTGCATTGGAGAGTCATTTACTCATTGCAACTTTGAAAGAGTTTAACATATTTGGACAGTTCAAAAAGACCTCTTTGTCAAATTCTTCTTCTGGGCGTTTGCTGGCGGTCGGCACCCAGCTCATCGAAGCATTATCACCACCTTATGAACGGGAGTGTTGATCATCTGCGCATGTAAGAAAGCATTTCTGATTAGATGAGTCCATGCAAGTAAACACCGGGTCATATATAAACAGGCGACCGACATTGCTGTCGGAAAGGTTTAATTCAGAGAGGAAAAAAGTGTCGGATGTAAACCGGTTTTGTCAGCACGTGTAAATAGGCTGTCATCTCCATGCCAACAATGCGCCGATGAGCTGTTTCTGGGTCACTGACACAACATCAAAAAGCAACAGAGTACTCACTCAGAGTGGCGTGGGTGTTGGGTAAGCACAAGATGCCTTTTCCCTCATTAAGCAGCAGTGTTTGAAAAAGTGTAAAATAGTTTTTCATTGCACTTTGATACCTGAGATTTTGATATATTTGTTTCCAAAGCATTCTGTGGAGGTTTTTTTTAAATTTCAGTATTTATTTTGAATTTATATCAAAATGGAAATGCGTTTTATTTTATTTTAGTCTATATTTTTGTTGTTTTGAATGAAAAGGAAATTTTGCTTTGAATATAACAGTATTATGGCTTGTGCTTTGACCAACTATAATAAATGGACCTTTGACTCGTTGAAAACATTTTTGGTGGACCTTTAAGATTTGTATTCGAGTACCACTGCTCTAGAGGGTCTCTAGGGTGTGTCTTCATGTGTTCAATACACCGCTCAATTCAACACGAGGGAAGATAAAATAATCTTGGAGCTGGACTTTAATTACTTCCGAGCTCACTCTTCTGAATTTCCTCCTCACTCATAATTTCACCAAGAAACCCTCACCCACTGATCAAAGATGAAACAAATATGATTTCCTCCCTTTAATTGAGACACACATTTCCCACTCCTAATAAAGGGATTGAACATCTAATCTAGATCCTTCCTCGCCGACTGGCTAATTACTGTTCAACCTTAATTGCTAGTATTTTATCAATTCAATAAAAGAGCTTCCTCAAAATCCACTTATACTGCTGTTTTTCTCCTTCACCAATTGACTGAGGCACTGATTCCACAGCTTTTACTGGTTCACTAACAAAACTCATGTTTTTGTTTTTTTCCTCTTTCAGCTTGATAACGTGGATGAACAAGCAGCTCAGATCCGCAGAGAGCTGGACGGAAGGTTACAGCTTGCTGAAAAGATTTCCAGAGTGAGAATGACACATTATCTATAACACAAAAATCAAAATGCATCGTATCATATTGATGTAAAATATGATAATTTTTTAAGCTGACATGAAGCTGAAAGTTTGAGATGTATGAATCTATGTCTGGAAGCTATGGAACATGGTATTTTAAATTCCAATAACTTGTTAGATTGGATACATGTGTCCATGTTGATGTGAGCCTTTGTGTTGACAATAAAATGTTCACTCTGCAGGAGAGGAGATACCCAAAGTTCATCACTGCTGAGATGGAACCTCTTTACGTGGAGGAGCTTCGTTCATCGGTCAACCTTCTCATGGCCAACCTGGAGAGTCTGCCTGTGTCCAAAGGGGGTCCGGACTTTAAACAGAAGCTCAAACGTTCATCTATTAACAATTCCTTCTTGGACATTGGAGATGAGGGTGACATCCTGTCCAAGTCTGATGTTGTATTGTCCTTCACGCTGGAGGTCAGTGTCTTTTTAGATAAACGGTAGTTGTCTGAAATGTCAATGATCTCACTTGTATTTAGTTTCCCTGGAATAGTGAAGATGAAATAAGGTAGATAGGTATGGAATCTTACAGCCCTCCACCTTGTATATTAGTGCTTAATTAATCCATGTAATTTGTAAAGTAATTTAATCACAGAGTGCTTTACATTTTCTTTTTCTTTTGGCTCTTTCTTTTAGGGCCACAGCAGAGCGTGTCATTCCGCGTATTTATTTGGCATTGGTTATACGTCGGATGCCCTTCCTCTCCCAATTTATCCGGGCGTAGGCCTGGCACAAGAAGCACTCTGGCCTGTAACCCATTTGTGGCTGGGTTACAAAGTGCTTTAGATAAAAAGCAATAATTAAACAGGAGAATAAAATCCCAAAACAAAAAAACATAACGAGAGAAAAATAAAACAGGCCTCCATAAAGCACATACCTCCACTAAGGCTGAACAATTCTAAATACACCGATAGGCAATAAGTTTAAATCTGCCTACTATTGTGTAGGTCCCCTTACTGCCAAAACAGCTGTGATGCACTGGGTGTTATGACACATTTCTATCAAAACTGGCATACATTTTTTTAACAATTTGAATATTTCTGGTTTTTGAATTGTTGGTCAGACGAAACAACTAATTAGAAGAGTCTATTGGTGTTTGCAGATTGTGATCATGGAGGTACAGGGTCTGAAGTCTGTGGCTCCAAACCGGATAGTTTACTGTACTATGGAGGTGGAAGGAGGAGAGAAGCTACAGACAGACCAAGCTGAAGCCTCAAGACCACAGTAAGTTCCTCTTTCCGCTAGGTACACACAGTCTCTCAGTAATATTTAAAAGGGATTAAAAAATACAGACTGAACATTACAGAAATTGATTATGTTTGATTGCAACATCTTCCAGTTACTCTAAAGACTCCTGCAGTGGTAGTTTAGAGGCTGTTCAATAACTGGGACCTTTTCATTAGGAATACCCTTGAGTGTTTTGAAATGACAATCATTTGTATCACCCTCAAACCAAAACACTTTTCTCCATGTTCATACAAAGTAATTTTTAATCCCGAAACAATGGAGGGATGGACAAAATTATCATCATGTCTGTCTGTAATCTTTTATTTCTTTTATTCAGTGCATATCTCACAAACTGTGAAATAAAACACAAATGGCCTTATTTACTAAGATCCCAATTAGCGAGTGTTAAATTGCGTGTGCATTCTAATAAATGACATGTTGGGTTTGGGCTTGATCTACTCAGAATAATAGCATTAATGCTGAAATTGCTGAATGTTGTTGAGTTGTAGTCTTGATGATGGATTCATCCATTGCGCAGGAGGTGGTTTCATTCTCCGGCACATGCACTAAGGCACTCGGGACCACCAGGCAGCTTGTCAGCCCCGGATCTGGCCCGATGATGGCAATCAGTGCCACGGCAAGAGGGATGGAGCATGGGGTACTGGCATCATGCTTCAACCCATAATGTCTGGCAATTTTGTACAGCAGACAACTAATAATAATAATAATAATAATAATAATAATAATAATAATAATAACAATACATTACAATACATCAACAATCTGGACCTCTTTTTCTGGGCTTTCTTTGTAATACTCCTCCCGCGTGGCCCAAACAGCAGAACCGGTTCTCAGTATGCCAAACTGTTTCTTTGCGAAACGTCGTACAGATTAGCATTTCCCTGTCAAACAAATTGGATACAGATTCATCGCAAGCACTGCAATATTTTTCAAGTTTAGTTAATCACCTAGCATTTACTAAATTAATCGATTTGTATTTTCTCCTGCCAGTATTTTGCGCAATTTGGAAGAAACATACACAGCTATATTGCTTAGTATGTTTGTTTAATTAAAACAAACATACTAAATTAAGATTGCATGGTACTTGCATATTTGACAGACACAATTCTCAGTGCCCATCGTTGGTAGATCAGCTTGATCATTTACATATATTACATATGCATTTACATATGTACATATGCAAACCTTTAGAAAGTCAGCTCCAAAGACTTATACGCTGTTACGTAAAATGAGAAGCACAGCCAATATAAATGTATTTTCAGACCAATGGAAATGTTGACCTGATATGGACATATGATGTCTAGTCAGTGGATTTATGTTAGCCGAATAGGACAGGAAGCCATCCCAGTAAAGATTATGGTATCTCAATGTAAAACAAAATATTGCCTTACGGTATAACCAGAGGAGGAAGTCATCTGAATGTATTGACTGAGATACATTGGTACCATCTCAAAAAAGTTTTTCGCCAATCCATCAAGCAGGTTTTGAGACATTTTTAGGAAAAGTGGAAATGTCACATGACGGTGTCACTATTACATATGTCTCAAACGTTCATTTGGGACCTTATTTATACAGTAGTATTTGATTATTAATTCCATTATTAAACCCAGCCATTGCAGGTCGCAGGTGACCTGTGAAATTTAAACCACACTTTGGCAGAATTATTTTGGTCCCAACACAGTCTAATCAATTCAAACAAAAGCAGATATTTTTCTCTTTAGGTCTGTACTCCAGATTGTTTTCACTACCTTATAGTTTCACTTTTTAAAATTTTTGATGCAATTCAGATGTGTAATAATAACCATCACTGTGTGGTCAAAAACGTTTGGATCAGTTGAGGCCCGAGGTTAGAGCTGTCGTCGGTGTCAGCCCAAAAACTGTGTGTGTGTGTGTGTGTGTGTGTGTGTGTGTGTGTGTGTGCGCGCGTGTGCGTGCGTGGTGACAATACATTTCACACAATGTTGGCTTGGAAACCTGTGAAACTGTATATCGAGCTCACTCTGCTTTTCGCCCTCAAAAAGTCAGCGATTCACTTGTAATCTACACACTACACACAATTAAAGCAGTTTTTGACACAAAGGCATGAAATCGTGGGAGCATTGCTCTCAGTGGGTATAATGTCTGTCTCTGTCATCCGGACCACGATACCAAAGATGTTATTTTCATTAAATCTGACAGAATCTTGAGTAAAATTAAGAAATTATCTGCTAAGATTGCTGAATTTTAACAATAGGTGTTCAAGGAGGCAGCCTCTGGATGCATCTTATTAAAACTAAATTTTACAATGAGTTACAGACAAAATCGTAAATGGACTGTACTTATATAGCGCTTTTCTAGCCTGCTTGACCACTCAAAGAGCTTTTACAACACTAGTCAGCATTCACCCATTCACACAAACATTCATACAGTGATGATAGAGGCTGCCATGAAAGCGCCACATGCTCACCAGGAGCAGTAGTCATTCACGCCATCACTCACACACCAATGGAACAGCTATTGGGAGCAGCCTGGGGTGCAGTATCTTGCTCAAGGACACTTCGACATGTGGAGCGCAGTGGCCAGGGATTGAACCACCAACCTAATGATAAGTGGACAACTGCTCCACCAACTGAGCAACCCGGCCATAATTAATCATTCTGTTTGGCTTTTTAAATATCGATGGACTTTCACTGAAGCTTTAGGGCATTAGGAGATTTTTGTCTTATTGTGTTTGTACTATTTGCTTAGGAGCCAAAGTTCCAAAACAAATTTACAACAAATTGTAAAACCCTAATGTGCAATACAGCTTCCAGCAAAGATATGTCTGTATCGTAAAATGTAGTATGTTTGTCATTTTATTGACATACTACTCTGGATGATGTGCATAAACTATTTACCCAACTGATAATACGGTGTTAAACAACTGAACGTCACAGCAGCACATACACTATTCATTTTCAGATTTTTCTATTATCAGTTTTTCAATTCTAAGATTAATTTTACATATGTAGCTTCCCTCTCCTGTCACCACAGTTGTTATGTGTTTTTTTCTTTGGATGCATAAACCTCAGCCATGCTGATCAATTGTGTCATGGCTGTCAGTTATGTGCAAATAAACTAGCCGGTTTTGGCTCTGGTTTTCTATCCTTGATCTTTGTGTATTTCAGGTGGGGAACCCAGGGGGACTTCACCACGACTCACCCACTGCCCTTGGTCAAAGTGAAGCTTTTCACCGAGAGCACCGGGGTCCTGGCTCTTGAAGACAAGGAGCTTGGCAGGGTGAGAATTCACCCGCACCCTATCACCTATACAAGCAGTATGAGGTTCTATTTGTTACAATAAACGGGTATGCTCGTGACATCGACTTTATGCACATTTGTTTTGTAAGTAAACTTATCACTGTTACTACATTGACATGTTTACACGAATTATGAATTATAACGCTATAGATGACCAAGCAATGACATGTTGAACTGACTTTGTCAACTAAACATCTAGAAAATTAATGTGACGAACTGAGCAAAACAGTTAGGTGAATGAAATGCAGCTTTTTTAATGATTTAACTAGGAGAAAATTGTTTTTGTTAATTTACTGTCATGTCAACTTTTTCATCTAAATGCTTTTAGTAAGACTTAACGATTCATGAAGAACCCACAGATTTTGGACCCTTTTATCCGTGGCCTCAGCTCTACCTTGTCCCCTTAGGTGGTCCTCAATCCAACCACAAATGCGCCAAAGCAGGCTGAATTCCAAAGGATGGTCACCCCCAAAAACAGCCAGGACACAGAGCTGAAGATAAAACTAGCAGTTCGCATGGACAAACCCCCCAACATGAAGAACTGCGGGTGAGTCAGTATGTTCCCCACGCTCAAGTTCTCCTTTTCTGCAAGAATAAAGAAATGTCCAACATAACCCAATGGATGCTGTGAAGAAACTAATCTGTTTTCAGTCCCTCTGGTGTTCATCTTTAAAAGGATTATACAGTGTTTAATTTCTAACATAATCCCTTCGGTGATGTTTAATTTTTGACCGTTATTCATTTTTTTTGCATCCGGTTCATATTTTCAAAACTCATGACTTCTGTTTTCCAAACAAACACATCCTATTTCTTTTCTTATATTATTTTATTGAGCCTGTCTCTCTTGATCTCATAATTAAAGCAGTCAATATAAACCTCCTTAAGTCATTAACTTGACAACCTAATATCCAATTTGTTTGTGAAAAAAAGAAGAACTTTTCTGAAAAAGGCTTTTCGCAAAAAATCACAGTAAATGAACCCAACATATCAAAAGGAAAACCTCTCATAGGATGGAGGATCAATAGTAATTGATTTCTATTTGAGTAAAAAGGGTTGCAGAGTCCTCTCATCCAGCCATGGTGTTTGGAGAAGGACACCTCAGCAGAAGTCACTGCTCTCTCCCAGGCTCTCTCTAGACAACTCTTTGCTGTTTAGACTGATAAATGGTCAAAGCAGATCAGATCTCAATGAATTAAATAATTAATTCATTTTTCCAGAACCTCATTCTTTTTTTCATTAGGCCAAATCTTTGATTTAGTTGATATATCTCATATGCAAATTGATGTTTATACTGAGAAAAAGGATTCTGGTGAAAAAAAATGTTCATTATTAGGAAATACCTCACAAAACCCTTAGTTTCGAATATATAATGATACCAATGTGACTCATTGTCATAGATTCATGAGGGTCAAAATATCATAGCACTAACTTTCTACTTGAGTTTGATTTTGTATCAATGTAATGGAGCCCATGACGCCCCACTGTATCTAACTCTGTTGTTATTTTTGTGCAACAAGGGAGTACCACACGGTGCTGTATTGGATACATAGATAATTTGAAGGCCTCACAACCGGGCAAAGTAATACACCGAAAAAGGGTTGTTATGCTTGAGAAATTGTATTTTTTAGGTTTTTACTTTCACTGAAGATTCCACTCAAAGATCTGCTTTGCTGTTAAGCAGGAAAATCCACAGTTTATAAATTAATGGATATTCAGGCTGACAGCTTCACCTGCTGCTGAAAGAAAGGGTATAGAAATAGTGAGAATTTGAGTAAGTTATCACATGATACTTGTGTGATACGCTGACAAAAGGCTATTAAGATATTCAAAAGTTAACACAATGCAATCCATGATTTCACACATACAAAGCAATCAAAGGTTTGGACACATTTTTTAAACCATTGGCTGCTACTGTGTGTGTTATAACACTTAAGATGTAACACTTATTATATAGTGAAATGAAAAAAATAATATCAGTATTTGCTTGTATCTGAATATGTTCATCATGTGTCAGAGGTTGTTGTTTTCTGTCTTGTCCGTGTTACTAGTTGATGTTTGGCTCTGACTGCTGGTTGTGATATACAACAACGAAATGGGTGAACGTCTGTCTGTAAAAAGAGAGAGCGAGAGAGAGATCCAGCGATTTCTCTGGACTGAACTTCACTTACTGAGCTAATCTCTGACCCTATGTATTTCGGCAAGATTATGCTAGGACAATAATGCTCATGTTACAACAATGTGGATTCACAGTTAGGTGAAAGTACTAGACTGGCATGAGATAATGTAAAATATGAGATATACAGGATTTGAAAATATGTAGTTCACTTTCAAGAGGATAATATGACAATGGAAACCCTGGACTGTTGGGCAACTGAGGTAATTTATCAAGGAATAATAATAATATAAATTATATTAATTGAGTGTCACTCACGTTTTTGTTGAGACAAATTAACATTCAGTACTGCACAACTACCCGCTGCCAGAATATTTATTTTAACAGTTGTTAAAACATAACATTTAACACTGCACATTAAACATTCTGCAGATTGATGGCCAGACATGGGAATTACAACAGCAAAAGAGTTTTGAGTAGAAAAGAGTCTTAAAAAAGCCAAGATTAATGGGAAAAACTGAGTTCCTTTTCCAAATATTCCTTCAGCTCACTCATTTCATTGAGTGAGCATTTCCCCAAGCAGCCCCCCCCCCTTTTTCTTTGATCGACCTGAATTTTGATATTAAGTGCAGTTGAAGTAAACAATTAGAGGGATGGAATCATTTTTTGATTATTATAATTAAGATTATTTTCCCTTTCAATAGAGCTATTGTTTCCCTCTTCTTCCATTTTGTATCCAGGCTGAACATATCCAGAACACGTCTATGTCATAAAAAACACAACATTGTGGAAGTATCACCACAGACAGGAGAGGACGCTCAATACTGGTTGCAGTTTTCAAAGATTTCCACCAGGGGTCAGTGTGAGTCTACTGGATCACTGGGTTCCACTCGGGTCCTCCTCACCTGGAAAAAGTGGCTCGGTTATTTTCTGGTCTGACATAGAGAATCTTTTATTCGTCTTCTGAACGTTGTCGTCCTATGTTTATTTATTTTCCTCATTCAGGCTATTTGATGATTTAAAACTATTTTCACTTTTAATCATTGATTGAAAACCATATATTCCTCAGAATAGGCCTGTGTGTCAATCGGACAAAGAATTCTGTTACTTTAAGTAAAGGGAACGAGAAAAAACAGGATATGTTAACATTTGTGAACTTTTGTCTTGTTAGAAATCAGAAGGAACAGTTACACACCAAAGACATAGACAGCCAAAAGTGCAAAAAACAGAAAAACCCACACATTTAACACGTGCTCATTTGATGGTTTCTCGTATGTGTTTGATCAATCATATGCTCAACATGAGCAGAACTAGTTATTTATTGTCCATAGTTTAGGCCATAATAGGCCTATCTTAGTTCAGAGATGGTCCGATATTTGATCTTTGTCGAACAGTGATTACAATAGAAAAATGAGAAATTGTAGCCAGTTGTCGACTCTAAAATTATTTTATTTAATTAATTTTAATAAAATATCAGTAGGCCTTGATTAGGATGGAGGGAAGTACAATGAAGAAAGATTATAATATAATTTTCTTCCCAGACGAAATTGATTCTTAAAATGAAATTTTCTTGAAAAAACAACTAATTTACAGAAGGTGTTTTTCCACAGGATTTTAAATTCTATTTTGAAAAATGTCAAATAAAATAAAGACATTATGGTCTTTGAAAAATAAATGGTGGCTATTGAAGTAGCATAATTCTGCTGATGCTCCTGCAGCACAAACAAACACACTTTCTCACACACACAGTGTATATATACTGTATAAACTTAATATAAATATTTAACAAAAATGGCAAATGTGAAGTTTGTTAGAATTGTTTGTCAAGTTAGTGATGCTGATTCCGAAATACTTTTTTTAAATAGTGTACTATTAGTACATGTTTTCTTCTTACTTAAAGCTCAAACCTCACACAGACTATACTAATTCTTGATACCTTCAAGCATAAAACATATCAATGTAAGATATGACAAATTTAAGAAATAAAGATTATATCTCCAGGAGCCATGGTAAATACAGAATATTTCCCTTGATACAACTCAATCATTCTTAAAGCCTGTATATTATCGTATGAATCATCACCAACGTTTTCAAACTGTACACATTGCAGGAGATCTTTTTAAGTTATTTGCTTTTTTTTGGACTGATAAATGCCTCATTGAACTGTTTGGTGTTTTTGTAATCCGTCACCTTAGTGCTGTGTTGCTGAATGGATTCATGTAACCCTGCAGAAAGGAAAGAAGGCTAAATAGTTTTCAAAAGTGGCCGGCGTGTTGCGCCACATGTTAACCTGAAGTCACGCAGATTCTGTGTCCAGATGTACCGCAGCCTTGACTGGAGGTCTTTCCTTTAAGGGCGGGCAGCAGAGCTCAAGACAAAGGTCTCGCAATCGATTGATTTTCCTCACTTGCACTTGCCTGTGTCCCACGCTTCACGAGGCCGGAGACTAGTCATTGATTGAGAGGCCACGCTCGCCATTCTTCCATTTTCCTCAAGACTTCTTCAATGAGTTACTGCTTGTGCCAGAGCCTCTCTTAGCTCAGGATTCTATCCTTTTCCTATTTGTTTCACATGGAGGGGAAATGAATGTGTCGTTGATGATATCCACTGGTAGCAGGAGTAATATGCATGTGGACAAGGAGTTTTTAAATAGGCCATGGTTGAATTGGATCCATAAAGGTTCCTGGTATTTTTTGTTTTCACTATCATAAACATCATGAATTACTGCCTGAATATCTATTGAGCTGTAGAATCTGATAGCTCTCAGCAATCTAATAAAAATTATAAAGCCTTAATAAAGCCTGATAATGGAACAACGTCCCTGTATTGTTAGATAATAGAACAATCTGTATGACTAATCTAATAGATTAATACTAAAACGGAGGCTTATTGTATTTTTTATTTTAACGAAATCTTTTGCAGAATCTGTCTCGTATGTTCCCAACGTCTCATCGTTTGGTAACCTCTCTGAGAAAAACAGAAACTCTCTTATTTAAATTGAGTAACGGGTCAGCAAGATTATCAGCGATTCTGACCTCCATTTTAATTTTATCTCTTTTTTTATTTACAGGTTGTCAAAGTAGCTTTTAATGCCAGTTCTTTGTTGTGACATTATTTTTTATAATATAATTAGTTTTCTACATTTGTATTTCTCACACACACAATCAGAATCTTGCAGATTTTCCACTTAATTAACATAAAGGGGGTCTGTGACTCCCTAAAATAGTTGAAACATTGAGATGTTTGTTTACCCAAGCTAGATTACCTATTTTTGAGAGATCCTCGACATCCTATAGTAACATTTTGAAACCTATAAATCCTCACATTTGACAATCTGCAATCAGAGAATGTGTCTGATATGTCGCTACATAGATAATGAATTTATAGTAAGAATAGTTGTAATTTTCGGTACATTTACTAATTATTTGACTTATCAAAGACGGATTAAAGAAGAATTTATTAAGTGAGCGGGCAGTTGTTGATGTTGGTGGCAATGATGTTAATCAGTTTTTTTCTATATGTGTTTCAGGCACCTATACACTCTGGGACAGAGAGTCTGGAAACGCTGGAAAAGAAGATATTTTGTCCTGGTTCAGGTAATTACATGATACAATCAAAGGACATGCATAGATCTCGGATTTATTTTGAAATTCTTTCTGAAGTTCAGAAGCTCTGAAGTCTGGGAAATAAAAATTAAGTAAGGTCAGTCGTAAAACCTTGAGAGACATTCCAAAACCATTGATCTGCATTATAAAATGTATGACCTTAGCTTGGTTAGAAGTTGCTGTGCTAAAGTGATAAATTGGGTCAAACTGTCAGTCGTGATAGAGCACATGAACTGTCTCAGAGATGTTCTTACCTTTCAAAACTATTGTAGATAATCTGGTCATTTTACTCAAAAGTTATGAACTCTTTCCCTGAACGCAAGTCCTACTGAAGCCATGTTAATTGAGATTTAGTGCCTTTATTCTCTCTTGAATATTTCAACTTTTCCAACATTTTGCCCTCTTTGGAATTTTTCTACTGATTATTAGGGATCCTTGAGGGTAGGCTTTAAAAAAAATGTTGTACTATATAAAAACAAAAGAGCAGAGCCTGTTATAGTCAAACTGATGCGCATGATGCACATGATGCACATGAATGTGAGACATGGGAGAGAAGAACTAATTGACCGTGTGGTGTAGGACTTGTGAATCTGTATCTGTGGTTCAGCAGTGTGTGCGTCTTCATCCTGTAGGTGAGTCAGTACACGTTTGCCATGTGCAGCTACAGAGAGAAGAAAGCTGAGCCTCAGGAGCTGATGCAGCTGGAGGGCTATACGGTGGACTACTGCGATCCACAGCCAGGTACACGCACTGCAGGAGTGCAGGAGTATGTTGGTTTTTTCGTTTCAAAAACCAACATACTGAACACACACACACACTGCAGGAGGATCCTAGAGACAAAAATTAAATATGATGTTAAAGAGGAAGAATGCCCTGAAGTGTGAATTCAATTGCATATCGACAGTCACATATACAAAATATATTCAAATAATCAATACAATTCAGTCAAATTTCATGACATGAGGATTTGTTGTTCTTTTGTTCATTATATTGATTACATTTAGTAAAAATCCTCTTAGCCTCTTATTATTTACTCTCCTTCTCCTCAGGTCTGCAAGGTGGCCGGGTGTTTTTTAATGCTGTAAAGGAGGGTGAGATGGTGATGTTTGCCTGTGATGATGAACAGGACCGGATGCTGTGGGTCCAGGCCATGTACCGAGCAACCGGACAGTCCTACAAGCCGATGCCGCCACCACAGAACAAAACCACAAACTGCAAAGGAGCAATCCAGAAACCAGTATCCCCCATTAGTAGGTTTTTTTTTTTTTTTTTAAATAACTACGAAAAAAGACAATTCAGCTCAGACGGTGTATGGAGGTGCTCTGATCAGGTGAAAGTAGGTTCAAGTACTGACAGCTTATTAAAATAACATTAGCTATTCAATCATATAATCGATCAATCTGTTTCAGAGACAGACTGGGAAGAAACAGTAATGATATCAGCTATGGTATTCCACTTTTTCCGCTTCTCCAGGGTCGGTCCGCATCGGAAGCAGGGATCCAAGGTTGATGATAATAATAATAATATGATAACATTTAGCAATTGCTTTTGCGGAAAAATAAACTATACTCTGATAATCATAACATCAATAATAATTGTAATCATCATCATGATCATATTGTAATCAGTGGGCATCGAGCAGGTCCACAGCAGCAGATCCAGCCACCAACCGTATGACCTTGCAGGGTGAAAAAGCACAGACTCCAGGAAATAAGTCAAATCAACATGAGGAGTCAAGTTAGTAACATAGTAACTATTATTCACATATCGCTGTAGTTCATAACTTCAGTGTGTGAACTGTGGTCTATTACTGAGAAGCAAATCACATAGCTTTTATAGCTTTGATGCTTATGCTCTAGAAAATGGGAGGGTTGTCTTCTTGACAACCCTCCCATTTATCTGGGCTTGGTAACAGCACTAGATATGGCTTGGTAGGCTGGTAGCACTAAGGACCTTGCCTAAGGGTCCACACTGGACTTCTGCCATGCGACATTATAAAGATTTAATAACAAAAAGCATATAAATATTCACTGTTTATTAAAAATTATATCAATATTTTTTATGCTGTCATGCAATTTCAAGATCTCTTCAATAAATTGAATTCATTTTACTAATTTGAGACGAAAAATCGAGAGGACAAACTCAGAAGTGCAGCGTACATTCCCAAGTAAACTGCTTCTTTCTTCATTTAATTTCAATTACTGTTAGTAATCATTGAGGTCTGTATTTTAATATTAGATATTATTGTTAGCATGTTATCCTCATGAATTTGTTTCCACGTTCTTTTCCGCTCCTACGGCGAGGGACTCCATATGACTAATTAGAGCATCATTTTCTATGTTTTTTATGAGCTTTCATAAAATGTATCAATTTCAAATAATCAACTATAGAAAAATTAAGGCAACAAGAAAAATTAACACTTATTAATTGTGCACAATGACGTCAGGGAACTCAACACGTCCACAGTTGCTTGAACATGACGGCTGCAGATGGCAGTGTGCTCTTAAACCAGTTAATATGATCTCATGATCATCATATGATAAGAAAGAGGAAACATACAGTGGAAATGTACACACTAATCACAAACACTACTCTACCTACCTTCTCCTTCCTATGAGTTTCAAAACTTTTATGCCACTTTGACAGACACAACCAAGGGGCAGCCATAGAAGCTGGGGTTCCTGTGGTAACCACCCACTCAGACTCTTCATCACCAATGTGAGTGCTACACTGTGCAAGCCTTATTGACACAAGGCTGGTGGCCTAGATATCATCTGCAGATTCATGTTCAGTGCCTGTGCTGGACAGCTGGCTATGGTTCTGACTGACATTCTAAACCTGTCACTAGTAAAAGCTCCTGTCCACACATGCCTTAAAGCCACCTCCATCATTTCTACACCCCAAGACACCACTGCAGTGATCTAAAAGGATTTCAAGCTATTGCAGTCATACCACCATCATTATGAAGCGCTTTAAGAGGCTAGTCACTGCTCATCTGAAAAACGGGCCTGCCGACCACACTGGTCTCTTTACTATTCATCCACTGCTGCAACAGGAGCCCCAAAAATGCCTACTCATAGCACTACACTCTGCACTCTCTCATATGGACAACAACAACAACACGTGTTAGTGTGCTGCTTATTATAAAACCTCCAAACTGATAGCCAAACTCAGTGATTTGGACATCAACATCTCCCTCGGCAACTCCATACTGGAAATTATAACCATCAGATCACAATCTCTTTCATTAGACCACATCTCCACAATCCTCACTATGTGTCAGTACACAGAGTGAGGATTGTGGGGATGTAGCCCTCTGCTAGGCACCCTCTTCATCAATGAGTTCACCCTGGTACATTTCAAATAGCATTGTCTAAAATCTACAGATGGCACAATGGTGACTGTTCTCATTATGGACTATGATGAGTCGGCCTACTGGGGAGAAGTATGCCACTTGGCAGCTTGTTAGACTGATTTTTATTCATTTATTTTTAAATTGCAAGGCAACTGAACAATACAAAAAATGCATTCAAACATTTTTGACATACATAGACAACAGACAGTAACAAAATTAACTTAGATAATTGAATAAATATATATATTCTTAGGGAACTTTGTTGGCAGTGCTAAATTGTTATGACTCCTTTCAGCAGGAAGAGTTGTATGTGGTTGTGATTTTTTTTTTTTAGTCAAGAAAGAAAGAAGTAAAGTGCATTGTGTTTTCTAACGTCGGGGTTGCACGTTGCTGATTGCTTGTTGCAGGCCCACACACATATACTAACACGCACATACACCATCTGTTTGGCAAATGGAAACAGCTAAACAGTAAACTGCTGTGAGACATACAAAACACACAACGGTCAAAGGAAAGGATGGAAAGAATACAGAGCAGAACTCAAAATGAGACAATACCTTCTTCAACACATACCATGCACCCATGTATCTTGCGTTCTCATTTTCCCTTAATTCAACTCCCATTCTGCCTGCCTTCCCCAATTAGCGATATCTTGTGTGCCAGTCTTTGGTATTTTCCTTATTCCAACTTTCTCACACTTTTTCAGACCAGAAAACTTTAACTTATTTCACGTAGCATTTTGGCATATTCAACATGAATTCAATTCTATATCAATACCCATCTTCAACTTCTTCCATTTGTCATTCCACAAGGAATACATTGTTTTCAATGAGGAAGGTTGGCATTATGAACTGATTTTTGGCCCGAGGAAAATAAATCAGTTATTGGTAAGCTAGCTTGCTTTTTGACCCTGGATTTCAGTTGTCTAAATGACAAGGAATGTAATGTAGATTATTTACATTATGGTTAAACGTGACTTTTCCTACTACTATTCATAATTATTGATGCAACCAAACCAGTAATGGTAATAATCATAGTCAGGATCATGCTACAGAAATAACCTAACTTGTAAAGTCACCAAGAGGTGTGTTTGTGTATATTAATATGTTTGTGTATTCATGTGTTCCAGTTAAAATAACCATGTTGTCAGTTAAGTATGAAACCAAAAGGGAGAGATAGGTGCAGAACAATTGAAAAGTAGCAAGTCTTCGCCTCCCAGAGGTTGCTCACAAGGTGTTGAAAACTGATTGCGCTGCCTTTGCCCCTCAAACCTACAAAATTCTACATTTTTCACACTTTGTGACTCTGATTCGGATTTTAACCACCAAAGAGCTTCAAGTAATAAACTACCTCTTTTTACAAAGTCCTACTTTTCAAGATTTTTATTTTTTATGCAGTTGCATAGGATACGTTTTTATTGGCCGTATTGGGCTGAAGTGTTATCTAAAACACTTATTTTTCCTCTGCTTCATATCTTCTTAGCCGTTCCTTTTCGGGGTCACCGCAGCGGATCATCTGTTTCTATCCATAGTTTCTGCCGGTACCCTGCTGGCTAACAGTACTAGTGTTGCCCCAACTGATCCGGTTTGGAAATCAGTTTCCTTTTTCTCTAATTGATTTTGAATAGGTTTTGAGTCAGATGCCCTCAATGAAGCAACCCTCTCCATTTGTTGGGACATGGATGTACGCTGATATGTGACCCCCTCTTGGGTAGGTTACATTTCATTTTTACATTTCATTTTTTTTATAAAAATTAAATGTAATGAAATGTATATATGTATTTTTTTTCTTTTTTTTTTCATGTAGATAATTCAATTCAATTCATGACATAAACATTTTATTCAGGTTTCCCGAAACTTTTGGCTTTCACAGTTTATTACACATCGATCAAACATTGCATTATAATGTGATGTAAATACCAATGGTTATCTCTATATATCAGTCAGCAAATGAACATTTTGTCTCCCAAATTGAAGTGTTGGAACCAGGAAAAAAAGCAACCATAAGGATCTGAGATAATTTGGCAAGCGCCAAGTTGTGATGGCTATATGAAAGGGTGAGAAAGTGCGGATCTTGTTGGGTGTTTCGGTAGTCAGTGGTTGGTACATACCAAAAACGCCTAAGGAAGGACTGCTGTCCAACTGGCAACTGGGTCACGGGTGCCTATGACTCAGTGATACATGGGGAATCAAGGCTTGCATATCTTGTCTGATCCCATAGAAGAGATGCTGTTTTACAAAATTCTGAAAAAGTTCATCCTTTCTTTGATTGAAAGGAGTCAGAACACACAGTGCATCAGAGTTACGGAAAAAGGTGTCTACACAACATTTAATGGTTTTAATGTAATAATTGATCGGTATTGCTTTCCTCCTTGATGACTGATATGTTGAATAACTTGATATGACGTTGCGTTGGTAAGGTAAAGAAAGTGGTGTGAAAGCATTTAAAGTCAGCGTCTTCACATTCATTGTGCTGCTCGAAATATTTTTCCAAACTGAGACATCTGGTCTTTCTTTACTTTTTCACTCTTACCTTCCCTCTTCCATTCAATTACCTGAGATGAGCTCTGTGTGGTTGTATTGTAAAAAGAAAAGCTCTTATCTTCTCAAACAAAACAAATTGTTCATCTTCAAGGTCCGACTAATGGTCTGGATGCATTTCTGTTCTGATGAAACATTTCCAAACTTTCTCTTCATATTCTCCTGCCAGTACATTTGTTGGCTCATTTCCTTTCACAAATGAAATAGAAAACCACTCATGAAAATGTAGCAAATGTCTTGCCATACACTTGCCATATTTATACACATTTACCTGCACTGATGATCCAGATACTGAACCCCAAGTTGCTCCCAATGACTGTCCCCATTGTGTCTTTTAATGATAATGTGAATGGATATCACTCCTGATGAGTTGTTGGCGCCCTGCACGGCAGCCTTTGTCATCACTGTATGAATTTTTATGTGAATGGGTAAAGTCTGGCTCTTGTTGTAAAGAACATTGAGTAGTAGAGCAGACTAGAAAAGCGCTATATCAATACAGTCCATTTACCATTTGCTCTTTAGATGTTTGCAATCCAACCAATGGAACATCCACTGGGCCGCAATTTCTGGCTTTTATATATATAACATTGACAGTTATCCCCAATCCACTGTAACCCTGATATTGTTCAGTAAAACTAATTTTCCTCGAAAGCTCCTACGGGTTAACTTCACAGGATCCCTTTACATGTCCTCCTTTTTACCATTTATCTTTAAATTTTCTTTTCCTTCCTTTTACATATTCTTTCCCCTTTTCTAATTTTTTTCCCTTTTCCTTCAATCTTCTTTCCCTCAATCTTTTCCTCCACACATTCACACCGTTTTGTTTTTCCTTTTCTTCATCTCCATCACCTACAAATCATTTAATTTATTATCCAAGTCTTGTGTGTGACTTCTGTCTGCTCGCCAGCCAACTCCTCCTCACTGAGCATTGTCACATGGAGAGCCTCACACTGAGAGTTGATTACGCCAGATTTTCTGTAATTTGGCAGGGCGGCCGCCTGTCCTCATCACCACTCGTTAGCGTATAATGGAACAGATTGAAGCGCTAATGGTGAGAGGTGCTGACACACTGTTTGCAGGAGGAAATAGAAGGTGTCCCTGAAATAGCTCTTAACTGGGTGCTAAGTGCTATAGCTTTATGTGTTTTTGTGTTTATTTGTGTGTGTATGCGTGGTGAGGTGAGAGAGAGAGAGCGGTTGTGACAGTGTGTGAGTTTGATGATGCGGTCAAGGTGAGAGTGTTGAGTCGCCAGTGGGCAAGAGACCTAAAGTGTGAGAGACCTAGAGACTGCGTCTGTATGTCATATGTTTCTGTGAGTGAGTGAGTGTGTGTGTTTGTGTGCTTGATAAAGAGTAAGTCTCAGTTTAATAATAACCGTGTCGGTTAACCTGCATATACGCTTAGTGCTCGCCTTGCAGACATTTTTGAAGGGTTAAATAACACTAATGATTGCATGTACAGTATACAAACTCACCCACACACAGACACCATAATGGGTCACCAACACATTCACCATTGATAAAAATCGTTCTTATTTTGTCATGGCTTCATGACAATCTTGCACATAGGCATGCTATTCTTTAGATTGAAGGTTAACAGTTTGGAGTGAACAGGCGAGACAATGACAGCAGAGACACAATATCTCTCCTTTGTTTGTGTCCAGTTCAGGACATTTTTCAGCTTTGTGTCTTTGGAAGAATCGTCGAGCACAATGAACAAGAGGGCAGCAGTGTTAGATTTTACCCACCAGAGAGTAAATAGTAAAGCTTTGTACCAATGCATGAGATGTTCAACACACACAATACAGGTTGCTTAATGTTTTGTTGTCAGTCTTTCTTTGCAAATCATCAGCTCATATGTTCCCCTTGTTCGTCTGATGGACAACAATATTCTCACTATCAAGCAGGTTTTTACTTGCAAGAAGTAACCATTTTGCTCTTGTAATAGATTTGTGTCAATGCACAGCAATTCTGCTGTGATGAATTAAGATTCATCACTAAGCCATGCAAGGTTAGATGCTTCCTAGGAGAGCCATAAATGGGTGTCTATCACCTATTTTGTATTGAATTTCTGTGGATAAAAACATGTTCAATCAGTTTTCCCTGAGGTTAAAGGGTTTATCTTCAGATAAAGGCAAAATAAAATGGCAACAAAATGGCAAGCTACCATGATGAGCAACTAAAAGAGAGTACACCCCAAATTGGATATAAAGAAATTACATTTATTGGCCATAGCATTATAAACTGCCCAATATTGTGTAGGTCCCCATGTTGCAGCCAGAACAGCTCTGACATGTCGAAGCATTGACTTTGCAAAACCTCTAAAGTAGTGCTATGGTATCTGACAACAAGAAGTTACTGGCAGGTCTTTTAAGATGTGAGGTTGGAGCTGCTATCGATCAAAGTTGTATGTCTAGCAGAGACATTTCAAATGCATCGCCCGCGAGCCAAATCCGGCCCGCAGAATAATTATATCTGGCCGTCGAGACAGTACCTAATTTCTATATACACACAAACACCACCAATACTACAAATCACAGCATGCACTGCAATGAAGAGTACCAACGCAAACCACCGACGCAGTGCTCTGTTGTCAGAAATCCGCGTTTATCCAGTAACTCTAACAAACTTTAGAACAATCCTTACAAAAAGATGCTACTAAGCCCAGTTGGTGGATATAGGTGAAAAAATTTATAAATAAGGTGCATTCACGTATTAGTAAATAGAAGGCATGTTTTCATTAACTGCAGATGCTTTCACGTCCTACCGCTGTTGAACGTGTGTCAGTGCTGTTACGTTAAACAAAAAGATAAACATGAAGTTGCTGACATTTCATGTGAAATGTACCAGGAGGCTATTCAGTCACCTGACTACTCTGAGCTGGAACTGCTCCAGGCCGCAGGGACAGATATGGGGAGCAACAGTCTACTACTACCAGCAACGGTTTTACTATTTTACGGTGGCAAAAGAAAGAAACGGCTAAATCAGCCGAACCATTTACCAAGGATTATTTAAAGTACTTATTTGTTAATAGTTTTAATTAAAATCAAAATGATTTATAAGTAAGTTGAAAAATATAGTTTTGTGGCTGTTTTTGTATTTTGAACTGAAGGGCTAGTTGGGAGTTGAGACTCATCCCTGACGCTGGTTTTCGGCCATGTTATTTGTGTTTTTGAAGAGGCTGGTGGTCAATTTGATTCCAGGTACGATCATAAGCAGGGACATCCAAACTTTCCATTAGTCTTCCAGCAACTCCCTCAAACACAACACAACAGCTGAGGATTCATTGTGTGTGCTTTTCTTAAACTTTGCCTGAGTCAAGATTTATTGCGCTCAGACTTACAAGGAACCTCGCTCTGCCAGACGTATACTGATGGGCTTGTCTGTCTACATCTTCATCTCTGCTCGACCTGACATCATCTGCAGTGCCGTTACCACGCTCCGACAGGCAGATCAAGTCATATCTCTCATGCTGGTGCACCTGAAACCAAAATCCTTTCCTTCCTCCTCCACTTAGTTGGCATCAATAACCCTCCATCAGCAGCCGCCACCACCTCTCAGAGCAGGATGTCATATAGATGTGACTGTTTTAGTGACGATACAAATGGAGCTTAGACAAGATGGATACAGAGAGATTGAGCACAAAAGCTGCCCCCTCCCATCACACACAAAACCTTCAACAGTCGAATATCCTTGCAGATATGATACTATGACATACACTTGTTTTTGTTGAAATCGTATTACATAATTCAGTCCTGCGCTTATTTATCCTTATACTTCTATAACAGTCAGCCTCACGATGGAGAATTTAATCTTTCAAAATATTCTTCTTCTTCAAAACCTAGTAACTACATTAAACCGGTGGTATTCTATTCAACTCTTTGTTCATGCAAGTTCTTTCTTGTTCTTTGGAACCACAGTTCAATAATTCCATTCTCGGTGCTCAAGGTACTTCTAGCTAATGAAGGCTGAGATGGGAGCTAAGCCCTCTAAAAACATATTTTGGTGAACTATTTTACATATGCCTACATACAACTTATACCAGGAGAAATAATTATAATTAAAAAAAAAATTAAATAAATGAGGATCATGTAATTATCCTAAACATCACCTATATTGGTTGTTCAATGATGAGTAAAATGTGTTGACCCAAATTTTTATTCCTCTTATTTTGAGATGTTTTGCTCACATTAAATTTGATGAAACACTCAACTAGTTTAAAAACATGTAAAATTATTTCCTTTCACCCATAATTCTTTGCATAAATAAACAATAACCTAACTATTTAAAGAAATTTAATTCCAGGTTCCAAGTTAAAACCCTTTCGATCTTCATGAAATTATTTTTAATCTTGCTTAAAGGTATATATTTTTTAGTGATAGCATATTATTTTTCGGCATCAAACGTAAATTTGATCCTGTAAATGTATTTATGTATAATACTTTTCATAGTTGGTTGCAAGGTCTGACATTCAATAATGATGAGAAACAGCTTGAAACATACAAAGCAAAGAAAACCTGCACACGGTCTGGACCAAATACACCATCTGTGCCAGGAGCAGCGACATCAGTCCATATTTTCTGTCACACACACTGATTCACACACAACCCCCCTTTAACACCCCACCCCTTCAGATAATAGCTGAAAGTTGGACTTGACACGGATCAACATTGCTTCTCTGCTCTCTTTCCCCCAATCAATACTCCGCTCCTCCTCCTTCCATTTATTATCAGCACTAATCTATATCTCTTTGTCTCGTTTTCTTTAGAGTCACCTCCTTCACTCCCTGTCTTTTCGCTAAATTACATTAAGGACAATCCTGTGTTTTGGAGGTAACGAATATAAAATGACCTACATCGGAATTAAACAGTAGGAAAGCAGGCCACAGGAGCCAAAGGGCAGCCCAAGTCAAACGAAAAGAAGATGGGAAGAAAAGGAGAGGAGCGTCGATTGGAAGTTGATTGTGGAGATTTCACTTTTGCTGTCTTTTTTTCTTTCTTTCAGACAAAAGCTACAAGGGAGGAGGGGATGAAACACAAATGTCTGAGAGTCCTTCCGGCTTCTCTGTGTCCACACAAAAACAAAATAGCAGCATCAATAAAAAGCGATCACTAATGCTTGTCTTGGATGCAAGGCCGCAGGCGTCGGAGGCATGGAAACAGCGCGAGCATTCTTTAGCGTGCCTTGGTCTTTTGTGGGGCCATGTGTCACACTCAGAAACTTCCCATCCCGAAATGTACTCCCCGGATGAAAGCAGAATGGAGAGTGTTAGGCTTTTCATTTGGCAGGGCCATTAAAAGCAGGGCCTAAAAGGACTGGAAATGAACCCATGCTTGCTCAAGCCGGGACGCCCCGTGCCTCTTCTGTTTCTTTTATTATTCCTTTTTAGCTGTTAATCTTTCCATCGCTGACCCCTAAGCCTCGTTATCGTCTGCTTACCGTCTGCTGCTCCAGGCGCTGAGAGGCCGAGTTTCAAGAGAACCTCAAAGTATCTGATATTTCAGAAAATGTAGTCATTCCACTTTTTATATGTCAAATGATATATATCAATAAAATGTATTGATTTCATATTTTCCCCCAAAATCCAGCAATAAATAATTGTTATGAGTCATGGTATATCCTTGATATCGGTAGCCAGCGTTTGTACTTATCAAATAAACACAAAAATGGCACATATCAGAGCTCTGAAATAATTTTTGTTTTAAAATACAATTGTACTAACTGAAGCTTTTATCTATTATTGCTCGAAGTTTCTTCACCATCTTCGTCATACAACTTTTTTGGTGTCCAATAAAAACTCAAGAGTTTGCCACACTCTCATAGTGCGTGACATTTTCCCTCAGTACTTTGGTTGATTTTGACTCACTTACACTTATCTACTGTCGGGATGCCTGATGAAAATAGTCCCCATTAAATACACAATTTCCTACCCTTTGTTTGATAGAAAGTAATGAGCAGCTGCTTCAGGATTTTAGTGAGCCTTTTTTTAAAGATGAAACTAGATATTTTTGATTTTGTTTTTATTATATAATTAGATAAGACCTCAATGTGAGACTCGCAGACAGGAAATCGAACATTATGGACGTAATGACTAATACATTTTTCTGTTTTTGTGTTTTTACTGTTGACAAATATACAGTAGGGTTGACCATGAAACACAGCGTTCCTGTTTTGCAGTCATCGTTGAATGTTTTTCTTCATTTTTCTTCATCTGAAGAATAATTGGCACTTAAATTCAATCAGCCACTTTTAATAATTTTACATCATTAACTTGGTATTGATACCGTCTCCAGGGAGATGGTGGTACATTTCTTTATTAACTGCAAATAGTAAAAATGGCAGTATGCCGCTGAACAGTTCTGTAGAGATAAAAAAAGCAGAGCTGTTCATTGGAAAACTGCTTGACTAACATTTAAAGTTAATAATCAGATCAAACAACCAACCCTTTAATAAATAAAACTGGTCAATAAAACCCGTATTCCACTTTGCGCAGACAAATCAGGCAGAGGCCTGATTCTATGATCAGAGTTGTTCTCTTCTTTGGTGTATTTCAACTGAGTCACTTGCAGTGTTTTTCTCACATGGTGTCCGTATTTGCGACTTTTGTTTATTAGCAGAGTACTGACAGCTTGACGTAGATTCTGTAGCCAAACAAGGTGGGAATTATTAGCCACAGCACTGAGAACTGACTCTGCCAGTGGAGCTGTTTGTTTGTGTATGTGTGTGCGTGCGTGCGTGTTCACTTTTCTGTTTGTTGATCATAAAGAGTCGTGAATGATTGTGAATCCGAACACATTTCTAGGTCCGTCCTTCATCTCAAAGGATCACATAGATATTTCTCTATAGGAGTCAGTTTTGTGTTGAGTTATAATGGATAATTATATTTTTCTTCTTTTTTTGTATTCGGCATTCCTTCATTCCATAAAAACCGCCAAACAGCAACTCTACTCTGGTTTTGGTTCTACATGACCAGTATATTAATCCAGTAATGAGTTGGTTGATTTTACTAAAATTTCCATTATTAGGATTTTCTAAAAATCCAAAATACCTGATAAAGATTTACAATTTTTAACAAATTTTTGTCAAAGATTCAAAGAATTTTTGATCCATTTTAAATTATGAACTGTATTCAGCTCAGTCAGTCAATCATCAGATACAAAGGAGTTAGATAGTTTAAACACATAGGACATTTGGAGAATATTTTAAGATATCTTAAAATCAACAAATGCTCAAATTTGCATAGCATTCCTAAATAAAACTAAAACAAGGAGCAAATTTAAAAGTTATATTTTCCACTCCCGTCTTCCAGATATGAAATTTCCCGAATTGGTTTCTCTGCTTTTTATTCTATGATAAATTAGCTAGATCTTGAATTTTTATTTGACCTGTAGACATAAGCCTTGTCCTAGATTTATTGAATTTGCACAGTCTTATCTAGAATAAGGGTCATTAAATTATGGGGATAAAATGTCTGATAGTGCCGCATTCGAATCAATCTGAATTTCAAAACTTAATTTTGTTTTATTTTCCCTCACATCACAGTATGTGGCCATTTACAGGCCACATACTGTATAGTGTTTGCAGTCTTCCTGTCACTCCCTCTGAACGTGGTTTCAAAGTCCAATGCAATTGAAGTAATGGAACTGCTGCTGATAATTTCCCGGTCCGTTCCTGGCATGTGGTGGTGCTTTGGACGACTGCAAAGTTTCTTTAGCTTGGCCATATTGGAGGGTCTTTGAGCATGAACTGCTCTGTTTAAGGTACTGCCACAGGATCTCAATGGGGTTCAGATCTGGACTATGATAATAAAACCCCATAAGTTAAATTGTATCCATTGTGAGACATTTAGAGGTTGATTATTATGCTTGGGATCTTGAGGGTCTTTAGCTTCATAACACAAACTAGACAATTCGATGCTTCAGGACGTTCTGGGCGCAGAATTTATATCTCTCAAATAAGCAATAAGTAAGTGGGCCTAGCCATGAAGCAACAAAACCCCCCCACAAAATTAAACTGCTTCTTCAATGCGTTTCAGAGTATGTTTAATCCAGACATCACATTTCTGTTTCCCATTCAGGTCTAGATCCATCCCAGCGTCAGGGGGTGGAAGAGCTGATCTCTGCTGCTCCATGTTGCTTCGACCATGCCATCCTGTTCACTATTTTACAGAAAAACACTCTGAAGCACCGCATGAATGACTCCTTCTCCTGCCTGGTATGTCACAGTGAACACATCATGCAACATAGTAAACCAGTGTTGCAACAATATCTTAGATTTTCCACATTGAAAATCTGCTTTCAGTCCAACAATGTGACTCAAATCACATGTTTGAGTTCTATAGGTGGTTGTCTGCACTTTGCTTCATACTCAAAATAGCTTCTCAATTATTCTACAGTTTTTTCAAAGATAGGTGAGATTGAATTTTCTTCATATTCATTTTAAAGATGAAAATTTGTTTTCCAGCTCAGATGATGCTTTCTGAAATAAAATTTAAAAAACCTATAGAATAAAATAACTAATATTATATTTGTATTATGTTATATTATGTTATTGTAATTATATGTTGCATATCCAAATAAATTGGTTGATTCTGGATTTTTCTTCAGCATTCCCTGATAATTTTTTATTAATCTCTAAAAAAATTTGGGAACAAGGCAAAGATCTCAATGCAAAACATATTCAAGGAATATTACAGTGTTGATATTTTATTTTATTTTTATTCATTTATTTATTTTTAAATGACAGGGGGGGATTGCTCAATGACTTCCAATGATCTCGCAGTATTTCTTTTTATAGAACCCCGCCTATGCTTTGCTGCTAGTGTTGTTCCCACTGCTCTTGTTTACTGCTTTGTTAATGTGCTCCAAACTTTACTTGTAAAAAAGTGGGTCATTCCAAATTTTGGAAAGTTTAAGCCAAATCTTTAATGGGAGCGGTTATATACACTGGATTTCCTTACACCATAATAAGCTGGGTGAGCTTTAGGTGCCAATTATCTCCTCATCTCCAACCCTCTCTGTGCTTGTATGTGTTGAAGCCTCCGGGGCTCTGTCACACTGATTGAGGGGATAAATGCTCTAATCAATACTTTACAAATAGGAACATGACCCTCATAGACGACTGCTGGGCTGACTCAATGGAGAGGGGTAGGGAGGAGGAGTTAGCCCAAATATGCTTGTGTGAGTGTGCGTTTGTGTGTGTGTAAGTGTGTGTGAGGAGGGATGTCCGAATGAATGTTTTTGTGTTTGGGTTGAAGGGGCAAGTCTCGTTAACTTGAATTTTATGTGTTAAATGAAAATGGAGAGAAAATAAAAAATAGAAGTTGTCGGTGAATCAGTTGATAAGCCTCGACACTACATCTACAACATTCAACATATGGGGCTTGCAGTTATAACCATTTACCAACACAATAAAAACTTGAGTCTTTCTTGAAATGAAGGATGGTTATGCTTCTGACACTAGATGGCAACAAAGAGGAGGAAAAAAACTTGAACTAATTAACTTTTCATAACTGATTGGTCAACTCTGACGGCAAGAAATTTCCTTCACACCTTTTCTTCTCAGTGAAGTATGATACCAAATAGGCCATTTTTATCCCACAACTCTTCTTCTGTCTGTTTGTGGGGAAAGTATCTTCAGTGATGCTCCAGCTTTCTCTTTCCACCATCCATACACAGAACTACATAGGGTATGAAAATCAATATATCAATCAATAGAAACAACACTTTTATCCTTGCATAGCCTTCATTCAAACTAGATACATGCATTGGCTTTTCTTATTTCTTGTCTGCTTTGTAAAAACGTTTCTCCTGCCGTTGAAGACAGCTGTGCTCATAAGAAGGTTGGCACAGCTTTTGATCAAGAAAATCGCTGTTACAGATTTTTCACGTTCGATACACATTTGGATTTGCAAAGCATGGCTTATTTATTTGTATAGCAAATTTTAGCAAAAGGACAAGTTTAACTGCTCACACAAAAAAAATAACATAAGAAAACAGAAAATGACAAATTAAACATAAAAAAAACACAGAAGTCAAATAAATGAATACGTCCGTACAGTTGAAGCAGTTTTTAACTCTGGTATTTCGATACATTTTTCAGACAAATGGTAAACCAGCATAAAGGCATTGGGCATGGGAAAAAATATCCACTTTCCGAGGTTAGTACGGACCTTAGTGTCAGCAGAACAGAGGAGGCCCTAAGCTGGTGCCCTGGGGAACTCTGTAATTTTTGGAGAATTTGATGTTCTATTTCAGATCAACAGAAAATAGTCTCTCTTCCTCAAGTAGGATAGGACTCAGTAAATTACCATGTAAGAAAATACCCTTCACTTTTTCTGGTCTGTCAAGTAATAAGTTGTGACACAATGAAATATGCACCTGCACTTACCCTTGGGTACACACTCTGGAGACATTTACAGGGACACGTCTCCAAATTCTAGAAAGATAAGTTATTTAGGTTAAATATTCCTATCCTCCTGATATATTTAATACACATAATAATAAAATATTCTAGATGAACTAAGCAAGAGGAAATTTATATTTAATAAAGGCAGATTATCTCATTAAGGAGACCACCGTCGGGTTCGGTGCCCCAGATCCTTTGTGTTAACGCGAAAACTCAAAAACTATATGAAGGATGATTTCCAAATTTAAGACCCACATAGACCTTAGTGCAAGAAATAACCAGAGTGTTTTTGGGAAAGTTCTGTTCTATGCTTCTGACACTAGAGGGAGCTTTATCTGAAATGTTGTCAGTCCTTAATTTGTTAACTTAATATAATAATATGATTCGACTCAAGGAGATCTATTTAGTATACATTACGATTTACTCTAATAGTGTACATTTTACTCACTAGAATTTCTTTTTGAAAAATTACAGTTCTTTGGATGTAACCTCCTAACCATTTGTTAAATTTAGTCCAATTTGGGGCATATCAATCGACTCAAGGAGACCTATCTTGTAAATGATGATTCAACTTAACATATTATAATCACCAAGGCGAGGTTTGTTTTTTTACAAAAAACTATTTTTTCCGAACATAACTCGAAAACCATTTTATGGATCATATTCAGATATTAATCAATCCAGTTCTACCTTTAGTGAGAGGAAGAACAGGATGGATTTTCGGAGGGATCGGTCATATATTTCTGACACTAGGTTGAGCCTTATCGTCAAATGTTTTGGGCAGTAAATTAATAATAATAATAATAATACATTTAATTTGTAACGCACTTTACATTTGGATCAAATTTCAAAATGCTAGAATTCTCAAGTATTGGTTTGATTTATCCAAATTTGGTTGATACAATGCCTTCCTCCCCACCATACGCTAAACTGCAATACTGCATCATACCTTGATAAGAATGATGGACAAAACCTCTTCAAATAAGGCCACTTAAACTCAAATAAGCTATATTTTGTCACAAATCAGCACATTCACAAAACCTGACATGTATTGGTTTGATGGATGCACACATGGTATACTTGAACACCTCCGAAAATAATTTACACACTAAAAAGGGTGTAAATGGCAATATTTTTAAACATGTCATGCATGTCAAAGTAAATGAAATTGACTTTACTTGCTTTATACCTAAATATAAGACATTATTACAAACTGAGACAAATGTTGATGAGTCAGCTGGTTGCTCGCTCATCTAAGCAGCACAATGAGATGTACATCAGAATGACATCTGTGCTTTTTTTCATTTCTCTACCTGCCTTACCGGGTCAGCTTCCAGCTCTGCAATTAGACCAATACATTCACACCGCCCCTTCAGCTTCCTCTCCTAAGCCTTTTGTGAAGACTCAAGGGCTTTGTGTTCCAGCCCGAGCTGCTTTTCACCAAACACACTGAGAAAAGCCCAGTGCCTCGATGTGCAGGACATCTGTTAAGAAGTAGCTTGGATTCATGTCATGGAAGAGGTCATATTTTAGTCACAAAGACTTGAACCCCATAACAACAACAACAACAACAGTAATTAGGAAGAAATTTGGTTTGTAGCCCTGGCCCATAGTCCAGTGATTCTCTCTGATTAAGAGCTACAGCTGTGATGCTGCTGCTGGAGCTGCTTCATTTCGAGCAGAAGCAGTTTTCTTATGAACTTTTCACATTATTATTTTCACATATAATACATGTGGGGGACACAGTAACTTTCTGAATTGACTGGTTTTCTTTAAAATTATGTTTCAAAGACTTCAAGTTATCATGCCATAAAGAAAGTAATATTTCACAATGCTGACATTCGTTTTACCTCAAAGTATCCGGGTTGTCAGGATTTTCTGTCTGCGTTTGTTGGGCAGTTGTAATCCATTGGGTATATCTCATCTAGCTTAATTGTTGAAAATGAGAGACATACACTCATTCTCAGAAGGACACAGAGTCACTCTGAGAATGAGTATGACAACCCAGCGTGATGCTGGGTCTTGGACACAATACTTGTCATGCCATGTCAAAGACACAAATTTTTTAGCTAAAATGGGCTAAAATACTGCATAGAGTTTTATGGAGCCAAACCATGAGGTTCTTTTGAGACATCTTTGTCTTATGTCACACATATCTTCATCTCCCTTTGATAGTTCTCAGAGCTCGAGAGAGGAGTCACACTAAGTTTGATTTTTTTTTTTGAGAAGACAGCTCCTGCTGATGCTTCTGTCAATATCTGTGTTAGATTTTATGTTGATGTGACTTTCTTAGAATGTTTGTGACTGTAGCAACAGACTTTTCATCTCCTACTTCGCCATGATGTAGTGAGCAGTCACAGTGACATACAGTAGCTGTAACAGAAGATTCCCCTGATTAGTGACAATTTAGATCTCTTCTGTTCATAAAGATTGGGGCTTCAACAAATAATCAACGTAATCGATATGAAATTAGTTGTCGTTGATGTCATCGGACCCCTTCTCTGACGCACCGTGATAAGAAGGAAATGTTAAAAAAAAATTGTGAAAGTGTGGGTTGCATCTTAATTGCAAATGATATAGCATAATGTAGTAGAAGACTACAGAATCCACAAAGCACTTAACACTCTGTCTTTGTTTAATTTTCTTAATTTATATGGATGTTTGATGTGATTCCAGTGAAGCTGCTGTATTTTACACACACACATATATATGTAAATTATATTATTTAAACACTTGGACCCTGTTTGACCAAAAGTATTGCCATTGGCATATGGTTTTCCCATGGGTCATTGCCTACATACCTTAACGATCTTTGTCTTTCTTTTTACTGCAGTCTTTGCCAGGATTTACGCAATTATCATTTTTAAAAGTAAAAGCAAAAATTAATTAACTTAACTAAATAAACTTTTGATTCATCCATGGTTAACTTTGCATTACAAACCACGGGTGTGATCTCCACAGATCATTGATCAATAACAGTCCATTACACCATGAGCATCAATGGCCATAAATGTTGGCAGTCCACTTACTTTACTTAAGTCACTTAAGTCAATCATAGTTTGGTTCAATGAAATAATAGATCATGTCAAAAGTTGAACCCATAATCTAAATCACTAAATTTTCAACATCTGCTGACCAGTTATTTTGTTGTTATATTATCGTGTTTAATTAAATACGTTTTGCCCAGTTGTCAGAGTCTCCAGATAGATTTTATATATGAGTAAAACATCACGTCAAAAAAAACAACTGCTAATGATCTTATCAGATGTTCAGAATCAAGAACTAATGCCCTTAAATTAAGCTGGAGGTTGCTTTAAATTAAGCTGTGTATAAATCGTATTACCGAAGCAGTGAGACAGCAAAACCAGATTAAAGGAGTAACAATAGGACAACAGGACCACATGTTGGCAATATATGCTGATGATGTCATTATTTGTACTACATCACCCAAAACTTCAATGCCAGCATTTAAGGAAACAATAACCACGTCAGTCAATATTCAGGACATCAATAAATTAAACTAAATGTGATTCAATGATGATTAGCGACTATGAATCATTTCAAGTTAAAATGGAACCGAAACAAAACAAAATATCTATATATTCATTCATAAAGACCTGAATAAATTATATGCCTTTAACTTTAAACCTTGAAAAGTAAAAATAGAAATGACCTAAATAGATAGATAGAAAATTTTATTCCAGACTCCATCTTTCAACGAGTGTACACAATAAAAATGATGATTTTCTCCCAAAGTTCTTCTATTTGTCCCAGACATTTCCAATCCTGATTCCCACAGCATCTTTTAAGATAATTTATATGTAATAATAGAAGGAAAATGATACAATTTTAAGAATCAAATCTAAAGAACGTGGTGTTACAGTCCTACCTAAACTGTAGGACTAGTTCAAGGCAATACAAATAAATACAATAATGATATGGTCAAATGACAGGTCAATATCAACCAATATCTATGAAAATATTTCCGTAGTAAGACAAAAAGGACTACACAAATCAAAGGATTAAACTAGAACTATAATAATAATAATAATAATAATAATACATTTAATTTATAATGCACTTTACATTTGGATCAAATCTCAAAGTGCTACAAAGCAAAAGCAGATAAAATTATCATTAAAAAAATAAAATAATAACTATATAAAAGCCTGACCAAAAAGCAGCAATGTTAATTAAGGTTATAGGTTCTGCTAAAAAGGAAAGTTTTAAACTATGATGTCATCCTTAACAGCCATGGTATATCCCAGGCAAGTCCCCAATCCACTGCATTTTACAAACAAACCCCCTGATTGAAGTCCTAAAATTAAATATGAAGTTATGGTCACCATATTAATATAATTTAAAAAAAAAAGAATTCCCCCTAGTGAGTAGAATGTGATCTTTTAGAGTAATAGTTAGTGCTATATACAAGATAGGTCTCCTTAAGTTAATTTATGTGCACTGAATCTGGACTAAAATGGACCGATAGTTTGGAAGTTATGTCCGAAAAAAAGTGTTTTACATAAAAAGCCCCCTCTGTCGAGTAAAATACGAATTATTAAAGAAAAACAGGATTATACAAGATAAATCGAGTCGATTCATAAGTCGATTCATACGCACGCAATATAGACAAAATTGGACCAGTGCCTGACAATTTACGGCCCAAAAGATTAAGGAAATAAAGCTCCCCTTAGTGTCAGAAATATACAACTGATCCTTCCCAAAATCCCCCTTGTAAGTAAAATAGGAACTATTAGAGTGAAACATAATATATGCAAGATAGATCTGAAAACATTTATTATGGGTGAAAACATTTTGAGATAAAGTTCCCCCTAGGGCTGGAATTACACAACTGAACCTTCCCAACAACACTTAATTATTTTCCTCGTACTAAGGTCCATTTGGGCACAAAATTTGAAAATGATCCATGATATCCCAAACTTTTTGGAGATATATAATAAGTGGGTAGACGACACATGAGGAAAGTTGAAAAATGTGTGAAGAATACAGAAAATAAGAAATAGTCTTGCAAATTCCAGATAAATGGCAAGGGAACCTCCACAATTCCAACCAAATAAGTTGGATAAAATATTAGAGGTATAGGCCTGAAAACGAACAAAAACATATCTACCATCGTTGACCAAAAATACACTAAGCTCCTTTCAATCGTCATTATGATATAATCTGGCACAGAGTCATTTTTATAAATATCTGCAAATAAGGAACTACCTCTAAAATAAAGACATGAAAAAAATCTTAATACTGAAGTAGTACACTCATCAATTAATTTTCGGGCCAAAAAGTCATAATAGAGTAATAGAACAACCCATGTCAATAAAAGACATGTTCTCCCTGGACGAGAACATGGACATCAAAAATAATATAAAACAAAGATGTATGTGGGAAAAAGGAGAGCAGGTGAGTCAGGAAGATAGGAGGCAGATTTGCAGAGAGATCCATAAAACAACAAACTCAAAATATTGGAAAGAACTTTCACGGAAGTGTTGGAGAAATGTGGAGAATCAGAAGTGAACTAGTCACACATCGTCTTCTCCTGATCTGTATCGTTATTATGTATGATTCAAATGTTCATTTTTTTTTCAGATTAATAAATTGTTTTATAATGACACACCCCAAATGCTAGGATTGGAGAATGTGGAACTAGAAAATGGCTGTAAATTTTGCTTGATGAAAGTTTTGTCATAGAAAATAAGAGTTTGCACCTCATCCAAAGTCCAAAATCCTCTATTAAATAAAAACTCAACCCAAATGACAGTTATTAACCTAACCTAATAAACATTATCTCAAAACTCAAATTGTGCCTTTTTATGCCCTATTTTATGAGATGCCCCACCCTGCCAACAAGTTTCATGGTATTTCTAGTTTCACAGAATTAGTTTGCCTTACCCTGACCCTGTCTTCTAAATCCATAAGTGGAAAAAATCCTGAATGTGCCCCTTTATCGTGATCACAACATGGTTTATATTCTTCCGTGCATAACACTTAACCATTCATCCTGGCACAAAATCAAGTTAAGAATCAAAATAAATCAGGTTATCTGAGTCAGAAAAAATATAATTTTCCTAAATGGTGATTTTGTGTAATGCTGCTAAAAGACAGTCCAAACAAACCAACAAGTAGATACTGGTGAAAATACAACATTCTTGGCATAGGTAATATGGAAATGAAAAAATATAGTAATATTAAACACTAATAATATATAAACACTAACGTTTTAAATATATTTTGGAATTTTAGTTGCATCAGTTTTCTTGAAAACGAGAAAATGACTAAAATCTAAATCTGAATAACAAAGTGATTGTATGACTCTTAGGGGTCACAATCATTTTTGGACCAGAAAATTATTTTGCTGCCCAAAAATAACTTGGAACTTGAAAAATCATCAGCTTCTCAGTTTTTCAGATTCCTGTCAGGTTTCTTTTGTCAAGTGACAAGCAGCAAGCCGAGGTGTTTGTTGCTTCTGAGCCACATGCTGCTTTCACTTTTTTTGGGTCATGTCGATCTTCGGAGGGGGGCGGTAGATGCTGTTATGACATGGAGATGTACAGCCGTGGCTGACAGACCTAACGAGGCAGTCGGCTCGTTAACTACTAATTGAGCGGTCAGAGCCAAGACTGTAGTTCGCCATCTGTTTGTCACAGTAGAACATCTTGTCGCATCACGCCTGACAACAGGCCTCTCTTTTCTCTTGGTGTGATATTAATAGCTCACGCTCACAGATGGACAGAGAAATGAAGAAAGAAACTAGAGAAAATTACAAACTGAGGCCTGGAAGGAAGGGCATTGAGGGTAAGATGGGGAGGAGGAGGAGCGAGACACTAAAAGGCCTGCAGAGGAGGAAACTGCCAGATTCAGCATACCCTGAGAGGAGGCAGAATGTCAACGAGTGTCTACACAAAATACTGAAAAAGATGTTGTCTTGTTTCAAGTCAGTTAAGGTTACCGGGTTCTTTTGTTCTGAAGAGACATTCAACCAATCAAAGATTCAGTTGGTGCGACCAGACATCCATCTTTCATTGGAATCTACTAGATTGGTCATAGCATAACCACGAAATCTTGTCAACACAGAAAAATTATTTCTTACACAAATAAAGATACATTTATCAGGTGCGGAGTTCAGAAAATATTGTAACTATTTAACTATCAAGATCAAATCAGCAACAAGATACTGTAATTCTTAATTCAAAAAATACGTTTAAATAATGACCGAGTAATATTCTCTCCTTGAAAACAACTTCTTCCTGCAACATCATGTTTTATAATAATGGAACCATGTGGTACATTTTACATGGAATGTTATCAATCAACAATTCTTGTCCTGAAGGAGAGGAGAGCTTTTGAAATGGAAATATCAAGTCAAGGAATTTTAGTAACTTTTAATTCAAAAAGTGATATACAGATGAAAAATAAATCAATCAAACTAAATTGTGAATAGAAAAGAACCTTCACTTTACAAGAGCCTGGATAACTAGTGTTTACAGATCTTTGCTTTCATTAGAATCTGCTGTCATTCAAGTGTAGAAACAAACTCTCAAATGTTAGATCAGTCACCAGGCAAAGAGTAGCAGACGGGAAGAAAGTGTGTGTGGGTGCATGTGTATTTGTGTCGATATGTGTTGTGTGTGTGTGTATATACCGGTTGTTTTTGTGTGTGTTGTGGCCGTTCTTGGAAGAGGTGCAAACTTCTTAATGTTGCTTCCATGAGGAATCTTAATTAGCATTCAAACTTTCCAGCCTAATTTAATGATTATTTACGGGTTGAATGAGCTAATGAACAGCTCACAACTTTACACTTTGCACCCTACCTCGTTTTTTTTGTTTTTTTTACTTCATCAGATAATTAATATTTGAAGGGCTAAATTTTACCCTTCTCTGTTCAATTATGGTACAGTTTTAGGGGATTTGTATTAACTCTGTGTAGTCTGAAGGTAAATGATGGCCCTTCCAATCTGTAATAAACTCAAACGACTTGGTATTTCTGGGCATTTGATCAGCCATCATTGATAAATAAAATAATAATAATAATAAAACCCCAGCTCGCAAAATATAAATAATCCTTTTTCACAATGCCCTTACTTAACTTTCATGTTTTTTTTGTAAATACAGTACATGTTTGCTATGAATTTGATGACAAAATATTTCCGAGAAACTAAAGTAGTGGCAAAAATAAAATACATTTTCGAAAATCTTCCAAAAACACCTGTTTGAAGTTATTACAGTCTTAGAGTTTATTTGGTAGCCGGTGACAGTGTCATATATTGGTGCGGGCGGGGCATCATCAGAGGGCTCTATTGTTCACAAGCATCGAATAGGAAAGCTTCAACACTTTAAATTACTACATGGGCTCAGGAAAAGTCTTTTGAATTTGGATTTTTGGCTTTGATTCTCTTGACAAAATACCAGATTTCTTCATAGGTCATACGATTTTTGATAATATGAAGTATGAAATTTATTTCTTAACCAACTGATTTGGGATATTCAATTGCAATTATATATATATATATATATATATATGACCCAGGCACCAATGTTTACATACATGGTTTTTTGGACAGTCTGCCTGCCGTCTGTCTGTCCATCAAACAAGAATATATCACAAATGTTACTGACAACAAAAATGACATGACATATTTTGTTCTTGTTAACTATTCATTCATACCATGGCATTTTTAAATAAGTTCAGTTACATCCAATGCATTTGTTGTAAAATGAACACTAAACAGTTTCAGCCCTCCTTTCTCTTTAAACTCTATAAACTGCGAGTCATTCATTGAATCTGCTCTGATTTCTACTTAATTCTCAATTTATTCTTTTTAACAATTTAAATATCGATTATCCCCTCTGTTTTTTTTAGGTTTAGAGATCAACATTGTTTAAGACAAAGCCACCACTGTTCTGAAGAAAACAATTTTCTGGCAATATATATAAGATAGGATAAGATAAACCTTTATAAGTCCCACAACGGGGAAATTGCAGCGTTACGGCAGCAAGAGCATGTTACAAGATTTCTGAATACCATTAGGAATAAACTTGTAAATTGGACCTTGTTTCTATGTTGGTTGTTTGATTCGGACTTCGGGCTACTTTTGTTGCTTTACATAATGTGACATTTGTGTTTATGTGTGTGTTATTTTCAGGGTTGGTTCAGTCCTGGTCAGGTGTTTGTCCTGGATGAATATTGTGCTCGATATGGAGTTCGAGGCTGCCACCGTCACCTGAGCTATCTGAAGGATCTAATGGATTATTCTGAGAACAATGCGCTGGTCGACCCCACACTGCTGCACTACAGCTACGCCTTCTGCGCCTCCCACGTCCACGGTAACAGGTAAATCAGCCACCACTCATACTTTCAAACTGGTCTCAGAGGTCACAGGTGTTCTCATAAGAATGAATGGTGCATACTATCTGTCCATTGTTGCAGAGTTTTCAAAAATGATTGTTTTTTTTTCCACTGAAACCTGGAATTGCAACTTTCTTCCATTACTTAATGTATTGACTGGGTAGATAAAAAATAAATAATAAAATGCAGAATGTTAGTCTTCTTTTTGTAGATTACCATAAACTTTTCCCCGACGAGCAAGGCTTGCAAGCCATTACAATAGTTAGTCCAACTTTCTTTGGCATCATCAGTGGTTAACTCCTTTTGCATCACCAAAAACTAATCAATGAGACCTTTTTTCAACAATCACTCCCTTCTTACATTGCTATCAAACAAAACTGCTTTTATATTCCATGCTGATAATACTTTTCATTATTCTTTCAAAGGAACCCACATTGTCATTGTCTCATTGGGAATTACCTGACGTTAAGATATCAATAATATCATCTCAATGGACAATTAACTGGTTGACCTGGCTAACGTACATTTCAAAGTAATAACCATGTAGGGATTTACTCATTCGTGTATAACATTATTTATAGTTGGTGCTTTATCACCGGCTACTTCAGTAAATGTCTGTATATATCTTTACTGAGTTCAGATGCTCTTTCTCATACACAAACAGATTGAATCCATATGCGTGATGCGTGAACCCATAACACGCTCCATATGTGCCACATTATCATCCGGTGTGAAAAGCTGATTGCTATCCAAAAACGTGTTTTATGAAGTTGATAATTTAATAAATAATATTAAAACAAGGTAAGTCAATACAGAAATAGGTTTGATATCATTTATATTTAAGAATAACTGTAAATGTACTCATGTACCAAGATTTTTTTCCCCCAACTTTTACTTTAACCAGGCTTCATGCCAATATTTTCTTTAGATCTGTTCACACACATCGCAAGGGATGATGGTGAACTCATCAAACACTTAATATGACCAACATCCGCTCCAAAAATAACATGGTGACGCCCTAACAATCTTGACACCTCAAAGATTTCCTCACATACAAAGCGTAAAAGCAAAGCTTCAAGGTATCAGTCAATTGACATTGCAAGCTTCACCTTTGATTATGAGCTCTAGGTACTGACCAAAGACATTCACAAGTGGTTACAAGTGGCCAGAAATATGGTGGTGCGCTCAGAAAGGTGGTGAGAAAGTCCTGTGGGGATTTTTGGTGCATGTCCAATTGGTGGGAGAGCCCGGGATCAACTCAGAAGTCAATGCTGGGATCTCATAATTAATTTGACCTGGGGAAATCAGGGGAAGGGACCCTAATTGTGGATACCCTAGTAATTTTATTTTCACTCCATTTACGTAAAAAAAATATATGAATTTCGGTATATCCGTCAAAGCAGACGTACATCTTATGTTCGTCACTTGGATTGACCAATACAACCAAAAGATGGCAGTGAAGAGTCTACTGTGTTGTTCTCCAGGTTCGGCCCAAAATTAAAAACATTGAGTCATTTGGATCCAGAGTTGCTTCTTATTTTTTCACTTAAGTTTTTATCTTCTTAGTCATTTCTGTTGATATCAGATCCATATACATATTTAACATTGGGCGTAAATGAGTATTTAACCTGCTGAAACCATACCTGTAAGCACATGCATAGATGGATGGAATGCTTAAATCAATTCAGGCTTCTTTGTATTCCTATAACTGAAGTACAAAAGTTCCACAACACTTTCATTTGGAACTTGCAGGAAAAGCGCTCCTACGTTTGCCCACGAACAATGATTGTGCCCACCTAAATTTGTGTTTCTGATGGATTTGCACATGACTGTTTTTAATTCTTTCATTGATCACAAGAGCTCCTCTTTAACTAAGTGCAATATGAGATAAATTGAAGGATGCTTAATATGCTGGTTCTATAGATTTTTCATATCTGTTATATTCTGCAATATACGACTCATTTCGTATGTTTTGCCATGCGTCTTTGAATAAGTTTGATGCGACGAAATTGAAAGAAAAACAATTGTGGAGGGAACCGGATCTCAATTCTAAGCGAAATAACAGACAAAGACAATTTTTCATTTTAGAATTTCCCAGCTCTACTTAACATGATGTCAGAATGTGAACAAATACAGAACAGAAGAAAACAGGGCTCATGAGTCAGCATGTGGTTATGTAGCCATTTAGAGATGGTCATGATGGTCATTGGGAGACAACGATATCAGGTAAATGATCTCTCATTTGCAAAATTACTGTTTTGTTAAGGTAATGGGAAGTTTTTCCACACACTTTCATTAAAAAATAATTTTATGATGGTTGGGGAATATCTGCGTTCAAGGTAGTTACCAAAATATACTGCAGAAGAAAAAAAAACAAGCAATAGATTTGTGTTTTAAAATCCGATGCATTTTGAATCACTCATCTATACTAACCTTCTCCTTAAAAACATTTTTGTCTTTTGCTCACGATATCATAGAGTTTGTTTGGCTGCTTGGTTATTCGAACATAAATTTTTTTTTTGGTTTTTTGGTATTTTTTTAAATAACCTTTACTCTAATCTTTCTAGTAGACCAGTCTCTTACAATTGAACCTCCAGTGGTTGCTGATAAAATGCCCAGACATGACCAGCAGCAGTCCCTTTTAGCTTCTTGCTGGTTCAGTCCTCCACTTTGCTTGCGGCAGTCCTCGCCTGACTCCCTGGCTAGTAATTACAGATATCTGTGCTTTCCCTTTTTGTCTACTTATTTAGCCAATTAGAAAATGTAATGATTAGCTTCTGCAGAAAATCCCCATATATAAATTGATGGAGGTTCCTGGAATTGGCTTTTTGTCAGTCGGAGTTCTAATTTGAATAATTGATGCCCATTCAGGACTACTGGAGCTGCCTGAGTGGGTGTGGATGAGAAAACAAGTTTTTTGGATGGCTGGCAGGCTCAGAGGTGAAAAAAAACAACTTAATTACCGAGCTCAAGTTTTCCCTGGAGTGCTGCTCAAAGAGATGAACTACGTCAGGAGGCAGACAGTACAAAAAAAGAAGCAACAGAATGATCAACAGACTTGACTAAGACGCAAATCAAACACCCAGGTTGGATCTTAAGCCAAGAAATACATAAATGTATTGTGGGTCTTGGTACAAACACCGATTCTGGATAGCGTTTTCACTACATTGCGAGATAAGGGCTTTTTGTTAAAGTTTGCCAATATCATGAAAAACAATAATTTTCCAACCAAATTAATGTAATTAGGCATTGACAATATTACCCCAGGTGTAGCTAATTCATCCAGATCAGTGCACCACGTGGAATGGAAGGGAATTGAAAGGAATATATAGATCCAGTTATGCTATCATGAAAAATAATCCTAAATTGTTATCTCAAAAACTTCTAACGGTCCAAATGCCAGGACTAGGTTGGATTGAAGAATTATGTGGTATAACCTACTTTGGTTTGAGGGAGATCCTTAAAGCAGGATCATCACAATTGTGTGTACTATTTCATTGGTGCAATGATAGAACTGGTCTACTCTCTGTTAAACAAAGTTGAAGCATGGTAGCATGTCATCTCTGGGAACAAAGGAGTTGGAGTAGAGTAGTACAGTACAGTACTGTATGGTTCCTGGCCACTGCGGTCCACTGGATGAAGTGTCCTTGAGCAAGTAACTGAATCCCAAGTTGCTCCCAATGGCTGTTCCATTGGTGGGTGAATGATGCCGCGAATAGCGTATTACGTGGCAGCCTCTATCATCATTGTATTAATGTTTGTATGAATGGGTGAATGTTACAATGTAAGGCGCTTTGAGGGGTCAGGCAGACTAAAAAAGTGCTTTATAAGTACATTTCATTTACCATTCCACAATCTCGTTCATTGGGGATTGCTACACATCACAGAGCTGTTTTGGTGTCCACACAAAATCAGGCAGGCGTTTTTAATCTTATAAAAGATTGTTGTGGATGTAATGCATAAAAGGGTACATACAGAAACACACTTCTGGATATAACAGCTGACATTGTGCCACAGACAGCGCTCACACACAAGCATCAGACAATAGACACAGCGCTGCAGAGTCTTTGCTCAGTGTTTCTTTTTATAGAGTAGAAAATCGTGAATTCCATGAAACCGTGATTAATGATAATAATCAGGATATCAAAATATAAAATTTGACATCCCCAGACACAGGCACAGAGAAAACATGGGCTGAACATTGGTTATTGATGCGTGGCTCTGCTTCAACTGTCAGAAACCGACACAATAACAACGACTGATTTCTGACATACCATAAATCCATTCAATCGTCCGATGGTCATTGCGCTCGACATGCGCTGAGTCGGCTAAAAACCAGGCCAAAAACTCATCTCAAACTGTTCACCCAACTAAAATGAAGTTGAACCAAAGTTCATTCAAATTGTGAGTAAAAGCAATTTCTTACTTTCAAAGTTTATTAAATTTTATCAGCTTGGTTAGTGATAGCTGTTGGGTCAACTTACCTCTACCTCACCTGTCACGTCTAATCCTCTCCTTGCCAAGCCATCTATGACACGGTATGTGACACGAATTTAAATCTCCCCCCGACCCTACATTTAACAACTTCCCACTTACACAGAGATAAAGTGGGAAGAGGAAGGTGACACACAAGATCACCTGCCATTCAGCTTATTCTCTTTTCCACATCTCTTAAGGTGAAGTGGCATTCACCACTGGTACCCCGTGCTGCAGCTCGCCAGCTTGGTTCTAATGTCAGCTGACATTAGAACCAAGCAGACACCGGGCTTGGTGGTACTTATCATTTACACTTGAGCCATGTTGAGTGTAAACACACAAACCTGAGTCTACAGACGCCCCCCACCCCTCCCCTCCTTGGCTCCTGAGTGGCGCTGACAGCAGCCTCGCCTCCAACGTACTTGCTTCATTTAGCAGCAACAATGTGTCTGAACCCTGACAAGCTGTCGCATCGCTCCCCACTCCGCAGTGTTTGACCAAGCATGAACGCACATCTGACTGGATTTCATGGCGCTACCAGACGCAGACCAAAAACCACACTCTTGTGATTATATGTGCTTCATTTTGTTTGGCCCCGGGCCAAGTTTTTCCTCGACTGATTTGTTTTTTGCTGTAATTTGACTCAGAGGGAGTGAAAGATGTGAGAGACCTTTTTGGGAAGTTTGACATTTAAATTTTGTCTGAGAGCTCTCGATGAGCCCCTTGTACTGTTCTGTGAAAATTATTTAAGCGTGATCTGCCACCGTTTTCACATTAAAAAAAGTTTTTACTTACTTACTGTGCTCTTCTGTATATTAATTTAATAGAACTTTGTGGTAATGCAATTTTATTGATTGTATAAATTACATCTGTTTTCAGCCGTTTCACAACTTTGTTGTCATCCATATGTAATTTATGTCAAACAATGGTAAATTTCCAGGCCAGATAGAGAGGTAAACGGAAGTCTAGTCACAGGTACTTCAGTAAATAGTTGCTAAAAGAGAATGAGGAGAATCCTCATTATTGGGCAAACTGGCTTAGAGGAGATGACTGGTTATTAAGAAAATAACATCATTCCTCCACATTGTCCAAAATAATGTTATTTTGCAGCTGAAAAAAATGATTCATATAAAAAATAGCCAGTGTTTTGCAACAAGACTGTGATGCTCTTCACTATTTCATACCATTTTAAGAGATAAATTAGAATACAATTATCAGTTGAATAATCAGGGATTAAAAATAATATTAGTTGGAATCAAAGTCATTGCATTCCAACTAACTACCAGGTAATTCACTGAAAATTTAAATAACATGTCGCAGTAACATGTCGAGTATATAATGAACTAAACTTGTGTGTTGACTGTCTGAAGGTTTATTGATCTTTCACTAGTTTAATAGAGCAATAATTGACTCATTTTTTTGCCCTTAGAATAGTAAAAGTTCACATCCCTAACCCCCTCTGTTCTGAACCACGGTGTAACAAGTAACATTAGAGCTGCAAAACTGATCAGTAACTTTTATTTTCTGCCACCTCGCTGAACAAGGACACGAAAACTCATTGTTGGAGAAAGATGAACTTGAATTACAGGACAGCTGGCATTAACATGGGAGGCTTGTAGCCTCAGGTTATCCATCTTTCCATCTGAACATCCAACTATCTATTCATTCAAAAGTCTGACCACAGTCCTCATGTCTCCATTTGTCTGTGTGGGGGCCCAGAGTGCAGCCAAGCCCTCAACTACTCCAAAGTGAAAGCAAGCTTTTTTCGCCTTTACATAAGTGAGTGACACGCTCCTCCCAACAGCTTCATGTTCCTTCAGGATTAACTGGTGCTTGTTAAATAGGGGTTGGAGGCAGTTGGCGGGGGGGGGGGGGGGGGGGGGGGGGTAAATTGACAGATTTGGGGAACAACAGGGTTTAGAAGTTGTGCTAACAAGTGCTGTTGTGCAGAGAAAGCTGCCTTTCATTACAGAACAAATTGACTAGAGAAGATCTGAAGAGAGGCTCTGGAGTCCTTAGACAATACTTGACAACTCTCGGCTTTAACCTCGTCTAAAACCTCCAAACGCCACGCTGTCATGGCACATATTTTGCTGAATGTTTTGCCTGCAAACTGAAAATGCTAAAAGCACATTTGTAACAAGAGAGATTGGAGACCGCCAACCTCAAAATGTCAGTGTTTATATGTGCTATGATGCCGTAGGAAAGACTTATTGTTTTATTAAATCGCTTCCCTGTGAAAATCACTGAAAAAGAAAACCCTTCCTGTCAGTTTAATTGTAATCTGATCTGACTACAGTTGTCAACCAATTATCTATGTAACCATTTTCTATTATCTATATAACATAGCAGTATAAGTTATTTAAAGTTATTGAATTGTATTGTATTTTAAGCATCAAAACTATATTCCTTGTTTTGTGTTTGTAGTGTCCCAGGAACTTTGGAGCAACGGAAATATAATAGTTCTGGTTCTCTGTGACTCACACTGCTACTTCAATAGAGACAATAATATACGGGAAGGCAGGCGGTAGTAGTTAGAGGTATCTCCTTCTCACCTTGCTCCCTCAATGTAGAACATCAGATTCTTCTGCTTCTTTTTTCTCATGCTGTCATTATTTTCAATTTCGAAGAGTCAGGAACACACCACATGGAGATCTACAGAGTTCTTAGTACTCGAGGCATGGCGGTCGGGGGCCGATCCAGCGAAGGCTTTTATAAGAACAACTCATTAACAGACAACCTTTTTGCTTCTTCCTCCAGCGAATGCCAGTGCTGTTTGGAGAGGAGCATAAAAAAGAATTCTCTTTCAGATGCACAGAGAAAGTCAAGGCTGGTCGCTCTGGGTACTGATTGCATTTTTCCCCCTTTTTTCTGGATTGCCTATTCAGACAAAGGCCGGAAGGGAATAAAAGCTTTACAAACATTAATGAAGCACTCAATTAACAGTTTCTTTTTCTTTTTTTTTTGACTCTCCTCCTTCTGGCCGAGTGAGCTATGGAGGAGGTAGATGAGACTGAGCATCTGTCTGTTAAATTGGTTGACTCGGAGGTCAGCATGGATAGTTTGGCTGCTTTATCAGTTAGTTTGGTGAAAACAAGCCATACCTGTCGGAAAGAAATCAAAGACAGAAAAGCAGCCTGAGCTTTTCACACGAGTTTGTCTTTTTTTCTGTTTTACTTTTTTCTTTTGTCTTTGAAGCTTTCAAACGAACAATAAACAATGATCCCTGTACCGCCTCCACCTCCACATGCCTCACATGCTTTGATGTTATTTTGAAGTCTGGTTTCTACAACAGGCTTTCTGTATTTAAATTTCAAAAGCTTATCAGAAATGTACCACACCGGGACACTGGCATGTATTTACCCACATTTTTTTGAAAATTACAGAGTAAAGTTTATTTCTTGTAATATGTCTTAATGAATATAACATTTCAGTTACAATGTAACAGCTTTAAAATAACAATTTCACACAATGTCAACAATCATCACCTTTACATTCACATTATGATGCTGTCAACCACAAGGATGAAAACTTCTGGGAAAATAAGACTAATTGGGGATCGAGTGTGGCTTGCAGTATGGCACCATTTCTATCCGCTTTAAGGTCTCCACTATAGATTAAGTGAATGATAAACTTTGGTCTTTTTTCATTAGTTGTTAAATATTTTCTTTCCCTACTTGACTATACAGTATATAGCACACTTTTAGCATATTTCTGCATGTGAATACTACATAATACCCAAATATTTCAATTAATAAAAATTTTACCATAATAAACAATACCATATGTTGTTGTCATTTACAGAAAAACTTTAAGTGCTTCTACTTTTAAACCACAACCAATAAAACTCAATATGTCCTTAAAATGTTAAAAGACAACCAGGGGAAGACAGATATTATCCCTAAATGTGCACAGATGGGATTTGTAAGAAACACTTTCTGTTTTGTGTTGTTTTTATTGGGTTTTTATTTTGGGTATCAAAAACACTGAAAAGAAGAAAATGGATAGGAAATTATTAGGGGATGGGACCAGTTAACATAAGAGAGTGGGAACTGTGTCTCTCTCTGTCTGCTCTGCTGCATTTGATTCCATTTTTTTTATCGCATTTCACTTCCCTTGTACCAATGCTTCTAGTTAATCTACTTGTCCCAGTTGAGGATGGTTTTAGCCTTTTTCAAAATGATGCACCATTTTCACACCAAACATTTCCACACCAAACATTACATGGCCACATTTTCTTCACTTGTGGGTTCCAATGTAAGTAATGCTTCTTTTCATTCAGGAGAGAAGCCAGAACATTAATGGCCTTTCTGAAAGAAGAAACTCTAGAGATCTGCCTTGAAGTATGGGCGGTGGATTTGGAGCCAGTCTCTTTCACCTCCACAGTCTGTTGACCTCCCAGTGCAGGCAGGGTCAAGCAGTTAGAAAATAAAGAGTCAGAAAAACTTTCACAGGTGACATTACTCTCATAATATACATAGACTGTATACTGAAACTAGTGGAAGGCATTCAATTATAACCTAAATGTATTTAGTTGTGAGTAATGAGATGTAATGAATGTCTGCCATTCATTGACTGGTGCAAGGAAATGCACTTCACACTGACTTGACCCCAAACTCAAAAAAATCTTTTTTTTTTATAATTTATTTGAAGGTGAATTGTCCCTCTATTTCATTAAATCAGCAGTAGTTGCTTGTAAAGCTTGATGTAAATACTGTTTGTGTTTCTAAAAACCCATTTCTTTTAAATATTAGATTGTAATAGAAGACTGCCAATGAGGAGCAAAGTGTTATTATGCTATCTAGTTCATATCTAGTTTCTCATTGGCATTTTTGTTCCAGTTTCCATTTGGTCTCCCTCTTTCGCTAAATGCACATACATACAGCAGCAGAGCTCAATAGGCATCATCATCTTCTGTGGGAAGTATAAACTGATGTTCAGAAAGAAACTTGAAACTCAATACCAAAAGAAAAACAAGCTCATCTTTGACCCCCCACAACACTGACACTTGACTAACAGTTTTATTCCCTAACGAAAACCGTTAAGCACAGCTGATAGTGTCATCTTCTGATCCTCCGGTTGAGCATCGTCATATGTGGGATAATGATGTGGTCTGGTAACAGTTCTGCAGATACATTTTTGCAGAGTCGTAATCACAACCCACAAGATCACCAAGGCATCTACAAGTCTGTTACTTGCAGAATAAAATAGTGAATCTTCAAAGATAATCTCACTTTATCCATCAATTGTTTGTCCGTCTTGACAGTTTTACAAGTCCATTAAAGCAGATGTATAACAAATGGATATGAACAATACTGTATGATTTTTTAAATTATATATACTGTATATACTTCTTGCCTATTTGACCCCCGCTCAGACATTGTGTCTAATTTCATTCTATGTACAACTCAAATGACAAAGACTTCTTTCAAAAATATTTCTGTATTTTACAAAATATACATACATTATGAAATATCATAGCAACAAATTGTTTCTGCTTTTAACCTATTTACGTAGTTCGCCATCTTTATTTTTAATACATATTTACTGGACAGTGAATATAAAAAGAAAATAATCCCCCCCTAATGCTGAGAATATTGAAGAGAATTAACATTGATATTCACTCACAACTGGATTCCCTGCGTAAGAGATATAATACACTCACCGCGTAATCATAGCGGATGGGTACTGAGGGTGTGCTAATAAGTTATTGCTGAGCAAATGTAAATTCAAAATTACAGTGTGAATAATTAAAGTGTGGGATATTCCACCACTCTTATAATGGCATTTTATGTGATTGTGATGGCCATTATTTGAATATGATTTTCATTTGAGAATTGCTATCTTCATCTGGTCATCGTTGAGCCTTACGTACTGGGAACCAAATGCAATGTAAAAATGTACTCTGACTGCGTACTGTTATATTTCTGTTATATTTCTTTGTCATCAGGCCTGATGGGATGGGAACGGTGACCATGGAGGAAAAGGAACACTTTCAAACCATCAGAAGTTGTCTCATAGCTCTACTGGAGAACCACATCACACATTTCAGGTATCGCAAAACAAAGTAATAAAATCTCTTGTGCAAGCCAGGGTTTTTTTTTTTTTTGTTGTTGTGAGGGAAATCATTTGGTTGCCTTCTGAAAAATCGTTGCACAAGCAAAGAGAACAAATTTTGTATGATCTGTAATATTATCCATTAATTATTATTATTAATTATTTGATTCAGAAATTTGAGCTACTTAGAACATTAAATAGGTTTTAAAAGCAACCTCTCAGTCTCCTCTTCTTCAGAGATCAGCTGTGTTTGTAATCAAATACCAATGTACAATTCATATTAGTATTAGGTTACATTTAGCATTTTTCAACTGCATAGGATGTTGCTTTTGTGTATGGCAGACTTGCCAGGATGTGTACTAGATACACTTAAGGAAATTTGCTTTACAATTTTTGCATGGTATTTCATAAATCAATTAACTTTTTAGGCAAATAATTCATTGTAGATATTGCACATTTAGAAAAAAATATTTAACAAATCAAAACATATTATCAGTTTGGGAAGCTACATCTAAAGCAGTAAAGATGGGAAGCTTGTCTGTGTTGTGGATTTGTGGATATTCTGCAATTAAGACATAGGGCCTGATCTAGTAAAATGTCTTTACTAGATCAGGCATGTGGAAAAACGTGTACAAACTTGATAGCACCCGCGAACAAAGGCCATCATCAGACCAAATATAGTCCTGACCAGTTGTCGGGTGTGCGCTACAATTGCCCGTTTGTCGCACCTGAGCGCATGTGGAACAAAAGAAAAAGCTCTCACCTCCGGGCAATGAATTAATCTAACTTAAAGACATGCAGACTGATTTTTTTGTTATAAACTGGGCGCTTTTGAAGCTCCACAGGGTTGCCTGCTGATTCGGCCTGGGATTAGGAGTGCAGTGGGGATTACAGATCTTCTGATGAAGATACTTAACATTAAAAAAGTTTAATCGTATGAAAAACGTTTCCAAAACGAATCAGAATCAATTATTTTTTTTGAAAATAAATTAAATATATCCAGGAAAAAATCTGTGCATCTTAGGTCGCTTTCACAACAGAGCTGTTTGGGCCGCTAAAAACTAATCCTGGTTTGTTTCCTTGGATGGTTCAGAACGTTTGGGGTAATATGACAGCTCATTCAAACTCTGTTAGGGACCAAAAATGCAAAGTCGGGTCCACTTGAAAATTAGGCTCTCGCTTCGCTTCGAAGTGAATCCTGGTGCAATTCGTTTGTGGTGTGAAAGCAAAGCACAAAAAAATCATAAAAAAAGTTTGATCTGTAACAAAGCACCGTCCATCTTGTGATATAGGATTTAATACGTTCCAATCCATGTCCATACTTCACTCATACTCGCGTCGTAGATCTGCGTGAGTCAAGGTTCGGCGTAAAACCCGCTGCTGGAACAAGGTCAAATGTAAGTGCCTAGATGTCTGTTTAGTTTTTTGGCAGGCAGGTAAGGGGTTCTGAGCGTTGGACTGACAGGCCGGCAGGTGGAGTTTGTCCCTGGCGCAAGTCCCTACCGGACGCAAGCCCACCCGCTAGAGCTCTTACACCCCAGGTGCAACTCACAGCATGAAGAACCCCTACCCTCAGGTCCGACGCGCACTCCGGGTACCTAAACTTCCTTTGTCCACTGTACCTGCCTCAGCAGTGGAAATGGAGCGCCCTGGAGTCTTTGTCACACCACAAGTCCTTATGATAATTCCTAACCATTGACACTAATTTCGTGTGTTGATGATAACACTGCGATAATTAATGTATATTGAAGTTTTGCAATTGACACATTGATCAACAAATCTAACACCAGTTCCAAACAGTACTTCAATAAATCCACCGCATCTGATATGATTCAATCAGGAGATAACCAGACAAATCAGCCGAGGAAACAATAAATCTGAGTTACGCCCCCAAATCACTGAGATGTCCCTTCGCATGGGACTAAAATGATCCGTGGTAGGTAATTTGCGGGGGAATTTTAAACTTCACAAATTGCAGGCATGGTGCATTCGCACTGGATTAGTGCCATAGATGTCATCCGTAATTATTACAAATTGCCATAGTTCCTTCGGTGGTACTTGTAGTACTTAACCAAATAAAAGTGCAACAATGTTCCAATTCCACCCTCCAATCGAACCGAGAACTATAGTCCCCTGCACTATCTGGTGTGAAAACATCCTTATTGTGCCCCTACACCCCACACAGTGCAACCCCCCTACAACCCACACAGTACAACATCTTGAAACTTAACCTCTGCATTTTACCCATCCCTGAGAGGGCAGAGGTTTAAGGGTCCTTCTCAAAGAACAACTGCATGCTGTGTCAGTGGCTGGGTTTGAACCCTGGTCCGGTTGAAGGACCACCGCTCAACCCAATAAGCTAAAGCCGCCCTAAATAAGATTAATCCTTCTAGCCGGATTCAGTATTTAGACATAGCCAAATAACTCCTATTTGAGTAAGCTATTACACAAGATGATCACTTATGTTATACACATATGATGATATACATTAGTTGTCTGGTCAGCGGGGCCTAGAACAGCATACCAAATTACTGTAAATACATTTCCTATGTCGGAATGGCTGTCATTATAGAGAAACTCTTGCTCCTGTCATGACCAGGACAAAATCGATTTATCTCTGCATTTTGCACATCCCTGAGGAGCAGTGGACAGCCGTGAACGATGTTGAAGGATAAAATTGTGATTCAGTTTTAGGTTTAGGGTCATTGGACATGGGAGCTACTAAGCACCTCTGGATATACTCACAGTGAATTAATAGTTATTCAAACAGGAACTATAGATAATGTTCCGTTTGCCATCCTTTAATTTGCCTTTAATTTAATTTGTATTAAGTAATACAGTCAAATGGAGAAGGCAACATTGATCCTGATCTCTTGCGGTGAACAAGTTTCATTATATGGTTGTCGGGACACCTACGTATGGATGTGAGATGTTGTGGTCAGTAGAGTTATATGATGCAGAGAGGGCCTACTACTCGCGCATTCATCTTCATGAATAGATAATGACTTATTTGTTTAGTAGACAGCTTGAGAAAGTGTAAGTCCTATAAAGAAGATGATATATATTGTGAGATCTTGCACAAATTAATTGGTGAACCTTTTCACCTTTGGATACTCAACGTTGTGATAAGTGTTGTTTTATAGGACGGTTTACAGTCACTCAAACAGAAATAGGTATCTGATTACTTTTTCCTGTGTCAGTTGATATTCTTATATTAGATTTGAAATATTGATATTTTAATTAATTTAAATAATATAATCACTGTAAAAAAAAACTAATATAAACCATTTTATTGAAAATCAATACAGTAATTGTTATGTTCAAGGACATTTATATTTTTTACACCTCCAGTTTAAGGACACTACTAAATCCAACATGAAATGTTTGACATTAATCATTCTCTACATCTTAACCTTAAAAAAACATCAGCATGTTTTTCTTAATGTAAAGTGATTTGGAGAAAGCCCCCTCACTATTATGTGTTAAAGAAAACCGGCAGTCTGGATATTTTTTAGTCCCATCAGCAGCACACAACAGGTGCAGGACATGCATCGGCTGATAAGACCTCCTTGCTTTTGCGTGCTGCTATTCAGTACTGTTGCCGCCGTGTGAACTTATTGTGAGTATGGTGTGAAAGCGACAGACCCAAGACCTTGTGAAACACTTATCTGAATGGACCTGTGTCATTAACTGTCCTGAGGCCGGGGTCTTAAAACCCTTCAAGTCTGAGAGGGGCCCTCCATCTGGCTGAAGAGGGGAGGGGAGGGGCCAGTTGGGGGGGTCGATCAGCGGGAGTCATCACTGACTCCCTTCAGCAAGAGGCTTATGCTGGTAAATAATGGCCAGAAGAATGCTGTGATTATGCTGTTGTCCCAAGACAAGAGCAGCATTTCCACAGTTTAGATTTAAGCTCCAAAGACGGTTTTGGATGTGGTGGGAGAGGACATGCAGTTGTTGTTTTTTTTACTTTGACAGAGGAACATGTAGAGGACAGGGCAAGATGGAGACAGATGATCTGCCGTGGAAATCCCTAAAGAGAACAGTCCAAAGCAGAAAAAGAATGGATTCAAACTGAGCTCATCTATTAAAGAATAATTGAAGGCTATAAGTTTTAACAGCAGCGTTTTTTCTTTTCTGTTTTTTTCTTACACAGATATAATGTATTGTCTGTCTTTTGTAAAAAAAAAATATTCCCCCTAGTGAGTAAAATATGAACTATTTAAGAAAAACACAACGTATCCAAGATATTTTCCCCTTGAGTTCATGCATTGAGATTAATTTTTGGAGATATCTGTTGTTCTACACCCACATAGACCTCACACTAAGGTCTATGTGGGTGTAAAATTTGAAAAAGATCCATGAAGAGTTTTTGAATTATCATCTTAACACGAAGGATCTGCAGCTGCGGATGCGATGACGATTCCATAATAAATCTAACCTTTCGTTGATGAAAAATTATGCAATCAGTGTTTGAATTAATAAGAAGTTGTTAACTTTCAATTTTACCCTCTAATAGTTAACAGTCTCCTAAACTACACACAACAGGAAAATGGAGGCAGGACTTCTTATGCACTTTCTCACCAAATATTATGTACTGTATATTCAACACTTCGCCATAAAAGATCCGAGCTGTGTGCACTGTCTAATTACGTGACACCAAAACGATCATGGGAATTAATCTCCTGCCTTCACTCTCCTGGTTTCCGTCTTTCCTCTGCATCTTAAACCTGCGGCAAATGTTCCATTCCGACAAAAGATCATCAGTAGGTTCCAGCATTAATAGGGACCTGGTTGACAGTCGCAGGAACAGTCGCTTTACCAACTGTCTTTAGGGTTTCTCAATATCGGGAAAACACTGCTTGTAGCACCCTAACACTGCTACAAGCAGTGTTAGGGTGCACGTCTATCACCTTTGATGATAAATAGAGATTAGAAACAATATTGAATATGAATATATTTGTATCCAAAAGAAAAGGGGGATACCACGGAACTATCAACCCTGCTGCGGCGTCCGCAGCCGCAGATCCTTCATGACAACTTGTATCCGTTTCATGGATCGTTTTCAAATTTCAAACCATATTAAATCTTAGTGTAAGGAAGAACTGGATTGATTTTAGGAAGGGTCGTTGTATATTTCTGACCCAAGGGAAAGCTTTATCTCAAAGTCTTTGGGCTAAAATTTCTCAACCTTTGTTTGTATTTATGCAGATTTCCTGCAAAAGAATTAACCAGAGGAGATATATTTTTTGAATATCATATTTTACTCAGAAGTTTCATATTGTTCTCACTAGGGGGGCATTTCTTACGGAAAAAATTTTTTCGGACAAAACTTCATATTTTATTTGTGAATTAAGTTCAATCAAATATTTGAGTATTAAGTTCAAAATACAAACAACTAACAAAACCGAGCGTATTGGAGGCCTTTCAAGGGATAGATCCTAGCTGTTGGGGTGGGCAGTATAGGCCTAGTTTTATCATATCTATCAATATTTGAAATTGTTATTCATTGTATTTTGCAAAACTCCTAAATTGAACTGAGGTCTGAGCTCTCTGTTAACTGTGGCAAATTATTCAACCCCAATCTTCTTAATGGTGCTTTTTTTTTGCTCACAGAGACATTATCATGTTGAACCAGAAAAATACACACAAATTGCGAGGCAGGTTAAAGAACAAATTAAATCATGCTGTTGTGCTGCTGCAGATGAGTCACTGAGATTGACACCGAGACTCTCACTAATTTTCTTTAAATTTGAATAATTTTTTGACCTGAAATATTCTCATTAATGTCACAGAAAAGTCAGTCTGGCCTTTTTCCGCATATTTAACTTTTTTATAAATTGTCAGTGTTCATTATATTGAATATCAGGACCGGATTACTTTAAGTATGAACCGAAACTGAATTGAAAGATTCATCAATTCATCGCTCATCAATTTTTATATCGGTTTTTAATATGTTTTTGGTCTGCGTGATCACATTTCTTGTCTGTTTAGTCATGTTCACTTATCAAAAAGCAATGTGAAAATTCCCTGAACTTCCTCATCCATGCCAGATGGAGCTGTTGGTGATAAAAGGCTCCTTCATTGGTATAATTATAATTAAGGAAGCATCCATCTGTTGATGCTGACTGAAATCTTCCTACTCTTCTCCACTTTTTCCACTTCATTGTCCCTCAAATTGTTTGTATAATGTGATGCCCCCCCCCCCATCCCCCAATCTGCAGGTACTGCTTTCCATTTGGACGACCAGATGGGGCCCTGAAGGCAACACTCTCCCTTCAAGAAAGGGTAATGGAAGGCATTTAGATGGGTTTGCATTTAATATTTTTTTTCAATCAAAGTCCTGTCAAATTTTCTCACTATTGCTAAAATCTTTCTTTCTGGTCTTGAATTGATATGGGGACTTTAATTTACCCAATTGTTCCTCAATCAGGATATGTGGACTTGTGTCTCAATCTGAAGCTTATCTCCTGAAACTCCAAACTTCAATAAACTCTCTCTTCATTTATGATTTTTTTGCAGGTTTTAATGAAGGACATCACCACACCTGTTCCACCAGAGGAAATGAAGAAATTGGTGCAAAAGTGTCTGGAAAAAGCAGCTTGCATCAACTTCAGTCAGCTGATTGAATACGCTCAGATCAAAGGTTAGAGTTCAGGATGTTGTAGATTCTATAGTTTAATTGATAACGATTCGGATCTTCTTTTTTGCTGAACGGAGCCGAGATCTCAGTGATTCTCGTCATGACTTCACATGACTCCCCGTCATGGCTGTTTTCATCCTTAGCACATACATAACGTACAATATTATGCCGGTGAAGCACAATTTTTATATGATGCTATTTTAAACCTTCATATCAACTGTGCAAATCTGCACATAAAGTGCATTAAGAAACGTTCTTCACATTTTATTATGTTGCAGCCTTGTGCCTAAATTGTTCAAATTAATTTTCTCCCACCTTTATGGTGTAGAAACGTGTTGTAAATTAAATGGCTGGCATGTGATTTGAAAAGGCCCAAACCTGTCTTTTAAAGGTCACACTGCTGATAGTGCATATTAGAACTAAAACCAAGCCATGAGATCAAAGAACTGCCTGTAGAGCAAGATTGAACTGTTTGGTATCAGTTCTAAGCATCACGTCTGGAAGAAACCAGACACCACTCATCCATTTACCAGTATCATCCCAACGGGGAAGCATGGTGGGGGAAGCCTCCGACTCTGTGGGTGTTTTTCAGAACAGAGATATCCCGAATGAAAACCTGGTTCAGTGTAGTCAGGGCCTCAGACTGGGTCGTAGGCTCATATTCCAACAAGTCAATAACCCAAAGCACACAACCAGGACAATACAAGAATGAATTAGGGACAGTTCAGTCAGTGTCCTTTAGTGACACAGCCAGAGCCCTTGCGGGGAACCTAATTGAACATCTCTGGAGAGACCTGAAACTGGCTGGCTACCTTCAGTCCATGTTAAACCTGACAGAGCTTGAGAGGGACTACTGAGAAAAGTGTCAGAAAATCCCCAACTCCAGGATTGCAAATCTTGACAAACAAAATCCTACAAGACTGGGGGCTGATGAGAGAAATAATTGAATTGTAATTGGAGCATAACGCTAAAATGTAATAATATTTGGAAAAAAGCAAAACATACTTACTTACTTACTTACTCTCTGAATGTTTTTCTAATCCTGACAGCAACCATAACAAAACATTTTAAGAAAAACCTTAAATGCATTCTTAAGACTCCTGTTTTAAAGGGTACAGTGTGATATATTTAGGGGTATCTCTTTGAGTAAGTGGAATATAATATTCACAACTATATGATTTGTCTACTATCATGGGAACCATCATGGGAACCATCATGGGAACCATCATGGAAACCATCATGGGAACCATCATGGGAACCATCATGGGAACCATCATGGGAACCATCAAGGGAACCATCATGGGAACCATCAAGGGAACCATCATGGGAACCATCATGGAAACCATCATGGGAACCATCAAGGGAACCATCATGGGAACCATCATGGGAACCATCATGGGAACCATCATGGGAACCATCAAGGGAACCATCATGGGAACCATCAAGGGAACCATCATGGGAACCATCATGGGAACCATCAAGGGAACCATCATGGGAACCATCATGGGAACCATCATGGGAACCATCATGGGAACCATCATGGGAACCATCATGGGAACCATCATGGAAACCATCATGGGAACCATCAAGGGAACCATCATGGGAACCATCATGGGAACCATCATGGGAACCATCATGGGAACCATCATGGGAACCATCATGGGAACCATCATGGGAACCATCATGGGAACCATCATGGGAACCATGGGAGCAGGTCCTCACTTTCATATGGAGGCCACCATGTTTGGAAAGACACCTGGATGGATAAACCGTATACTGGCCCTTCAGAGGGACTTCTGCGCTATTAAATTCTGTGCTGCCATGGTGATGTGTTGTTATGATGGATCATACTTATTGTTTAGCATGAGAAAAAGGAACGGAAGACAAAAGTTTGCCGTTAAAATAAAAATGAAGACTCATGAAGCATTTAGAGGTAGACAGTTGGATCTGCCCAGTCCAAAATGGGGATTAATCTAGACAGGCAATAGCTGCACAGGGAAGGAAGCTGGCAGCGTTTGCTGTGAGCTTGAGAGTGTACCATACCCTCCTGGAGCGTTCCACTTCCTGGGATCATAAAAACTGCTCCTGGGGAGAAATGACTCCAGAAATGGCAGAAGTCTGTGGCCCTCTAAGTTAATTTCCCCGGGTGAACTGGATGGGCCTCACCTGTTTACCCCTCAATCGTTTCGGAGTTGGGTCTTCTTGCCTCCTGTTTTTGATGGAGAGGTTTGGAGGTAAACCGCTGGGTCTGTGTCCTCTACCTGAATTCAACTTTGCAGGTGACGGACAGTCGCACAGTGTGGACTGCTTGTTGTCACATTGCCATGGCTCCCTCCCAATTCATTACTTCAATAATTTATCCATTACTGCTGCCTTATTAATTTTTTCAAAAATAAATGCACAATGTAAACATCAGACCTTCCCTGGAGGAAAATGTATGTGTATGTAAAAATTGTAGTGATTGTGGCAGCATAAGAAATAAGTTCAAATCTGAAAGGTTCATCCTCTGAGGAGAAGGGAGATGAGCAGCATTCGGTTACAAATGATTGAATGTGGGCAGCAAACCATCAGTTTGGCTTATGATAAATATAGTCACGTTTTAATGTTTGTGTATATAAGCCTTCGATTGTTTTGACTGAATATTTTTACTTCTATTCTGGCTATCGAACCTTAAGTGGACACTCAGACAGCTCCAGAGAAAAGGCTGGAAGACGTGATGAGATTGGGAGAACTCTGCATCGAGGTCTTGCAGCAAAACGACGAGCATCACTCTGAGGTATATTAAAAAAAAATTCTACCAAATGAACTACTTGCCAAAAGAATTGCTGTTCTAAACTTGCAGGGACAGAAGCTGAGGGGGTGGTAACGTAGCTGTCTGTAAAATGTTAAAGAATGTCCTGACATGTTTTAAAAGACTGTATATTCTGTTTGTATTGAGTGTAGACAAGAGGAGTTGGAACCCCAAAATTATTGTTGATGATTATTCCTGATTTTTATTGATTTAATTGTTTATTTGTGTTTGATTTAAATGTAGGTTAATCTAGAAAGATTAATTTAATTCATCAATTTACAACATATCATTAAAGGAATTGCCTCTGCACATAAAGAATGTAATTTATCTCACCATCATCCTTTTTTTTTAATATAACAAATTTTAGTTTAGTTCTTTTAATACTCAAATCCTTCTTTCGTCTAAGTCACAGTCAAACTCTTAAACTTTTATGTTGTTTTATTTCATTTTTACTTCTTTTCAGTAATCTATAATTGAATATTCATAAATTCAACAATTAAATACTTATTTTATATATATATTATATATATATAAGTAATTTGCATATTACTTATGGTAGAATATCTTTGATGTGACAGACTCAGGCTCAGTCCTGTGAATAAAAGTAGTCTTCCCTCTTGATTGCATTAGATTTTCTATAACAGCAGTTTGACGTTTTTCTCCATCTCGATGAGAAAGAAAAAGGCAGCACCAGTCACTTGATCATTTCCGTTACATTTTTTGATCACTTTTTGCGGCACTGTCCATTTACTTCTTTTGCCTTTATTGGCAGCTCTCAAGCTAAAGCGGCAGATCACATGGTGCTGCATTTTCATATGCGGCGGAACCACAATGAAAACAACACCCACAGTCCATATGCATGTTGCGTTTGCATGCCACGGTGTAAAACTGATCAATCATGGGTGTTGAGACATGCCAGTTTGATCAGCCCATGTGGGGCAGGGTGGCAGTCAGGCATCTGTTTCTGAGCTATTAATATCAGGCCACTCACTGCCGCTGCCATGACGACCAGTGAAACGCTGCTCTGTAACAATAATTACATATCTGCTTTTCGTTGGAGTATTTCTACAAGCTTGACAGCTTAGTTAAATCAGTGTTTACCCAGGTTCTGTCTGCATCAATAATGTTTTCACTCAGTATTTTCTGTCTGTGTTAAATTACAGAAATTAACATGGTCATTGATTTTTAATTTTTAAAAGATGCCCACCAGAGAGAATATTCTGTATGTAATAAATAATAATAATGATAGTAATAATAATTATTATTATTATTATAACAATAAGAAGAACAAATACGATTGCTGTTTGGCATACAAGTGCTGGACGTTCCACAGTTTTGGGTCATCATTCATAAAAGCAGCTCCCCCATTTTATTTGTTGAGCTCAAAGTGTAATTACAGACTTTTTTTGGAGACCAGTTAAAAGAGTATAGTTATAGTATGAGATATTGTAATAAATACTTGAGCTGTTACAGTTGAATTTCTTTGTTTAAAAATGTAAATTACTTTTACTTACTATGCACTTAAAATTCAACAATGAATTCCTGGATACAAAATGTCTCCAACATGTTAGTGTCGAGTTTGTTCATTTTGCTTGTTTATGACATAAACCAAAGCCTGTTAAATGTTATCTTATTTGCTTTTTTAGCTCAAATTGTTAACACTAACAGGAAAGTTATGTTTTTTGATCTCACAAATACTCAATGAAAAAAAAAGAGATGTTTGTTTTTTAAATTCAGACTGCACTAAATACATAACAAGAAGCCTTAAAACAATATTTAGCGTTGGGAAATTATTTGTAATTGACCCCAGCGACCAATCCACTATATATTCCATGAAACTACTTTATCTTTTTAACCAAATCATGAACATTTAGGCTGTTGATAAGCTTTTGATTGATAATGTTATCATAACGCCCATCATAACGTTGCCCATTTGGTTGTGGGAGGATACGCATTGTTATGCTTCCGTCCTGGTTGGATCTTACTTGTTAACACAACAACGGTTGTACTAAAAATGTAAAAAGTTTTTCCTTTGCTTTGCAAAGGACAGTATTGTGTTATTGTTTTTTTGTTGTTGTGTCCAATTCTTTCCTTCTCAAAGTCCATACACTGTGGAACTCATTTTCAAAGATTTGTGTTTCCAGGCAAAACACTGTTGTTGTTTGAACAAAAGTCTAAACTACAACAAAAGGTTAACATATATATTATGCGTTAACCGTTGCTTTGTGAATGACCACTTTGATACTTAGGGCACATTATCGTAAGATTTTGTCAATTACAATGTAACTAGATTTTATAGCTTACCCTGACTTACTGTTTAGTTCTTTATAGGTCGGACCATAATTTACAAAATGAATTTAACGCTATATTAATGAAGACTTGAAAATATATATATATATATATATATATGTAAATATGTGAGGAGAATCTCTTATACTGTATTATCTGTATTATTTTGAAATTTACCTATTTCCTTCATTTGTACAACCTTGGACTGCTTTCAACTGAATAGTAATGTCTATTGTCATAAATAATGTTATTTTAGTTTAACTGTCATTCTTCATATCTCATCTGAAACTGTCTGGCCCCCCTTGGGGAGGCCTGCCCCCCACTTTAGAAATATCTCCAATAGTTACATACTGGATCCAGAATCGCTTCAGTCTTGTTGAGATGCCACATAATTTTGAAGGTGTTGCCCAGCAATCATCCCAACCGTCACATGAAAGTAAAAAATATTTTTGCATGAAGGTTGACTGTAAATTTTTGTTTATTTACAAATACAGACTGGACACAGATCTAAAAGAGACAGTATGTGACATTGAGATATCAAAAGTTTTGATGAACTATTGTTATCAGGATTCATGTCACAAATAACAATTGCATTTAAATCGCAGCATCATTTGTTGGTGAGTTCCACATATATTCACATCAGTAATGAACTGGATAGTAAAAGTTCACTGGGGACTGAGGATTTCAAAATTAATTCACATGATACGTATTAACCTGTATTTACCTGTGCCTCTGCTTCATCTTTTTTCATCCCACCATTGTAAGGGAAGAGAGGTGAGTTCATTGTGTGGATATTTTGCTCAAGTTTGTCTATTGTTGTCTCACTCCTTGTTTGTTGAATCTGTCAGTTCCCCATATGCCATTGCCGACATAGTGTTTTTACAATCCTTTATGGTCACTTAATTGTCATAAATTATATCAATGCAAAGATTAAAATCAAATGATCACATAATACAACAGAAGGCCGGTTATATCTGCTGTTTTCAGGTTTGTTGAGATGATGGAATAATTTACAGATGACAGATTAAGTCACTATGAAACTAGTTATCAACTCTCAACCTCCCGTTAGATTTCACATAGTAATTCAACACTGTTAATAATGTTAATCACAACACTGCCCTTATTAACTGCTTTATAATGTGTACTTACTATTGAGATTATTTAGTACAAACATAAAATAATGTGTCTTTATGGAAATGTACTCAGTGATTGATGTCTAGTGACCTTCTGACATACTCATTCATTCAAACAAACTATTCTATATTCCAACGCCTTTTTCTCGCAGCTTCTGTTGTAATGTCATGTCATAATCAGTCAATATGCTTTTTTGCTGGTGCATTAAACATTTGAGTACTTCAGTTGTGTTTCCCAAGTGAGGGACTCTTGTGTGATTACGTTTTTGTACTTTATGGAGGGTTAACCCTTCATTCAGGAAAGTGAAACACAAGAGGCTAAAAAGTTTACTCTTAGTTGCCTGTGGAGAGCAGTGACCACAGGAACAACATCAGTTTATTTATAGTTTTTCTACCCCTCTCTATATAATGCATATTTCCTCCTCTTTATGATTTGATGCTCCAATTTAATTAAACCTGGGATTACATTTACAAGAATGCTGTAGAAGCAAAAACCTTCTGTGTGTCTGTAGGTCAAGTTCCAGTAAGGAGAAATGTTACTGCTACAGCATACCAACTTTACAGCAACATTTTAGGTTTGTCTTGTTCTAGACACTGTTTCCCCATTACTGCACGAGAGAACTTGTCCTGGAATGCTTACTGTAAAACAGAGTCCTCATGCTCTTGTGAATATGACTGGATTGAGCTGTCTTCTGCTTGGTCACATTAGCACCAAGTTCACCTGCAGTCAGGTTCTTTAGGCTTTGAAAAATTCCCATAGTTAACTTGGCCCCTCCTTCACTGTAATAATAGTAATAATAATAATACATTTAATTTATAATGCACTTTACATTTGGATCAAATCTCAAAGTGCTAGAAGGTAAAAGCAGATGAAAGCATCAATAAGAAATATAATAATAACTATATAAAAACATGACCAAAAGCATCAATGTTAATTAAAGTTATAGCTTCTGCTAAAAAGGAAAGTTTTAAGTCCTTTTTAAAATGTGTCAGTCGTCTGTTGAGCCCCCAGATGGTCAGGGAGGGCATTCTACAGATGAGGGGCAGCAGAACAGAAGGCCCTATACCTCACCCAGGGTGCTGAGCTTAGTCCGGGGAAGGAGGAGGTGGTATGAGTGGTTAGAATGGAGGGATTGTGTTGAGGTCAGTGGGGTGAGTAGTTCTTTTAGGTAGGGGGCTGCTTTGCCATGGATGCACTGGTGATTGAGGAGAGAGATCTTATAATCAATCCTGGTTGAGATGGGAAGCCAATGAAGGGAATGAAGAACGGGGGTGATGTGTTCATGTTTACGCGCTCTCATCAGGATCCTTGCAGTGTGGTTTTGAACATACTGTAGTCTTTGAAGACTTTTTTCAGGGATCCCGATGAGAAGTGCGTTACAGTAATCCAGTCTGGAGGAGACGAACGCGTGGACCAGCTTTTCAGCATCACTCAAGTTGAGTGAAGAATGAAGTTTGAAAATATTTCTGTGATGATGAAAGGAGATCTTGCAGATGTGTTTGATGTGGGACTGAAAAGTGAGTTGAGGGTCGAATCTTACGCCGAGGTTGGTGACTGAGGAAGAAAGGGGTATGTCGTGACCAGAGAAGGTAATACTGGTTATGGAGGAAGACTGGGTCTGATGTGGGGTGCCAATTAAAATTGCTTCAGTTTTGGAGCTGTTCAACAGGAAAATGTTGTTTTTCATCTACACCTCTATCTCCTCCAGACAAGCGTGGAGAGTTGACAGGGGAGATGATGATGAGGATGGAGAGGCTGCGGAGGAACATGTCAGTTTTTATGTAGATTTGCGTATCATCAGCATAGCAAGGGAATGAGAGGAAATATCGACTGATGACATGGCCAAGGGGGAGCATATACAGTATGATGAGAATCGGGCCAAGGACTGATTTCTGGGGGAACCCAAAAGTGATGGTGTGTGTCCGGGACCTTGCACTTCCAATGGAAATGTATTCTGTTCTGTCGGTGAAGTAGGATTGAAACCAGTTTAGGGCGGTGGCAGTGAGTCCAGTGGTGTGATGTAGGCGGTGTAGGAGTATTCCATGGTCAACTGTGTCGAAGGCAGCAGACAAATCAAGGAGAATCAGGAGGGAAGGTGAACCAGCATCTGCTGCCATCCGTAGGTCATTTGTGACTCTAAGCAGAGCTGTTTTTGTGCTGTGAACCGAAACCAGACTGAAAGGTTTCAAAGAGGTTGTTGTATTTGTGGTGGTCCTGGAGGTGGGCAGGAACTACTTTTTCCAGTACTTTGGAGAAGAATGGGAGTTTGGAAATGGGCCCGTAATTAGCAAAAACTACTGGATCGAGAGTGGGATTTATGAGGAGTGGTCTGATTATGGCGTCTTTTAGGGCAGATGGAACAAAGCCGGCCTGGAGGGATTGGTTTATTACAGCAGTGATCAGAGGACTGATGGAAGAGATGTTAGTTTTCGCTAGGGCTGTAGGAAAGGGGTCGAGGGCACAGGTGGAGGGTTTCATCTTCCTGATGATAAACTCAACCTCTTGCTGTGAGATTTCTGGGAAGTACTTTAGAGGCTGGGAGATATCAAATTGTGAGTAAGCAGACTGGATAGGTAGAATGGAGGAACCAGAAAGGACAGAACGGATTGAGTCAATTTTCGATCGACTAGATCCAGAGTTTGTCCCATGTTGTGGGTGGGGACATCGACACGTTATCTGAGATTAAAACAATCCAATAGGAGAAATTCGGATGCTAAACGACATGCAGGGGTGTTGACATGAATGCTCATATCTCAAAGTACTATAATATTGGCAGAGGTTGTGTAAAATGTCGACAAAAGGTTGTACATCTCAGAGATAAAGGCTGGGTTTGGTTTGGGTGGTCGGTAGATTATAAGTATGGTCATGGAGACAGGGGACTTACAATTAAATGTCAGGCATTCAAAAGAAGAGATCTCTGGCAACGGCAGTGGAGACAAGTCCAAATCACTGCGGTAGATGACAGAAAGGCCACCACCACGACCAGTGCTGCGGGCTTTTTGGAGGTAACAGTTGCCAACGGGAAAGGTCTCATTCAGGACAGAAAAATCATCTGGTTGTTGCCAGGTTTCTGTAAGGCACATCTTTATGTGAATGGACGTTGTGGACGTTTCCAGACACTTCTCCAGAATGTGGTCATGTACGAGGGATGATTTGTTTGTGAGAGATTTTGTATTAAAGAGTGCGATTTTAATACTAGATGGAACAGTGAGTCTCTGTATTCTCTGAAAAACACCCATAGTCACCTTGGCCCCCCAATCTCCTTCACTCTCAAGATGTTCTCTCAATAATATGGAAAATATTCAGTGATGTTGCTTACTTGTATTCTTTGACAAGTTGTTCGTGGAAGGGAGGTCATAAAGAAATGGTTGTCCTTGGTAGCACAATAAAAACAGCCTTTTACAGCACAAAGTCTCTTCTTTTGCTGCTTAAATAGAGGAACATTTTTGTTGCAAACAGGCTCGAGCAGTTTATGAGTAATGACTTCTTTATGAGTAATCACCTAGTGATTGCTTTTCTCTCATCCTCTGTTCTCTTGTGTGTATTTATCTCCCTCTCCCCTTCTTACTGCTTGTACCCTGTTCCTATAAATTATCCCTTTTATTCTTACTCCTTTATTACCTTTCTCTTAACTCTAAATCTTTCACTTTGCTTCCCTTTTACTTTTCATTTAATCGTTCCTCTTCTCTCATTGTTCTGACCTTATCTGATTTTAATCTTTTGAGGTGACAATGGAATTCGAGTTTTAACCATTTACAATCCCAATAGCAGAAGACTTACAGATTCCAGAGAAAGATCTGCATATGACACAGACAAAATTATATGGCAGTCATCTATGAAATCTTAGACACCAATTTGAAACATTTGCCTAGACCCATGATATGTCTAGGCAAAGCATTGTCAGTAAACGCCGTTTTTACTGCATCTGAAAATGCAATAAAAAGCTTGTGCGTGCTTTGGTATGATGAGTCAACTTTCAATTAGTCTCTCCAAATCTTTGACTTTCTGGCTAAGGAGAACAGAAAGATAATGTCAGATTGCTACCATTTCAATGACATGGCCAGATGAGTGACCAACATTGGGCAAGAAAGACACATTTATAAATTTATATTACCATAGATTGATTTTTTTGCGACAAAGTCCCTGTGTTTGAACCAAATATAGAGGTGACAAATGATGATCAGGTTTTGGATTAACTACATAATCAGCAAACAGCAGTCTGTCATTCCTGATACTCAAGAACACCAATTGGAAAAGTCTAGCATGTTACAATTTTCTCCAAGGCCGTTCTTCTTTGCCCCTGACCTGCAGTGAAGATCACCAGTTAGTTGACAGAGTGCACATAAATATGATGGTAGTAGAACCTGACATGTCACTTGTATAATAATGATAAAGATGAAAGGCTTTTTTTGAAATGTGGTTCCTCATGTTCTCTATTAATTGCAGACAGTCAACAGTGTCCTTTTGGGACAGCTAGGAACAGATCCAGAGTCGTTTTATTTTTCTTCTTCCTTTCGTTTGAACCGAAACTTCCACCTTAACGCTGAATTTTTTCAGTGTCACGATTTGACCCACCTCCTCAAACTTACATTATTTGACGCGAGCGAGTGGTCAAAGTCAAACTTATAAAGTTGCTAGTAAGTCAACACAGCCAGAATTTACGCAATTGTGATTGTTTACTTTGATAGTGTGATTCTTGAAAGACCACCATGGAACATGACATTGTCTGCACACAACAACACTGTTTTGGGCATTGTAATACAATGTTTCATCCCTGTCCAATAAAAAAGGATTTGCCTATCTTGCATTCATTTCTTTGCTTTTCACATCTGATTTCATTTTTTTGCGAAATCTCTGTCTTTCGCAGGCTTTCTCGTGGTGGCCAGAGGTGATGGCTGAGCACGCAGAGACATTTTTATCGCTGTACAGAGCAGAGACGGATGCTGCGCTGCAGGTCCAGCCCGTTGACTCTTGGGATAGCTTTCCACTGTTCCAACTTCACAACAACTTCCTGCGTATTGATCGTGAGTCTCAGCTTTTTTCTCTTGGAACACACCATTTGTCCCAACCACCTGTCCCAGTTCCTACAAAGTAAAAGTATTTTTAATCAACACAATTCTTCTTCTTTTTTTGGTAATTAGGGCCTGTCCTATGTTGGTGAAACTGTGGTTATAACAACCTTAATGGCTGTGAAAGTCAAAATAGAAATAAACATTTCATTCATTTATGACAGCATTTTCCAAAGTCCATGAAGGTATTTCTACCCTGCTAGACTATTATGAACCAGACTATTTGAACTCAGGAAGATCCACCATTCTGGCATAAATACAATTTAGAAACAAAATGATTAAAAATGAATGTAAAATGCCAACTATTAAATATTTGTATCATTTCTCCTGCTCAAAACATGTCAGTTCACTGGCTGTGAGGTCAGGAATTAAAGCAACCGCTGTCCGAATGGATGGGGGAGTGGGTGACTGCTGGCCTGTGTTGCGAAGTGCCTTTAGGGGTATGTCAGACTTAGCATCTGCCAAATAAATATAGACCATTGGCTTCCTTAGACTGGTTTTACAGTGAGGAAAATAAGTAAAATTTCACTGATAAGACATCTTGGTACAGCCATTATTTTGCGCACAAAAATATTTCAAAATTAACATGTGCTTGTTTCGTTTATCAAAATAAACCATGATGTGAACTAAAGGCACATCAGTGTATAATGTCTGGCTGTCTGTAATCACAGCTTTAATTTGCCAGTTTCTGTTGGCTCTGAACCAACAAGTGTGTGCAGCTGCCTGACACACACCAAAGTTTTTCTCTGGTGGGAATTCCACTCCACATGGAGACAGATTTAAATACAATTCACTAATCTCCACTCATACATGCAAACTCCTGTTGAGACAAGGACATTTGGCTTATTAAGTATTTTAAAATTATATCTTAAAGAAGAAAAATGTAATTGCAGCTTTAAATGGGCCTAAATACCTTTTTAACAAATACATATTTCCAGAGAAAATAGTAAATGTAAAAAAGTTATTAGTGATGTTTAACCTGTGTAGGATTAAATACGCATTGGAAATGAGAATCAATGACCCTTCAGTGATACCTATTCATTTGTTATTATACTCTTGCTCTTACCGACAGTCTGACCTTAATTTTCATGCCGCTTAAACTGAAGCTTTTTGGGAGGAAGTGTCCCGTACGATACATGATATCGCCAGGAAGAGTCCTAATTAACACTGATGACACTAGAGAAATCATAGCTTGTTAAGATGTGGGGTCAACAGCACTCACATGCTCAGACATAGAGTTAATTAACACAAGCAGAGGAAAAAAGTATCGAGGCCAAACATGAGATACAATTAGCTACTCATGGTCTATCTTCAACTTGGCCAACCAGTCTAACTCTCAGCAGGTAGCTGTAGAAGATGTTGGTGCAGATGTGGTTTCTGTCTCACTTCATCATCAGTCAGCTCTTACTTATGCTGTGGCAAATATGAAACTTGTAGGAATATGAAAAATGTACTCTTTAGGAGATGTAATTGCTCATAAGTTCCATTTGAACCTGTAGAATAATTTCCATCTGTTTCACGTGGCTTTCTGCAACACCAGCATGCTGCAACTAATATGATTTTGAAACAAGTATTTTATTTATTTATTTTTATAAATTAAACGCTCTTTCACCAAAGAGTTTCAGGTTGTTTTTTTCTTCCCTGATGAACTGTACCTAACCGTTAAGATTCCATGTGACTTCTGAAGTAAACAATCAGCTCATTGTTTCCTCTAACCAAGCCTTCAGCTTTGTCTCGGAGCCAGCAGAGATTTGGCAGTGTGAGGTGTTATTTAACATGGCTGATGCCAAAGTACCTCCTATACAGTAACAGACAGTCAGACAGACATACAACCCAAGGGGAGTGTTGGAAACAAAAAAAAAGTTAAGTGCAGTGTTTCATTATTGTCAATAATGATGAATATTTTTAATATCTTTAATTATTTTTCTAATTGCCATCCTCTGCTAATATCATAATTATTCCAAGTGTTACAACAGGACTGTTCTCAAATTGAGGCCTAACGAGACAATAGATGTAATAACACCTGACAAGTGAAATCATAGTTTTGACTTATTTGCACAAATGAGGCATTCCCCCTTTGATAATTATGTCTAACGTGATATGAATTCTTTTGAATTCAATCCCACTGATATTATGTTGGGAGAGGGTAAAATGGAAAAGGCCAATAAAGTTAATTTGCAAGATTCCCTCTCTGAACTCATCTTTTCGAATATGTTTTGTTGAAAAAATAAACATTACCTGCACAGTGGCTGCCAGTCGGCTGATCTCAGTTGACATGACTTAATTTCTCATGGACCCAGAGGATTTTCCTAAATGGGTGTACTATCTCTCAGTTGTTCTGTGGAATATTCAAATATTCAGTTGATTGTCAGTCTGTGAAGGCGAGCTGTTGCGAGGGAGGCCGGTTGACTCTCTGGAGGGCAAAAAGACTAGTGTTAATCATGACTGTGTAGAGCAAGAGGAATTAAAACTAATGAAGTCCTATGAGACCAGCTTGGTTGCCTCTCATCCAGCACTCCATGTCTTTGTCCTACTATTATACTGTCACCCTCCCTGAGGATTCATCTGTCTGCCCAACAGTCTTTCCTAAAGCTACCACTAGTAGGTTGGTGAGTTAGCTTAACTGTGCAATCACAATTGATGCTAATGAGCAATCCCAAATATTGAGATTGGTGATATTCAAGCTTGGTAGGATCGTTTTTATTGTAAAAATTCTTCTAATAAGTGGCTAGAGTGGTCGTTCCCCGATTTGAAGATCGGTGGTCTGATCCCATCCCTTGCAGTTCACTCGTTGGAAGATCTTGGAGCATGAACATGAATCCCAATTTGCTCACAGGGGTCTTCACAGTGGCTGCCCACTGCTCTTCACACGGTAAAATGAACAGGGTTAACACTTTTAAGTGTCTATGACACTAAATGAAGTTAAAACTACACTTAAGACCGTGTTAAATAGTGTTAAAAACTTGACTTGGCTAAGACAGAGTTCCAGAAACTCTCTTGATTATTGATATTTTACAAAAATTGGCACAGGGTACTGTAATATGTACACAGTGTAGTGTCAAACTTTGACACCAACAACGTTCTCTTTCAACACCAAATAGAATAAATTCACAGGTTGAAATTAAGATATTAATCATCATCTTTTCGTCCAGCTACGTATTGCATAAGAACAGGACACTCTCCCAAATGCACCCCATAATATATTACATAAGTAACCTGATGGAAAAAAGCTTTTCATTCAGAGACCAGTGATTATAAAATTAGTTACTTTCTACACATAACTTTACACATCTTCATATTTAAGTGAGTCAAGCTTGATTACTTCAATTAAAACTGATGAAATCAACTCTGAGTATTAACATCATTTGAGTCAGAAAGTGGTGAAATTACACTTATAGGAGTGTAAATGGGTGAAGAAACACCTCACAGACCTCTCACACCTGAAGAAAACATTAAGTAACTAACAAGAATTTATCCAGAGGAAGAAAAGTCAAGACAGTTAAAGCAGCAGGCCCAGGTGGAACAAATGCCAAGGTCTTAAAACTAGCTGTTTTAAGACCTTGAGAATTTTCCTCTCGGGTAATTTGTTTCCGCTTTAACACTGGAATTTCTACCTTTGGGATGTTCAAAATATCTTCTTATTCAAACCTAAAGTGCCTGTAAAAACTCCTCGAAACCTTTGCTCACCCAGTCTTCTTTTGGCTCCGGCCCCCACAGCTCACCTGTGTAATGGGACATTCCACAAACAGCTGCAGGACTTGTTCGTCCCCTTGGTGGTGCGCTACATTGACCTGATGGAGTCATCCATCGCCCAATCCATCCACCGCGGCTTTGAGCAGGAGACCTGGCAGTCAGTCTGGTAAGACTACCCCAATATGTTCCTCTTCATCAGGAGTTCTTAGTGCTTTAGCTTTTGACTGGCAAGCTATTGGCCAGATTATAAAGCATTATAGTATATTAACATCAATACAGTGTTTCACACTGTCACACTAAAAAAATCTTGTTATTTGTCGATTTATAAAGATCCATACGAATAGGTTAGTCCAGTAACTTCCCTTTCCTTTCTCTGCTGGCAACGAAACATGTTGTTTGTTTTTTTTGGTGAAGTGGGGCCTCTATGTATCTGACTTGCTATAGCCAATCCTGCAAAAAAATAAACAGACTGAGATTTTTAATTGGTTCCACAAAATCTCTGTCCACTACTGCCATGAGAGAATTCAGTTGCCATAAGAGGCTGTATTTAGACGGCAGAGGTCTTTTAATTAAGTGATTCTGGTCAGACAAAATCCACATTAATGCCCAGAACTGAAGTTCCTCATCAAAACTTTGCATTGAGATGATCAATGTTATGTTTTTAACACGTCAGTGGTTTTAATGTGGCTGTTTCATTCAGTCTTCCTCTTGCCATGTTTGAGAACTTGGTTAGTTGTTTCTCATTACCTTGTGTTTTCTATAAGTGAGATGGTGTGTTGAGATTTGATATGGGCTGCTGCCAAGAAGAAAATGAAACAAAAAAAGACAAAAGGAATGAAACAAAGGCTGCACAGAACAGCCTAGGAATAAAAGGAGGCAGAGCTGAATGTACAATCCCACAGCAAGGACACACTGCAGTCAAGAATAATGTACTTAAGGCTGAACTCTATAACGCAATACACCTAACCTTAAAGAAAATAGAATTAATAACCGTAAGCATAGACTTTTCTGTGTTTTATTAGTTCTCGCTATTGATCAATCGGTGCAAGTAGAACAAGTGACTATTTTGCAATATGCTACTACTCTGTTTATGTGCTGTGGCGAACAATACTTGCTGTTAATGTAACTTTTTTTTTCACTCTCCTTATTTAACATTTTCTTTTCTACCATCGATCAACCTTACCACTGACATGAACCAGTACGTCCTTAACTAACAATCTAGCAAGTGTTCCTCTTCCTCTCACACTGCCTCAGATGCCCAGCTTCTCGGCACCTGCTTGGATGGTCCCACTGTGTGAGAACACGTATGTATAAGATGGGAATAGACTGGACTAAAAGTCTTCACGTATCCTGAAAATTTGCAACCAAGAGCTAGATCATGAATGGAAATGGTATTCAATAATAAAAAAAATAACAAGACCTGAACCCAAGAAGAAGACAAACCCAGAACCAGAGACAACAGGATCGAAGTTTCCAAATATTTTACCTCTGGAAAATGTGCAGCCATTGTAAAGTTGTTGGTTTTTTGCACTCTCCAGCTGTTATCCAGCTAGTCAACTGGAAAACGATGGCTAGTCTGTTCCAAATTACAAAGTCGCATGGCTCATTTCTGATATGAAATGCAATTTACAGTTTGTGCAGCAAGACTAAGTCTCCCTTTATGATCGGCAAGTTGTTAAAAGAGTAGGCTTATTCAGTGATCTCGAGTTTGATTTATCCTTTATGCAGTAGACGTATTTGATCCGTATTTCATAAACTTAATTCAACATTTAAATGTTGAACCAGTGGGCCTAAAATATTGCCATTCCAACAGCAGCTAACATAGCTAACAAGTCAAAAAGTCAGGGAATCACCCAGTAAGCAGCTAAATGTTAGGAGTATAAAGTGACCAAAGAAAAGTAATCAAACCCATATCAGAATTAAAGCGCACAAGAGAATGACGACAGGAGACTCTGACCAGCTCAGGCTGGACCTTTGGGCTTTTAGGGTTCAGATATAGGTGAAGACCTTTAGCTTGATCTGTTCATGTTCAGTGGTCAACTTGCATCTCTGTTTCTGTTTGTCTGCCTAAAAATTTAAGAAATCTGGTTAACCACTCCCTTATTTTGAATTTTACAGCCTTCATAAGATCCTATTCAGATTTTAATATTCTACTGTAAAAATGTTTTACTGAAATCCACTACATATTTTCCATGTCATTCAGTCCCGGGCCTCATTTATAAAACTGTGTGTAGGATTTGTGTCAGAAGTTGGCATAAGGACTAATGTACCATTTGCGTGCGCACAATAATATTCTGATTTATAAAGCAAGTCCTAGGCCGATTTCCTTTTAAAAGTCACAACCATCTCTGGATGTGGCGCCCATGCATGCTAAGGAAATGCGTCAGTTTAATGTAGTTTGTCCAGCGGTTTACTTTGTTTTATGAGATGATTCAATGACATGTAAATAATTGTCTGATAATTATAGAACCATATAATTGATCGTTTGCAGTGTCATTGTCTGTTTGTATTTATTCTTTACCACGAATCAATTAAACACCTGTTCAATTTTTTTTAATATAAAATAGGCTTCGAATGGTTATATTTGTATTTGTTTTACACACTGGTTTTAATTCCACACTCCGTTTCTCTGTTTTAGCCTTCTACCATCTGAGTTACAGTTTCCCCGTTTCTCCAGCTGTGTACGTACAGATGGGTCAGAGATGGCGTGGAGGACCGCACATTTTCCCATCAAGTTTACTTTTTATAAATCCCACGGATTGCGCGGAAAGCGGCGTTAGTATACTTTGGTGCGTTCGTCGCATTTATTAATGAGGCCCCTGGTGTGTCAGAACAAACAGCAGAACATGCCTTTCTCTCATCTGAATGAGTGAGGCTCTTTTCTTTGTGATTTCAAATGGCTTCTGTGACACTGTGGCTCTTTTTCCAGAGGGTCGTCTCTTGCATGCAATCAGTCTTCAGAGACCAGTTTGTGAAGATTTTGTTTTGTGCTGTGTGTTTTTTTCCTGTGTAGTGTGCTCTTTACAATTTGAAGTGTCAGTGTATTAATAACACATCACCTTAATTTTCTATTGCAGTTTGCATGGAATAAATCATCCTGACATCTTGTAAGTGTGTGAAGGTGTTGCTTAGGAAATGTCGGTTTTTGCGAAAACCAGACAAAATATATAAAACAGAATAATGACTTGGATATTTGTTATTTTCTGTTTTAATGTCGTTTTGGTTTCAAGGTTTTGCTGAAAACCAGGAACATTAGAAAAGTTGTTGTTGGATAATGATTGCAGTTGAATGATTGCATAATGAAGTGCAGTTAATTTATTCACTCAGTTTTATTCATTTACATTTATACAGGTTAAAAACTGACTTTACTGTTAATTTAAGTGTACAATTACAAGGGCCTCCATGTATAAGTGTGTATTACACACTTATAAAGTAAGATAAAAAAGAAAATGGTATTAATGGTCTCTTTGATCTCAAAGTGATTCAGGTTCTCCTGAAGTCAACAAATGTACAAAACTCGAAGGCTACATTCGCGTTAGTGAATAGACAAAAGCATAAAAATGATTGTAAATGAGGGCTCACAGAGAAAATGTAAGAACCACCATTATTTTTCTATCACACCAGTGTTCTAGGATTCCAGGAATGTGGTAGTTATAAATAGCAAACAAGCACGAGAGAATTATGAGCTGATCTGAATCTTTTGTGTCAAATGAAGCTTTCCATGCCCCTCCATCACAAGTTGACACCTCACATAGAATGTTGTCATCTTCGGCACTTTAAAATTGTTTTTCTTAAACAACCACTCGAAACAAGTCCCATGATATTCTCATTAAAAAAAAAAGAGTATAATAATTTGATTTCAGTAATTGGCTATTCTGAAATTGTCTTCCCCTAATTGCATTGTTTGCTCACATGCAGGAGGGAAAGTGAGTTAACTATGGTGTCGTCCTGTGTTCTCACCTTCCTCTTATATCTTTCACAAACTAAAATAAGACCTGGGAGGGTTCTTTCTTTTGTCTCTATGCTAAATGTCAGGGTAATTAATATACATTCTACGTAACATAATATACAGCTTATTGGATTTCTCACTGGATAAAAAGGGGTCAAGGGCTAATATGAAGGCTTTATATTCAGTATTCAACAACACCTGCAATTCTGGAGATGCTCAGACCAAGTTGTCAAGCCATCACATTTTGTACCTTGTTAAAGTCACTCCGATCCTTAGGCTAGCACATTGTTATTCCTTTCAACACATTTCTCTTTGAGAAATTGGGATGGTCAGCCACTTCTGGGAGGTTCACTTTTGTTGTAAGGCTCCTTGATTTGTAGATAATGTGTTTCACTTTGCATCTGTGGAGTCCTATAACCTTAGAAATAGGTTTGTGACCCTTCCCAAACCGACTAATTTATTCATCTCTTCTGGAATATCATTTCATTTTGGCATAGTGTTCTACTGGTGAGACCTGAGCCAACTTCATGCTTCTTAAAATAGTCTATTTTAGTGATGATTTCATTGAAAATATGGTAATAATCAGGCCTGGGTCTTACTAATCCAGCTGCAACCAGTGGTAGCATTATTTGGATGCCACCATGTTTTAGATAACCACTGCGGTTAAATACATCTCCTCATTTAAAAAAATGTTTTTACTTAGGTTGCCTTTGTTTAATGGGAAATTAAGTTTGAAAAACCAAAGTAAGTATATAAAAATTATTTTTCGTAGATCTGTATGTAGGATCTTTAAAAAAACTAAAAAAACACAGTCTCAGGAGTTTATTTTTATATTTTCTCTTTACTTGACTCACCAGACTATCTTCCCTGTTAACTTATTCACCGGATTATATTCAATAAACAGTTGCAGAATAGTAAATGTATTTGTATATGTATATGTATATAATGTATATATCTATTTATATAGCTTTTTCTAGTCTGCTCGATCACTTAAAGCACTTTTCAGCACGATTCAGCATTAACACAAGCATTCATACAGTGATGACCAAGGATGCCTTGCAAGGATCCATCTGCTCATCAGGAGCGTTAACCATTCACACCATCGCACAAACCAATGGAACAGCCATCGGAAGCCAATTGATTCAGTTTCTTGCTCAAGGACAGTTCGACATGTGGACTGCTATGGGGATCGAACCAACAACTTTTAGATAAGTGGACAACAGCTCTACCAACTGAGCCACCGTCGCCCCAAGAAAGCTTTGTTACTACTAGTTACTACTGTTGTGAAATATTGTCATCTTCTGTCATGTTTATACTGGTGACTTCTGCCTCTAATATATACCTCTTTTTTGGAACAATTTGTATGTCACGGCTGTGTGTCTTAAAATGGTACTGGGTCCTTACTCCCCTAGGCTTTCCCACCTCACAGAACACATTTTTTTTCTACCTCAATTCACTTGGCCCGCCTCGAAGAAATAAAAAAAGAGAGAGAGAAATCTGGCCCTTCATTAACAAGCACAGACGGGCGAGTGGGATCATCCCATTCCCTGGGGAGTGGGACGGAACATGCTGAGAGAAGAGCACCGCTAATTAGACATGAGGGGGATAGCCAATGACTGTTTAATTGCACCACGGACTCAGTTCAAAGCATTTATTTTTTTGCGCCACTTGTTAAGGTAACAGTCTTTTTAAGGCGAAGTGAGAAAAGTGAGGGAGAGGTGTTTTGTCAACCCCCTGCTACCATCCAATCCCCTCCACCACCCTCCTGTGATTGTCGTTCTAGCTGGGCGCTGTACACTTGGTTGTTGGTGGCGAGGGTTGCCCTGTGTTGCCTCGTTAACCTGTGGGCACAGGAGAAGGTAGAGATACAAACTGTCTCTGTTTCATCACGGTGCTGGTGCTGCGTTTAATGGATCAAATCACATCAAAATCACCAAAGCCTGCTGCAAAACCCACCAATATCCCTATCACCTTTGTCTTCTATGAGTTGGAATTTTCCTAAGGACTGGACGCACTTACCATGCATTCATCTCACAGGTGTTTGTGCATTAAATTAGTGACAAGAGGAACATACATGTCTCTGTACATAAAAGACAATGAAACTCATCCTTTGTAGATCTTTTCATATCTGTCATTTTGGTCTTGTATTTATATTCTCAATTTCTTCTTCAGGGATTAATCTGTTTCAAAATGATTGCAATAGGCAGAATTTTATATTCAGGTGCTGAACTGGTTTATGATTCATGTCAGGAAATTACATTTCATTAGGTTGTTGGCATGATTAAGACCAAATTTGGTAAATATGAATCGGCTCAAGGAGATAAATCTTACTCCCGGTAGCTTTTCTCCTAAAAAACATTTTTTGTGCGTACCCTGAGACCTATTTTATGGATAATGTCCAAATCTTTTGGCCATGTACACTACAATGTGCTGAAGAACTGGTATGATTTTGGGAGAGGTCCTTCTTAAACCGACACTAGGCGGAACTTTATCTCCAAACGTTTTTGGACCATAAATTCTAAAGGTATTGGTCCGATTTAGTGCAAATACGGTGCATATGAATTGCCTCGAGGAGCTCTATCTTGTATACTTCATGTTTTACTTATTAGTTCATATTTTATTAGCTAGGGGAGGCTTTTTATGGAAAAAATTGTTTTGGGACATTCATATTCTAATGAAATCAAGCCAAACTATCTTGTGCATATCATCTTTTACTCTAAACAATCAGATTTTACTCCCTATGGTCGGAGCTTTTTTTTAATGAAAAAAACTGTTTACCAGACAAACCCCACATAACTATATCTTGGATATCACACTATGGATTTATTTTGGTAAAGGTTGGTTGTATATTTCGAACACTAGGGAAGCTTTTCCCCAAATGTTTGTGGACCATAAATTCTCAACCATTGATCTGATTTAGTCCAAATTTGGTGCATATGAATCAACTCAAGGAGATCTATCATTTTATATCATTGTACCCATATTTTATTACTCACTTCGATTAGCTTTTTTTTGCAAAAAATACTGTGCGTTTACTTCACTTTGACGGGTTAAATCAGGTAAACGATAAACCCGTGCTATTTGGGATACACCCTTGCTGTCGGCAACGACTGTACTGGTTTCGTTTACAAGTCCGTGTCCTTCTGCATCACTCTTCTACAAAAATAAACTGAAATATGATTTTGATGGATCCTAGCATATAAATTATATAACTTACAGTATCAACTTAGTAATTTCCCAAACGGTCCAATGTGCTGTTTTATTTGTGTAACTGCTGAATAACCCTGTCCATCTTCTCTGCAGTAATGGGTCGACCACCTCGGAGGATTTGTTCTGGAAGCTGGATGCTCTGCAGATGTTTGTGATGGACCTCCATTGGCCGGAGCCAGAGTTTGCCACACATCTTGAGCATAGACTTAAACTGATGGCCAGCGACATGATGGAGGCCTGCGTCAAGAGGTCAGACTCAACGCTAAATACAGCTGGACAAGGGCCTCTGGGTTTATTTGTATTTTTTTGCACCAAACACCCACCAATATAAATCCCCTTTTCCATAGTTTCAATAAGTACACACGCACACATATGACGATCTGTTAATTAGCTGTCTGTCAATTACAAACATGAGGAAACGAATACCTTACTTGAAAAACACAAATTCAAACAGACTGATATATTGAATATTACAGAGTGCCTAAATATGTTTGTGGACCTATTTTCATATAACACAAAATAACAAAGTCTTTTATGAAATTATGCCTCAGTTCTTCATTGAGTCAAAAGAAAAAAGAATCAAACGTCCTTTTGTCTTCCACAGAACAAAATCTGCATTTGATGCCAAAATGCAGAAAGCAAGCAAGTCAACGGATTTCCGGATGCCGCTTTCCGTCTGCACCATGTTTAATGTGCTGATGGAGGCCAAGAAGCAGTGCTCCAAACTCTGTGTGCTAGACACAGGTCAGGAGGTGAGCTCAAATCACACCACCTCATCAGTCACATTTTTTTAGACTGCTTATTATTCCAATCTGACTTTGAGAAGAAGGTTTTTCCAAAGAAAGGAAAGGATCTCTGATGTCAGGATACATAGATCAGTGTCTCAAGCTTGATTTATCTGAATTATATGTCAACACAGCAAATAAATAATAATAATAATAAATAATAATAATAATAAAATATAAAGTAATAATATAATATAAAAAATATTTTTTGTGTTTATTGCTTTATTTACTATGTGAAATAATTGTATGGCTTTTTTAATGTTCAATTATTTCAACTTTTAAAACGCTTAAATGTCATGTTCTTTATTTTAGTAAGGGGTAATCCACCTACTTCACAGAAAAAATGTACAAGAAAAAGTGAAGCGGGTTATCTACGTTTTACCTTGAAAATAATTGAATAGAGGCACAACCCAAACATAATTTGGGAAATTATGAAACCTAGAATTAATCAATTCTTAATTTGATTAAACTTAAAAATCAAACATTTGAAAGTCATGAACTCTTTTACAAAGTACTCTAATTTCTCTTCAAGAAGGAAAGACAGGACACCTGTTATGCTTAAATATGAATATGTTTATTCAACGACACACTTAACATAACCAGATAAATATGGATAAATAATAATGATGTGTCTGTGGGTGTGGGTGTGTGTGTGGACTGATGGTTCAACAGCTGAGAGTTTGATAAATAGGTAATGATGATAGAGAGGGATTATTGACGGTTTTGAATTCTCTGGAACTTAATCATAACTAATGGCATGATAAAATTTAAACGGACTTACATTTTGTACAACAACCCCAGTGCAAATAAGTTTCCCAGGAACTTATTTGCATTAAGGGATGAGCAGAACATCTGGTTACTCTTGTATAATGCCAAGTAGGTGGACAAAAAGTGGGGAGAGAATGACAAACACCTAAAGTAATTGTAGTAGAATTTATTTCTCTCGCCATGGCCAAAGAGTGATCAAAACTCATAAAGGACCGTGTGTATATATAAATACAATGTATTCTATATAACATGCACAACAGTAACCAAGATATAATCAATTCCAGCTTAACTACAATGATATCTGCGTTAATAAGGAATGTCTATCAGTGATCTAGCAAACAAGCATATGTGAAGGACTAAATTAACAGATTTATTGCACTTCTACAGTGGTAATTAACATTGTACTTGTTTGTTATGCAAAGAAAATAATATTTCTAAGAATATAGTTGTTACAAGAATTATTCACTCATAATACTTAAACTGGAGGAGTTAAGAAAGACATTCACATATTCAAACAGTAATAAGTCAATAAAAACATTTTTCGAAGTGATGTTTCTTTATATATTTACCACTGAGTCCAATTGTGTAAGTTGTAAAATGAAATAAGCAACAGTTCCATAGTTCTATTGTTTATGAGACCAAAGTGGCACTGTGTTTCCTGGGTGTTATTATTCTATATCTTTGCCAGCTGATACCATAATGGGAGTTTGGCTTATTTGTCAGCCATAAGAATATTATTGCACCCAAGGTCATGACTCCGTGAAGCTCAAGTCAGGAAGAAAGTCTCCTTTATTAATTGATTCCTAGAGGAAAACAGAGTAAATCTGTTATTCTCTTGCTGAAGAGAACCAGATGTGGAGATGGACTCGCTACATAAGGCATGTACACCTTGCAGACACAGATCATCAACCACGGAGATATCAGCATAATGACCACCGGTTCAATGAAAGTTGGAAGTGGTTCTGCATTTCCTATTGAAAGGAGCATGCTGGATCTTTGTGACTTATTGACTATTTGCTGATTGTGGTTGGTGTCTCTCTGTCATCACAGCCTGGCTGCTGTGGCCAGCAAGCAAACTACTAACAATATTAGCCCGAAGTATGCTTATTACTAAATTCCGTGTTACAATTTGCCGTGTTATGGTATTTGATATGTACCTGTAAATAGGAATTGACTTGTTTTCACATCAGGCTGCATCACATCTGCAGAGCAATTAAGTCCTTGTTTAAATATTTTTTTAATAGGCAAATTGAACACCTTTCCCTTTATATATTTAAAACATTCCATGTTCTTACAAGAATATTATAAAAATGATCATCATACAGAAACAATTGAAGGCACTATAGTATCCATGCCAGGCCAATAGTTGTTGGTTTAACTTTACAAAAACAACACCACAGAGTAACACCCCACATCTGGATGCAAACAATGTCATCCACCATTGTTTGTGATGTTAGTGAGACAATTTGTTATGATGTATGAAGCAGCTCCTGGTATGCATTGTTTTCCTTTTTTTAGGATATCAGTAAATTGATAATATTTTTGACGGCATCCCAGATGAAGCCAGACATTTTATTTATGAGTGAAAGTGTTGTATCACCCAGAGAAGGTTTGAAACTATATTATATTTTCCTCGTTTCATGTCATAAACAGTATGATATTTAAATGGTATTGTTATGGGTTTTTTTTTTTTTTTGCAAGACCTATAAAAAATATTAATCTTGAAGAATTCCTATTAATAATATTATTTTTATTATTATTATTATTATTATTAATGTTGTTGTTGTTGTTAATATCATTAATACTATTAATACTTTTATAAGCAAACCTACCCCAAACACATCTTATATTTATTCTTAGGAGACAAAACTGTTAGAGTAGAAAGATGCCTGAGGTTCAGGGGCGCTGCAGAAGTGAGAATACTCCAACATCAGAACCCACCAAAATTTAACTCTATGCAAAAAAATATTTCTATGTGAATTGCCTAAATGCAATAATTCAATTTTTGAAGGAATTTTTGTTACTAAATATTTGCTTTGACATCATCAAAATAAAAATAGAATTATCTCCCTTTTTAGCAATTTTCCTGAAATTCTGTCTGACAATCTGAGTATTTAACTTAAAATCAGTAAATCTTTGTGATTTTTCATTTGTATCTCAGTTTTTATATCACTGAAAAGTCTTTAGAATAATCATTGCCGCCACTGCATCCACCCCGTATCCCTCGTGTCAACATGGAAACTCAAAAAGTACTGCTCATGCTCATGGATCATTTTGAAATGTTATACCCACATAGACCCTAGTGCGTACTGGAATGATTTTTGCAAAGATTGGTTGTATATTTTCAACTGTAGTGGGAGCCTTGTGTCCAAACATTATCAGGCCATATTTCTCAACCATTAGTCTGATTTAGTCCAAGCTTCATATTTCACTCACTATGGGGAGATTTTTTACTAAAACACAGATTTTCGGACATTACTTAATAATCCTTTGTCTGATTTAGTCCAAAATTGGATTTTTTGTGTATATGAATGATCTCTAGAAGGAGGAAATACATTTTGAATATATCATATTTTACTCTAATAGTTCATATTATACTAACAAGGGGAAGCTTTTTCAAAAAAAAATACTCTGTGTCATTTCTTATTAAATTTGAGGAGTTCAATCAGGGGAATTGCTTGTAGAACGCAGGGGATTGGGCCATTCGGGGGCCGTACACTTTCAGTCGGTTACAACCGCATAGGTCTAGTTTTGCATCAGAGTTGTTGTTAACAAGGTTTTAAAATTCCAATTGTCATTCTTTGTCAGCCTCACACTGAACAGGTCGAGTCAAACTGCCAGATCTGCCACTAAAACGTTACTCTTTCCTTCCAAACATCGAGCAGACTGGGAGTGCTCTCTTGTAACTGCCAAACACTAAACGGGAGCTGTTAAATCGATGAGCCTGAAGCTTGAATGAGGAGGAGGCGGTCTTGCCGTCACTGAGAGCGAAACCCTTGGCTGCTGACTGCCTTGACAGAGAGCTAAGCTCGCTGTTCTCTTAACCTTGAATATCCTCTCCTGTTCAGCTACCACTGAGTATCTGGCGGCAGAAAAACACTTTAGAATAGATTCATCCAACATCAATGTAGAGAGATGTTCTAATGTTATCACAGCATTTTTAACATAACACAAAAACATTAAAGTTCTGTCTTGTTTGATAAAGAATATTACTAGTACAAGTTACCTGTACAACTTAAATGCATAAGCCCATATGCAGTGTTTTGCTGTTGGAGCTGTTTACATCTATTGTCATATTGTACAGATAGAAAACAGGTTTCCCAGTTCAATTGAAATTTCTCCTATGCCCACCAATTCATCTAATTTTAAATTGAAAACATTTACGAACTTCAAAATATAAAATATCAGAAAAGGTATTTTTTGTGTCATACAAATTATCACATCATGTTTAATAAGCTCAACAAATACATAATAAGATGTGTACTTTAAAAATGCTTTAAAGGTTATTGATAAGACAGTGATTGTTGAGAACCTACTGCTCTCAGGGAATTTTTAGCATTTTATATCTGACAAAAGTGATTGAATGAAGTTCAATGTTTTTTTTCCCCCATACACAACAAAAACACACTCATTCTGAGTAACCTTGACTAACAATAAAATATATTATTTGAAACAAAATAACACAATAATGTTATATATATCTCGGCATCCTTGAAAATACCTTCAGTGTTCAATGTCGCTATAAATGTGACTAATGTTGGACAAGATGACTTTTAACTACAAATGTCTGATTAAAGGTCCCAACAGTGGCATTTAAAATAACAATTCATTAAAAAAATTTACAAGAATCGTAATTACATAATTATAAGGATTACAGAAGATATTGAATTATAGAATTAAAAAAAAGAAATTTTTGATCATTCTGTCTGCATCCTAGATAAATGTTGTATCCATTGTTTTTCGGTATTGTGAATTAAGGAATAATTAATGTTAAGCAATGCCAATGTATTTTACGATGTTATTAACTGTGTTTGCCTTCTTTTGTTTGTCCTGTATCCTCTTCTGTTTCTCATGTCCACGTATCTTAACGTTGTACAAATCCCAGATTGACAAACAATGGGTAAGTGCCCCTATCTTTTTTTCACATATGCTACTTTTACATAAACAGAAAAAATGATTTGTTGCCTCAATCATCTACAAAAATCTATTAAATATTTATTAATTTAAATAACAATTTCCCCGTTGTGGGACTAATAAAGGTTTATCTTATCTTTATCTTATTTATTACTCTGATTATTTAAATATTTATAAATAAACACATAAAAAGAGAAAGCAGCAGTAGCTGTTATTTAAAAACATGGTTCAGTTTTTTCCCTCAAAAGTAAATTTTTTGATAAGAGGACACACCAAATTAGGCCGCATACCAAATTACAATACAGCAGGTCCAATTCATTTTGAGATTTTTGTACATTATTTTCATTATGAAGTCTATTTACTGAAAAACCTGTTTCAGACCAAAGACCTGTAAATTATGCAATGACACACCATCTACAACACAGTCATAAAAATTGTATTTCATTTTTTTATTTCATTTATTTGTGTATTGAATTATTGTGGATTTAGTAGATTATTCAGAGCATTTTGGCACACATTCATAAAACTAATTGAGCTATTAAACTGTTTTATCATTGTTGAACAGGGTGGGATTTTGGAGGTAGGACAGACCTTGTCTGTTTTGTTCGCCTTCATTATTCATCCATTATTTGGCTTAGAAATAAATCAAGTCAAAACAGCTACAAAAAAAACGATAACGTCAGTTTATGCACGGACCATGCAATGAAGCACAAGAACAACCCACAGTGAGCGATCAGAAAACATCCCTCACATTCCATGTATGTTATTGACAATCTCCCATCCCCATGTAAATTAGTGCCTTCTAAACTGTATCTTAACCCTGCATTAACTTACATGGTGCAAAGAATTTTTACAACATTATGACTGTGAACATTGCTAATGCAGCGTGCTGTGGATGTATAACAAATTTTAAACTTCTACAAGAAGTTACAGCCTCACTTTGCATGCGTTGTAGGTTTGCCCTGCATGTGATGTTTAAATTCACCAGATTCCTCTCCCTGCAGTCTCAAAATATCAGCAAATGCTTTATTTTCAGTGGCTCAGTTGATGCTTGTTAATGTTCACATGCCAGTATGTCATGAGAATGAGGCTCCCTGATCTTTGACACCTGACCGTCAGTCTAAAGAGTGAGACATTGGTCTGAACCTGATCTAGAGCGTTGATGTGGTCAGTTTTTGGGCCAGAGTCCTTAAGAGCATGAATCTGCAGCCAAGCATTCTGACATCAATGATTTCCCATTCCTCTTTCCCACAGAGAAGTTAATTATACTTATTGCGATCACCGAAAATGTTAATCGGCCTGCAGTCGTTTTGTTGCTGAGGTCAGTTAAATGGTGTCACAGAGCTGAGGCAGCAGCTCAACAACTAGATAAATGTTTTTGATAGCAGTAATTGTTCATCGAAGTTTTTGCTACGCACATGGCAAAGACCAAACAATTTTTTTTTAACCCCTCCCCTTCTCCTTTTTATGGCTACCTTTGTTGGAATAAATAAAGCAAAATCAGTAATGTTAATTGAGGTAAGAAGAGAAAAAAAGGGACGCTCTCAAGATTTGCCAAAAAGATTGGGCATGCTTAAAGAGAACGGCCATTTCGCGGACTTATGGAGTGTGTGGGGGGGCAATTAGGGCTGGCGGCAGTGACCTCCCTGGACCCACAATTTGTCAGCGATCCTTACTCTTTGTTGATTGAAATTTTTAATTTGGGTGTTCTTTAGACGGCCAGTGAAAGGGCATTGTCTCCAAGAGATGAACTCCCCTGCTGCTGTTACCATTCAGCATACAGCTCCAGCCTTTTTCTCCCTCCTTCCTTCAAGGGAAAAGGTGCCGTGAATATGTTTTTGGGGGGGGCCAAACTAGACATGAAATGGCGGATTAATTGAATCTTGTATGAGCCTTTGGTCCTCGCAGCTGGACCAGCGCTTTAGAGGAATACAAGGCTGCTCTAATTGTAGGGTGCAGCACAAAAAGTATCCTTCAGATTCCTTTGCTTTTCCAGCGCAGATGAGAATGTCAGTCAGCCGCATAATGGTCCTATTAGCTGCTTAACTCAGCGGCAGTGCATGGATTGGAAGGTTTTTCACGCCTCGCTGTGTCGAGAGGAGTGTGTATGTGTTTGTGTGTCTGTGTATGAAGAGTCGATGTTCACACGGACTGTTGCCGGTTTTCATTTCTGTTTTTACAGTGCAGACAATACTGTTGTTCTGTATCAGGAAAACGAATTACTGCCCTCTGTGTACCATCAGTTTTCTGATAAATAATAAAATATTGCTTTTTGCTCCCCCTCCCTCACCTCACAGCAACAGTACCACTCCAAAATAGATGTTCTGATCGACGAGGCTTTTAAAGACATGATTTCTTCCCTTGTCTCAAAGGTAAATGTATTTTTATCTTCCAATCAAATCTTCTATGCAGCACCTGATTATCAGCATGTCTCTATTCATTTCAATTACTTGTACTTTCTTGTCTTTCTTCTATCTCTTTTTCTAGACAGGTTAAAACCATCTAGGTTTTTCTTTCTTTTACGAAGGGGGCAGCCAGTATGAACTCTTGATAGATAATGGATTCCGAACATCGGATTTCATTTTTAAATATATTATTTCGCAATTAATAAATTTGGGTTCAATGATATTTCATATTCGTCTCTTTTTTCTTTAATCTGTTAAAAAAAAAATTACTTATTTTTTTATTCATGATTCCTACTATTATTTTATCAAGGTATCAACTATTGGTTAATTATTTATACATTTTAGTAATTTATCCTATTTTTCTATTTATCAAAATAAGCTTCATTACATTATTTGGACATGCTTTGCTCTTGCTAGCAATGATGATGGCTGTATGATTTTTAAAAAGCCCAATTTGTTTCCCCGACTACCAGTGCATTGAGATATTCAATAATAAATGATAGCAGAGATGCACTTTTATTTAAAATAATAAAAAAAATTCAAGAAAATACAACATTAGGAACTTTTTCAGAGATTAAAATTGAAGTGGTGGAATAGTTTCTAAGAAGGACAAATTAATGCAGTAAACTTTTATTGTTTCCCTTTTCTGTCTGCAGTTTGTCGCGGTTTTAGACAGTGTCCTCTCCAAGATCTCCAGATACGATGAAGGGACATTCTTCTCTTCAATACTCTCTTTCACAGTGAGTAGCCATGTTTTTGTTCATGGAAACAGAGAGCGCTGAGCTGTTTCTTTCAACACTCACAGAGGCAACCTGTTATTTGCTCGAAACCAGATCTTCCCATCTGAACTTCAGTGTTATTTTTTTTCATCTTCTTGTTCTTCTTCTCCACCTCCCCCTAACCCCCCAAAACCCACACCTCCTCCTGGGAAAGGTGAAAGCAGCTGCCAAATATGTGGAAGTCCCTGTGAGTTCGACGATCTGCCTGCTGTTTTTATTTTTCACCCTGTCTGTCACAGTCGGTTTCCTTATTTGTTTTTCCATTCACATTAAGACCCTCGAAACATGGGATGGTAATAGTGTAGCCTGGAATTGCAATCAAGATTGTATTTGCATTCAGCCTAAGTCATGTGCCTGCTGTTTTTTTTTTAAAAGTGCATCTTCATACGGTTGTAAACATGTGTGAAACATAAAGAGGTTTTTCTTCAATCTGCAGCTCCAGAGCCAAAGATCACATAGCACGCCTAATTAATTCCAATCCTGTCCTTGGAGATGTGATTTGCTCAAGTATCTGTTTGTGGGCGGCATTTGGGTGTCAGACGGTTAATGGATGGCTGTGGCGTGGCAGAGATCAGAGGCTGTGGCAAGAAAGCGGAAGGAGGAGACGGCATGAACTGCACAGGAGTTATAGTATCTAAGTGACGAATCGTTGATGTTTGGCGGCACTAAAGGTGTGAAGGAGAAAGAGATTTAATATCTAGAATAGATTTCACAAGTATCGGTGACCCTTCATTTTACAAAATGACTAACAGCTCAAAATTAGCAAAATACGAGTCCTCAGTGATTTGTACATTAGCACATTTTACATTTTGAATCTCTTTGACATATCTAGCTCTTGTATTTAAAAACCTCCACTGGGATGAAAAATATGAAAGCAGTTTTCCTAAACATCTCAGGCAACAAAATAATTAATAAAAGAAATAGAATTTTCACTCCTATTACAAGTTTAATAATTAAAATATATTAAAAATTAATTTTTCATTTTTCAAGTTCATTATGCTAATGCTAGCAACAGTTGTACTGCCTTTAATTTTTGTTTATTATCTTAAAATGTTATTTATATCAAATAGACCTGGGCTGTCGTCCCCAACACTAAGGGTATATTGCTGAAAATTTCCCAATCCACTTTGTTGTACAAGCAACCCCCATTATTGAACTCCTTAAACTAAATGTATAAAAGTTATATAATATTTTTAGGAAAATAAATCTCTATGAAGTAAGTAAAATATGAATTATTTCATTAAAATATGGGTAAACAAGATAGATCTCCTTCTGCTAATTTTTCGTTCATTTTTTTTTTTAACCGGGTCCGGGTCGCAGAGGCAGCATTTTCAGGGGGCAAGCCACATCAACCAAATTCTCTGGGAAAATTCCGAGGCGTTACCAAGCCAGCCAAGAGATGTAATCTCTCTAGCTTGTCCTGGGTCTGTCCTGAGGTCTCTTCCAGATGGAAATTCCCGAAACACCTCCACGGGGAGGCATCTGGCGGGCATCCTAAGCAGATACCCCAACCACCTCTACTGACTCCTCTCGATGTGGAGGAGCAGCGGCTCTACTTTGGGCCTCTCCCGGATGTCTGAGCTCCTCAATCTATCTCTAAGACTGAGCCACTCTGCGGAGAAAACTCATTTCAGCTGCTTGTATCCAAGCTCTAGTTCTTTCGGTCATAACCCACAGCTCATGATGATTGGTAAGGTCCGGAACGTAGATGGACCGGTAAATCGAGAGCTTTGCCTTTCGGCTCAGCTCTTTCTTCACCACAACGGATCAATTCAGCCACGATCATACTGTCCATTCTCCCAGTTCCCGCTCCCTTTTCCCCTTAGTCGTGAACAAGACAAGAAGGGGTCCTACAGAGCATGGCTGGCTTGTGGGACTCATGAAGCAGCTGACGGCGAGCAGGCAACGCAACTGTGTATCTCGGGGTCATGTTCGTGTTAATTCATCTGCACCAAATTTGGGCTATTTTGGATCAATAGTTGAGAATTTGAGAAATTATGGCCCCAAATATTTGGAGGTAAAACTCCCCCTAGTGTCAGAAATAATGTAAGTAAATGTACAAAATCAATAAAGTTCTTCCTAGCACTGATGACTATATGGGTATAACATTTGAAAGTGATCCATGAAACAGTTTTTGAGCTATCTACCGAAAACAATATTTTTCATGAAAAACGCTTCCTCTCGGGAATAAAATATGAACTACAAGAATAAAAGTAGTTCATTGTTCAGTCTGTCTGACTGACTCTAACTTTTATAAGTACAGCTAGCAGCACATTCCCTTTAATTGTGTGGATTTTACTCATGTTAGATGCATGTGCATGAAATATTTACCCTTCGTTTCCATTATTTATTTTGAGAACTGCTGTTTGTTAAGCATGCTGCTCATGCTAAACTTCCTGTGTAGACACACTGTAACACTGCAGGCCGCAGTTAAATTTCCATTTCTCACCGACAGTAAGCTTTCATTTTTTTATCAACAAATTTTCTGCTAAACTTTATCAAATATCTTTATTACTTGTTATTGCAACCCTGATGATAAAGGCTTCTACTCTTAATGAAGTAATGATTTAAATCAAAGCCGGGTGACAAAAATAGTTTGGGTGATTTAATCAATAAATAATAATGAGGTGGGTTTGAAAGCACAGACTACGTATTATGTCCATTTGGGTTTGGAGGATATGTCTGGGAGAATGATTTGTTAATTTCATTATTCCATCCTCAGACGTTTGTCCATGGACTGCTTTATTACAGTAATAATATTTGAAAGTTTCAGAATGATTGAATCTTCGTCGGTGATCTCAGAGCGCAGACGGGTACCTCAATCAGCACAATCTTAAAGGATATGAACTTACCTCATTAGGCAAATATCGTGGAAGTAAAAGAAAATATGCAGCAAAACTTATTGCGTATTGAGTTTAAATTGAGGTTAATAAGAACTGTGAGATCAAGCCAAGTTGAATAGATTGTATAGAATGATTTACTTCCAAACATGATTAAATGATTAAAAATGAGACCAAGAGTATAGATTAATTATATTTATAGTCAATATTTAGAATGACTGGCCAAAGTGTTCGAATAACACTTAGTATATCCTCGATATTTTATTTTATTTTAGACGTTACATTGGATTAAAGATCTGGTCTGAAGTACAAATTTGTGAGAACATCCTAAATCTTACCACTAAACAACAGCAGAACGTTCTCACCCAACCTCCTTAATCCTCTTACCCGTCACGGAACATCCCATCTATCCCATCATGCTCTCTGATTCCTATCCAGACTTCCTCTTCAGCTGCATCCTCCCTTGAAATTATAATGTAACCGCTACCACAGTCTTTTCGTCTTTTGTGTGGAGGGAACCTGATGCTAGTAAGCCTCTTTTCTAGGTGGGATGAAAAGTGGGGGCAGGACCTCTGAGCTGCCTTGCTAGACAGCCCCGTCCCCCACAACTTGTGACGAAGACATCATGTTTTCACAATTGAGTGTTTGTATTTTGTTAAGACTGTCTGCTTTTTTAGTCCTTACTCTTTATATTAGATACAGCAGAAAATAATTACACAGGTTCGTTTATTTTTTTGTTTCACATTTTACATCCAATCTCTGTACTTTCAGAGTGTGGTTCGCATTGCCGGCGTAAGTCAGACTCATTTCCAGATGTTGTTGGACCCCACCCCTTTGTCACCGATTCTGTTCTTAATTTTTATGGTTAGAATTTCTAGGCGCAGTCAGGTGGCGGAGGGTGTCGGGTTCGACGGCATTAGGATCCCGTCTCTCCTCTTTGCAGATGATGTGGTCCTATTGGCACATTCGCACAATGACCGCCAGCTCGCACTGGGACGGTTTGCAGCCGAGTGTAAATCGGCCAGAGTGAGAATCAGCATCAGTAAGTCTGAAGCCTTGGTTCTCAGCCGGAAAAAGGTAGAGTGCTCACTCCGGGTTGGGGAGGAGTTTTTGCCCTAAAAGAAGGAGTTCAATTATCTCGGGTCTTTTTCACGAGTGAGGGGAAAAGGGAGCGGTAGATGGACAGACGGATCAGGACTGCATCTGCAGAGATGCGGATGCTGAATCGATCCGTTATGGGGGAGAGAGAGCTGAGCCGAAAGGCAAAGTTCTCGATTTACCGGTCCATCTATGTTCCGACCCTCACCTATGGTCATGAACTGTGACAGAGCGATGAGCGAAAGAATGAGATCGAGGATACAAGCGGCTGAAATCAGTTTTCGCCGCAGGGTGGCGCTCCTCAGCGCAGACATCTGGAAGAGGCTCAAAGTAGAGCCGCTCCTCCTCCGCATCAAAAAGAGTCTGTGGAGGTGATTCAGGCAACTAGTCAGGATGCCCCCCGGACGCCTCCCTTGGGAGGGGTTTCGGGCATGTCCATCTGGGACAAGAACCCGAGGAAGACAGAGGACACGCTGGAGAGATTATATCTTTCAGCTGGCTTGGGAACGCATCGGAATCCTCCCAGAGGAGTTGTTGGATGTGACCGGGGACAGTAAAGTCTGGGCCTCCCTGCTGAAACTGCTGCCCCTGCAACCCGGATAAGCGGAGAATAACGAAACAAACCAAAACATTTTACTTCCAACGTGAGATCCATATCAACATGAGTCAAACTATGATATGAATTTCCTGCCTGTTGGTAGATGACATTGTCATAGAAGCGGGAGAAGTCATTGTCATTGCTCCCAACTGAATGTGTTCTACAATTGCTATTATCTAAAACCAAAAATTGGACTGAGGGGATATGCTTATTTTATTTCATTTTTGCTTTAGCGCTGATGAGCACGTTATTGTCCCTGGGCGCCCATGACTTTTTTTATTCACAAGTTTTCCATTCTAATATCACTTTAGTAGGTATTGAGCACTGTAAACCAGAAATACCCAAACAAGACCTGTAATAGTATATGACCCAGTTGTCACAAATTGGCTTTATGTCAAAGTCACTCAGATCCTTATCTTCGCCAAATTTCCTGCTTAAAACACATCAGCTTTGAGGACAAAATGTTAACTTGCCACCTTATCTATCCCATCTACTGAGAGCGTCCATTTTAAGCAACTTATCAAAGTTACTCTGACTTCACCTGTCAAGGCTATAATGTTATGGCAGATCAGTGCTAATAGCTTCTTAATAATTATCTTTCTTGGTGAGATAATTACAAAGAAGCTATGAGATACTGTGACATGGGATTGTGAGTATTTTAGGCATGTTTGACTTAAGCTTTTACTGCAGGACATTTACTTATAGCATCAATGCAAAAAGTTGGTTCTCAACCACTCACTCACCTTCAGCAAGTCTGACTTAAACAATAGAGGAGTGATCATCATTGGCTTTATGACATATTTAAAATGAGTCTTGTAGGGCAGCTCCATCCAAATTTTAAAAACATAATAATTAACCCAGGGCAGTGTGATGTTACATGTAAGTCTGAAATATTCTACCATCCCCTTTTGATGATCTTAAAAAACCTGCGGTTACCTATCTTGTTCCCTATTGGTAGTTTATATCACATGATTAAGTGAAGTTTAGACCGACCATTTTATTTCGAGATTGCAATCCATTGCAGCCGCCTGTGCTGAACCTTGAAATAACTTTGTTTGTAGGTTTGTATTTGATATTTACTGATTATAAAAAGTATTAATGCATATTTTGTTGCTTTTTTATAGAGGATGGAAGTTAATAGTTAAATGTTAAAATAATTTTGCTATGTGCTGCACAGTCATGTTATTGTTGTTATCACATTGTTTTCACATAATTTTATAACTTAAGAATAAATTTCACAAAATATAGTGTTGATGGCACTCTTAGAAGTTGATGAAGACAACAAATTAATGGACCTCAACTTTATTTCCACGTGTCACCACTTTTAACTTTTAGTGCCTAGCTACACCATTTGTTTAGCTATTTGTCACTTTCGTTTAGAGCCACACGCGTAAAGGGACACAATAGTGAAAAATAAACAACCAACAATTCTGCGACCAAAGAAAGCTCTTATCGGCCCATCTTCACCATAATAGTGCATAATATTGATCTACCAGCTGCCCAAACCTACTTTGCAATCCATCCATGCAGTTTTACACCCATGAGTACCCATTTCTACTTCCGGCGCCCCTTGTTTGTGGCCACCTGTTACAACAGCTCCCGCTCTCCTTGACCATTTTTCAAACTTTACTTGTCTTTTTTCATTATTAGTATTTCTCTTTTTTAAGTGTGCCTTTTGAACACAACCCGCGAGGCATGGAGAGCAGAGCTGTTGTTTTTGCGCTGTTCTGCCTGCTTTTTTCAACTTTGTTTGTGTCCGTCTCCGTATTCAGCCATACGCCTATTGTTTACAGTAGGGATCAGCTGTTATCACTACTTAGCTCCGCTGTGCTGCCCGAGGAGAGACCCGAGGTGTTTGTTTATTGCTTTTTTATATTTTTTATTGTATTATTGTATAGTGCAATATTTCTATTATATTTCTATTATAGTGCCTATTGTTAATGTCCAGTATATAGTAATATTTTACTATACTTTATTATTTTAGTATAGTATAATTTATAGTATAATTTTTTATATTTTAGTATATTGTAATATTACTAGTACATTTCCTGTATATAAATTAAATGTATTATTATTATTATTATTATTATTATTATAGTGTATTATTTATATTATAGTGTAATATTTCTAGTATTGTGTAATATTTATATATTATGGTGTAATACTCACGTATAGTTTATTATTTATATTTGCATTTAATTCTGTTATATTGCTGTGTCTGCGCTCTTGCTGCTGTAACACTGTAATTTCCCCGTTGTGGAACTAATAAAGGTTTATCTATCTATCTATCTATCTATCTATGAGAGAACCCTTGTTCACACATTCCCTCATGACAAGCAAGCAACTCAGTCATCTGCTCCTGAACACATAGGTAGGCCGATTTTGCTATTTACGTCACCCGTCATGACCTCTTTGTTAATCAAGTTTGATGTACACCCTGAAATTATTGGGATTGAAAATCGACCTGAATGATGTCATTATATAAATGAAATTCACCTTCAATGAAGGAGATTCTTATTAAATGGTTTAAAATGTTGGACCCTTGGTCGTAAGAGCAGGAGTCCAGTTTCTGCCATTCTCAGTCTTCACTGACTTTGTTTGGGGATAAGCTCATACTCATAATGATCCAAGCTTGGCACTCAACTCATCCGTAACGACAGCAGGTAAACCTGACAACCATGCAAGGCAATGCACAGATTTTGGAGGCTAAATCTCATCCCATATAAGAGAGATCATGGCAACGCCAACCGATAAGTCTGGAGACACCACCACACTGACAATTCCCACACCTGAGGCTGCCAAATACCATTCTCAGCTTAATTCTATTGCTCACCTTAATCTGAGTTTGACCCTCATGCACACATTCTCCTACTCCTTGCCTGGGATGTGTTGCAAGCCCATAAAGTGAGACACCAGATAAATGGACCATATAATGCTCCCTGTGCTCAAAGACTTGACCTCAATTTGGTAAATCTGTTTGGATGCCGCCCACAAACCTAAGGGAGTAAACACATACCGGATTAACATTCTGGCCAATGGCCACCATTCTCACTATATCTCATGTCCCAACTACCTTTATTTGAAATAGAAGTTACTAATATAGACAGACTGGAAGTCCTTCAGTTCTCAAAACAAAAAAGCTCTCATCTCTTTGACGCTCTGATGCTGCTGACTGGTTCACTTGGGATTAAGATCTTTGAAACAACAAACGATGACAACAAGGTCACGCCATCTATTGCGAACAAATGGTTATTGAATTAATGTTAAAATGTTCATAAATAATGCTAACATTATCTCCTTAACTACTCTCCCCTTTTTTGTTGTTGAGTTTGCTCTCAACAACAGAGAGCAAACTCTAACATGCTTCAACAACCGTTTGTTGCACTCTTGAAAAGAGGCCTGAAACGAAGAGCCATTTTCTGGCTGTCCTGCAAAACATCTTTGACCAGGATCTTGTTGAATAAACTCCAAATCTGCATGATGGAGCAGAGTGCTGGTGTCTCCCCAGCTTTGGGGTGTACCAACCATGCAAGCCTGGCCAAATTCGAATTGTGTTCGGCTCGGGTGCTTGGCATCTCATTGGATGATGTGCTTCTGACCGGACCAGACCCAAACGATAGTCTGATAAGAGAACTGATGACATTTAAGTGTGAAATGGTTGCCTTAAATGCAGTTTTTTAGCGAATATATAGCTTTGTTGTCAGACAGAGACACAGAAACGTCCTTAGAGTCCAGTGGTTCAAAGACAATGACACCACCATGGATGTTATGTAATATTGGATGAAGGTTCATGTATTTGGCAACCGTCCCTCTGTAGCAGTCCCTATCTATGAACTACATCGAGCAGCTATACATGGTGAAGACGAGAGGTCCAGATGCAAAACACTTCATAGAGACATTTATGTTGAGGATGGACTTAGGTCACTACCATCTGTGACAGCAGACCTTCTAAAAGCAGCACAAGGTATGCTTGCTATCTCAAATTTGAGGCTCCATAAAAAAACATTGAATTGCCCAGTTGTGGAGATAGACTTCATGCGTCCATCAAGGACTTGAAAGGCCTTGATTTAGACATCAACTCACGTGCTTTGCAGCAATGTTTGGGATAGATCTAGAACCTAGTGAACAACTTTTTCACATTCTGTGTTACTAACAATAAAAAGCCTTCCACTACACCGTGTGCATAATCATTAGGCAGCTTTTTTACCTCAGGCAAAATGGGCCAAAAAAGAGATTTAACTGACTGATTGTAAAAAGTCTTTCAGAGGAATGCAGCACTCTTGAAGTTGCTACAATATTGGGGCGGGATCACAGAACCATCAAACGTTTTGTTGCAAATAGTCAACAGGGTCGCAAGAAACATGCTAGAAAAAAAAGACGCAAATTGACTGCCAAAGAAGCTACCAGGAACCCATTATCCTCCAGAGCTGTCATATTCCATAACTGCAACCTACCTGGAGTACCCAGAAGTACATGGTGAAAATAAACAAGTGAGATGGGTAAATATTTGTTTTTCATTCAGTTGCATAATAATTCTCTACACTAATAGTTGCCAAATAATTGTGCACACAGATGTTCTCCTAAGAAAGCCAAAACCCTTCTTTTACTTTTAGTGGATTAAAAGATTAGCTCAAAAATATGAAGGAATTGTGCACTTTGTGATAAAAGCATGACATTTGGTACACTTATAGCCAGAGGCATTCTGAAATAATTGGATATGGAGTCAACTTGAATTGTCAATATGGCTTTACAAAGAATGAATGAATGCTAGAGACTACACATTTAACCTAACGTGAAGTATGCTAAATTTAACATAAGGAAAAAATTTAATTAAATTGTTTAAGAACAGATACTTTTATTGCAAACTTGATTACTTAATCAGTTAATTGATCAACATTATATTAACAAATTCATATTTGCATAATTATTCAGTACTGTTATTATTCTATATTTTATTTTGGCATTTACAATCATCATTAAATTCTCTTTTAGAAGCTTGACCTGGTCAACAGAGTAGCATTGAAATTGCCATGCAAGAGTACCAAACATTCCCTGCCATCCGATCTCTATATATATATATAAGTCTGATACTTTCCATAATTTGATACTATTATACATTAATTCTTGCCATGTCTCTTTAACATTTGGATCGGACTCGGGAAGGTTCCCATTAATCCGTCAACAATTCACAAACATTGACTTTATTGAAAGAAAACTGATATTTTCCCTCCTTTACATTGAATTGCTTTATGGATGATATGAGAACATATTACAGGTCCACGACGGCCACCTGGTAGGAATAAAATGGATCTAAGACGGGAGACATAAGGCGAGTAGCGGTGTTTAATTACCTGGAATTCTACCATGCGCCTCCTCCTCATTCTTCAACTCTTATCAAAAGCTCTGACCATCCCTGCTTCAAACCATCTACTCCTCCCTGTCTGTATCTGAACAGGAACAACACTTCATTTTAAACTCGTAATTGTCTTTGGTTTTCAAATATTTTAGAGCAACCAGGTGGCCATTATCTTGGCGCAAAAGGGATTACTGGTGTTTGGCTACAAGTGGAGAAACATTGAAGGAAACAAAACGGGCAGAGAGGGAAGAGCATGACAAGAACCCTGAGCTGCTAGTATGTGTTTTGTTTGTTTCGGTCTTTATTTTCTCTCGTGTTAAAGTCTTAATCTCGGTGACTGGAACTGTGCCGGCGTCTCCGATTTGTCACACTGCTTTGTTACCTCATCAGAACAAGAGAAAAGAGAGGCAAATGATTGAGACTAAGCCTTAGGGGGATAGAAAGAGTAAAATTGAAGTCTTGAGTGACAACAAGGGCAATAATACGTTCCAGTGACAGACACAAATGCACACACTCTTTCTTGGTACTTATTTTATTCTCGCTTTCACCCTTTCTTCCGTTTTTATCCCTCTTGCCACACTTTACTTTTCTTCAATAGACAACATGAACAAAAGCGGACACTAGAACATTATCCCAATACGTTGTACGTACGTTTGAGAGTCTCAACGTTTAACAAGATAACACCAGAAGTCATCTGCACCCTTGGCTCAATAACGATAATAATGATCAACAACCAGCTTCAGAGATTGCTCCTGTTTCTTTTGACTGTGGTCGGAAAACTTCCTGAGTATAATTTGAAAAATGCCATAAAAACTCCCCATATGCAAATACAGTTTGGAAGTCTGCATATATGTCGACATGATCTGGACATCTCCAGTGGAAAAGATCAGTGAAAACATGACAAGTGCTCCAACACATCCTTTAAGACACACAAGGTTTCTTCTCTTCAAAAATTCTAATCCTCATTGACAGTTGTCCACAAACTGTCAATCTGTCACTTCTCCATTCTACGGAGGATTTTGGGAATTCTGACATGCCCCACAATTATTGGGCCTGAAACCTCGTCTCTCTCTCATATATAACATAAAACTTACAGCATCTCTTGATGCAAACTATTTCGTTCTTTGCAGTCATGTCCAGAACGATAAAAAAGTGTCCAATGACGTGTATTACGTACGTACGTACTCACTAGCCAGCAGCAAGCGCGTAAAACACAGCTATACAAGATGTGTGCTGTCATAAACAAGTCAAATAGCTATAAAACTTAATATAAATATTATATATTTTATATATATATAAAATATAAATCAATTTTATATCAAATATATATTAAAATTCTTACCAGCATATCCTAAATTTATAAAGAATTGAGTTTATTTCAACTTTAAATGTTGTTAGCATTTGTTAAAACATTCAACAAAAACTGAAACATTGATTTGTGAACATTTCAATTGTTTCGTAATTTTTTCTGCTCACAAACTTTATATATTAAGTTATTATATTCAATGTCAAAGGCATTTGGTTAATCTTTATCCAAACATGCATTCTAACTGTTAAAATAAAAGTTCATTTTCACACCATTACATACACACTATGTCATTTATCTTACCTTAAATACACCATTAAACATGAATTATATAATTTTAGAAAATGAAATGCCCTGTTAAATATCAACGCTTCATTCATTTTATCCTTTGGCAGATCAAAGAATCATGATGTAGATGATATTTCTTTGTCAAAAACATGGACATCTCAGCCTGGTGAAAAAAACAAATCGCTCCTGCTAGTGGTACACCAGTTAAATACTTGTTTCCGAATTAGTATTGTGATGTTTATAGTCACTATGTCTGTGCTTGATCAGTAAGATTATTAAATCTCTTGATAGAAATCTCAGTAGAGTCAATGATACATCGATTATATTTAGTTTAAAAAAAAACTTTTCCTTAGAAAAGCCTTAATGGTTACCAATTTATTATTGGTTGAAACGTCTGTGCCGTTTCAGGGAGCCAGTTTCTTCAAATATTGGAGATGACAGCATCAGTTACATTAAACAGACTAAAAGTTCCGTGCATCCCCACTACACTGTGATATCACCCACTCAAAAATGATGGCGTTCAGAGTATAAACAAAAGGAAGTGTTGACCTTTGTTTCTGATGGAGTTTAAAGAAGATGTGCTGCCAGGTGTCTCCTTCAGCTGCTCTTTCTGAGTGTGATACACTCTGTCAGAAGATTGGTGGTGCTTGGCTTTAAGCTCGTTATAGATGACTTGACCATGGCATCTTCTTTATCTGAGAGAGGTAGATGACACAATCTATGATGAGAAAAACTAATACCTTTATACCTAATACCTATAAAAGGATTACACATGTCACTAGTAGAAGTGACAAGTTATATATATTCAGGAAGAATATAAATAAAAATCAGGTAAAACAGATTACTGTGCAAAGTGTAATCTGAAACGACCCATTCATTCAATAAATGCTTGCATTAATACTGACTGATGTTAGCCTAGATGTTAGTTAGTCTATGAGCAATTTGCTTTGTTTACAATCTAGATTTCTAGCTTACATGCTTATGTTGCTGACGTTAGTCACTGGTGTCCAGCTTAGTAGTTGCTGCTGTTTCTAATCAATCGTTATTAGCTTCATCATTGATTTTGCCTTTGTATGTGATAAACAATCTAAAAAACCTTACCTGATACGAAATGTGCACTCTAAAGACGGGAACTCCGTATGGTTTCATCAGTCCAATCCGTCCATTTAATGTTTTTCAACCATACGCTTCTTCGATGATGGTATTTTATAAAATGAAGGTCACTTTTTTACATTTTTATTCTGACATCCAACCGCACAACAACAAGGCCTTTTTAATCCCTCCCATCTCCTTCCGAGTATGGACACTATACTTCTGTTGTTTTTCTTCCACCAGCAACTACTGGTGACGTCGACTTCAAAAGGGTCTTTTACCAAGGTTAGATGAGAATCCCCAATTGTCAGAGTGAAGCTCTGTCCAGAATTGGAGCCAGCCCGTACCTAGATGTTAGTTTTTACCTCTGCTGCCTCTGCCTGTGAGATCACAAACTCTGTTAACTGTTAACAATCAGGCCTTCTCCCCCTCCAACATTAGCATTTGTCAGAATATGTTAGTTTTGTGTTACCTTTAAGAAGTTAAGGGTCGCACTCCCGACTCTATATCCAGTTTCCCACCAGCCTTTAGCATTTAAGGTGGGCCAAAGCTTTTCTGGGATTCTTCAGCCTACACATCTATGCTTCGCCAAGGGGGACTTGAGGTGCTACGCTCAGCAGCGCTGTAGCAGAACAACAACCCCTGGGGCCGACACATGCCAGTTCAGAGAAAAAGGGTGTGAAAGATGTCAAAGCAATTACAATCGGCATTACAGTTGTAATCTCCCCTGACAACAGGGAGTGTGAATGAATGGGTTTTTATCCAATTCCACTGTCTCTGGCTTCTCCCCATCAAACAAACAGTTCCTTCCACAGCATTTAGTGTCTCTTCCTGAATGACAGCTCGAGTAGCATTTTGTTACTCCCAACACAGAGAAAGTAGATTATTATTTTTCTGGAAGGAAGCGGCAGGTAGTGCTGGATATTTGCTCCTTGCATTGTTGAAATGTAAACCAGTGTTATCTTTAACAGAAAATAATTATTAAAGATTATCATTATTATAACCCATTTTGATGTTGTGCCTCTCTTGATGGGTCTCTCAAGATGGGCTCTCTCATTTCCAGGAAATTTGAGGACCTATCTTCGATTTAAATCTTTAAAATTATGTGTAAAAAGCGTTTATTCCTGAAATGACGGCACAATTTGGCGGCCCAACGTTCAATGATTACGTGTTGGCTTACTGAATGTATAAGAATTTGTTGTTGTTTCTAATGACCATCAAGGAAATGTGAGATGAAAAGCCTTCCATCATGAAATGTATAAATGTAGACAAGGACATGTTCCCATTCATACTGCACTTGCATGTCCATGCGAGATGTGATAGAATCAAAAACTGGTACAGCAAGATTGTGTTTGATGTTGCTTATTGTTGACATTGCAATAATGAATATGTGCACCATGAATGCACCATGAATGCCAGCCATGTTCAAAATTTCTACACCAAGTGCTCCATAATGAGCTTTCACCCTCCTGGAGTTGTCTTCAAGCCTCTCTTTCCTCTCTCCTGCAGAAACCAGGTATGGATCTGGCCGACACATACATTACCTTCGTACGGCAGAACCAGGACATTCTGCGAGACCGCATTAATGACGAGCTGTACATTGAGAAGGTGTTTGACGTGAGTAGTCATTCTTGTTGTTTCCTCATCTGAGGATGTTTCTCATTTCCATCCTTTCTATCAGTGATACTGACATTTAATTCACCCAGTTAATGATATGATCTGATGACAAATGCAGGAATTTCCCATCTTTCCTAAGGTAAAATCATCTAACCTGATCTTAGGACTATATATCTTAGAAGATTTCCACCTCTGTGGAGTATAAGAAGACATGTTCACTTCCAGCCAGTTTTGTCTCTTGCGAGTCATGTCCTCCTTTGACCTAACATCATAAGCACAACTTCATACCACACAACATTGAAAATTACCTTCAAAAGAAGTTTCCACATATGAAGTGTAACAACATACTATTTTTTCAGAAATACACAGTGCAGTTCCTTTACTTTTATTATTGGGTTGAGATAGATTATATATTGAAAATTGAACCTTACAAACACAGCGGAAATGTAAAACCACCTGGAAACAAAAAATGAAAAAATGTAGGTTTCATGTATGAATATGAGAAAAAGTTTTCGTAGCCTTATTGTTCCTTGCAGAACTCGCTGAAATTTGAAATAGAGGGAATCATGCTTCTTGTTGATATTTAATAGTGTTTTAATGTGATAAAACTGAAATTATATGTGATACACAGTAAATGCAAGTCATATTGGGCTTGTAAAACTAAAAAATCTGACAGTCAGGTTATACTGTTAGTGTGAGGATTGATTCCCCACTCTCAGAACAGCAGCAGGTTGCCTTGTGACCAAAAACACAGACTGCTTCTGTTGACCTGTTTATCACTTAGGAAACACCAAAAGCTGTTGGCTCTCTCTGCATGAGCTGCAAACACTCCTCCACTCATTTATCTATCTTTCATCCCTACATCCCACGCTGTCCTCACCAACCACAAATTTGTAAGAATATTTTGGTGCTGAGTTGCCAAACACGCTTCAGACTGCTGCCGTCAGTCAATGTGGCAGACATGGCGGCACAGACTTTTGTACACATTAGCCACATGAAGCAGAGCGATGGATTTCTGCCACCTGCCGCTTCCTCTGAAGGTTCAGAGTGCTTCGGCTGAGGCTATACTGATCTGTGTGTGTGTGTGTGTGTGTGTGTGTGTGTGTGTGTGTGTGTGTGTGTGTGTGTGTGTGTGTGTGTGTGTGTGTGTGTGTGTGTGTGTGTGTGTGCGTGTGTGTGTGTGTGTGTGCGTGTGTGTGTAGGGGGTGGGAGATGAGAAAAAATAAGTATATAATGGAACTCAGAAGCACCAAGTCATGCTCCAAGGAGGAGGTGACAGTGGGGCTTCAAAGTGTTTTGGCTCTTCAACATGTATTGCACAAACACACACAGGCATGCTTCTGGTCGTTGGAAAGGTAACTGCTTCCTCGTACAACAGCATCAGGCTTCCTGCCAGGTGGAGCATTATGGGTTACAATTGTCTTGTTTACGTGTATCTGAGCAAGTCAATGTCAAATCCATTTCAGGCGCCTTTTCTTGAAAGAGAAGGTTTATCTACACCAGCAAATAAAAGAAGTGAGTGATGTAATGAAAAGATTGGGGAAACAGCACACTTACGTTAACAAGTTCATGGTTCTGGATGTGCATGTGCATGCTCCCATGTGTCTGTCCGTCTATTTGTCTACAAGTGCTCACTGGCGAACGTCTTTATTTGGATAAGTAGCGTAACACATGCCCACACACACACAAACACTCATACAGCTCCCCTCCTTTCACATTATGAGCCAAATCCCCTCAAGGACGTGGCTGACAAGGACAAACCCCAATGCTCTAAGAACAGAAATGTGCATCTCTTAAGGAGAACTCATTTAATATTCGATTCAGTCTTCAGGAATCATTTTTTCAAAAGAAGATAAATGTTTGAAATTATGCCAATATTTCTTGTTGTAGTTCTCTTTTCATTCAGGAATGTTTTGGAAATCTTTTTCCGCATTTAATTACAGGGAAAATCGTTGTTTCATTAAAATCCAGAAAATTACATGAAAATACACAAATGCTGAAATTCTGATCATGCTTATACAATTTCAGGAGCCTAAAAACAGATCCTTGATAACAAAATTTATGTTTGAGTTCAAAGAAATTACACACAATGAAAACACAAATTGAAATAATTCCATCTCATCATTATTTTCAATGAAAAGAAGATACAATTTTTTTGACTTTATTGTTAAAATACTCCAAAATAATTGTTTAAATTTTTCTTGCAAAAAGCTGAATATGTGCCAAATGTTTAAATGACATCATTACTGTGTGGACCACTCTCCATCCATCATGCAGATATTGTTTCTGACAGGCGTAATGCAGAAACATAGTGCTGCACAGATAACACTCCATCCGCCTCACTCCACATATTCCCTCCATCTGTTTTCACTCTTGTCCTCTAATCAGCTCAATTAAGGAACATCTTTGTACTCAATTTCCTTGCGGGTTAACGCAGCTCGCAAGGCAACTGTCAGGCCGCTGATTAGCCGCTCTGAGGAAACTCGCCACCCAGAGACTCAAATAAATGTTTCAGGGAGCAGGTGTGGAGAAGGAGGAGGAAGGGAAGAAAGAAGGACATGAGATGAAATGATCACAGGACCAGCAAGTATCAGCCAGTAATTTCAGCATCATCATTCTCAGCAACCTAATTAGGAGGATACTTGAATGCAGTCTAAAAATATTTATTGTGAAAAGTGAGGGGAGATGAATGTAGGAAAATGAAAATTCAGACCAAAACTACCACCTGATTTTTATATATACTTCTCTGGCCTTATTCTCACACATAATGAAGCCTGACTTTATGAAATCTACTTAAAGGGTCAATTATTTATCTAAAATTCAATATTCAGTGTATATATATTTTGGAAGTGACACTGAGACCCATGTTTGTTTTCCATTTGGGTCTAATCTGTAATTTATGACCTTCCCTGATGTGTCCTGGCCTTATCATACATCTGTCTGGCCGATCCCTGCACCTCAAGAATATCTAATGCAGAAAATAAATTTCACATTATTCTCCTTAATGTATGTACTGAGCAAAATAATGTGATCATAAATCAGTTAACATTAAAATTTTCAAGATAAAACAGACATCAACACATTATAAATTAAATGTATTATTCAATATTATTAAGTATTATTATTATTAAATGATTCACACATGCTATACTGTTAAGCTTTTGTGTAGTCATATTCTGTATTTTAAAAGACACAGGTAAACTTGTTCTTGTTATTCTTATTAACAACTCCATGAAAGCATTTTTTTAAATGTTTAAAGACACCGACTTTGTGTCAGATTGATAACATGTTATATCGCAGGGTCTTTTACTGAGCACGCATTCTGTTTTTATTCTCAAACCATGACCCTTGATTAAACTCGACTCCTTTTTTGTAAGTAAAGATAAATTCTTCAAGCAATTATTCCAAACTTAGCTACTTAGATTGGGTGAATAACTACTTTATTCCTTTGACGTAATAACAAAGGAGACAGTGTAAGGATATCATAGGTCACTCCCACAATAAAATGGAATCAAATATTTGCTTGACCCTTGAATGATCACACACTTGTTTTAGCTTTTGTCAAGTGTCTGAAATACCCTTTGGACTGTTTTTCTCTCTTAAATTGGCAGGTAATTACAGTTCTTGTCAGCGAGGAATTAAGTCTTTCAGCGGCTGTTAAAATAGATCTGAAAATTATGGGTCATTACTGTGTCAGAGCGTTTTTTCCCGAGCATTGTTGTTGAACTGGTAACTGAATAAAGGCACCTGATGTGTGCATTTTACCAGCAGTTTTGAATGCTGCTGTAAGTAAGGATTGCTTCTCTAGTGAGAAAAGGTGCATTTAATTTCCCTGCTGCCGTGGCTGGTGGCTGAGTGTATAAAAATTACAAAGACGGAACCTGATTTTTTCTGTTTGAAGGTCAAAGCAGAGCTGTGAACACTTACCTTGACTTGCAGCATTCAAGAGTTTTCCAGTGAATTGGTACCTTGAATAAGTTAATGTATTACCCTCTTTGAGTTTTACCGTTCTGATCCTGCACATCCCTTGACCTTGCGTTGTAGTGTCATCGTTGTGACTGAAGCAAGACATTCAGGCTCTGTCAGCAAGCAAACGGCTATCACCTGGACTTCCACTAAGGCAAATACACTGGAATGATAAGCACAAACCGTCCTTACTCAAAGAGCAGCAGTACATATTAAAAAATGTTGTCTTTTATTTATGTATTTAAAAAAACAGTGTTTCTTCTTCTTCTTCTTCAGTGTTACTTTTAAAACAGCATGACAACGCTTTTCCGAGGATTGAATTAAGCTGGTTGGGGTGGTCTGAGGTCAAATCCTTCATACTAGAGAATTTGTTACATAGACTGAGTCCATAAGCCATTTTTTATTTCTTACTGCTACGCTTTAAAGGGCTTATTAAAAGTCCACACTTTAAAGATTTGGATTAATTAGTTTAAATTAGAAACATATAATCAACGGCTGAGAGAAACAAAAGATTTATTTCCAGATCCTATTTAATTAATTATAACCTTTCAGACATCACAGTTTTTTTCACTATGAACATTACATCAAGGAGCATTTAAATAGGACATCTTTTCACAAATGCTATGCCATTGTCGGAATAGATTCGACAAGGGCATTCTGCTAATGGTTGAAATTTAACAGTTTTGTTTAAATTCCACATAATTTCATGTCATGAAAATGAACAGAAGAAGACGACAGAGCAAGACCAGCCCAGTGCTGAGTGAGCAAAACATAACGAAACTTTGAGATAATTTTGTCTCATAACCATGGAAATTTGGACACATTGTGGCCTAAACCACTGACTTTGGTGCAGGACACTGGGGTTCGAATCCCAGTCAAAAGAGGGCATGAAAGAAATTTGTTGTGGGCCCTTAGGCCAGTAACACTAAGAACCTTGCCCAACTGGCACATCTTGTGCCGTTCCCAAGCCCGGATAAATGGGAGGGTTGTGTCATGAAGGGCATCCGGCATAAAAATCTATGCCAAATCAATAAGTGTAATGAGATCCGCTCTGGCGACCCATCAAAAAAAAAAAAGGGAGTGGTCTGAAGGAAGTTGCATTTTTTGCGGGCGAACTCTCTACTTAACTGGCAATGAGAACAGAATGGCATAAACATAGTCAAAAAAAAGAAAAACAATGTCCATTGGCAGCCTATACTTCAGAATTAACTGAAATGTTGTACTACTGCTGTGTCTGGTGTAAAAAATGATGCCATAGTCTATCATTTTCAACAAGTTAAGGAGACATGTAATGTTTTGTTCATGATCTTGAATCTTATGAACTTGAGACAACATAAAATAGTGTTTGATTCTGAACTGGACAGAACTAGACACACACGATTCAAATCCATTATTAGCGGAGTCTTGAGATTGGTTCCCTCGCTGACGTGAATATGCTCTTGTCCCCGCAATTTTCTGCTTTTATTCACACCACGGCTATACTGGTAACTTCCTGAAATATAACAGTCTTGAGATGGAAAATTATGGACAGATTTCTCTTATTTCCGTGAATGTTGACCCCTACTCCCAATAACATATGACCCCATACAGGAAATGTCCCTGAATATTTCATGGGTAGACTGCATTTGTGAAAGGAGTTTTAGACTGCAATTTCTCGAATGTTGAATATTTGTGCTGACCTTGTGTTTAATAGGAAAAACCCTCAACTTTTCACCGCAAATAGAAAGTCAAATGTTATATTTTTTTTCACTTTTTTTAATGAATAGATTCATGGTCTCTGTACATCTTTTCTCACAATGTTACTTATGGGTGGAATTTTAAAATGATTTCAACCAGGGTCCATTTTGTGTCGCAGGGAAACCAGAAGGAAAAATATTTATTGCAGTGTCTAAATTATTTACATTAGACCGAGCCACTGATTCTGTTAGTCATAATTGTCACCAAATTAACAGCTGAGATCTGGGAACATAAGAAACCGAGAAAAAAGGTCCGTGGGTCGAGAACTACAAGCAGTCAGATGACTATGGAGACTGACAACTTTATATATTGTAAATATGATGTATGTGTATGACGGTTTGGATTATAGTATTTCGTTTTAACTTGCAAGTAGGTTTATCTGTCCTTTTTGTTTTGTTATTTACAGCAATGGTACACCAGCTTCACAAAAGCGGTGTGTGTTTGGTTGACAGACAGACTGGACCTGCAGCTCCATATGTACCAGCTGAAAACACTCATCAAGATTGTCAAGGTAAAGGAATGGGGGAAAAAACATGAGAGACCCGAACCTCTGTGTCAAAAACCAAGAAATTGATGTTTAGAATCACATTTCCAGAAGAAGTACTGGTGGTCCTTCTGAGTACCGGGTTACTTTTAGCGAAAAGATTCAAAAGCTGCTTTTCTTTACTGTTTGATAAGAACTGCAGTGAATGAGACTGACTCAGGCTTACTAAACGGAATAGAAAAAAAAAATCTTAAATTGTGGCTTATTCACGTAAAAACAGACAGTATTGACATTGGAAGAAAATTAGAAAACATAAAGACAAGTCATACAGCTTTGAAGTGTCCTTGAAAGCAGTAGCAGAGGTGTGAGGAGGCGGCGAGACATGAAAGGGAAAACTGCTCAATTGTGCGCTGCTGCTCAGTACTTTTGTCTTTTAATCGTTTTCTAATGTACCAAGAAATGCAAGTTTAACTTGAAAGCAATAAGAAAAAGAATTATAATGGCTTTTGGCTGAAGCTGAAAACCCTTCAGATTCCTCAGTCTGCCTTCCCAGTCCAACACATAAAAGACTTGTCCTTGAGCCGCAATCTTCATGCTTTTGTCCGAACACCCGCCACTTGCTACCGCTCACTGCATTCCTAAGATGCTCTCTGTTTTTCCCTCCCTCCTTCTTTTACCTATATGTACCCCTCCTACCTCAACAGAAGACCTACCGTGACTTCAGGCTCCAGGGCGTCCTGGATGGCACACTGAACAACAAGAGCTACGAGACCATCTACAACCGGCTAACAGTGGAGGAGGCCACAATGGCTGTTAAAGCCGGCGACTGCCTGCAGGGAATCAGCATGAGAGACAGTGATGAGGAGGACGATTGAACACAGACACAACATCAGACCGTCACATACCCTGTTACTACTTGATGATTATCCTCTCTTACTAAGATCTCTAAGATCAGTGCTTTCCAGTGCATTTAATGTTGTGTGTACTCCACTGACCTCCTCATCCCTCAATAATACTCATTAAAAGAGGAAACGGAGGATAAAGTGAGACAATAATCCTCAAATCGAGTGTGATTTTAAGATTGCTGAAATGCTGATTAAAAAAATGAAATGAATTACCGCGGAACAAAAAGCCGTGGTGTTTAAACAAACAGGACAACATATGCTATCAGCAATAACATTATAACACCTGACAGGTGAAGTCAGATTAACATTGATTATCCTGTTATAATGGTGGGATATGTTAAGCAGAAAGTGAACATTTTGTTGTCAACATTGATGTATTGGATGCAGGAAAAATTGGCAAGTATAAAGTTCTGAGGGGACTAAAATGTACTACGTAATAAAATGTGATCACTAGTCTGCTGGGTCAGACTATCTCCAAAACTGGAGGTCTTGTTTGGTGTTCCTGGTCTGCAGTGGTTAGAACCCACCACTGTTTGATCCTACAAAAGAACTAGTTTAGGACATGAATATGGCAGATCACAGTGAATCATAGAACTATTCTGGTCGCAAATGGTTGATCATTTAATTTTAGTTATTGTTCCATGGGGATTATTTTCTCCTTAGAAGTCCACTCAGTCTGATAAAAACTATAAAACAAGAAACATACAGAATATATTGAAACAAGAGTTATTAAATCATTATTGTATAAATGGACATTCAAGGCAAAAAGTCAACAACTTTAACTACAGATGTTCCTCATGCAAAAATAGGATAATATAATTAAATCAAGATGAAAACAAATGGATATCAACAGCCTATCAAGTCATGCTAACATTAACTAGAGAGCCATGTTGTTTATGCATGTGTTCTTAACGTGACTCAGGAGCAATATAAATTTTGATTACAATTGAAGAACTGTATAAATATCTTGAATGTGAACCCAGCAGAACATAATATAGCATTGACGTTCACAACAGCATGGCAATAATGTTAATGGTTGCCTGTCATTCATATTGTTAACGAAAGTACTAATTCTTCAGTCAGTCTAGTTCAATAACTAAAATGACTTTTTTTCTTTCTTTTTTCCAAAGCATTGTAAGCATTTGTTAGATAAAACATATTCCAGTGATAATGAACCGAATAGTGCAGACCTTACTATGATTTTGACATAACATTAGCCGGCTGATGCTTAATTGGTTATAAGAGCCTTGCTATTTAAAATATCTACTGTATATACATGGCACGTATTTATTCAGACAGCTTTTGCTAAAGAAATTCGGTAAGGTTGTGATGAACAAATGTGTGTTATATAAGAAAACCCCTCAGATGGTGGTGGATTGACATAGTTCAGAAAAAAAAACGCCTGAGAACATATACATTTTGATAGTGTTTATAAAATAAGACTTGCACCGTTTATTATTGTTTACTATCAAACAACAACGCTTTTATCTGATTCCTGTTACTTTGCAAGGTCCCTAACTTGCGCGATGTAGTCGATGAAAAGGTGAAATCTTTTGAAGAATAAGAGACATTAAGCTGTTAGGAAGGAAAGCAGCCAAAGTCCTTTGAGAAAAAAATTTAAAACTATATTCTATGGCTTAATAAGGTCACTCTCTGTTGCTTTTCTCCTGCCGTTTGTTGTGAATGCAGTTGCACACTAGCCACTGAGTTAACAAATAGTGACCTCAGAATTCACATAACTTCGTTGGCCAGCATCGTAAAAACAAAAAAACACACACAAAAAAAAGATCTCCTGCATCCCCACCAAATGACGACTCAACTGGACCACCAGTTGGAAAAATAATGGCATGAAATTTTTTGGAAATAAAGCTCTCCCTAGTGTTAAAAATATATTAGAAAGTTTTTAGTTTTTTGCATGAACACTAGGGATCTGTGGCGGACACAGCTGCAGTTAAGACGATTCCATAATATACTGGACTTTCGGGCATATCATTTTACAATTCAAACCAAAAGAACTTCCCTCATGAGGAAATCTACAACACAGGGTCAATGGAGCAGCAATGTGGTTAACATGTATGCCTCATAGAAAGAAGGTTCTAGCTTCACATCCACCTGGATCCTTTCTCTGTGGGTCTTTTAGAGCTCAGGCTTCTTTCCGCAGTCCACAAACATGCAATGTAGGTTAGCTGATGACAAACTGCCAGTAGGTAATTGTGAGAGTATGAATGGTTGTCTCTCTTTATTTATGCGTCTGTCTTGTGATGACCTATCCTCTGACATGTCCTCACGCTCAGTGTCAGTTGGGATAGGCTCCAGCATACTTGTGATCCTGAAGAAAATAAGTGGTTACAGAAAATAGATGGATCATTCTTTTAAACAAAGTGTATTTAACTGCTTAAATTTACTTTATCCTTTACCCCAGAATGTAATGACAGCCTCACTTTATCCATGGTTTACCATAGATGTCTGTTGTTGGTCAGGTCATGTGACTTATCGGTGCATACTACAAACACCAAACATGGCTACATCGGTTATTCTTTCAGTACGTTTCATGAAAATCTTTTCATTATGTTTTCATATTTGTGTGAATGGAAGAGCAAATAGGTTGACCCTCTAATGGTGGTAATGGAAGGTCAGGACACATGAGTATTGTCTTTTCATAATATTAAATAAAAGGCAGACATGGTACAGCTAATATTTTTAAAACTCAAACCAAAACAATTTTAATGGATGAATAGCATTACATTTTAAAATTGAGTTTGAATTATCCTTGTAATTTAGTTATGTGTGTCATGTCTGCAGCAGAAACTGTAGGTTCCATGTTACTGGAATAATAATGTCGCTGTCGGTCTCTTAAGCTGCCTCCACTCCTAAACCAAATGACTGACAAAATCCCACTGAAACTGCTTTCTGGTTTGAGCAGGACAGAAATCAAATCAACAACAAAAAGTTAACAGTTTTAGCATGTGCAGGTTTTAAAAAGAGTTACAACCAAATAAGCATCCTCTGACATTGGGGGGGAATTATCAGAATCTAGATATGATGTAGTTGTAGACCTGCTTTATTATTAAATGTACTGTTGTAAAGAAGTTAAATATTGTAGAGAGAATAAAGTCGAGCTGTGGAGTGATATGGTCATACTGCCTGATGTGCATCATATCTAAACTTAATCAAAGTCTTAGAAGAGTGCCAATGAACTCGAAAATTGTAAAACATTTTTAAACAGAAACACCGTCCGATAACATGTATCTTTTTTTTTTATCTGAGAGATGTGATCAGTTCGATCAATTGTAAGCTGATGAATATTCTCATCCTAGCTGTTCACTATTGTCTGTTTGTTGGTTGTTGTTGAGATATGAGTTTTACCTGTGAATTAAGTGTAGGCCTCAGATCCACTGTACGCAACAATCAACTGTGTATGCCCTTTTCTGATAGTCCAATCCAGATTTTGTTAGCGCTGTTCAAAGGAAAAATTCTAAAGGACAAAAACATGTATGAAAAAGTATATTTATATTGTCTTATTGTGCAGCCGGTTTTGTTCAGGTGTCTTTTCTATGTGTCTCTATTAAAATTGTTTTTAAAGCATGTGTGTGTTCACGTCGTGGGTATTTATTTGTCCATCTTTCTATTCCAAATAAGTCCTAAATTAGTTTCTTGTCTTCAACCACTTCATAGCCTCAGTAGATGCTGAAAATCATTAAGAGTTTTCCTTAAGTCCATAAGAAAAAAGTATCACATGCAGGAGGCGAATTAAATCCTAAAAGTAAAAAAGTTATTAAATGAAACAGCAAGACTCAAACCATGAAGCCGATCTGGACATTGACTCTTGTAACCACTAGACAAGCTTGCCTGACATTACTGGACAAACACTCCACAAAGAAATCTCAGGAATCTCTGTAGGGACTCAAAAATGCAAAAGACTGTCAAACTTATTGGTATTCACTAAGAGCTGACATGTAATGGGTCTCCGGCCTATGAGTAAACTTTGTTTCTCGACAGTCCAAATGGTTTTCACGACATGGTTCTGTGTCAGCACGTGTACTCAGCTTCCAGTTATGATTGGTCACAGTTTATGTCACTGCTTGAAGCACCAAACTTTAGATGTCAGGACAAGTTTTTTCCACTGTGAAATACCTAAGAACTGGTTCCAAATTGGGCACTGGCCCAGGAACGGCCTCATTGGGAACAGGGTTTGTGATGTGGGACTCAAGATGTCATCAAGCCAATAAACCAGTACTCCCAATGTAGCACCAATTGTTTAAGCGTAGCAAAATCCATGTCATGGCATACTTATTTATAACATAAAATATGAGTCACTGTACACTGGTACAGTTAAAGTTTAAATCAATAGTAATTAGAAAACATTTGCATTAAGGGATCTTTTCTTATTTTGTATGTATATGCTGTCAACCAACTTTGGGCAATTCCAGATTGTTTCCCAAGAGCCCTTTAATTAAATCGACCAATGACGTGTCAGGATCCAGTACACCGGTTCACACAACAACACGGGATGAATGATGGAAATTGGCATGAGTGCATTTTTGTCATGGAAATGTAAGCATGATTTCACCCATAAAGAAATAAAATGAGATCACATCATCATTGCTCAATTGCTGCTGGTGGTGCCCGTGAGCAACCGAGTTGCTTTCAACATCTAAAAACTCCACTTCACACTTTAAGAAGCATCTGGAAGTAGGTTCTCTGGCAAAACTTGTCTGCTAACTTCCCTGTTATCTTTGCTATCAAACAAGATTGCCAATGTAAGGCAGTAGCTCAGAAAGACTCCAACTTCAAGTCTTAGGGCTCCCCTGGTCAGAATCCATAGCAGTGCCCCCATGGAGCTTGTGTGTGGACTTTTTGACTATGAAAGGTCAAAGGGTGTCATTGAAAAGGTGGCTGTTGTGACGGACCATTTTTCCTGTTATGCCCAGTCCTACCCCACCAAACACCAAAAGACCAACCTTAGCCAAGGTACTGTGGAGAAGATTCTTCTGCCGGTTTGGTTTCCCTATAAAATTGTAAGCTTATCAAGGGCGCAATTTTAAAAGTACTGTTGTGAATAAGCTGCGTAAACTTGCCCCAGTGCAACAGGACCACATAAATGTTCAACCGGACCCTCATGAACATGCTGGGAACCCCAGAGCCTCACCTGCAGCACCGCTGGCATGAATTTATTGATAAAATGACACACACCTACAATTGCACACAACATTATTCTACTTGATACTCACCATACTACCTGATATTAACTTCGGTGGACATGTCAGGCTTCCAGTTGACCTGATATTTTGCCTCTTGACCACTAACAAGCCATGTGAATATAGTGAGTATGTCCAAAAGCTAGATGACTGTTTGTCCCAGGCCTATGATCAGGCTATTCACACCTCTCAGCATGCAAAAGGACAACAGAAAAAGTGTTACGACTTAAAAGCTGAGAGTTGAGTATTCAGCCCAGGCAACAGAGTTCTGGTGAAAGTACGTCATGTGGAGGGGAGGCAGAAACTGGGAGACAGTTGGGAGTCCCGTCAATACATTGTGATAAAGAAGCTAATCTAATATAGCCTAATATACCTGTGTATGTGGTGAAAACTGAGGTTGGCGAAACAAAGAGAGTTGTCCATTTCAACCTCCTTTTCCAGTGCATGTTTCTTGTTGTTTATGTATATCTGATGTTTTTATCTTGCTGGTTTTTTTCTTCTTCTGTCCAGGGACTGCGGATGAAAAATAGTCTTTTGGCTAGCTCTGGTAAATTTACAGAAATGTTTATTAATGTACAAAGTACTTGCCAAATAAACCAGTAAAAAACAGATGAAGGAACAACAGGAGACAGCAAATCATACAGTATAAAGTGCATAAAAACCTTTAACTCTCAATAATGCTGAAACAGTGTGAGCCCTGGGTTTGTTTTTCTCCAAAGAGACTGTCCCATCTTGGGTAACGGGAGACATTGACACCTGAAGTGTGTTGCGAATGTCCAGTTTGCTCCGTAGTTTTGTTTTAGTTGCTGCAACTGCAGAAGACCCTGCTTCACCAAGATAAGCTGTTACAAATGGAAGTAGGGTTTTCAGTGCATTTTTGACGATCACAGGATATACGGCTTTGATGTTAATCCAGAATGTCGACAGAGTTCTTGTCTCAAACATACTTTTAAGGCTGCCATCATTTGTGATCTCCAGCAGTTGATCTTCTTCTAGTAAGGGCATTCTCATACTGGAAGAAGATCAACTTATTGAATGCTCTGTTCACAAATTGGTCACGGATCCGTTACTTCCCAGTTCGTGGTTTTTTTTTTTTTAGAAGTAACGCTCAAACTCTTTTAAAAACAAAGATAGGTGATCCTTCACCATCTTGGAGAATGGAGGCGGAGACTCCGTCTCGTCTAAGACCCGTGCCAATGTTTTGAACATGTCAAATGTCCCTCTGTTCACCAGCCATACCCACTGAGCGGCTTTGAATGCCGCTACTTTATCTGACATCTCAAAGACAGTTGTCATTCCCCCCTGAAGCGATAGATTGAATTCATTAAGCAGGTGGAATATGTCACACAAATAAGCAAGTTTTGCAACGCCAATTCACAACAACAGTTGTCTCAAGGTGCTTTCCAGAAATAGCACGTCTAGACCAAACTCTTTATACAATTATCTACAGAGACCCAAAAAATTCCTCCGTGAGCAAGCACTTGGCGACAGTGGCGAGGAAAAACTGCCTTTTAAAGGGCAGAAACCTCGAGCAGATCCAAGACTCAGAATGGATGGCCTACTGCCATGACCGGTCGGGTTTGAAAAGAGGGAGAGAGAGAGAGAAGCAATTATCAGCTTATACTAATCCGCTTTCCTCCGCTTCTCCAGGATTGGGCCGCGGCGGCAGCAGGGATCCCAGGTTGATAGTAACATTATTAGTAATGTAACATTTAGCAATAGCTTACGGGGAAATACTATACAATAATAACAATAACAGTAATCATCACATCCCCCTGATATATGTATCACACAAAAACCAGTAGTAATGCCTTGTTGTCAACATCATTAGAGTCGTCAACCTGGATTGCGTACCACGGTGACTCATTAACCCTCTCCAATAATTGATTCTCAATATCCCCTGCTATTTCGTCTATTAAACTCGTGGCGGTGCTGGCCGACAGAGGAACGTGCAAATCTTTTCACCAACAGTGAAGGCTTTCTTAGCCTTTGCAATGCGATTAGCTACTACGTTTGAAGCTCTCAGTGCACATGCATTTGTTGATGTGGTGGCCTTTAGTAATTGCTTCTGTCCTTCATTTTCACTTTTTTTCTTTTAAAAATCTCCAATGGCTTGTCTTTTAATGGGTTCTGTGTCTCAGCGAAGCAGTTTTGAAGGTTTCATTGATTCATTCGCTAGCCTGTCACAACATTTTGTGCAGAGGGGGGTTGGCGTGTGTGAATCACCTGTGGAAATAAAGCTCTATTTTCGATAGGACTCCAGGAAGTATCTTTTAAACGCAGCTTTCTTTTTCTTAGCGGTAGAAGGGTCTTCCTTTGTTTCCTCATTGGGCCTTTTCTCCATTGCAAAGAAGCTCTCCAAGCTTTAACTACAGGTGCTAATTGTATTTTTGATATTTCTGATGGCTGCAACGCCATCAATTAAAAAAAGGGTTGGATGTAGGGAAGAAGCCTGAATAAGCCTTTGAGTGGGGACAAAAATGGCTGTTTGTCCCTTACAGGACACCATAGTTCAGGAAACTTTTCCACAGGGACAGACTTTTTTTTTAATGTTTACTATTGCTCCCTCATGAGGTAAGAAGCTGTAATAATGTCCAGAAACATTAAAAAAAATATTTTCTAAAAATAGTCATCCATTTCAAATTGTTCTTGTGCGAGTTAAATAACATGTTTATCTTTATTTTGATCTTGGTATGAGATACAATCACTCGTGGTTTGTGATTTGTACTGTCAGCGAACTTACAGCATGTGAATAGTGCAACTTATCAACTGAAATAAAGCAGAAATGTATTTAATTGCAAGTTGTCATTGGTTATCCTCATTGTTTATTTGGCACTTTCATTTCATTTATTTATTTATTGTTTGGTATTACACTGTAGAATCTTGCTTTAATCCTTACTGTGGCTCCCTCATAAGGTTGAGTTAGCTATACCAGGAGCTGTCGCCAATAAAGTGACCGGGTCTCAACCACAATCCAGAACCCTGTGTCCAGTGCTTCCTTCTCTCCGCACGACACCCACAACTACAACGCAGAGTCCCAGGGCGTGTCGAGGGCAACATCACGGGTTTGGGTTACACTACTATACCTACTTATTTGACTTACCAACCGATAGACCAGCACTGTAAAAAAGTCTTTGCAATCTATAATGACCATTTAGCTAGCTAGCATGAGCTACGTTGTGTTGTGCAACATTATGCTGTCCTAACTGCTAACATTAGCTACATTTATCCATATTCTACTGCTACATAAGCGGTTTGTTTATGTGTAGGCATGTTCCTATCAGTATGTTTGAAGTGCTAATGTGATGCCAGTTGATCTACGGTTGATGAGGCAGGACATCTACTTATGGATATGAAATGAGACACACAGCTCAAAATGTGACTCATCATTTCAGAGTGATTGAGACTGAAACAGATGAAGTTGAGTTGCTCCACTCAAAGATCAGAGAAGCCTCTTGTGTCATTGAGCTTTGTGACTCAGTGTGAATACACTCATGTCATAGTTGGTTTTGTTAAATTATAAAATTCTTGAAGAACTGCTTGTGTCATTTGTGTATTCACATTGTTCTAATAGCTTGAGATACTTAGAATAATTATTTGTATTATTATACACAGTACATACATACAGGACAACATCATGAAATCATTCTGCTGCATTTGACCCATCCATATGGGAGTAGTAGGAAGCTCCTATGAGGTAGTTCGGGTCTTGGATTGAATCCCTACCTCCTGATTGAGGATCGACTGATCTACCCACTGAGCTGAAGGTGAATGCCTAACATAAAAACCACCCACTGGCAGGTGCCATTTTAATGAGATAATCAATATTACTCTGATTGCTTTCTGCATTATTATAGAATCACTGCTGATTGGTGTACATCTCCAATTACAAAAGGTTGGTACACTGCGAAATCAAAGCAGAATCAACTAAAGATCCCATGATATGAACCATGCTACTCCTCCTCCTGACTGACTCAGTGTAAGGGGCCATGGTGGGGTTCAGTGGGCTAGGGCCCACTAAAAATTCCAATGAAAATTATTCAATATGTTTAGAGTTATCCTGCTTAGAATCTGACTCACTCACACGCACACAAACACACTGCAGTGTTTATAATTACATTTCAACCTAAATTTAACTGTATAAACTATAGAAACATGTGCAATGTTTAAATTAACTAACTTTAGTTCGACTTTGATACCTGTAACACCTTTCAAACAAATCAGGACATGATAAAAAAAAAAACTGACTAAGTAAAGACTAATTAAAAGACTGGCAATAGGTGGGTTTACATGGACACTTTTCTTCTTTCAGAAGGAAATGCTAAAAGAACATTTGTGTCTGACTGCTTACATGAACAGTGATATAAACGGAAGTGGTCTTTAAATGCGCAGACACATCAATCGGAAGGAGGATCATCAGCTATGTGAGGAGCCCAATATCAGCCAATAGATGAGAATATTTATCAAAAGGTGAGTATCTATCGTGAGCTCAAGGTCGTTTTTATTTCTGTTACTGTGATGCTTTAAATGAAGACACAGCTTAAGTATAACTCAGGTTTACTGCTATTGCCTACTGGAGGAACGAAGGAGGGACAGAGGAAAAGGCGACGTCAAAGCCTTATCGGTACCTAAGAGTTGTTTTATTTTGGCAATATTACACATCATTAAGACATTAGCAAACATTAATTTATTTTTGAGGTCGTGCTGTGTGGTGAACTCACAAGGAATGTTACGTCAACATAATCCTAAGTAACTTTTAAAAAAGAAACTCACGGGCTTTTATTCTGAAAACCAGATCCACTGACGTTCAGAGACTTTCATATATGTCTTCCTACTCTTTCATGTCTTCATTCATTGTGGTATTAAATGTGAAGTTGGTTGGTTGACTTAATTATTTCTTACTTTCCCAGCTAATATCTCAGAGTTTGTTTTGAAAATGCCGGCACTGCGCACATGAATAGTGCCAGTGACACGCTCTCCGGGAATTATTCCGCGAAAATGTTTACATGCAGCAATTGCCTCTCCGAACAGCTTTCCGAAAGGACTTGTACTACCCCTTTGCAAAGGAATGAAAATGAAATGAAATGGCCTTGACCTCATATAAAAAGGTGTGTTAACATGGAGCATTTTTTTATGAAAAGGCTACTTTTCCGAATCTATTCGGAATTAGGCTATCCATCTAAGCCCACAAAATTACTCATAAACCAGTGGTGGGTCCAGAAATATTGTCATGGGGTCGCAAGAGGCTGGCATGGATATTTGATGGAATGACGCTGGAAAATTTATAGATACATATAGCCAATATCTAGCACGCAAAAAAAGAGTAAATTCTATCGTATATAATAGCGATATTTCTTTGGAAAAGCTCCTAAATGAATTATCTGATAAACGGAGTTGTATTTTGGCAAAAGTAAAGCATTTAATTGAAATATTTAGAGGTATCATTATAAAGCCAATTGTTTCTTCAGATATTTTTCCAAATACATCTTTTTTTCTTTCAACACAAGGCCAACACTCAGCCAAGAATGTGTTCATTACAGCTCACTAAATGATTTTTGAACAAGGTGAAAATCTATTTAATTATTTGTATGAATTAGTCTCTTAATTTTTCATTAAACCAGATGGGGTACAAAACCTATGCAAAGGCTACTGCATCAATATGTTAAATAAACGTCTTTGATGGTAAAAAACAAACAAACAAACAAACAAACATCTTATCATCAATTAACAGTATTTAATGAAAATTAGCCTACTGATGCAAAGATCTGGCCTATCATTTTAAATCTCCTCCATCCAGATACAATTTTGGCCGTATGTACATATCCAGGATATCAGTTTGAAATGACATAAAGTTGGATCCTGCAAGAACTGAATGAAGCGATGACCAAGTTCTTGAGCAAAACGCCTTACAAACGTTTTAAATCCAAAGCTGTGGTGGGTCTACATTCAACATTGAGTAAGGCCATACTGGGACAATCTATTCTCATTAGTCATAGTAGACCACAGATAATTCTTTATGATCCTTACAGTTTAAGACATTGCTCCTATGATGCACTGCTCACTGATAACGCTAAACTACTGCTTGGAACCTGTACAGCTCATAGAACATCTGGAGATAATGCAAATCAGTGAAAGTCCGTTGGAGAGCCTTTTTCATCCTTCTGTAGCAGTCTGTCCAGAACTCTCCTAACCTGGGGAAGTTCTTGTTTAAAATGTTCAACACTTGATTCTTAAAGCATTGGGCAACATCAGAACTTCCTCCTTTCATAAAACTACTGCTTGAGGGATTAAGAGCCTTTACAAATGTCATGATGCTGCAGTTGGTTCATCTAAAGCATCTTTCTATTTCTCAAATCATGTGATCAATGACTGGGTCAAACATTTTGACGAGAGAACTGTGTTCTCCTTCTTCCTCCTCTTCATCTCTGTGATGCTCTCCTTCTTTTTCATCCTCTACACTGTGGGCTAGTTGCAGTTCGCTTTAGCTTTCCCTGATTTAAAGAGAAAAAGGACCAACAACACCCAGAAATATATTTTTGAGATTTACATAATACAGTTATGTCAAGAATTTCCACCAAATAAAGTAAATGTTTAAGATGACTCTGTAAAAGATTTATTTTACTGTTAATGTAATGCTCTTCAGTGACCTTTGTTTAATTTCTTGTTAATTTATTATATTAATAAATGGATGGATGGATTTGGTTTGTCAGTGTCTTTCTGTGGTTGATTTTGGGTCAGTGTTGCACTATTAGCACCATAGAGCAATTTAGGTTTGGTGTATAACAGATATGATTTAATAGCTTTATTAATATGAAGAATAAAGGACCTAAATGTGCAGCCAAAATGACTGTATAAAGAAAATGCAACATAATCTGGTAAATTACTATAAGCTATAAATGAACTTAACTATGTAGCATTTGTTTCTATTTGACGGTACCTGTGTTGTGTGATGTTTTCTCTCAATCAATGGTCAATTCACTTAATCCTATTAAGTTGTAACAAATAAATCAGCCTTTCTGGCTTTATCAAGACTACAGTTTCAGTAAGTTAGAAAACATACGTGAAAATATTATTGCCGTCTTCAACTGTATATATGTTTAGAAAGGATTTTTAAACATTTCTAGAATCTGGGTTTTTGCACTGATTTCAGTGAACCCTGAAATTTGGAGCTGTTATATCAAAGTCTGTTATGCGGATATTTATATAAAGGTACAGTATGTTAACGCCCCTATCTTCGTGATGTAATGGGTGTGTTTGTGCCGATTTGAACAACACTCCTTGAGTTCCACTGGCGGAAAATGTTAATGCAGCATAGCTTATTTTTTCCCCTTCTTATCTTACTTTTGTTTAGATGATTCATAAGTGGTTGGCCGGCTGTCCTGATAGACAGGTTCGAGCAACAGCAACCTACATGTCTGAGGGTCCTTGAGCAAGACCCCGAACCCCAATCAGCTCCCCGTGCGCTGCAGATAGCTGCGCACTGCTCCTCAGGGGTGGGTTAAATTGCAGAAGACAAACTTGGCTTTTTTGTAAAACTTGTATTATCTTATGTGACAGTAAAAGATTTCATAAAAAAGTCGTAAATGATAAACATGCTTCTAATAAAAAAAATGACTGATCATGTTCCACCAGCCAAATCTCACCCTCAAATATTCAAAGAAATTCTCAAATGTACAAAAAAAAGCAAGCTATTAACAATGCAATCGTTTTAAGGCCAATTATCAGTTCACTGATTTTAGAGAATCGATCTCATCCTCATGTCTGTCAGTCGGGAATCGAACCTACCGCGTTATGGGTGTCTACGATGCAGCATAACCCTGGTTTTGAAAAAGGTTGACAAACAGCTGACAAACAGGAGCAAGAGTCTTAAAAAATATCATTTTAGAATTCTTGTTGTACTGAAGTAAATCAAATGAGCGACTAACACTTTTGATGTTTCACCTTCATGTCCTCCTCACATCCACACACAGGTATAACTTTTCTGTCAGCTATAATGGGGTTTATGGTTTGCCTGAATCCTGAGGGATTCTTGGGTTTACTAAACTTTTTCTCTTTTTGGAAACTGTTTTCTGCAGTCCATTAGCTGCAGTTTCACTTCTCTCCTCCATAAAATGAGCATCGAACCCTCTCCCTAAGCCAATCTGAGTCCTGCTATGGTGCTTGACACAGGCCAGAGGAATGTCGTGTTGTTATATTATGTTATATTATTCAACAACTAGTCCAGTTTCAAAAATTTTAAAAATGAAACCCTCCTTTTCAGTCTGGATGAACGTGATATATATTTTATTAGTGAAAGTGAACCACATTCCCATGAGCTGATTAATAACAACATAAATAAATACTCAAGAAAACATAAACATTTGGATTCATTTTAAGCGCATAATAATATATAAATAATCTTGAGGTGGACATAAGTATCGCGCGCATAAGAAAAAAAATTTGTAAAAAATGATTAATGGAATGATTTAATCAGTGGGCCAGTTTATAACATGTCTATTGTGAAAAATGTTCTTCCTATTCCACCTATTACACCTATTCCATATTCCAAATAACATTTATCTCATGCAACTTCAAATTTTAGCGTGTATATGTTGAGTGATAGTTGCTCTGACTTGTGCAGTATATTTTTGTAGACGTAGTCTAAGGCTTGTTTGTCATGTTGAACATGCCATAGCTACATCTCTTCATGCTGTATGTTAATCACCATGTAATTGTTATTGTTAGCCTTATTATTGTTATTATTTAGTTTTTTTTATAATATTTTATTTATGCAGTCAATAAAAATGTAATTTACGCACTCACCCGGCATTTTAGTAGAGCGCCTATAAACATACGATAAATGGTCTGCAACTCACTATAAGGGAATTCATTAGTCTTAATTATTCACCATCAATTCTAGCTGTTATATCTATTTTATATTATTGTTATTATATTGTAATTATTAAGTGCCAAGAAAGCCATCCCATGGGTGCTCACACAGCAGCGCATTAATAATGGAAAAGCATTTGTTTCCGATCAGTATGTCAATTAATATGGTGAACAGATATTTTAAAATCAAATGCTATTCGCCTACGTGGAGGCGATTGGTTTCCATTTATGATATCCTTGTTATAAAATTAAATGCTCAAAAATAAACGAAATCACGACAAGAGGTCGTGTGTTTGTAGTTCACCATTATTATCAGTTTATTAGTAATACATCATACTAAGGTGAAATTGTTGCTGCTTCAACAATCCTGTTTATTTATAGCGGATTTCATCAGCATTTATAGCAGATTTCAAACAGCACTTTTAACCACAGAAAAAAATTTGGATATATTAAAAACGTTACGAAATAACATTGGTTATAGCCTTGCTTTAGGTTTGTGTGCACAGCGCGCTCTGCGGAACTCGTGTCTCTCTTCAGGCCTCTGCGCTCACTAACATGTCTCTCTTCAGACCCTCTCAGGATAAATTCATCATTCAGCCTCTCACACTGGAATCTAGTCCCTTACAGGATGAGGTTATTGTCGCTTCTCTGCAGCCAGCCTCGTCGTCCTCATCATCCTGTGGAATGTGTGTTTCTGTTATTGGTTTGTTTTTTCCTTCTTCAATGCTGTCTGTTTAATTTCTGTAAAAGAGTTGTTTCGATCTGAAAAAAAAGGCCGGAACGTGAAGGGGGAAGAACGCGCGGGTTATTTCTCACGTTGCCTTTTTAGCAGATTCCCCTGAGAATCTGTATAAATGTGTCTTTTTTTTTTTGCAGCTGAAGGGATTTGACATCTTAAATCTGGTGCGTAAAAGAAATCGAGCGAACTTGCAGGAATCAAAGTTTATGATTGAGACACCACCGAAGCTGAGACCGATAGCTTGAAAACAATTTTCTGTTGAATATCACCATCACCATCCCTTTCCCATCTCAAGTTCACCCACATGACGGCTGTGTGTGTTTTTTCTGAGGCGTGCGTAAAAGGTCTTAGTCCAAATCCAAGTGCAGCTCCTGAACCGCGGCCGTTGTGCGTCTGTCTCCCTGCCATTATAAAAAATGATGTCACGTGAAGCCACAAGGGGACCTCGGATTTTCCACATATCTTCCAGTTGAGCAGGACTCCTGCCAAGTAAGGATAAACTTCCTCTTTTCTTCCTCTCCTTCCACCAGTGACAGGTGCGGAGAATCGACGGAGGAGAACTGACCAAATTATCTCCTCCGTGCTCCTTCCCGGATGGTAACGATCGGGCAGGTCTCAGCTCTCCGCACGCCGTTATCGAGCGAACGTAGCCGCCTTCAGTGTTGTCAACACGCGGGGGAAAGATAGTAGGAGGGGGGGATTCCCTGACAGATACTGCCCTTTCCTGCGCGTCGGTGAGAAGAAGCACCGACCCCCGGCTTCCCTCCATCATCCTCTCGTTGCTGTGGTTGATGCAGAGGTGATGGACGGTCTTCTTCGCCGCCCAGCGGGGATTATTGGCTCCCCTACGGCTTCCGGGAGACAGCCCGTTGGCTCCGACATGCTCAGCTCCAGTGGCAGCAACACCAAGACTCTTGCTTTCTCCATCGACCGGATTATGGCCAGGACGCCCGAGCCCAAGTCGATACCGATCCCCAGCTGGTTCCAGTCCTCTCCCGTGGGGAAACCCGAAGCCTGTCCGTCCTCGCTTCACTGCATGATCCCGCTGGTGCCGCTCGGGTATGAATCGGGCCACCGACTCAACATCACCGGGCAGGATTCGGGCCATTTGGACGCATCGTCTCTCGTTGCTCCTACGGACTTTCTGGGCTTTGGCTTGAACTATAAGAACCAACAGGAAGACTTAACGATGAGCCAGAACTCTGGCCAGTACAAACTATTCAGACCCCGTGTGGTGAACCAGTCATCTTTCCCCACCATGGGCACTGTGTGTTACCTGAACTGCAGCGGGGACGCCGGTGCGTTTCCGCCGCCCACCGGTCTTGTCAACTTGCACCCGATGGCCTCCTACCTGCTCACCGCCCGGCACAAAGCTCTCATGGCGGAGAAGAGCAAGCCGGGTCTACAGCAGGCAGGGGAGCGCTACCCCATGTCCGACATGCAGGCTTTCAAAGAGCTTTCCCAGAGCCAGATACAGCACTACATGAAGGAACGGGACCACATCCTCTCAGACAAGGTCTTCAAGGGCTCCACGGCGGCGGCGGCTGCGGCCCGTATCAACGGATCCTGTCCTGGTAACAAGCCCAAAGTATTCACCTGCGAGGTCTGCGGCAAAGTGAGTTCGGATGAGGGATTGATGTAATCAAGACTTTACATCTTTATCAGATTCGTTTGATAATTTTATATCACTTTTACTGGATGCAGTAAAATAAAGAGAAATCATTTTGACTCATCTTATGGGAAAAATATTTGAGATTTAAAATATGAATAAATGAGGTATATTGTCATGAAAGCATTAAATCAAGCTTTACTGCATGTTCGTTGTAAACAAACATGATTTCGGTTGGAATTAAACCCATTGTGACTGGTTTTAAGCATTTTTAATCATTTCGGATTAAATATGGAAAACATTTGGCCATGTTCGATTTTATTTCTGTTACTGTTTTTTTCTAAATCAGTTGGTTTGATCAAAAAAATGAGGAGGATGTGTTGTTTTAATCGCGTATTATTTTGTTCCATTGAATTCTCCTTTATTGCTATCGTTGTTGATCTTCACTCTGACGCATAAAGTACTGGATGCTGGTCCAACAATAAATGAGGCTAAACTATTGGAGTTAATTTCTTTGTTTAAATGTTTTGCACCATAGTTTAGACTTGGAAGACACATTAAAAACAAATGGAAGTCATGACCATTTTTATATTTTAAATGTAAATAATAAATGTTAAAAGAAGAGAACATAGAGAGAGCGAAATAAGAAACATCCATTTCTAATACATAATGATTGATAGATGATTTCAAATCGTCTAATATTCTTCGGGGTGATATAGGCAGATGCTCTTCAGGAAAGGGTCTACGGGTTGTTATTATCCTGTTACAAACGAGCCACTTCATTGACTCTAGGTCCATTAAATGGCCCCTGACGGATTACCTTTAATTAGAACTAATTTTACAATTAATAGGTCCTTCGTTTATTCACCCCCCCCCCCCCTTCTGTTAATTAAAACAAAAAGAAGAACTCCTCGAAATATCTTTAAGCTAATTGGGGCAAAATCATATCCACATAATTAGATTCACTTGAGTATTTAAATGTCACATTCTTTTTAGATTTATAAAGGTTATTATGAGTCAAAATGTTTTTTGTATATAATTTAACGTTTATCCTCCATTAAGAACGAACGACATATTTACATTTACATGTATTTATTAATGAGTAAATGCTTTTGGTCTATAATTATAATTATTATCATTATTGTTGTTATTATTATTATTATTTTTATTATTATTATCTCTTTCAGGTGTTTAACGCGCACTACAACCTGACCCGCCACATGCCCGTGCATACCGGCGCACGGCCGTTCGTGTGTAAAGTTTGCGGTAAAGGTTTCCGACAGGCGAGCACGCTCTGCAGGCACAAGATCATCCACACTCAGGTAAAACCCCACACACTTAAAGCTGATTAATTTAGTTCAAAACTAAAAAAAAAAAATAATTCAGGCGGGGGGGGGGGGGCAAATTATTTTGATAGGGCAGAATATTATATTCCATGTATTATCTTGTTTTTTTATTAGGCCTATATTTATTTACTGTTTTGCTTATTTATAACCGGATATTTGCCAAAATAATTACTAAAATATATCAAATAACATTATAGTATTTTAACCAATTAAAACCCATGCTCCTTGGAGAAGAAAATTATGGAGCATATAAAATCATCCAAGTGGAACACATTTCTGAAATTCCTCCCATACGGAATTCTGTCGGTTAGTTTCGGAGGTTGGTAACACACACACCGTGTTAAATTGGTCCTTTTTTTCTTTTCTTTTCTTTGTTGCTATTTCTTACTTATATTAAAATAAATCAACTTGTCATTTACTCTTTTTATTTGAAGTTCGACAACATATGTCAAAATTGTTACATCGCCATAATTGGGGCTTACAACGTGAACACACAGAAATATTTTACTCACTCATATAGCTGTATTTTTTTAAACCGGTTCAGCTCAAGTCAATTTATAGGAAAATATGACCAGTTTTCTACTGGAACACCTTAGGTGCTTCAACATCAATCACATCCTATACTAATCCATTTGAACCAATATCAATCAATCATAGACACTTTCATTTGTGAGGTGCGGGACTCACAACGGTATGAATTAATTTTTTTGGAGCCGATTTTATTTCTTTTTAAATGATATTCCCATCCACGCTCATCAAGACCACACACTGTCTGCTGTTCTGATCCTGTAAGACAATTTCCTTTCGTAACTCATACATTCATTGTAAAGGCCAGTGTTGTTGATGTGATAAGCAAATTATTCTTCAACTGAAAATCTATCATTTTAATGCACTAAAATCTATATTATAATGATCTTTTTGAGGTTTTTTTTTCATTCTGTCACATGACGACGAACCTCGAGCATCTGCTGAGCCTGGTTGTAGTGTTTGAGCTCCTCTGGTGGCGTCTCTCCGACACTCCAAATTATTTCAACAGCACTCAGAGAAGACGAGTAAGAAGATTGGCAGAACTTTTACTGATATTTAAATCCCGCAACGAATTTTTTTATTTTATTTGTTAAATAATTAATCAGTCATCATTAGAAAACCCTAAAAATATATCCATTATATTTGGCATATACTTATATCTTACGTCTAATAATGTTTAGTATTATATTATCATATTTAATATTAAGTTACTTGATATTTACCCTCTCTATTTTTTCAGGAAAAACCGCACAAATGTAATCAGTGCGGGAAAGCCTTTAACCGCAGTTCAACCCTCAACACGCACACGCGCATCCACGCGGGATATAAGCCGTTTGTGTGTGAGTTTTGCGGGAAAGGATTCCACCAGAAAGGTGAGGATAAAAATCCCTCTGAGACACTTGTATTCTTAACGTTTCAATAAAAAAAAAAAAATGTTGAATCGAATGAGATTTTATGTTCATTTATGCTCATATGTTCAAATTCATTGTTAATTATCATGGCAGTCTGTGATGTCTCAGATTATCCGAGCTGTCAGCTGGTCTACAAAGCACATCACACAGTTCCATAAAGGCCAAATGATCTGAAACTGTTAGAGCAAAAAATAACAAAACATTATAAAGAATGAGTCAAGATCTGTTCAAACTGACTGACTGAATATATCAATAAATCCAATAGATAAAACCACAGAGGAGTTAAATGAGGAGCACATGCAATTCAACACCATATATTCCAAGTAACACCTTTAGATTTTTTTAAATTGTGATATCCTTTGTTTTATCCTTCATCAAGGTTAAAATGTCTTTCCCAAGAGTGATAGTTTTAATCATGATTATTATAATTATTATCAATGTTATTCATAGAGAACCTTGGGTATAAGAGGTGTCCCTCAAAGTGTCTTATGAAAACTAAAGCTATAAAAAAAAGAGCTGATGAAAAAAACATTTGATGATAAAATGATCTTTAAAAGAAGGAAAACAACAGAAACTAACAAGACTAATAGGACAGGAACAAATTAAATTAACAGATTGTCAGCCCCCGTGACCCTGAATAGGATATGTGGTTACAGATAACGAATGAATGAATTAAAAAAAAAGTTTTTTTTATACCACATACGTCATTGTTCATATAGTTTTGGAACATCGATAAAAAAAACAAAAAAAAAACTGCTGCATTGCCTATTTTCTTGTGCGTATAATTTTTGTCACCTTCTAACACTGAAATCAGTCTCTTAGATAATCATAATATATCATCATGACAGTGGTACATTGACAGTGTTACTCCACTGGAGGGAACTTCAAAGCTGACTTTTGAGTTTGACTCAAGCATTATTTTACATTAAATATCTTTAAATTTGACTTTCAATTAAATTCAAACAACCTTGTTTTTATGCCACCAGTGGCAATTCATTGTTAGTAGCTCATAGAAAAATCACAGTCATACAAACTAATACAAAAGGATAGCGTATAGTATAGTGGCCTCTAATTATTAATTTAAATAATGATAAGTCATTTGTACCATACAAAGAAATAGTTCAAATTCAAATGTACATTTTTTACACCAGTGATCCAATGAACAGATAGCAATAGAAATCCTCGACCTTAAAGGTAATTAAAAATACATTCAGATAATTTATTTCACTGTTTATATTTAATTATGTCCGTAAAAAATGTAATGATGTAAATATGTCTTATTCTGAGCGCACACTCTGTGCGCAACAAGTATTATATACAAGAACAAAAATTCTATTTTAAATGGAAAATATTCCTCAGCAAAGACTAACTTAACGTCATTAAACAAAAATCGATTATGTTTTGATTCTTCTCTCAGATCTCTTCTCTGAGCCGATACAAAGCTGTTTATGTGCATTTTCTCCGAGACAAGATACACAAGAGGGTGTCAAAGACAAGAATTAAAAACATGTTCATCACAGAAATTTCTGTGTGTTTCCCAGATTTACTCCATTTTCAACTGATTTATCATGAAATAACTGCCTCTTCTTGGTGTACAAAAACATGATTTCCTGCTTCAACTGCTGGCTTCTGTCAGATATTCACAATCTGTGACATGACATTGTTTTAAATAATACATTTTTTGTGTTATTTTTTAGTGGATCTTGATCTGTTTTCTTATCCTGACTCTTCAGGAAACTACAAGAACCACAAGCTGACGCACAGCGGGGAGAAGCAGTTCAAGTGCTCAATCTGCAGTAAGGCGTTCCACCAGGTGTACAACCTCACCTTCCACATGCATACCCACAATGACAAGAAGCCCTTCACCTGCCCCACCTGTGGCAAGGGCTTCTGCAGGAACTTTGACCTAAAGAAACACATCAGGAAGCTGCATGACCCAGTCGGCCCACAGTCACCCGCCCAGCCATGAACAATGACTCTGTACTCTTCATTCCAAAACTCAAATAGCACATCAGGACTCCTTCAACTTCCCTTTCCGGTCTGAATTGAAACTGAAATCCTCAAATGCCAGATTCAAAGAGCTCACCAGGTGTTAGGGAGAAGATTCTCTAAAATTAGAATTGTCTACCCTTGAATTATCAGTTGATGTACCAAATTAGTTGAGTAAAACTTTCGATGATTAAATTACTTTCAATCAATGATTGATCAATGAAATCTCTTAAATTTGTTTTCAATATTCAATTGTGACTGTTTTGAGACCCTAGAAAGAATTCTTGGAATCAAAGCTCCCCAGGCGAAGAAATCCTTCAGCTCCTTGTATGATTTAGGCACCAAAACCATGGATGCGACATTTCCCATAATGCAACTGATTTGAATCTTTTAATTGAAACACCCGGATCTTAAAAAGGTCATCCAAATCATGGTGTAAGTTGTCTGTTTTCTAATTAGTAATCCCCGCTTCCAAACTGGAATACCCCTGTTGACATTAAAATTTTCTCTGACTTGATCTACACAAAAAACAAGGATTTGAGAGAAGTGTTCCTGCAGGTTGTGGACTATGACTATTTCGCAGAATTCCATGCAAATAAAAGGCGAAGTGTACCCTAAAATTTGGACGTCGAGGTTTCTATGACTGACATACATGGTAAGCCATTGTGTTGTTTAGAGCCAGTCCCTTCATAAATGTATGATGGCCCATATATCAAGTTCACATTTAGCTTATATCAGATGAGAAAGAGCAAATGTAATGGAAGAATTATGATGAGTTTCAGTATATCCGATTTAATAATGGCTTTTTCTTTTACTTTTAAAATCCGACTATATTTAGTCACATTTTGATGGAATTCAATCTTTATTTGCTTAAATTTGTGGTTTGTTATGCTCAAGAAGAATACATCAGATGAGGGTGGTATATGATTGGGAGCATCATTTTTAAAATTATGCCAGTGTGGCCTAAAGACACACAAGGAAACTGGAGTCATTTCTCAAACCTGTTGACCCCAAATCTAATCCCTACATCTTGAACTTGACCCCTCAAAAGCCAGTAGGACATGTTCAAACTTCCCCAGAGCCTGCTGCGAACCCTCAGACCTGATGTTATCTGGCCCTGACCCCTGAACTTTGTAACTATTGGCCCTGACGGGGCAGGAAACTAACAGGACTTAACCAGCTGCTCATGTTGGACTGAGTACGCATAACAGAGGAAAAGCTGAATATTAATAGTCCCGCTCGCTGACTATGACTCAATTCCATTATGATGGTGGCTAATTACTTTGTCATTTAGTCATCAGTGACATTTATTATTCATTGTTTTTCAGTTTGATGAACTCTGAGACCAGATATCCTGCAGAGGTGAAACACTTCGACTCATGTTGGATCAGATTTTATTGTCAGAAATAGGATTTATGCTAAATCTGTCTATTTTCTGTGAACAAATCCATCAAAAGTGAAACCCATTAGTTTTCTCTCCCATTAAGTTTTATGAGAACATGAAACCCGGAGACATTTTCTTCCTGTGTGGTTTAGTTCTCCACTGATGTTCTAAAAATATTACACACTTTGGTTATTTTTTATCAGTCCAACTTTTCACATCATCCTGCTGCTCTAAATATTCACTACAGCACTAAATGTGGAATGATATCCCGCGGAAAATGGTCCCTTCCCATAATGCACTCTTTTTCCTTGTTTGCATAACATGTTTGTTAACCAAATCTACAGCCAAAAGCTGTTTGAGGGAATCCCTGCGATGTATTGAAAAGTGAAACGTATTTCTATATTTCTAACACTCTGTGTCTTCAGTAAGAGACAACAGGAGCTGAGAGTCTCAGACAGGAAGTGCAAAAGTATTGATTGAAAATGAACCATCACATACTTGGTTTGAATGTTTTCTCGGAAAAATTCCAGACTTTTACTTAAACATGTTTACGGCATTAATTCGGGGGCATTTGATTTCAACAAATTGACTTTTTTAACTTTAATCATATGACATATGTATCAAATCAAGCATTGTAGTGCACAATGCATGTCACCATGATGACATAACTTCACTCAGTCTTTCCTCCTAGCATTTGGAATCATGTGTCCATCATTTGTTTCATAGCTATCAACAAAACAATGAATTCTATAATGGAGAATCTCGAATTACATGTAATCCATTTGACTGACTCAACTACATATTGGTTGTAGCTCCACCTATTTTCTATTACTGTACTGTGACTCAATACATATTGCCCCCTCAAAATATATCCCTGATCCAGATTATAATCCGGATCTGGATCCAATTGGGTGTATTGGTGGAATATGACGAGATTTCTATACAGAGGTGTTTTTATTTTGACTGGTTGGCTTTCTTTGTTTCAAAAGAGTTCATAATCTCACGCTATTAAAGAAAATGAAACCATGACACATTCATACCTGGAACCACCTCCAAATTTTATCAACTCTTCTTTGGAGCAATAATCTCCAACTCTCATTGTATGTCACATGATAGCATGTGGCTCCGAACTGATTAAAGAGTATACTTAAGTTTATACTGAGGCAGCAGTGGTTTACATCTTTTGTCATTTCTATTAGTAATAATGACATTTTACTTAAAATTTTACATTAATAACTGAGATGTGGGTGCACTCTGATAAAACTATTTGGAGGCCTGATAAGTGAAGAAAAAACGATTTATCTTCACTCTATTATCCCTCGGTCAACTTTTACTCTCTTTACTTTCCGTAGTCTCTGTGCAGACACGGTTTCTCAACATTTTTCATGCGGCCCACTGGACAGCCACTAGTGTTGTTGTTGGTGAATACAGTGTTATTTTTGCTGAAAGTAGTTCTGGTCAAACTATTTAAATAAGATGCAGGTGGTAATGAACCAGATCTATATTTGACCAATACTTGATGTAAAATCTATTGCAGTTCCAACACTGTTGACGTGATTTAGATGTGAACACCCTCAGTGAACAATGTCCATTTTGGTCAAAGAAGCTAAGAGAAGAAAAAGAAGAACACTTTTGGACTGTTCTGTTTCGGTTTCACCTCTAAATCTCTGGTTCTGACAGAGAAAGTTGAGCTGAGGCTTTTCTCTGTCAGTCTGATGGGTTTTTTTGTTTCAATCTCAGGTTTATTGTAAAACAAAAAGGGTTCTATTATATTTGTTTTCAAATTGTACCACTATTATAAAATAATTGATGTCACACTTTCTTCTTCCTTTTCCTTTTGGATCTCCTGCTGCAGATGCTTAATATGAAAAAAAAAGATAAATAAAACCATCTGTGTCATCACTTCTTCAAAACATTTTTCAAGTAGTTCCGTGTACATTTGAAGCAATATATAATATGTAATAATATATGACTACTAATTAGTAAAAATATAAATAAATACATCTTATTCATAACCCATAGATATATTTTTATAGATATTTCACAGTATTCAGACATTGTTTTTTCTTCAGTAAAATATAATGCTTGGACAATGACTTTCTTTTCTACACATTAGAAATGTACATGCAATAAACAGAAAGAAACTTTATTTGTAGGTATAAAAAAAGCCTACAACAACATACAGCATAAATACTGAGGTGCATAAAATATCAGCACATTATACATAAAGCAGAGATCAATCAGAGTCAGGTGATTGGCTACACACTGGGGGGAGCTCATATCTTTAAATATACTTAGAAAGTCAGATACTTTACATTAAATCTAAAAATTTGATTTATTAAAGTCAAACATTTAAGCTTTGGATCGCAGTGGAGAGTCAAAATAACAGCAGAGCTAAGTTATTAGTAAGTCAGGACTGCCCTTAGCCAAATTGATGCCTTAAGCGAAATTATGTTATTAAGCAAAATTTGTCCAAGGTGAACACTGCCTTTTGACCAATGTCAGCTGGAATATCTTGTTCTTCAGGAAACCAGACCATTGTTTACTGATAGCTAAGACATTTTTTCGTTTCAACCAGTTCATTTTCGCTCGAGACTTATATTTATGTAAATTTTAAGACATATTCATGTAACAATATTGTCAGCTAGAAGTTAGTTACATTGGCTCAGTCCATCTACCTTTTTTATCCTGAAGTAGTACAGCAAATATTCTTCTTCTTTGTCTTTTAGGCTTTCTACTGTGGATCATCTTTTCTCATCCATAGCTACTGCTAGTACCCTTCTAGCAAACAAGCAGTGACTGTAAATCTTAGCCAGCCCCCAGGTGATCAAGTTTGGAAATCAGTTTTGTGTTCCTTGTAGTAAAAAAAGTTTTTTACCCTAGATCAACTTCCTGACACATCTGCTGGAGATGCAGTATGATCAGTTAAACAGATATTGGATGCTATATAAGTACAAAAATGTTTCCGTGTGCTGTATCTTGTTCTTGAACATATTCAGAATGAACTTCAAAAAAAACAAAAAAAGGCGATGTGAAAAACAGTGCTCTGTTATTCTGAATGAACAAGTTCCTTATTCTGTTTACCATTCAATATAAGTTCATAATACATCTAAAAATAAATATTTTCCATAAAGATGTACATATATTAAATGTATTATTATTATTATTATTATATCTCCATAATGGCCTTTCACCAGTGTATTTCAGCAGTACTGCAGTATCTTGTTGGCACTAATAATAGGCAGTTTGTGCAGTACTTTGTGAAACATATTTCATATATTGCCCGTTCCAGAATTGCAGGTACATTTCAAGTATAGAAAAAGAAAACAAACAAAAAATAGAAATCGTAGAAAACACTGATTTAAAAATGATACGCATTTTCTATTCTTATACCTGTGAAGTTTAAAATATTTCTTATAAAAAACAGTCATCTTCTTCAATCAATTTATTCTTCTTTCAGCGGTTCTCTTAAAGGGCCACATCAGTGGATCACTCGTGCAGCATATCAATTTGGCATAGGTTTAATGTCAAATGCCCTTTCTGACTGCTAAATATGTATAGGTAACTGCACTGTATAAAAAAATAAAAAAATGCCGTAAGATTTAAGTAAAATAAACTAATTCAAATAATGTGCAAAAACATTAAATATACGAAAATTTCATTAAAGGTTCTGCAGAAAAATAGAAAATTTAAAGATTTTTCCCCAACTATTATGGTCAAACACCTTCGATAAATTGACAATGCCAAAAGTTCTGCAGAAACATTGTTATTTTACCGATTTTTCCTAAATTTTTACGACCAAAAACCTTCAATAAATTGTTAATTTTAAAGGTTCTGCAGGAAAATACCGTTATTTACCGATTTTTCCTGAATTTTTAACGAACAAAAACCTTCAATAAAGGGACAATGCTAAAGGTTCTGCAGAAAATAAAATTATTTTACAGATTTTTCCTAAATTATTATGACCAATTTTTACGAACAAAAATCTTCAATAAATTGACAATGCTAGAAATTCTGCGGGAAAATAGCGTTATTTTAAAGATTTTTCCTAAATTATTCTGATCAAACTCCTTCAATAAAGTGATAATACAAAACGTTCTGCAGGAAAATACCATTATTTTACCAATTTTTCCTAATTTATTACGACCGAAAACCTTCAATAAAGTGACAATGCTAAAAGTACTGCAGGAAAATACCTTTATTTTACAGATTTTTCTTAAATTATAACGACCAAAAAGCCTTTCAATAAAGTGACAATGCCAGAACTTCTGCAGAATAATAATGTTATTATACCGATTTTTATCACCAAAAACCTTCAATACATTGATAATGCTAAAAATTCTGCGGGAAAATACTGTTATTTCACAGAATTTTTCTTAAATTATTACGACCAAAAAACCTTCAATAAAGTGACAATGCAAAAAGTTCTGCAGGAAAGTATCATTATTTTACATATTTTTCCTAAATTATTAAACACCTATCAAACACCTTCAATAAACCTTAAAACCCATCTCAAATCACTTCTGCCAAACAAAACACTTAAAATCAAACTAAAAAATCCTAATTCAATTCGAATTATTACGATCAAATAATCAATAACAAAATAAATCCTCTAAAAATACTACATAAAACAGATAAAAATCACCTGAAACCTTCAGTTTCTGGAGGGAGAGAAATTATTATTGAAAAGTACTTACTGTAAAATGTAGGATCAAATTTTTTACCATTTCTTTAATCAAACTGAAAGGAATAGTTCACTTTAGGTGAAGAATTCATTCATTATATATTCCCCCTCATTCCAATGAAAGGTTGGGAAGTTTTTTTAGTCCACAAAACACACAAACAAACACTGATTTCCTGTGGAGTGTCACAGGAAATCAGTGTTTCAGTGTGTTAACAATGTCTCCATTTTAAATGTCAAAAACTACTAAAAAGGGAAAAAGTAAAATGTCTCCATACTCCTCGTCTGGTGTGATCCAAGTCTTCTAAAGCCCTGACATGTCAAGAAGGCTTGAAAAGTCATCATATACACCATGGTTTTAACCAAAATCGTCAGTTTCTTAGCTCTGAGCGGCGTTCAGGCTCACTTCCTGTTCACACCCACATGTCATAGTGCGTGCACCTGAATGCCCTGTTATGACATGTATGAGGGTCTTTCCCTCAATGTTCACCTCAGAATTATTCCCATGTCAGGTTGCAAACTTAGAGGAAGGAAGGCAAAAGTAATTTACGCAGTTTTTCTATCAGTTAGTGGAAATGTCTTATCAATGTACTTTGATTAAAGCTCTTAGAAATCCTACTTAGTACTCCATATATTAATCACAATGTAAAGCTTAGAAATAGTGGTTAACATTGACTAATATATTGTATATACTGTATACTGCAGTTGATACTTACTTATGGTGGACTTGTCTCTCTGTTGGGTTCCTGTTCTCCCAATTGTTCCAATGTTTGATCTAAAAATGTAAGCAAGAGTTCCATCGTAAGTAGTTATCAGTGTTGGAAGTGAAAATGTAAAAAATACTCAGAAAGAAACAGGCAGTTACACGTACGAAACAAGTTTTGGCCAAATAACACACCTCTGTAACATCTCTCCAAGACAATCACAGTATCATATACTGGAATTAATTTTCATACAGAGTCTGTTTTTGTTATCATATAAATGCACGAAAATAAGAATCGTGTTTTCGTTACCTTATAATGAACCGTTCATATCTCGAGAACGAGACACCATCAACCTAGACCGCAATGTTTCTACAGTAGACAGACTGAACACTGGCTCTAAAAAGGGATTTTTGCATTTTTCCGTGAGTTTTGTGGCCACAGTAGGTTCTCCTACAGTCATGTAAAGGAGGAGTGAGTACGAGGGGTTGCAAATTGTAAGCTTAAAATCCTACACACTGGCAATACATTGCACATGTCCTATCAATGATTAATGAACACTCATGGCTCTGTATATATATAAATACAAAACTAGGTGAATCATGTTGTCATATTATTTATTACTAATGCAATACAAGTTGAATTTAGCGCCGTTGGCACAGGTTGCTGATTTAGAAGATTCTTTTATTTGCTAGAACGTCTCATCATTATGAGACGATCATTTGTCATTAGAAATGCCGATTCAGGCAGTTTGGATAAAATCCAGTCTTTAAAAACAAATTAATCCAACCAAGCCAACTTACATTACTGCGTTTAACTACAAATACATCTGGCCAGCATGATGGAAAAGTCACAGCTAGGATATTGTGGCTTTGAATCCAGCCTGTGCTCGCATGGGATTTTCCTCCAGGTACTCCGGTTTCAACAAATAAAACTTAAACACACACTGACAGTGCACATTATCCATTCAATGTCTGTATGTTGGGATAACATGAATACTCACTGGCTCTGAAGATTTTTGGCAGGAGACTTTTCATTCCCAAAATGTCTGCATCATGAGGGGAAAACACTCACAGAGTGTCTTCTTCCACTCCCTTGGCTTACCGTTGGAGACATAGGCATGCCAAATATTACTCAAAAGTTTCTTGATACAAATCCAATCTCTCTATGTCTTCACCCAACCGGTGATGTGTTGTCATTCCTGGATTTTCAGGCTTCTTATGAGGTGATGCAAAGCTGCAAGCCCTTTGCTGTGTGAAATACAGATGGACAAAGTGAAGGATATGATCAATGGACTGCACTTATATAGCACTTCACACTGATAGCGGGCGCTATCACCCAGGGTGCCAACTGGCTCACCACGGAGACCTTATCATTTACACACACATTCACACACCGATGCTCAGCATCAGGAGCAATTTGGGGTTCAGTTTTTTGCCCAAGGACATTTCAACATGCAGAGTTGAGTAGCCGGGAATCGAACCACCAATCTTCCAATTATTGGACGCTCTATCTCCTACAGCCAGCCCATACACATATATAATATTGCAAGTACATACCCGAGCTGTTACCTTGGAATATTGTGAATCTAATTCCTAGGGGAGGTTTATGTTATCTGCCATCTACCCCAGACACACTTCTACATACATACACCTCAGATCAAACTGAAAACATTTGACACCACTGAATGAATTGACCATAGCCTGTGTCAATATCTGTGTGGGTGCGTGTGAAGAGGAAAAGGGTGCTAATGTAGGTTTAATAAAGACCTGAAGCAAAGTTATTGAAACTAACAACCCCACAGTACATCAAAGAAACTCCCCCAGCCGTTCTGGATGTCATCAGACGCTGCATTTGCCTTTCTGCAAAAAATGAGAGGACAGAGACAGGAGAGGTCATGTTTATAAAAATATTTAAAAAACATTCACTTTCATCTTTTGTTATCTTAGAATGTCTTGTAGTGTAGGCTATTTAGTTATATATTCTTTTTATTTACTTACTTTTCCGTCTCACAATTATCATCTTGCTGTGATGAACATGCCTCTGGAAATAGGATAAGAAGTATCACTGAATTTATATATTATGTTTATAAGTACATGGAACTTAAACATAAATTTTGATGAATTCTAATTAAGGAGACAGGATTAAGGACAGGATAAGCCTTAATTTTCTAGCAGTATAGACAATGTTTATGGAAGAAAGCATTTTGGATGGAAAAACAGGGTGTTCAAGTGAAATAGGTTATATCTGACCATTGAAAGCTAACATGGGGCTGGGCAAGGGACGGACAAAAAATTCCAGTTTACTTATGAATTAAATATGTTTAGTTAGTTTTGTTAGGGAGTAATGTGGATGTAGTCCCTCTCCCATGATCAGAAACACAGACAAGCACACATTGCGATCATAAATGTAAGTTAGACTACTTTATAACTTTTAAATTAATATTTTTAAAGGCAGTAAGAAGCACTGTAACCACTCACCAAAACTGCTACCATTATTACACAAGCAAATAAGCTTTGAGGTTTACATTTCATTATCTGTCAAATTCGTTCGCACTCATCAGTTCTGAACCGTACAATTAGGTTATAGCAACGTTAAAATAAAGTTGTGCCGCAAATTAATTTAACTGATCAACAACCAACTGTAACCTTAGTATCATAACGTTAATGGCATGACAAAGATTTGCTACTTGCAAATATAAGAAGCAAAACCTCCCGACCAAACCACATTCACTAAACATTACGTTTTGCTGGCACAAATCATGCAAAAAAGCTAGTAGTTACAAGGTTGTTACCTTTACCATTAGCTAATTACCTCAATAGTGAGCTAACCTAACAGTTTGACAACATTACAGTAAAAGTGTGGAAGTTGTATGCTGTTAGCAAGTAGCATTGAGGTAGATAGTGCATTATTGCAATTACATGTGCAAAAACATATTGTGGGGGCTTAAATTAAGGTGAAATCATCCCTCTCTCATGGGTGAGTTTAAGCCCCTCCATTCAATCAGCACCTGCCACCTCATGTGTTGTGATGACATCATCACAGTCACGTGATTCCTACCATCCTCCATTTTGTTAGTTTTCCGCCATGACCTGAAGTATCTTCCATATTTGGTAATTTCGGGCTGACACAGCATGATTTTGAGTATGGGTTATCTTGACAGTCTGAACCATCGGTTTGCACTCCCTCTACCACCTGTCGGAGATCTGATATATAGGAGAGACGGTTGGGAGACGGGTCAAGGTTATATAAGTTTTTTTTTCAAATAGTTGAATGAAAGGACGGGGAGAAATGTGCAGGAAGAAAAAAAACTCAAACACACATCCATACACAAACACACACACACACATACACAAACACGCACACATCCATATACACACACACACACACACATCCATACGCATGTTTATACATTTTTTTCAGATATTTGAACCTGTCCCCAATGAGAGGCGGTGGGCTTGCGCAAATAGAGCTTAAAACGGACAGGAATTCAGATCTGATGTAGGAAAAAAGAACCCAATGCCTCATTTTCCACTTCGTTTAACATGGCAAAGGCAGTGAGAGAAATCGACTGTAACGTGGTCCCAGACACAAGCGTGGAAGACAGCGAAGCATTGAAGGCGTGAAGAGAGAGAATGAGCGAGGAAGTGAAGCATCGGAGCGAGAGGGCCTTACAACGGGAGAGAGTGTTGAAGCTGTCTCAGAGAATGACATGCTCTCTTTCATCAATCAGCCGATCGCCTATGACAATTATTGAACATTCTGACAAAGTGTTGGACCCCCCTCGCAAGAGTATGAGGTACCTGTGTCGAATCCAGCTACCTCCAGCGGGAGAATTGGTAGGGGAGTGATCTCTGAGACCTTATGGACTGTCGGCTAATTGGGGCTACGTCTTCCGATATGAAATGGGAGAGCTTTGTCTCTACCAACAGGATGAGAGCGAGGAATTGGCGCCTCTGTCCTCCCTGGCTACCTTGACTTCCACCGACTGGGAGATGTTGATGCTCCTGACGAAGCATTTTCTCAGAGAGGAAAACCTAAACCACTGATCATGAAGAGAAGGAGAAAGAAAGTGATTCCACCAATTGTGTGAAAGCACGGACTTACCCTGCCAAGCTGATGACTGATTAGAGCACGATCACGACCCCTCTCAGTACTGTATGGTTATCCAAACCCACCATCTGCGGTTGTTGGTATATAACTGTGCCAGCTTCCGCAAGTCAGGGGAGAATTAAATGGTCTTCATCTTGGACTCCTTCAATTCGGAATGCGGTGTGTTTCGGAAGTTGATTTCCCTACCAATCAACCATTGACTTGGCTGGATGTGATGGGAGAAATGGGGGATAAAATCAAGGCCCTTTTCGTCCGTTGCCGTTAATGGACAGACACTCTGGAGATATGAAGAACTCTGACTTTCTAGACCACCCCCCCTTACCCAGCCCTCGACCACCACCCCATCCGCTACATCACTGGTTCCCAAACTTTTCACAGTCCCGTACCCCTTCAGACATTTGACCCCCAGTCAGGTACCCCCTACCCCCGCACACTTAAAAAAAAAAGTTCGTGTCTGTAAGACCCCCCACCCCCACCCCCACCCAAAACACACACACACACACACACACACAAACACACACAGCATGCATCAAATAAATCTCTTACACTGAATTTTTTTCTCACCAAATTGATCTATTTATTAATGAATTAACAGTATTTTCAGTGAGCAACACCAGTTCACTTTTTAAAAAATAAATCTACCAAACATGTCTAGAATGAACATATTAGTCAAATAACATATTCAGTATTGAATACACTTGAAACTGTGAAATACAAACTCAGCATAGCTTTAAAGAGATGGGTGTGCGTGAGAAGATACACATAACTCTGGAATGTTTGGCTGAATTTGAAAAAGTCTCATTCTCCACACAAAGTCTTGCTCTGTATTTTTGTTTTAATATTTGTCAGAGCTGAGAATCCACTTTCACACAAGTAAGTGGTGGCAAAGGGCATTAAAATCTGGACGGCGCGTTTGGCCAGCGCAGGCTGTTTTTTGTGAAGTCCAATCCAGAAATCTGGCAGTGGCTTCTTATTAAATTCCATTTTCAGGGATCCATCTGTTACAATGTGAATGAGGCTCTCCTGTTCAGATGTTGATAAACAGCAGGCACAGCTGTAAATGGTTGACGTATCCAACTGTCTGACCCGTCAGTTTCGGGGAAATACCTGCGCATCTGTGCGGCCAGCTCACAGAGGTGCGCGGTTATGTCTTGTTTGTCAAACAGAGTTCATTTACGCACAAAAAGTCATGCAACGATGGAAGGACCTCTGTTTTGTTGTTGTCCATGCAGTTTAACCAGAGGTTCAACTTCTGTATCATGGCCTCAACTTTATCTTGCACATTGAATATGGTGGTGGAAACGCCCTGTTAATCGAGATTGAAAATATCCTCTGCAGTTGTCCTTGTTTCCAGAGGTTTACAGAAGAGCATGTCCTCCTTAATTGTCCCTTCATGAATGTACTGCACATGAGCCAGGCCGGCTACATCTGTTGACTCATCCAGCTGTATTGTGTAAAATTCACTGGCTTGTATGCGATGTAGTACCTGTTTTAACATCCTCAGCCATCCTCAGCGCAACAGTGAAGGTTTCATTGAGTTCTGAGACTGTAATTTTCCACATAAAACACATTATTGCCAAGTAAATCCACCAGTACTTATAGAAGTGAACCCCAAAGCAATGTAGCTCTCATCGTATTTGCGCCTTTTTGATGAGGTTCTTTCTCTTTCTGAGGCTACATGCTTTCCAGCATCAGGGCGCTCTTCATCAAACTCTTCCTCGCTGTCCAATGGCTATGCAAGCAGCTTGGCCAGCCACAAGTGCACCGCTACTAGCATCCTGGTCCAAGGTAGACATTGAGGTTGACGAATCACCTGGAGTGTTGTCGCTGGCAGCTGCATCTTCAACTGTTGGTTGAAGATGCAGACTGGTTGAACTGTTGAACTGTTGAACTGTTGGTTGAACTGACTGGTGGTAGCAGTTGATGTCTCTCTGGAAGGGCATTTCTTTTTTAACCACTTATCCATTTTCGGGGGTTAGCCAGGCGACGGAATGAGACGGTAACTCTACACAGACACAGCCACAAGTGTCAATCAATCAGCGAGAGTCTCGCACATCTATTTTGGTAGTGCAATTAATTTGCTGAACACTAGAGGTCAGCTTTTACATATGTGTAATTGTAGGCAATGCGAGAAGGCACCTCAGACTGTACCCCCTACGTCAATTTGCATACCCCTGGGGGTATGCGTAACCCAGTTTGGGCACGACATCTCCCTGCAATCAGAATATAAAGACCTATAGTTTCTGCAGAGAAAACCAAAGAAAAGAGAAGAAATATGCAAACACCCAAGCAGATTGCTTTGGGCACGCCCAGAGTTGTTGGATATTTTTGCAGAAGGGATGTAAAGTGCATTATAAATTAAATGTATTATTATTTTTATTATTATTATTAATCAATTGACCTTGTCGCAATATTCCTGGGTCTGTGTAATGCGTTTAGCGCGCAATACCACTTTTTTTAGCTGTTCTATTTTGTAGCCGTAACTCTTGTGACCTGTGGCTATAAACTTCTCAATGGTGTCGCCCCCTAGCTCATCTGTCAACCCACCTAAGTAATGACCCAACACTAGGGGAGGTTCTCCATCTTACACCACGTATATCAGACTGTCAGTGGTGGTGTAGAAGACGTTTTCTTGCACCCGTTCCAGATAGCCGTATAGATTAAGACGCGCGCAGGGCGTGGTGAATGCGGCTATAAAGACGTTGATGGTCTTATTCGGGAGCAGTTTGCCACATTCGTTGTTGAAATGCCACTGTATCATAGCAGTTGTATCATTGAGGAAGCAGAAGTAACTGATGTTATATTTTCCTGAAAATGCGAATTTGAAAAATTCTTCAGGCTCAGAGACCAGAGTGGTCTTGTTCAGATTGCATCACTGTGCAAATTTTCCCCAGAAGCTGTTGAGAAATAGTTTTGCTTCTTGCCTCTTAGCAGTGTTCAACTCAATTTTCTCAGCGTCTGACAGAATTCTCTGATTGACCCGATAATAACGGATTTGCTTCTCCCTGCTCTTCTGATCCGTTGCTTCAGCGGGGTAACCCGTAGCCTCCTGCTTCCCTTTGAGAAACGGAAGCAGGAGTCGACGAAAACACTTTCGCTGCTTAGATCGAAATGCCAAACTTCTGTGATTTTACCGACTGTAAACCCCAGCTCCAGGGCCTTGTTAAATTCAAGGCTGACTCATACCCCCTTCAGTGCTCTGGCATCGTCATCGTGCATACAGGGAATTCGTTGATTATTGATTTCGGCGCAGTTGCGGCAGAGGGTAAACACCAATTTACCGTGGGTCGTTTTGTACGGTAACAGGGGGATATAGAAGCCGCGCTATGGGTATACAACTGCTTTGATCAAGCCAAAGTACTTTTTGGGTTTTGTCGAAATCTTTGTAGACGATGGTTGGTTGACCCAGCGGATAGGGACATTTGCAATTGACAAACGGATACAGCGAAGTGACTACACAATACACTCTTTCGTCCACTGCCGCTATATACCTCAACCGCAAAGCAGTGGTTCTACCTCCATAAAGCGCGTCGTGGGGTGAGAGAGGTTCCGGGAGATCGAGTTCCTTGAGAGAACTTTTCAGCTCCGGGTGAGATTTTTTCATCTCCCTCCATTGATGTTCTCTCATGACAATCAGGCGCAGACATCAAACATATTTTAACATCTGTAATTTTTGCTGTGTAGCAGCTTGTAGCTCCTCGAAGGGGGTCTTTGTCAACGGGGAGGTGTCGTGGGGCGGAAAGCACTGCGGACAACCGTGATAGAAACATCTGGGAAACTCCCGAGCTATCTTGATACCATCCATCTCTGCAAAGCTACCCACAAAAAAGCATCTAAACTGTCTCTCCTACTTGTTTAGTGTGTGCTGGAATAAAAACCCCTCTTACGCGATTCCCACTCTAACCACTGGATAGAAGTGTTTGAGTCATTTTTGCATTGATGTCTGTAGTCCTCAGATGGTCGTATGCCGAGCGTATTAGGGTGCAGGAAATTGGTGAGAAACACCTTCATACAGGCCGAGGCTATAGTGACGCTGCTGAACGTCATTTTTACAGTAGCGCAGAGCTAGGTACCAGTTGTCAAACTCTCCCTGTTCACTCAAGGTCATGTGTTCTACTCTGTAGTCTTGTGGCGGCGGAAACGGCCCTGTGTAGTCCAGATGTTCCTCCAAGCTGAAATGGTGAGGGAAATATCCCTTGCTTTGATTGTTGAACCCGCAAGAGCTCGCAGAATTGTGCTGAGATGCATGGTGAGGAATTATAACGAGTCGATGAATTTCAGCATTATGGAAAAACAGCGCTCTGCTACCTTGCGTGATGAGAGTAGGTTTTAAACCCAGCTCGATCATGGTGTTGAGAATCAAGTAACCGTCAAATCCTCTCGCGTTATGTGCTATAAAAGTAGACTGTTTTTAGAGAGGTCTCCTGTAACGAAGGAAAAAGTCTTTGACGCAATCGTTGCCGTAAGACGCCCACACTTTGCCTTTCAGTGTTTTTGTAAAAACTAAAAAGGGGATGTGTAGGTTTTTGTCCTTATCGACGTATGTCTTAAAATCGTAAAAAATCTATTTCTCTGTGTGTTTTGTGGCTACGGGCAGAGAACGCATGTAACATAGGTGCGGATGTTTATTATCAAGTAACTCCTCATTGCATATTTTGCATTTGTGCTGCAGGCATTTTTGACGTTGATTTGTCCCACTTGTAGTACAGTTATTTGGTAAAGCGTTATGGTGAGGGAGAGTCTCTGCACTAAAGACACGGAGCTGTTAAATGTTTCACTACGTCCCCATTATTTGCCGCGGGAATTCCTGCTGCTATTTGTTACGATGGTTTACACTCAACTAAAAGCGGATAAGAGCGACGCAGCGGAGAACATCCTGCATTTGCCACAGAAACTCCAGTATCCGTCTCCCGATGCCCCGATCATTATCTTTGGTGACTTTGACAACTGTACTTTGGCTAAGTCTTTAGGGAACTTTTATCAGTACGTCACATGCCCGACAAGACATAATAAAACCTTGTACCGCTGTTTTGGCTCAGTCAAGGGAGCTTATAAATCCATACCACTGCCCCCCCTGAGCCCAGCTGACCACAACTGCGTGCACCTCCTTCCGGTGTACCACACTGCTCTGCAGAGGGGAAAAGTGATCACTCAGCAGGTGAGGAACTGGACTGCGGATTCCTCGTTGACTCTTCAGGGATGCATGGACTCTACTGACTGGAAGGTGTTTATTGACTCTAGCAATGATATTTTTGAACTCACAGATGTTGTTAGCTCCTGGGTGTCCTATTGTGAGGACATAGTGATCCCAGTTAAAACTGTAAAGATTTATCCCAAAAGTAAGCTCTGGGTTAGTAAGTCTCTTAAGATTTGATTAAACAAAAAGAAGCAGGCTTTCAAACAGGGTGACCACTCTGAGCTTAGGAGACTTCAAAAAGGAATGAAATTAGGAGAGCTAAACAGATGCATAAAGATAAACTAGAGCAGGCCTGGCCAACCCGAGCCACATGTGGCTATTTGCCTGGTTTCATGCGGCTCTTAAGTTCATACCAAATTTTGTGATTTTCTTTTATGTGTATGTGATTGCGTGTTCGCAAACACGTTTGGTGTGGACGCAACATAAAACTGCCCGCTCAGCTTGGTGGAAGGAAAAACCTTATTGTTGAGAAAACTCTTCAACTTTTTGTCAAGTTCGCTCTGAAATGGCAGGTAAAAAATGCACAGCAAAACGAAAATCTGAAGATGAACACAGGACGTTTTTAACAGAGTGGGAGAGTTTATATTTTTTTGTTGAAAGTAATGACAAGCCATTCTGCTTATATGCCAGGCGTCATTGGCGCATTTCAAGGCTTCAAATCTTCAGCGCCACTTCAGCTCCCTCCATGCTAACATTGACCAGGGGACTGAACTTCCCAAGCACAACTTAATCACTTTGAAAAGTCAACAGGGAGCAACTTGTGTCTAAATCACTGAATTTAGATCCTGAAGCCTGTGATAGAAATTGTCAACTACATCCGCACACATGCGCTTAACCACAGGCAAGTCAAGAATCTCATTGTTGAGCTGGAACAAGGGCTTCCAGGTGACCTGTCGTGCACTGCACTGTGAGGTGGCTGTCAAAAGGCAAGGTACTTTCTCGGTTCTTTGACCTTTTGGATGCCGTGAAACTGTTCATGGAAGAGAAGGACAAGGACTATCCCGAGCTCTCGGACCCCAAGTGGATTATGGATCTGGCCTTTTTGGTCAACATGCTGTATAACTTGGACAGACTGACATGACCCTGCAGGGTAAGTTAAAAATGTTGCCTGACCCGGTGTAAAGTGTGTTTGTGTTTGTCAACAAACTGAAGCTGTTCAAGACGCATATTCAAAAGGGAGATTATAATAATAATGATAATAATAATACATTTAATTTATAATGCACTTTACATTTAGATCAAATCTCAAAGTGCTACAAAGAAAAAGCAGATAAAAACATCAATAAAAAAATAAAATAATAACTATCTAAAAACCTGACCAAAAAGCAACAATGTTAATTAAAGTTATAGGTTCTGCTAAAAAGGAAAGTTTTAAGTCCTTTTTTTAAATTAAATGCATTCCACAGACGAGGGGCAGCAGAACAGAATCACCCTATGACCCATGGTGCTGAGCTTAGTCCGGGGAAGGAGGAGGCGGTATGAGTGGGTAGAACGGAGGGATCGTGTTGAGTACAGTGGGGTAAGTACTTCTTTTAGGTAGGGGGGTGCATTACCATGGATGCACTGGTGAGTGAGGAGAGAGATCTTATAATCAATCCTGGTGGAGATGGGAAGCCAATGAAGGGAAGTCTGGAGGAGACGAACGTGTGGACCAGCTTTTCAGCATCACTCAAGGTGAGTGAAGAACGGAGTTTGGAAATATTTCTGAGATGGTGAAAGGAGATCTTGCAGATGTGTTTGATGTGGGAATCAAAAGTGAGTTGAGGGTCAAATCTTACGCCGAGGTTGGTGACTGATGAAGAGAAGGGAATGTCGTGACCAGAGAAGGTAATGCTGGTTATGGAGGAAGACTGGGTCAGATGTGGGGTGCCAATTAAAATTGCTTCGGTTTTGGAGCTGTTCAACGGGAGAAAGTTGTTTAAAGATTTAGCGCATTATCCAGCTCTGCTAAAAGCCAGCGGGCAGGTCACCAGCGCCGCCCTAAATAAGCAAAGGTTCAGATATGCAACATTGGTTGAAAACCTACACAAAAGCTTTGTGACCTGGTTCCGTCATCTACATCTGAAAAGACCACAGATTACATTTCTCATCGGCCCGTTTAATGCAGAGACGGACTGTTTGAAAGCCCCGTTAGTCACAGATGAGTCGGCGGCGAAGTTGGAGATTATCGATCTTCGTGAGGAGGACCAACTGAAACCTGCTTTAAGGGAAGGGACCATTGAGTTCTGGAAAACTGTGCCAATGGAAAAGTACCCCGATGTCAAACGGGTTGCGCTCAAGATATTGTCAATGTTTGGTCAACATATGTCTGCGAGTCTGTTTACCCTGAACACTGATTTGAAGAGGATTGTTTAGGGCAAGGAATGCCATAAGTCCCACTAAGGAACATGCATAGTAAGAGAAAAACGCTATTGTAAATTGTTATATTTTTGTTTGTGGACTTGGTTGAACTGAGAGTTTGTGTGTGTCAGACAGTTCACACAATGTTCATTGTTGAAAATGACTCGCCTGTGGTCTTAGTACTGTAGGAGTCCAGTTCTGTCATTGTCATGTGGGTGTGTGACATTTACAGTAAATCTGGCTGAGCAGAGGTCTGTGTGTGTGTGAGAGAGTGAGAGGAAGGGATGGGGGGATATTCATATTCATTCGTGTTCCCGTGTGTACGATGTGGCTCTTTGCAGTAACACAGTAAAAAATTTGGCTCTTAGTTTCTGACTGGTTGGCCACCCCTGAACTAGAGGATAAACTTGGAAGCAATAATCTTGGCTCAGTCTGGGATCTGATGAAAGCAATGAATGGTCTGCAAGATCATCATAGAAAAAAGGTAGTATTAGATGTTTTTTTCTGGCTGAAGAGCTCAATCGGTTTTATATCAGGTTTGATAAAATACTACTATTAAATTTTAAATACCTGGAGTGTTTTTGACTCAATGTAGCCTTAATTTTGAGCTACAAGCCAACTCATTTCCTACCGAAAGGTCCAAAGTGGCATTCATGATCTCACACCTCTCGGGACACGCAGCGGTTTGGGCGAAGGCAGAGTGGGCTCGGAATTCCCAGGTGTGCCAGTCGCTGCAGGATTATACTGACACTCTAAGTAAGATTTTTGAGCACTCTGTTCCTGGTCCGGAAAACGCAAGGGCTCTGGCCGGTTAGCGTCTTCCGGACGGGAAGACAGTGCCGCCTTCTGAAGGGACGCTGCCTTTACTGTGCTAAACTGGGTCACTTCTTAGCCCGCTGCCCATTGAAGGACAAGGGGCCTCCAGGGATGAAGAGACTGGTGAGTCGGAATATATCTTCTGAATTGTCACAATCTTTAACTCCGGTTCAGATAATTGTGTCCGCCAATTTTCAAATCAGGCTTTAGCGGATTCTGGAGCCGACAAGAGCTTCATGGACTGGAGTTTAGCAAAAGGATGGTAGGTTCCTATGCCAGATTACTCATCGCACGCAGCGACTCAATCTCTTGGTAGCAGGTAATCACAGAGAAGACATGTTTCCACCTCATTGACTCTCCTACTCATGACATCATTCTCGGGTTACCATGGTTAAGGACACATAATCTCAAAATTGACTGCAGGAACTGCTTAATATCTTGCTGTAGACCACCTATCTCCCAGCTCTGTCATCCCTTTTCTCAGGTCACCATGGCTGAGAACCTCCCAGCCAGCATGGTCGGGGGCCGCAGTCACCCCATCTCCAGAGCCAACTGACCCTAGCCTGCTTAAGATCCCGTCGTGTTACTGGGACCTGGAAGAGGTATTCAGCAAGACAAAAGCCACCTTGTTACCACCTCACCGGACCTATGATTCCTGTATCCAGGAGGTCATCCTGCCAGGAACCTCACCCCCAAAGGATAGGCTATACTCTCTCTCAGCCCCGGAGAGGGAGGCCATGCAGACCTACATTACTGATTACCTCTCAGCAGGGATCATTCGACCATCCTCATCACCTGCCGGGGCAGGTTTTTTCTTTGTCTCCAACAAGGACAAGACCCTGCGTCCCTGCATTGATTTCAGAGAATTAAACAACATCACCATTAAGAACAGGTACCCCCTTCCATTACTATTGTCTACGTTTGAGTTATTAAAGGGTGCCAAGATCTTTACCAAGCTAGACCTTAAAAATGCTCATCACCTTGTAAGAATAAGGCAGGGGGAAAAATGGAAGACTGCTTTTAACATGCCTACAGGCCACTATGAGTATTTGGTCATGCCTTTTGAACTTTCGAATGCCCCAGCTGTGTTTCAAGCCCTTGTCAATGAGAGAGGATCCATGTTGAACATGTCCGCCAGTTGTCTAGCGCCTTCTCCACCATCAGTTGTTTGTCATGGTAGAGAAGTGCGAGTTCCATGCAACTTCCATCTCGTTCCTTAGATTTAAGGTAACAAGGTGCAGATGGACCCATCTAAGGTCATTGCGGTGGTCAATTGGCCCCAGCCCACCAGCCCTAAGCTGGTGCAGCATTTTCTGGGTTTTGCAAATTTTAATAGACGTTTGATCCGCAACTACAGCACGGTCGCCCCTCCCGTGCATGCCTTAACTTCCCCTCATGTAAAGTTTCAGTGGACTTCTCAAACTGAGCAGGCGTTTCAGGGCCTTAGACAGAGTTTACCTCAGCTCCCATTCTCACAATCCCATATCCAATCTTGCAGTTCGTGGTGGATGTGGATGCATCCGACTTAGGAGCCATATCCTGTCCCAATGGTCACCAGAGGACGGAAAGCTTAATCCCTGTGCCTAGCTTTCACGTAAGAAGAGAGGAATTATGACGTTGGGGACCGAGAGTTGCTGGCATAAAGACGGCCCTGGAGGACTGGCGCCATTGGCTGGAGGGATCAGAGCAACCATTCCTAGTCTGGACGGATCACAAGAATCTGCAATACATCCGTGCAGCTAAGCGGCTCAACGCCAGGCAGGCCAGGTGGGCCTTGTTTTTCAATAGATTCAACTTTGTTATCTCATTCCATCCAGGATCCAAGAAAATTAAACCTGATGCTCTCTCTCGGCTATATGACCCTGATCCAGTTTCTAGGATCCCCTCGCCCATGTACCACCGTCATGCATCATCGGGGCAGTAACATGGGGCATAGAGGGGATGTTGAGAGAGGCAGATAGGAATATTCCAGTGCCGGAGGGTTGAGTGCTGCTGAGCTTATGTTACTCTGTGTTTCTCTCTTTTAAGTCAACGCACTATACACTATGCTGCAAAACAAGTTGCCCTTCTGGGACAAATAATCCCCCCCCAAAAAAAACATCAGCATCATAATCATCCAGTCTGAGATGGTTGAGGTCGCTTCTCCTCCCACATCAGGTTGAACGCGGGGTGAATGACGGTCCGATGAATACAATCCTTTTTAGTATAAGGTTCCCAGGGTGATCTGCATCTGATGATGTGGAGGGATCACTGCTGATGAAGGGTGCCTCAGCTTCTGACCCTTTATCTGCTACTTCTGAATCAGTTTTAGGATAGGGTCAGTAGGGCTGGGAGATGGTTGAGCGTTTTCGGCTTCCTTCACCCCCTCTTTTTCACCGACGTTGTCTTCCCCCCTCCTTCCCACCTTCCTCCTGCACTGCTTCACCCTCTCATCAGATGAGATCAGTAAAGTGAAAAATCACTTTTAACTCATTTTATCATTTTATCAACAGAAATATTATTTTCATATTTTATAAAACATAAAGAAGATAACGCATTGACTTTGCTAACATTTTGTGGGGATCCCCATCTCATACTCTCCCTCATTTACATATCGTCAAATGGCACCCCCCCCAAAAAAATTAGAAGATGGCTGACTTTCAACAGAACATGAATAGATCCACTAACAGACTGTGTAGGTGTCTCTGGTTCGAGTGCCGGATACAGATTTCTATAGTGCCGGCCACTATATTTTATATTGAGCTTTCGAATTATCAGTAGTTTATGTTGATTAGACACCTTCGAATACAATGCTGTTTTGTTCAGCGGTAAAATCCCACTCTCCCTGTTGGTCAACGGGGTGTCGAGTGCATTTCCGTCGGAAGAGTGAGTGATATTTTCGAGTTTAATTGGGCAGTATGATGATATGAGTGCTAAAACAGTCGAGACATCACATACTCAAGGCCATGCTTTGTCTCCCCTCCGAGAATCTGACACCTCTAACATATGAGAAAGGGTGTGAGAAAGATGTGTGTGTGTCTTGTTGAATCAGAAGAATGAGCAGGTACTATGTGTGTCTGTGTGTGTGTTTGTGTGTGTATGGATGTGAAGTGTGTGGTGAACGAATGTGTCAAAGATGTGTATGTGTGTCTGAGTTAGGACGGAAGAATGAACAGTTTTTGTGTGTGTATAGGTACATCTGTGGTGAACAAGTGGGAGAAAGATGTGTGTGTGTGTGCGTGTGTATAGATGTTAGGTGTATGTATGTATTTTTCTACCTGCCCATTTCTCCCCGTCATCTCATTCAAATATTTGAAAAAAAAAGTTTACAACCTTGACCCGTCTCGCAACCGTCTCTCCTATATATCAGCTCCCCGACAGGTGGAAGGGGGAGTACTTACCGCCGGTTCAGACTGTCAAGATAACCCATACTCAAGGTCATGCTGTGTCTGCCCGAAATGACCAAATACAAAAGAAACTTCTGTGCATGGCAGGAAACTAACAAAATGGGGGATGGTAGGAATAACATGACTTTAATGAGTTCTTCGCAATACATGACGTGGCAGGAGCTGATTGGATGAGGGAGAGGATATTAAACTCACCCATGAGAGAGGGTCCCCTCCCACTTCCTCATTGAGGTGGGACTTCCAATGACTTGGCCGATCCGGTGAATGTGACGTCACTTCCGCTTGATGACGTGACAGCTTCTGATTGGGGGAGTGACAGGTTTGACGAAAGGTGTACCATATACTAGTTAAACCATATGCCCTATGAGTAATTTGTGGGAAGTTTAATTTTGTTATAATGTGTGCATTTCTCATTTCAGTTCGACTCTTTCTGTTAAGCACTTTGGAACAACTATGTTGTTTGTAAAGCATTATATAGACAAAGGTTACTTGTCTTGACTTGATTTAAGTAAATAAAATATCAAAAGGATCAAATTTTTTACTTTCATGTCCAGAATCAGGAAATCATATTGATTTTCATTTTCATTTGCTTATAAGTACATTAAAGGCCTATACCAGTTGAACATCAACCAATGAATAGAAATTAGTTTAACTCTACATTGGAATTTATTAATGTCAACGCAGTTTTAACTTTAATTGTACTATGGTTATTGTTTTTTAAGCGTCATGCCATTTCAAGTTTTACTCGTCAACAAGCAGACCGACTGAATTTGAAAGTGCCCTGATTTCCCCCTCCCCATGGCTCTGCTATAGAGCACGCTGTCTGCAGAGGGAGCATAACCAAGGTATTTCCTTCGACAGTCTAACGTTTTCCCCCAATGTTTTCACACTCTTTGGTACTTCCCATAGTGGTGAAGAAGTTAAGAAATAAGTCTAACTACAGTGCATATAAGAATATCAATTTTTAAGGACGGTGGCCTCATAAAGCTAGCTCGCTAGCTAAGTAAAATAGCTTATGCATCAGCACATTTGACCATGTGCATGAAGTGCAGCAGCATAAAAATTAACGTAAAAGTTTGTGGTTTTCATCACGCAATAATTAGACATTTCTTGTGAGAAATTGCTGGATGCATTTCACGAACTTAAATTTGCATGAGCTGTGTTTTTCCCGCTGGTTACAAGTTAATTTAATACAGCGGGCCACTCTTCAGAACCCATCTTGCCTTCTAGGCACAAGAAAGTAGGTCAACCGCAGCCTTTTGTATGTCATATCTACACATGAGACTTTAGCCTGTGGCTGTTTGTGAATGTGTGTACAGTGAAGTTTCGTTTACACAGTATGGAATTTAGAGAGCAGTCATTACTTACAGAGAGAGTGTAGTTATTCCTTGCAGAGTTAGCATGTATTACCTAGTTATATTATTATTTACTGAATTCTTAGGCCTATTCTAGTTTGTAATGTATGTTTGTGCTGTGTAGAGTTGTCTAGAGCATTTCCAACAGTGGACTAGTTATGGCATATGTGACAAAGTTTACATTCCGCTCATGTGGTATCTCTCTGAAAAGTATTAAAATCTATGTTGATCATTGGATTCTACATAGACATGAGTCAAATAGCTACTTTCCATGTTGCTTTTCAGACTGCAAACGGAAATTCACTAAGTACACTGCCTTAAAAGCTCATGTCTATCGTTCCCACAACAGCCCTGTCTCACAGTTGGAAGACACTCAAAGGTCATTTCTATGTGATGAGTTTAATATTGAGAAGCAATGCATAGATCTGAGAGATCTTGTTGCATACCTAAAGGAACATTTGAGTAAGCATGAGTTGGTACATTGCCCATTTAGCATTTGTAACAAGGCGTTTAAAGTCAAGTCATCATTTGCATCCCATGTTTCAAGAACACAAAAACATGAAACTGATGTAAGCACTAGATTCTCATCCGCTGAGCCATCTGTGGCTTCTCAGATTGAGCTCAATTAAACTGTAACTGGAATGGACCAAAGTAAAAATCCAACAGACTTTAAATCCTTTGGTTAGGACACAGTGTTTTCGAGAATGTTGTCAGACCTAGGATAGCTTGAGGAAAATGGACTTGTGAACAATTCTGGTCAGGTGGTTCGAGCAACAATAATATCTGTTGTCTGTGACAATTTGGGGTCACATTGCATTGGTGGCTACACACAGAATTTCAGCACTTCCAAGTACTTGTGCAGGTTTTGTGTGGTTCAAAGAGACCAACTTGAGAGTGTGAGTCAGAGCTTTCCTGATTCACAATGTTATTCTTACTCTGTAACATGCTCTGCTGCTGTAACATTGCAATTTCCCCATTGTGGGACTAATAAAGGCTATCTATCTATCTATCTATCTGTACGAACAGTTGATAACTACAAAGAAGCAGTGCAGTTAATGCAAGAGAGTGACTGGATTATATTGTGACTCCGTCTTTAACGCTCTGAAATATTTCCATGTATGCCAGCCGGGTCTTCCTCCATGCATTGGACATGACTTGATTGAGGGAGTTGTAGCTTATGACTTAGCTATTTACTTGCGCTACTTCATAAAGGTTAAGCATTGGCTCATATACACTCAGTTAAATAGGCGAATCACACAATTTGCCTACAAGGACCCAGATTCCAACTCAACTCCCTGTCAGGTGAGTGAAAACACTAACACAAGAGATGGCCAAGCAGCTGAGAACTGGTGTCACCTTTGACTCCTGCCTGTCATTATTGGTGACAGAGTTGATCCTCATGACCCAGTGTGGCAACTAGTGATCGCTTTGAAAAAACCTATGGAACTAGTTTGTGCACCCAAGATCACCACTTCCCAGGTAGCTTACCTCAACATTGTTGTGGTTGAATATCTGGAAACAAGAAAAATAGTATTTCCTTCTGATCATCTAAAACCCAAGCTTCACTATGTTCTCCATTACACATCATTGATCCTCATACTCGGCCTCATAATAGGGCTTTGGGCTTTGGACGTTTTGGATGTTTGAGAGTAAACACTCACACTTCAAGAGGTGTGTGAGGAGGATACAAAACTTTATGAATATAAGCCAGGCCCTCGCAAACCAGCACCAACTCCTCCAAACAACCCTCAGCACAAACTCCTTTTTTGCACCAGGGCTGAATTAAAAAAACGCGACTCCATATCATGCACACCTGTAGAGTGATGCAGTGTGCAATGCAGTTGAGGTACACATGTTTACAGAAGCGGATTCTGTGTCCACAGATGTAGACTTTAAGGGCACCTTTTACAAAAAGTGATCTTTTTATCTGCCTAAAACTTAATTCTGATGATTCGATCAAGTTCGGTCAGACTGAGCTTGTTTTGATAATAGTTGACAAAAATGTGTGCTTTCTGGTGAGACCGCACACTTCATTGTATTTGCCAGAGTATGGACTCTATGAAGTCAAACTGAGAATATGCACTGCATAAATGTAGAAGACTGCCTGGTTTTCTACACATTGCCTCTGTACAGTCTCAATGGATGTAAAGTCATATCTCTTAAGCGCTCTGTTGTTGATCAGTACGGGTGTAAACACTAATTCATTTTTTGTCTCCTTTTGCAGTCATGGATGGATGGTCGAGGGATTTAAGCTCATCCCTAAGTTCTGTCTTCAGCCAAGAGGATTCTATACAGCAAGTAGTGGAGGTGATTAAAAACCTTGGAGTCTGATCAGCTGAGGACCTGAAGTATGTGGAAGCAGATGACCTTGCAGCAGTCCTTAAGCCAATAGAAATCAGAAAAGTTAAGGCCTGCATTAAACATAAGTAAAATAATACCCGGGAAGAGCTGATAAATATTCAGTTTCATATAAAGTACTGCAGCATGTGTAACAAGTTTCTGCTTTAGTTCTGTAGTTTTCTGTAGTTTCTGTAGTTTAGTTTTTATGTCTTAATGTTTTTCCAAGGGGATTCAAACCAACTAGTTGGGAGATGTAATTTCAAGCAGCTATCTGCTTCAGCAAGTCCCCCGGATTAAGAGTTTCTGAGTTGAAGTGGACTTCTCAGTTATTTTCTTCAGCTCAGAGTTGGTTTACATTGTTAAAGTGTCTTTTGGTCAGCCCGTGTCTGTAACTGCTAGAGTTGGCTGCTCCATTCTGCTAATTTCAAAGATGCTCTGAACTGCTCTTGACCGGCGTTGTGGAAAGCATTCATCGCGCAAAGGTTATTGTTTAATCATTATGCACCCAAAAGCTGCATTTTGTGAAGATGAATTTACAAGAGCGTGTGCATACTAACCTACTAGCAGAGCCTGTTTAGAGCATCTAGCACTTATTTACGCGCTGTAAACTGCCGGTTGTTGTATTGCCCCCGTAGTTGTGTAACCCTTTTTTCACTACTTTAACATTACATATACCAGAAATTTCATCAAAGGCAGTGGCAGCCAGATATACAAAGGCTTTGAGTATGATAAAACTCCCATTCCTCTCCAAATTACTGGAAAAAGTAGTTGCTGCCCACCAACAGGACCACCTCAAATACAACAACCTCTTTGAAACCTTTCAGTCTGGTTTCTGCTCTGCCCACAGCACAGAAACAGCTCTGCTTAGAGTCACAAATGACCTACGGATGGCAGCAGATGCTGGGTCACCTTCCTTCCTGATTCTCCTTGATTTGTCTGCTGCCTTCGACACAGTTGACCATGGAATACTCCTACACTGCCTACATCACACCATTGGACTCACTGCCACCTCCCTAAACTGGTTTCAATCCTACTTCAGCGACAGAACAGAATACATTTCCATTGGAAGTTCAAGGTCCCGGACACACACCGTCATTTTTGGGGTCCCCCAGGGATCATTCCTTGGCCCCATTCACTTCATACTATACATGCTCCCCCTTGGCCGTGTCATCAGTGGATATAGACTCTCATTCCATTGCTACGCTGATGACTCGCAAATCTACGTAAAAACTGACACATGTTCCGCCGCAGCCTCTCCATCCTTATCGTCATCATCATCTCCCCTGTCAACTCTCCGTGCTTGTCTGGAGGAGATGGTGTGGATGAAACACAACTTTCTCCAGTTGAACAGCTCCAAAACCGAAGCAATTTTAATTGGCACCCCACATCAGACCCAGTCTTCCTCCATAACCAGTATTTCCTTCTCTGGTCACGACATTCCCCTCTCGTCATCAGTCACCAACCTCAGCGTAAGATTTGACCCTCAACTCACTTTTGAATCCCACATCAAACACATCTGCCAGATCTCCTTTCATCATCTCAGAAATATTTCCAAACTCCGTTCTTCACTCACCTTGAGTGATGCTGAAAAGCTGGTCCACGCGTTTGTCTCCTCCAGACTGGATTACTGTAACTCACTTCTCCTCGGGATCCCTGATAAACGTCTTCAAAAACTACAGTATGTTCAAAACAGTGCTGCAAGGATCCTGATGAGAGTGCGTAAACACGAACACATCACCCCTGTTCTTCATTCCCTTCATTGGCTTATCATCTCCAATAGGATTAATTATAAGATCTCTCTCCTCACTCACCAGTGCATCCATGGTAACGCACCCCCCTACCTAAAAGAACTACTCCCCCCACTGACCTCAACACGATCCCTCCGTTCTACCCACTCATACCGCCTCCTCCTTCCCCGGACTAAGCTCAGCACCATGGGTGATCGGGCATTCTGTTCTGCTGCCCCTCGTCTGTGGAATGCCCTCCCTGACCATCTGAGGGCTCAACAGACGACTGACACATTTAACTAAGGACTTAAAACTTTCCTTTTTAGCAGAACCTATAACTTTAATTAACATTGCTTCTTTTTGGTCAGGCTTTTATAAAGTCCATTAAAAATAATTTTTTTATTGATGCTTTTATCTGCTTTTACTTTGTAGCACTTTGAGATTTGATCCAAATGTAAAGTGCATTATAAATTAAATGTATCATTATTATTATTACTTGAATGGGTTGAACGCTCTGCTTGCTTATTAGCTACGCGCTACACACACTGCCCGAAGGTTGACACCAAAAAACGTCCCGAATACAGCAAAAAAAAACAAAACTCAAATTGGAGCTCAGAGACTATATTATCCAAGTAATCCAACAGGACCATTGGAAAAAGGAAATTTATTCCTAATCCAATTTCTTAGTGTAGCTTTGTGAAAACTTTGTAACTTTTTATCGAAAAATGCTGTTTCACTGGCTTTTACATGCAAGGATTAGTTATCACTCCTTATGTCGAAAGGATATATGTATCTGTTCTCCAACAGATACATCTTCAAAATCAACCCAGATAAAGGGACCAAAGTCAAACGAAAAGTCAAGGGACGCCAGTACGCTGTCAACCCAAGAGTGCTGAGCCTCATTTAAAAAATGCCAATTTTGAATGGACAGGACCAAAGGGTTAGATCCCTCCCTCACTAAAACAAACCCAATCATCAGTCAAGCAATAAATCAATACATCACTAACCTATATGCTGAAAATTGTGAAGTTATTTTCTTTTTTTTATCATTAAAAGTCATTTAACATAGACGACATTCGTCTTCCCTTCTTTTTATGTGCCGTTTTCTTTTGAGCCGATTACACTATTTTGAAAGGGCATTGTCACTTACTGGGTTTAGCTCGGCCGAAGACTATTGTGATTAGTTTTAAGAAATGCAAACAAGCCAGAGTGGTTTTTCTTCTGTGCTGTGGATAGGCCTGGCTTAGCGAGACTACACACAAACACTTTGATTAAGCGCTATGGCATATCTCCTAGTATATCTGGACAATTTTTCAGGCTTTTCATACAGCGAGCAAGTATTTGCATTAGGAAGACCCAGCTAGTAAACTGCGTAAGTGTATGTGGAAGGGGAGGAAATCAGTAAACTAAAATCAGTGTCACTGCTTTTTGCTGACTGTAATCTCTGTCAACGTTATGGTGTTGCTATATATACAGAAAATAAGTAGGAACTGAAAAGACTAGATGGCTAACAAATAGTTGAGGCTATGATTTTACAGCCAGGAGAAATATCCTTCAGCAAAATCCATTATAGTATTATGAAACTTTCTGAGAAAATTATTACTAAAAAGTTGACTAAAATTAAAACTGGGTTCCACTGAAATAAAATGTGACTTTAACTAAATCCAATTTTCAGTAACTGGCTAAGAAAAGAACTAAGTTGAAAATTCTTGAGAAAATTGATACTGCATTTTGGATATTGGGAGGTTTAAAGGTAAAGGCAAGGTTGAGGCAAATAATGCAATACTTAAAAAAGAGAAAATGAAAAAACATTAATGTTGTATTTAATGTTACAGTATAAGTGCGCACATATATATGAAATCATTTAAAAAAACTGCTGCCTAGTAGCACCTATGGACTTTGTACCATAACTTAGATTTGTGGCACTTATTATTGTTTGGGATCACTGATCATTTTGAAATGTGTATTTCTCATTACGAACATACATTGTTAAACTTGCAGAGGAACATACATGACTAAACTACTTGTAAAGTCTGGTTTTCAAAATAACAATGATTTACTAAATTAAATATATAACAATAACAAAAAATATCTTTTTCACAATAAAGGAATTTTGCAAACTCTCAGAAGTACAAGCAATGGAAATAAATAATAAAATTCAAATTTTCTAAAATAAGATATTTTGAACGATGTTCATGTAGTTGTATGTTGTGATAGCGACCTGGAGCTCCTCAGACAGGAGGCTATTTCAAGGAGCGCTTAACAAACTGCTGCATGAGTGAATCTATTACTGTACTAGTTTCACCGTATTTTCTCTGACTATTGTGTGATCAGGTGGCAGAATGATATTGAACAGATTTTTATTTTCATTAATGGACACTAAGCATGAAATCAGCTGAAAATTGCATACAAGTACAAAGTTAATCTTGAGTGGGACAGAACTTGCTGGAGGAATTTAATATTTTCATCTGAGAACGCTTCTGGATCCCTCAATCCCCGGGGATGAGCCGGAGAGGGTAGTGTGATGTCAGTGGCCACTGCGACCCCGATCTTAATTAACTGGATGGATGGCAGATAGATTCATGATTAAACTTCACTTTGCTTGTAAAAGTATGTTTAATATAAGTCAGTGGTTCTTTTTCCAGCAGCTTTATATCCAATATTCGCTGTTTTTTCCCGTTTGAGAGAATCGGCCCAAAAAAAACAAAGCAATGAGCTCAGATGTGAGAGAAGTTCACTGAAAGTGATTGATTACTTTTATGGGGCCGTATACTGACCATCTAATAGACAGTTGAAATAATTTTAAAATAAATGTTAAACCCCATGGAATGACTATGAGAAATTGATTGTTCAATTATTGACATAAACTATAGCAATGTTTTTAACATACTGCTACAAGTGGAAGACCTTGGACAACGTTTCAGAGATGACTCCTACTTAATCATGCTTTTACATTGATAAAATGCTGGAAAAACACTTTCTTGATATAAAACACCAGTTTGCGTGCAGGAAAGAAACAATTTTGAAATTGAGGTTTAATCAAATTCACAATTCTTTCTTCTTTTTCCGTACAGATATCTGATATTTGACAAGAGTCTCCCTGGAACCCACCCTGTTATGGACTCTTCCATGAGAGCTGTTTTTGTTCTTGATACTCCAGAAGGTCCCCCAATTTGTCCAAGAGTGTTAGTGGCATGAGTGCTATTTCTAGTAGGAACACCAAGAAAATAATGCTTTATTTTTTAAATTATGGACATTGCAATGAGAGCTTTTTTTGTTTGTTGATGCTCCTTGGAGTATTTTGTAATGCCTATTCTGGCAAGGCTAAAAATAAAGGGTGTTTGTTGCATCCCTGTCATTTGTGTTATTCTGAAGTCTTGCCTTGTGTGAACACTTAAAATAGTGTGTCCACACTAAATCACATATGGCAAAAAGTTTCTGATGCTCTCTCAAGGTTGAAAATCTCAAGCATGTTGCTGCTCCGAAGGACTTATCATTGTTGCTTCTACTACTTTTCCAGTTATTCTAGAAATGAATTATTATTAATTATTAATTCTGCCTTGATTATTCAATGATTTTTCCCCCCATTTGACTTGTGTTAGATTCATTAGCATGTATGTACTTTTACTCACTGTGACATCACGGTTTCAACCTTAAGAGCAGTGCAGCTTGAAGTATACCCTCTTGAAAGAAATTGCATCATGTTTGATGTAATGAAAAAAGTTAGCTTAATTTTTATCCAGAATGTAAAACTACACATACAAAAAAAAGTTTTACCATAAAATTACAGGGAAAAACATTTAATTGTTAGTATGGACAAAAGTTTTTATATAACGAGCTTCATATTTCAATGTAAAGGTACAAGATTTACCTTAAAATTGCATATTAACCCTTATATAACGATCTACAAATATAATTACAGATAATTATTGTAATTTTACATACATTTTTATGTAATTTTAGGAAACAGACAATACACTGTATAAATAATATAGTAATTTTTCAGTAGAAAAATTAGAAATAAACAGTTTATCATTACTGACATTATACTTAAAATAAAAGTATATACTTTTATTTTAAGTATAATGTCAGTAATTTTACAGTTTCATATGCTATTTTAATAAAAAATAGAACCTACTGTAAAAATTTAGGGGTATTTACTGTAAAATTGGGATTTTTTCTTACAGTGTTTCAGCAATTGACTAAGGGGTGGAAATTAATATGCTTTTCCTTCCTCCTGCTCCTTTTTGGACACATGATTTTTTCATTTATAATACTGTTTTTGACCTTTTTTTTGTATGTATGTTTCACACTTTACGTATTTTTTTTTTGTTCCAAATAAAGAAATTAAATCTTAAAACTCCCTTTGAATTGAAATGACACAACCCACACTGGCACTGAAAAGTACACTGTCTTGTGACGCCTTCATGGCTGGATCTTTATTATAAAAAAAATGTATCATGAAAACAATTTGATAACAAAAGAAATCGTTCAAGTCTGCGAGAGAAAGATTGGGTCGAATCTACATAGTTAAAAATGTAATACAATTTAAAACCCTATCTTCTATATATATATACTTTTTTTTTTTTTTTTTACCAAAAGAGGAAATATTGTGTGTCTCCCAAAATAGCTTTAAAAATAAATGAAACATTTGAAATTTGATATAGTAATTATATTAGTTGTGACACAGCTTCTGATCAATTTATCAACGATAAAAATATCTAAAAATATCTAAAAATATCTAATGATATTTTTTTTCTTGAAACACAATTGACATTGATGACAACAGAATGGGCAGCGACAACAAAGTTGTTCAACCACAGCTGGATGATTTTAAAAAAGATTCACTGCTTGACTCAAAATCCTTCAAAACCATTTCAATTATTTAATTGAAAAAATACACACAACACAACAAATTTACATTCAAATTGAATTTAAAGTAGCCTATTTCAATTTGAATTTCATACAGCATTCTTAAAATTAGCATGCAAAGGCACTTAATAGTCCCTTTTCTTTGATTCTGTTCTCGAAATAAGATAAGATAGATAAGATAAGATAACCTTTATTAGTCCCACAATGGGGAAAATGCAGGGTTACAGCAGCAGAGCATGTTACAGAATACGGAATAACAGAGCATTATGTGCTCTGTTATTGAAATTGTTATTGAAATGTGGTCTGTGTGAAATTCAGGATCTCTCGGCGCAGTCGAGGTTTAGGGAGCTTTGAATTGCGTCTCTGCTTTTTGCAGATGATGTGGTCCTGTTGGTTCATCAGGCCGTGACCTCCAGTGTGCCCTGGATCACTTTGCAGCTGAGTGTTAAGCGGCAGGTATGACAGTCACTGGACCGTCCCCTTCCGGTTGGGTCTGAGTTGCTGCCTCATGCAAAGGGGTCAAAGTATCTTGGTGTCTTGTTCTGGAGTGATGGTGGAATGTACCAGGAGATGGACAGGCAGTTCACTGCAGCATAAGGCAGTTATGATGGTTTTGTATTGATCTGTTATGGTAGAGAAAGAAATGACTCGAAAGGCAAAGCACTCAATTAACCGGTTCATCTACATTCCAACCCTCACTTATGGTCATGAGCACTGAGTATAGTAACAGAAAGAATGAGGTCAAAGTTACAAGCGGCTGAAATTGTTAGCAAGTGGGACAGAAGCAAAGTTTGGACCCAAGAGCAGACACAGTAGAGGCAGAGCAGTTGCAGATGCAGTTGAGTGTTACAATTGTGTAGTCCAAAAACATGAGGGCGGCTGTGGCTCAGTGGGTAGAACAACCGTCTCCCAGAAGGTAGTTGGTTCAAATCCCATCAGGATCTACTTGTCTTAGGTTCCTTGAGCAAGACCCTGAAACCTTATCTCCCTGGGCTGCCCACTGCTCCATCAGGGATGGGTCAAAGGCAGGGAAATAATTTCACTATTGTGTACATGACTAATAAAGGATTCTTAAAAAAAATCAAAAAGGCACTATAAAATAAACACTCAAGGGACAAAATCATAAAATCCATCCAGGAGAAAAACTACAAAATAATACACAAATAATAAGGTAGTTGAAAAAACAGGAGAATAAAACACTAGGAAATAATTTCATTTAAAAACACTAAGAAATGGCCGGGACAAGTGATGAATATAGAAGGAATAGTGAGCACAGACTTTATACAATGAGACACAGCTGGAGGCAAAACACAGGTGAACATTGATAATCATAAATGTGGAGAATAGACCAGGGGATCTTGGAAATACACAAATGGTGGATAAGGGAACAAATTGCATGTGAAAAATACATAGATACTGCAGTAGGACGGGAGGGATAAGAAATAAAACACACAAAAACTTAACAGATAGGAAAAAAAGGGGTAAAACAGTGCAAAAAGAAGCAATACAGGAAAAATAAAGTTAACTGAACCACATGTATAAACACTGTTAAAAAAATAAAACAGGAAACGGTGCAGGATGACGAAAAAAAAATCAAAGACCTAAAACAGATGAAACCAGGAAAAACTCAAAAGGAAATAAAATAACAGCTGAGAGTCATGACAGAAATGAGCTTCCTTTCCTAGGGTGGCTAGGCTCAGCTTAGAGATAGGATAGAAGAAAGAAGAAGAAGAAAGAATCCTTTATTAGTCACATAGTCATACAGTAGAACATAGTGAAATTACTTCTCTGCATTTGACCCATCCCTGAGGGAGCAGTGGGCAGCCCCTCGTGGAGCGCCCGGGGAGCTAAGGATTCAGGGTCTTGCTCAAGGACCCTACGACAAGTAGACCCTGGTGGGATTCGAACCGGCTACCTTCCGATCGGGAGACGGCCGCTCTACCTCAGACATCCGGAGAGCTTGGAGTTTTAGTTGAAAGTAGCCAGTTGAGGTGGTTAGGGCGTCTAACAAGGATGCCTTCAGGACGCCTCTCTTTTGAGGTTTTTCCGGCACATCCAACTGGGAACAGAGACCCCGAGTTAGACCCAGAACTCCCTGGAGGAACTGTATTTCTCATTTGGATTGGGAACACCTTGGGATCCCACAGCATGAGCTGGAGGGCGTGTTATGGAGAGGGATATCTGGAAATCCCTTCTTGGCCTGCTGCCACTGCGACCCGATCCTCGATAGGAAGAAGAAAAAATAAATGGATGGATGAATATTATATAAATTTCTTTTTTGGGACCTAGAAAAATTACTCAATATAGAATTAATTAAAAAGTATGTAAATTATATCCTTAAAAGTATTTGGAACATTACTATGTTACTCAGCATCAACTCTGTTTTTTCTAACTTTTTAAACCAGTAACGGAGGAATGTGTTAGGTCTCTTAAGATAATGACATAAAGAGTTTGGTCTAGAACTGCTATTTCTGGAAAGCACATTGAGACATCAGTTGTTGTTAATTGCCACTATAAAGAAATATTGATTGATTGATTGATTGATTGCAAGCTGACATTTTCCACCGTTTTGTCCCGAAACTCCATGTGCCAACCTCAAACCAGGTACCTCATGGTATGTCTAAAAACAGAATTTATCATAATATGGTTTTAAAAAAATCATTTTAAAAAATTGTGGCAATAACATGAACAGAGTTGACAATTAATTAATCTGCCGTTGGTGTATCCTAAACATTTTGTACAACATACCTTACCTAGTTTCAGATTTTCCCACCGGAGGAAGTGACATCGCTGGAGTAGCACTTTGAGATTTGATCAAAGTTTAAAGTGCATTATAAATTAAATGTATTATTATTAATATTATGATTCATATGACAACTTGTAGCAGATTTTTGTATATATATATATACTTTTCTCCGGGGGTTGGGGGGATTACTGAAATTACATACATTACAGAAAATGTATATTCTATGGAATCCATTTTTGTAAATAGACTAAACACAAAAAACAACAAATCTGAAAATGTAATTGTTTCATGTTAATCCAAATTGATTATATGAATCAGGAGCATAAGACAGTGACTTATGTGTGGGGCGGGAGTTTTCAAATTAATATTTTATGAGAACTTGTGTAATTTCTTAAAAATCTCAAGAAAAAGCAGATGAAGACTATTACTCAAAATACAATGTAATGAATTTATTATTAAAATCTGATTAAATAAATTAGATGTGAAATGTATCCCCAATTCTAGAAAGACACATTTCAAGTTGTCATTAATCGATAAAAAAATATATTTACATTATGGTATACAGTACCCCTTTAGAGATTTATGTCTGGTATCTCTCCTGTGCTAAACTTTATTTTCAATAACAATATAACAAACAAATATAATAATAAAAGGGCTGTGTACAGGACATAAGACAGGAATAAATAAAATGAAATAAATAACTCAGACATTATAGAAACAAGTAGTGATCAAAATAAAAAATAAAAACGAGGAAAGGCAAACAAGATACAAAAGTTACCAGTCAGCAAATCTGTTCTGTAGTTTATCCGTAATCCTCCTCACAAACAAACTGACAAAGAAGCAGACACAAGTACAGGAGTGAAACCATAACCTGGCAGAGGTAATAAACAGGAATATTTAGATATACAAATGGACAGGGGATGATGTAAATAAAAACATAACACATGGGGATAGTTCAGCAGTTTTGACAGCTTCTGGGTTTTGAAATATGGAAATGAAATATTCAAATTCTATCTTTAACACAATAGATTTAGGTTTGACTTTCATAAATTAAGATGTTTGTACAATTTGTATGAGTGAATCGATTGGGACTTAGGAATCAAAAAGATACACTTTCCAGCCCGAGTTAATAACTGCCCAATTTGTTTTGTAAAATACAAAGAGAAATATCATGCAGTAGTTTATGGTTAACAAAAAAAGATCTGACAGGGTTTCAGTGATAAATAATTTTGAAAGATACTCCATAGATTTTAATGTCGGGAAAGAACTTCTGTGAGAGATAGGAGAGACAAAAAATGGGGTCAGACTGACACAGAGCCTCCTTTTTTCTGTTCTTTTAACTACCCGATTTTTTGAAACACCTTTTACCGACCGGTCAGTGGTCTCGGTAGAAGACGGTAAACAATTCTTAGAGAGCCTCAAAACACCAGAAAGGATGGCATCAAATACTAGCAAACTGCAAACTGCTTGGGGCTTAGATGTATTGTTTATTTTCAAAGAAATTAAAGTGAGCTAAAAAGATACTTTTAAAGGGAAACTGCACATTAAAAAGCTTGGATTTATCGCGGCTTGAGTCATTAGCGTGCGACGGACTGAGCAGGAGACCGCCCCTCGTCTCTAGAAACTGATTGGCGGTCAAATTTCGGTCGAACCAAGTATGGCCAGAGGGAAAGCAACGTAGCAACATCCGTTTTAAACATGTTAACTGTTTTTTATGGACCGGTATATCTAAATACGGTCTTACAAACTTGAAGAATAAATCAAATTTACACAAATGATTGTGTATGTGCTACGCTATTGTCCACAAGACTTTCAACACTTACAATGGTCATTTGAAAACCGGAAAAATACCACATAACTTCCGGTTTTTCCTTCACAATAAAATGCCTCGTTATACATGAAAAAAGCTAAAGCCAAATGTGTTTAACAACTACTAACACCATTGGCACACTGGCATTGTTGTATTTTTTCGTGAAAAGTGAATGGGTTCCATATGCTAAGTGCTTTTTAACTGTCTCTAGTAGTCGAGATCTAGCAGAGACTATTATTTATGGAGAACCAGTTACATCATTATTTCAAATTTGCCTTGTTTTGCGATGTAGTTGCATTGGTATCTCCAGAAAGGATGAGTAATTGTGATCATTGATGGTTGTTTGTCTCTATGTGTTTGCCCTTTGATGATAATGCAATTTGCCCAGGTTGTACCATGCCTCTGTCCAATTGTCAGTTAAGATAGGCTTCAATATCTCCAAGTATATGAGACACCACAGACATTTATACAGCATCCTCTTAGACATCCACTAGCGTCCTGTTTGGTGAATACAGTGTTATTGTTGCTTTAAGAAATTCTGGTCATAATTATTAAATTAAGAAGGGAGTTTTAATGCGCCAGATCTATCTATAGCTTTAGTATTTTATATAACATTTTTAAATCCATCATTCTATTTTATGCACACCTAAATATAAATAAATAAATAAATAAAATAGACCTTTTAACCATACTCTTTCCACAGTTTCACAGCTAAATCCATGGTCCACAGGAAGTCTATTATATTTTTTAATTACATCTCAGGTTTATGGTCAAAACAAGTGTTATTGCTGATGTATGATATTAATTTTAAATACTAGTGTTTTATTGTTTTAATGTAATGGCTGGTTGGTGTATGTGTCCTTCCTTTTGTAATTTATTTTTCTAATCACATTGTTTTTTTGGTCTCTTTTTCTTTTTTTCATTTTTATCCTATCTCTAGTCATGTTCACACCTTGTATTCTGCTCATCTTATCCAGTGTTTCAACTATTCAAGTTACTATACACCCAATCCAGAAATCATAAATTCAAATGTTTTAGTAAACATAAAAATATCATAAGCAATGTTGATGGATTTAAAAGTACGTGAGGATTGAGATTAATGACCAGTGTTAATGATACCTTTGACATAATTTATGAATATCATCCTCATTCGTATAAAAAGTGAGTCTTACTTTGAAACTCTGAGCGGAAGTGAGTGAGTGTAACCTGAAAAAGTGGTAGTTGCAGTTTTGCCTCGCACTTCCCCTCTGTGTGACTCTCCGGTAAAGTCAGGTTGGACGTCGCTACTTTTCCTCGTCAAAAGCCGACGTGGTGAGTTTATAACACCGGTCAGAAAGGTGATTTCGACTGGGTCTCGTCCTCACGTACTTTCGTTGAATTGATCACTCAGTGGTTGAATTAACTGATATTCATAAATGTAAATTAAATTGTATTTAGTGGTTGACGGATCCCGAAACTGTCTTTTTTTTCTTTTTTAACAAACTTTATTGACAAATAGTATAATACAATAGCTCAGAGAGAGAAACTGACAAGTCTTGATGCAGTATATTAAACAACAAGTTATGACAAAATAACAAAGTAACAACAAAAAATAATTAAAAACAAAACAAATTAAGTACATTATAAATCAAATTCGTCACATAAGGCTTTAGTTTTTACAGCTTTTAAGTTATTGGAAAAGAATTTCAGCGTACGCAGTGCTTAACATAAGATGGGATGAAAGTAAGGTTGGGTTTTTGTTTTAGAAAGTTGCTTATATAGACTATCTAAGTTATCTTAAGTATGTCCAAATAAGATTCAATCTTAAATTTGAATTGGGTATCTAATTTTCTGTTTAAAAAAAGATTAAAGCCATTCCAAAAGATCTAAATAAAAGGACGTTCCCAATAGAGGATAGTAATTGTTTCGTCAAACTGCTGACCACTAGAACAAAGACGTTCAATATTTATCTTGTACTTTGCAATTGCGGAGATTACCGAATAACATCTGTGTAAAATTTTAAGAGATACCTCTCGAACCTTGTTTGTGTCTAAAAAGAGTTCCGATAAAACCCATGCTTTCTTCCAATCAATATCAGAATATAAATTATTACAAAAAAACATAGAAGCAGGCTTACAGAACATATCTCAAAATCATCTTTCTTATACACTTATTATATGTTTTTGTACTCGAGAAGGTTCTGAATTTCCTATGTATAAGTCTGTCCAAATAATTGGAAGTATGGTAGGCCTGCATGAAGATGACATTTTAGCACTTTGAGATGTGATGCCAATGTAAAGTACGTTATAAATTAAATGTATTATTATTATAATTATTACATCAAAAACTTAATAGAATAGTCTGTGGGAAGCATAGGAATTTTATATTCAGACAGGAATTCGCTATATGTAAATATCACACCAACCTTGTTAAACAGCTGACAGACAACCACCAAACCACCTCTTTTAGAAATAAAGATTTGTGCTTAAAACATATATTCTGGTTACTCCAAATATAGTATTTGTGAGGGGAAAAATTGTGCTATATACCAATGACCAGCATAAAAGTAGCTGTTTATGGAAGTTTTTCAATATTGAAATTCTATCTTCACAAAAAGTTTAAACCTCCTACGGCTTCAAATATATGCGTTGAAATAAAGTTCCTTAGCGAAGTTGGATTCAACAAATATCTTTTGAGCCACTTGATCTTAAATGTGAAATGTAAGGAAGGATAATCCAGGGCATTGAATCCACTTGAACTGAGCTTGTTATTCCTTACATTTTTTCGAATAAGATGCAATTTTTCTTCCAAAAGTTCTTGTCAATTTTTGTACATTACATCTTTTGAGATATAGGAGAGCTGAGCTGACATAAACAAGACTAGATAGGCCCTCAGCATTGGAGAATAGCACTCGACCATTAATGGTTAAGTCTCTTTGAATCAATAGATTTAGTCTCTTCTGTAGTGAAAGCATTAGTATATTAAAATATTCAGACAATCTTGAACTATGATCTTTACAAATAGTAAGCCCAAGGTATTTAAGATACAACTCAAACAGAACACTTTCCTATACAGCGTTTACATGCAGCATACTAGTACATATATATACATACACATATACTAGTTGGCTGATTACTGGGTAATTTATGTGAGATATTTCAAAAACTGCTTGTCTAACTATAATAGATTTATATAAATAAACCGAAAGACAGGATACTTCAGAAACGAGATTATTCTAGGCTTTGTGTTTGAGCTTGGGAACATTGTATCCCCATTGCAGAAATTTGATAAGACCTTATCTCAGGTTAGGGTTAGGGTATTCCAATAAGAAAATGGGATACTGTTATTATATGTATACATCTTATCTGGTTTTCGATAGATGCTCATAAATGCAGATATGCAAAGCTCATACTATTCATTCCTTTGGTCTCGTAAACGGTTCAACTATGTCACACAGCTGGTAAAAGGACGACCAAATCAAATGTCCTGCACTTAACTCAATGGACTAATTCATTACGATCCTCTTCCACTAATCACGGTTGCACAATCTTCATCATTAGAAATTAAATTTATTATTATTATTATTATTATTATTATCCATTGCTCCCTTGTCCTACACACTGATAGTGACATAATTACTGCCGTCAAAGTGGAGAACATGTTTAATATTTCTCTCATTATAAATCTTGATAACCACTTTCCAGGATTTGAGTATTTTCAATGTATTCAGGGATGTGAGATACCCGATTTCTCTGTGTTCCTCATCAACGTCATATACCCAAGCCTCTAGTCAGAATACTGATGCATGTACACAGAGTTTTATATGTTAACCTACACTGCAAACATGCTTGTTTTTGTTGTATCACTCTCATGCCCATTGGTTTTTGAAAAAATGTTTTTTTAAGCCTCGCCCGATTGTATTGACGCACATTTTATTTTGTAAAATTTGTTTGGTGAGTCATAATCTTTGATTTAAGTGGATGTGCTCATCAGTCTCTAGGGGTGAAGTCATGTACAGACTCCTCAGTTCCCAACGTCAGAGGACGCAGAGCTGCTTCGTAGCCCAGCATCGCTATGAGCACCATAAGGCCGTCATGGCGGTCCGCCGTGAAGACATCAACCCATGGGAGAGAAGGGCACCTCTGGCCCCACGACACATCAAAGAGCTCACCCATGCTGGTGTTAAAGTCCTTGTCCAACCATCCAACCGCAGAGCCATCCCTGAGAAGGTGGGGCACTGAAAAAAGAAAGACAAAATTTGCTGCATTTTCAACCTTCATATATATTTACATATATAAATCTTTGGGGGCTACATTTAATGTGTATTTTTTTACTTTGTTATCTTTGCACTTGTTATGTGTTTAGAATTTTTTTGTTAATTTATTTATTTTTTTACATCTTATTTCATGCTTCTCCACCCTCTACAGCCTGTTTTGACCCTGTCAACAGAATGAAAATAAAAAAAAACAAAAGAAAAATCTGGCCCCAAAAAACAACTATTACACTTGGGAAAATCTTCCTCTTGAGCCTTAGACGACCTCAGAGAGTTGGAAGGTGAAACAGTTGTGATGAAAGAAATAAGTTGAGTCAGTATGGACTCTTTGGGTTGATTAACTAGATCTACACTGTCTTCTCCAACAGCAACGGTATATCCCCCAAAAGTTCCCAATTAACAGTTCAATTTTTTCAAAATAATAAAAAAAAGCTCCCCTTTGTAAGTTAAATCTGAACTACTGGACAAAATATGAAACATACAAAATAGATCTCTTTGAGTCGATTCATATGCACCAATTTGGACTGAACCGAACCAACGGTAAAGAAGTTATGTTCGAAAAACGCTGTTTTTTAAAACGCTTCCCATTGTGACCTAAATATTCAAGTAAAACACGATGTATACAAGATGGATCTCGTTAACCTGATTACTATGCACCAAGTTTGGACTAAACAGTTAAAAACTATGGCCTGAAAACTTTCATAGCCCTCTCTAGTGTCAGAACTTTACAACTGACCTATCCCAAAATCAGTCTATTTCTTTTTCGCGCAAAGGTCTATGAGGCATAATATTTGAAAAAGATCCATGAAATATTTTTTGAGTTATGTCTGGAAAACAATATTTTTTGTAAAAAAAACATCCCCCTATTGTGTAAAATATGAACTATTAGAGGAGAATATGATAGTTACAATAAATATTTCCTCACTTAGATTTGTATACACAAAATTTGGTCAAAATTGGAGCATGAGTTGCAAAATTATGGCCAGACAATTTTGGAGATGAAGGTCCCCCCAATGTCCATTTCATCCCCGACTTGTCTGTGACTTGTCTGTGATATAATGAAGCACATTCGATGTCAGGAGTTCATTAAGGGGGATTGCTTGTACAACGCCGGAGAAAGGGGGCTTTTCGGGTATAAAACCTTGCTGTCGGGGACAGCAGCTTAAGCTTAGTTAGATAATATATTTGATATATTGTAAGATATATATATTTTTTCTATTTTCCTTTATTTTATATTAAATTAAGTTTGAAAATCCCACACAAAAATACAAGTAAATAAGCTGGTGTCAAATACTTCCTAATCTCCCTGTATAATAAAACTATCAAATAATATAAATAAGTAATATAACTGTCTAAATAACGATGAGGGATGCCAACGTGTTTCCAAATTCTATGGTCAAGGATTCATTTTACGAGGGTCATACCATCATCGGAATATTGCTTTAGGTGCAATAACATGAAGAGGATACAGTGTGTTGGCGGAGGTTTGCACTTTCTGATTGCTGTCTAGGATGAACCTCTGACAAGCTTTCAATAAGACTTTGTCTTTTACCCAGTTTTGCTGTAACTGAAATTGGTGCTTAAAGTCAGGATTTCACACAAATAAAATGTTTTTCCAAATTATTCTGTGAAATGATAGAAAGTCTACCTCCTCCTTCCAGCTAATTCAGTCTTTCTTGTTTCAGCACTACATAAGGGCGGGGGCCGTCATTCAGGAGGACATTTCCGAAGCATCTCTGATAATTGGGGTAAAGAGGCCGCCAGAAGAGAAAGTGTTTCCCAAGAAGACCTATGCTTTTTTTTCACATACCATCAAGGCTCAGGAGGCCAACATGGGGCTTCTGGATGATCTGTTAAAGAAGGTGAGTGCATTAAAAAAAAAAAAAAGCGCTCCATTAATGCTTCTGAGAGCAACTTAATAGAAACGCATTGATTGTGCAGTCACACATGCTGGAATAAAGGGGGAACAAGTGGCAACAAGCATAAGAAACCTGTCCTGTCGCACAATGGTTGACAACTCAGGTGAGCTGTAGTTTAAAATCCCATGTAAAGCGAATAGACAGCAGTTAAGCACTGCACTGTAAATATGCCATAAAGGCAAACATACTACAAGAAAGATAATGGGAAATAAAAAGTTGCTTGCTTTTGCATATATATTTTTTAGCATTCCGGCTAAAGAATAAATATCTTTATTAGGATTTTTTCACTAATACAGTTTTTATAATAATCAGTGCTATATAATCACATAATAACTGTACATCAAATTATAAGAATTTGATGACTTATAATAATAATAATAATAATACAGTTTAATCTTTCTGTTTCCTTTATCAAAATTCTCTAACATGACAGTGAAATTAAATTTTACCCTCTCAGGAGGTTCGTCTGATCGACTATGAGAAGATGGTTGATACTAATGGCTTCCGGATCGTAGCATTTGGACAGTGGGCCGGTGTTGCAGGTATGAAAACTTCTTTACAATAATACATTTTGCAATATTTTTTACTTTCATCTTAAGTATTTCTGAATCTTTTTTAACTTGATTAATTGCGGGGGTCAACATTTAGCCGTTTGCCTAAAACATTTTGTCTTGTCACGCAAGGCTCCATAAAATTTAAGTAACGCTGAACTGCCACAAATTCTTGTCTATGAATATTCAGTCTGCAGCAGGGAAGACTGAGGAATGTGGAATGTAATTCAGCAGCACTATGTGGAATGACAACTGCAACTGTATGATTTATGAGGTGTTCTGACTGTTACTTGTCAATGTACGGTGCAGTGGGTAGTTGCCTCATAGCAGGAGTGTACTGGGTTGTAATCCATGTGTGTCCATCTCGGTGTGACTTTAACTCAGTGTGTAGAGCAACCGTCCCTCAACCAGGAGACCATGGTTCAAGGCCAGCTCATGATGCAACATGCCGTGGGTCCTTGAGCGAGACCGTGTAACCTCAGCGCGTGGTTGGTTATAACTAAACCATGGTGGTCTGCTAAAGAGAAAAATTGCTTTTTGTACTGTGGCACTCGAAGCATAGTTAGGTGGAGTTTCAGGGACAAAGACTGTCTGTGATTTGATGCTTCTACTGTACTGCTGCGATTTAAATGATGCGTAATGTAATGATTTGGCTTTCGTGCCCATGTGATGTAACAATGCGACTCTAGTGCCTCTGGGATGTAACGATGCGACTTTAGTGCCTTTGTGAGCCAATAATTTGGCTTCTGTGATCTAATGATGCTTTTCCTAGTACCTCTGTGATTTAAGGATGTTGGTTTAGTGCCTCTGTGAAGTACTTAAGTGGCTCTAGTACCTATGTGATAGAATGATGCGGTTCTAGTTCCTCTGTGATTTAAATGTTTTGTTCTAGAACCTCTGTTATGTAATGACGTGTCTCAACTGCCTCCAATGTAATGATACTGTGTACCTGAGCTAATGATGCTGCTTTATTGCCACTGATGTAATGAAATGTCTCCAGTGCGTCTGTGATCTAACGATGCAGCTCTTGTGCCTACCTGAAGTAATGAATATCTAGTACTTGTGTGATCTAATTATGCGGCTATCCTGGCCTATGTGATGTAATGAAGTGGCCCCAGTGCATCTGTGATGTAATGAGGGGGAGGTGTACTCTGAGGCAAGATTAATCGAGTTATGTTCTACCCGAAGACAGCTTTTTCGGTTTTGCAAGCTTGGCCCTACTCTGCGCATCAGAAAAGTAAATAAGAGATTTGTGTCAACAACATTTTCATGAGTCAACAACATTTTCATGAGTCAACAACATTTTCATGAGTCAACAACATTTTCATGAGTCAACAACATTTTCATGAGTCAACCAAATTCTCATAAGTTTAACAGTTACAAGCTTAAGAAATTGCTGCACAACTCCTTAGAACCTTTTTTAAATACTGTCTCGTCTCCTGCTCATTAGTTGAGTCTTGCCACAAACGTTTGGGAGAGAAGAGGAGATTCACGGAGGGACTTCAGTTAGCAAGACATTTTTTGGCCCACTCTGGAGATAATCCAGCTGGGGCATGATGCCGTTAACTGAGAGTGGAAATGAAACTTGGCATGAATGTGAAAACAAAAAACAAAACAAAGTCCCAACATCATGAAGATGGGTCCCTTTTCATCAGGCGAGATAACCATAGTAAAGTACTTGCGGTTTGGGTCAACTTAGAAGAAAATATTAAAGGTTTGAGTTGGCAGTTGAATATGTGATCAAGCATTGCCCAGGGTAATTTAGTGATAATCATTTGTGTGCGAGAGACAGAAAAAAAAAGATTGAGACTGTTCCTTTCTTCACTGAGGGGTTACAAGTTTTGTTCCTATTCAGCCATAAAGAGCACCGAAACATCTGTGTTTATTTGTTTTTATGTTTGTGTTTTAAGTTATGTATTTTTGGGCATATCATGTTTCACTCATTAGGGGAACCTTTTTTTTATCCGATTTTGTCCACATTGTCTTCATATGAACCATCTCAAGGATATTTAACCTGTATTTGTCAAATATTTCTCTTAAGGGTTCATATTTCAATAACTAGGGTGGCTTTTATTGAAGAAAAAAACAACAGAAAAAACCCTACAGGTTTTTGACAGTTCATTCCCAACCATATGTTTAATTATGTCCATGTTGGTACATATGAACCTACACTAGGAGATCTATCTCACTGTATATGTATTATTCACAATAATGTATATTTTACTCATTGAAGGGAGCTTTTTGTGGAAAAAAATGTCTCTCTTACAACCGTGTCTAAATTGAGCTAAAGTAGTTTTGTTTTATAACTGAGCTCAGATGAATAATTAACTGTATTTATCTTCATTATTGAGTCACAATGAGATCTTGGCTTACAGCATATTGCTGACTTTGTTGGTTGGACTGAGATGATTAATGAGCTAATGATATTTAGTTGGAGGAGTTCAATTAGGGGAATTGTTTGTAGAACACAGACAATTTGGTACTATAGGGAGATACCCTTGCTTAGCTATAGTTGTATCATGCCTTTGGGGAGCTCACAGAGGATATGTCATTATCAGATGTCTCTAGTCCACTCAGTTGGTGCTGAAGAAAGTTGTCTCTTGCGGATGTTTGTGATGTTAATACTCAAATTGTTTCCCAGCAAATCATCCATTTGCAAAAAAAAATTGTGAGGAAGAAAAAACATGCGGTGTCCCTTTAAATTACACTAGGTATATTTTAATGAATATAGACAAAAACTCTTATAGGCAAATAACTGGTCAGTTGAATATCATACTTGGTTGAGATTAAGTTGTTACTCCAAGTTAAATTACTTCAGCCATGAAAATGTTAATGAAATAAAAGACTTCTGTGGGAAATTAAATTATATGAATATCTGAATGAATGTTATGCTATGCTATAGTAGTATGATATGCTGATAGTAAACAAATTTGTTTTTAAATATTTAATCTGAATAATCATTTATTTTGTAGGTATGATTAACATTTTGCATGGGTTGGGACTCCGTTTCCTGGCTCTTGGACACCACACCCCCTTCATGGTAAGAGATCCTGGAAACAGTGAAACAGTATAACATGGAAATAGTTTCCTGTGCCTTCCTTGTGATCCAATCTCAACACGTCCTGTTCACAGCACATCGGCATGGCTCATAACTACAGGAATGTCAGCCAGGCCGTCCAGGCAATTAGAGATTGTGGGTATGAGATCTCCATGGGGCTCATGCCCAAGTCTATCGGCCCTTTGACGTTCTGTTTCACCGGTACTGGCAATGTCTCAAAGGTACCGAATATAAATTCTAAACAATAAAATTACATTTATCACAACAATCCATAAAAATCAGGATTTAACTGAATATTTTCTTTTTGAGTTCAACACACTCCTCTCTTCTAACGACAGGGAGCCCAAGACATCCTTAATGAGCTTCCTGTTGATTATGTGGAACCACATGACTTGAAGTCTGTTTCTGAAACAGGAGGTAAGAAAATCCAGTTCAAATGTGTTTGGTTCACTAATGTAATAATATGATGGAATGTGCACTCAGCCACTCGCGCCCAATGCGGTATAAATTCATCTCTTTTACTGTAATTTTTAACAATATGTTGGTTAACATTGACAGCCTAATTCCGATTGGATTCGGAAAAGACGTCTAATCGTAAAAGAAAATGCTGCATGTAAACACCCCTTTCCGAATGGAAGGAACCTTCCCGAATTAGATTTCATTCCTTTGCAAGGAGGTAGTCAAAATCCTTTCGGAAAGCCTTTCCGATAGTCATTCGCTGCATCTAAACGCTGTATCGGAAAGCGTTGTGTTTAAGTTGTATCTGCGCATGCCCAGCGTTGTGACCTCATGCTCCGCTAAGTTATTTTTCAGCGCCGAAACACATTTTAAATAGGACTACTTCAAAACAGTACCGGTCTGTGTCGCAGAGGGATTTATTCATTGCAACTTTGAAAGAGTTTAAAGCTTTTGGACGGTTAAGATGGGCGAAAAGTCGCGGGAGTGACTTTTCGCCCATCTTAACCGTATTAACCGTATTTCAACACTGTATTCCCTTTATGTTTTTGCTGTGTATATTACAAAGGTACAGCCTTTTTTACATTGTTGGGTGGCTGTAGCTCACTGGGGTGATTGGTGGTCCCCAATTCCGAAAGGTTGTTGGTTCGTTGAAGTAGGGTCCTTGAGCAAGAAATGAAATCCCAATATGCTCCATGGGTGCTGCAGATGGCAGCCCAATGCTCCTCAATTATGGGTCAACTGCAGTGAAGTACTTTTTCTACGTTGTACTACTTGTATGTGACCATAAAGAATTATTTTCTATTCTATTATAATGCAGGAATGCTAGATGTCTTTGAAAATTAATATGAAGTCAGACATTTCAGACTGTTACAGTAGCAAACATTTGGCTTTAGGTATTCTATACTCTTCACGATAGTATTTGTGCAATAGCAAAGTCACATTACTTATTTCATGTTAACATGATCACAAAAAGGCAGATAATGACCATTGTTAGTATTACATAATAAGAAGTTCAAATTTGGATTTTAGATTGTTAATGATAAGTATGGTATACAGATGTGCCACAAGGGATGCTTCGTGTTGGCGCGATAACTCAAGAACTATATCAGGCATTATTTTCAAATTTTACACCAACATTGACCTGGGTGCGAGAAAGAACTGTATTGTTTTGGGGAAGGTTTGGTTGTATATTTCTAACACTAGGGGGAGCTTTATTTGCAAAATTGCCAAGCCATAATTTCTAAACGGTTGTTCCGATTTTGTACAAATTTTTTCGGGGATATACCCTTACCATCGGGCACGACAGCGTAGGTCTAGTTTAAAAAAGGTGTGTTATTCTGGATAGTCAAAGAATTACTTATCTGATGTTGGGTGTTGATCTGACTCTTTGATTGAATTAGCCTACGTATGGTGAGTGTTTGTTTATAGAATGTCCCTGCTTGTTTTTTTCTTATAAGAATTGACTAAAGTTTATGCCACTGTTCTGAGCCGACACCACCACCTGATCAGGAAGAGCGATGGTTTTTATGACCCCATGGAGTACGAGAACCACCCTGAGCTGTACACCTCGCACTTCAGGACCAGTGTGAGTGTGCCTTTTTTGCCAGTAACTCCACCACCACCTCCTCCCTACCCTTTTACCCTTTGACAGACCAAACTCCCAAATGATCCTGTCAGTCACTTGTCCCCCAATTTAAGTCATCAGCAGTAACAAGCTGTTGAATAGTTTGTTTTTGTTTAAAACAAATGTCACATTGTAGGTTTTACAAAGCATTTCATTGACTTAATAGATGTGTTTTTCTTAAAAGAAAGCTATCCTAGTATGCTACAAATTAATTACTGTTGTCGAAAATGCTCTAAGTATCACTAACTGCATTTCAACTACAGGTCGCTCCCTATACAACCTGTTTGATAAATGGCATTTATTGGGACCGGCTAACCCCCCGACTCCTCAGACGAGTGGACGCCCAAAAGTTGATGAGACCACCCATTGTTTCACCTACAACCACTGAGCGATCAGTGCTGCCTCACAAGTAATAACATTTTGTTTGAATATCATCAAACACCAAAGAGTTTTTAGATTCCACCGGAGTTGCTGTCTTATATTACTCTATCTGCTGTCCTGCTGCCCCTGTCTCTGTTACTGAAGAGTCAACAAGGTTCTTAAATTGGGTATGATTTTTTTTTTTTGGTATAAAGATCATACAAACCAGTAACAAAACCAGTAACTGTCCTCATATGCATCTGGCTTTGGTCAGAGAGATGTGTTCAAATAGTCCTGTAGACAAACTATCGAAACAAATAACGACAACCACTGTTGTCTAAAATATAATTGCATGCCAAGTTTAACCTCAGAACAAGGCACAACCCAAGAGATTTCGATTGTTCATATAATTTTCTATATAGTGTAACGGCGACCGGTCAATTAGCCATCAGTTCAACATTTTTCCTAATGTGCTATCACCATAACTGTCTCTAGGATGAAAACTTCTTCTTCAGAAGAATGGCCTTACCTGTCACTCCAAGAGTGACTATGACAGCAATGCATTAGACACGATGATCACTGAATGTCAGTTCTTGTCAGCGTACAGAATTGTATTTTCCTAGAAAAAAGTTGCATCTTCATCTTCAGTCATGTTTGTAGAGCGCTTTACTCATTTCTCTTCTCTCTCTATTTGCAGACTGATGGCGATCTGTGACATATCTGCTGACCTTGGAGGCTCTATCGAGTTCATGAATGAGTTCACTACAATTGACAAGCCTTTCTGTATATATGATGCTGACCAGCACATAGATCACGACAGGTAAAGCCCAAACATTCTCGACCTTATAACCAACATTTCATGCTTATTTCTGTTTGGCTCAGTTTTATAGTCACTTATACTTTTGAGTCCGAAAAGTTGCTCTTTATTTATCCTGCGGGAAATTCATGCATCCAGTTACATTGATACCGATTCTCACAGTATTTTGGGCATACAAAAAATGTAATTATATTAGTATAACAATTGCAGATATACAAATACAATTAAAGAATGTATGTTATGTAATGCTGTACAGTTCGATGCAGAAGCAATGTGCAATTACCTGCCCAAGGAGTTGAGTGCATAGTAATCTTAGCTTTATGCAGTCTGTCATCTGCAGTTCTCCTCAATGAAGGTGCTATGTAGGGAGTGATGATTATTTTCCATGATGGATAAGTTTGCTGAGGGTCTATCTCTCTACTGCTGGCACAACACTCTACTAAGTCCAGCTCTGTGCCCACAACCGAAGCAGCTCTCCTCACCAGCTTGTCCAGCCTTGAGCTGTCCCTCCTCTTGATGCTGCCTCCCCATCATACCACGACATAGAAGAGATTACTGGCCACCAATCACTGATAAAACATCGGAAGTGGTGCAAATGTTGAAGGGCCCCAGTATTCTCAGTAGGTAGAGGCGGCTCTGCCTTTTCCGATGATTGGTGTCCATGTTGACTGACCAGTCCAGTTTATGGTCTAGATGGACCCCAGGTACTGATAATGTGACCATTTCTACGTCTACGCCCTCTACTGTGACCGGTAGCAGGTTGCGCCAGGTTCTCCGGTAATCCAACACCAGCTCCTTAGTCTTGGAGGTGTTGAGCAGGAGATGGTTTGTCCTTCACCATGGGAACTCCTCCGGGCCCCTGAATTCCACCTCCTGCTCTAACCTGATTTCTTGTAGAAAATCATCACTGTGTGAAATAAACCTGTTTGATTTATTAAGAGTTTGAAGTGACGTCAACCTTCTGATTAAGCTCTCGCTAAGGATCAGGTTTCCGTAAGGGCCTGGATCTTTGGGCCTGGACTGGACAGTTCAGCCTCGAAGATTTGGACACAAAAATTTTGCGTTGAAAGGCGTTGATGACAAGGTGGGGGGCTGCGATGGTTGGTTGGTTTTCATACCTTCCGAGACCTCCCTCATGTTGTTACCTCGGAGCTCCTGCACTACCTCCCTTCTATATGACTCCTTTGCCTGCCCCAGTAGGACCTTGCACACGTCAGCTCTGCCTTGTCCCCCTCTTTGAAAACCTGTTTTCTGATTGACCATTGCATTCACATCACAGCACTTTGTTTGTGATGCGTATTGACATATGCTTGCACCATCGAGGTTTATATACACGTACAATTTTATGAAATGAAATCTGTGGTTTTGTGCTGAAAGACTAGTTTAAAAAATTAGAAATTGAAAATTTAAGTAAATTAAGTACATTTAAATAGATAGTTGCAGGTAATTTAAGTAGAATACACTGTTATTATATGTGAACTGAAGTGCCTTATGAGCCGGTCAGTTAAAAGGATTTAGAAGATAAAAAGAGGTGCTATGATTGTCTCTTGTTTTAGTCTCTAGTGTTGGAGTTGTAGCTACAAAGGAATTATTGGGGCCAATTATTTTTCACAATCCTACAGACTTTGGGTTAGCATCTGATCTGTTAGATCAGATGCGGTAAAAACTATTTTCTGCTCCCTGCAGCGTGGAGGGAAACGGAGTCCTAATGTGCTCCATTGACAACCTTCCTGCTCAGCTCCCTATTGAAGCTACAGAGTACTTTGGAGATCGACTCTTCCCCTACATCTGGGAGATGGTAAGATTATTTTTTTCTGTTTCAATTTGGCATAAAAAGTGCCAAAGCACGTTTCGCAAGATTACCTGAATAAGTAAAAAACATTCCAGATTGGTGGGGCTATGTGTAAATATGTCTCCGTGGTGTTTATCAGCTGCTTTCTGATGCTACCAAACCATTGGACGAAGAGGACTTCAGCCCACAAATCAGAGACGTAAGTAATATAATAGAAACATGTTTTTTGGTTTAATAGAAATTTAAGGGGATAAAAATGATTCATTATTATATTATCACAAGATATTTTAAAACATTCTTAGTCAAATGAATTTTTAGATGGAGGTAATGTGTTTGTCGTGTGTTTGATCTTCTTGAACAAACATTTGATATGGTTTGATAATAACAGTATTAAAACAGAATTACAGGACTCCCCTGGATTTTGTATCACTACCATCATGACATTTAAGTCATAACTGCCAGTTTAAAATATTTCACCAAGTAAAAGCAGGCAAGAGTAGTACACTTGTGTGGTAGGAAGTTGAAAACTGTGTTATTTTGTAATAAAAACATGGGTACTTTTTCAAGCCTGTCACAATTATTATACAATTGCCTTATTACAATGATTTTAGCAGCAATGCATTTTCTTCATAATAGTTAGCGTAATCTCCATTTATCTTTATAAATTATATATTAGATGGGTAAAATGTAAATGTCATATTTCCATCCATTAGTTCTCGTTATCTTGTTACACTTGATTCTACTGCGATGGGAGAATTAGACTGGCTTCTAGCAAAACTGACTAATTTTTGAATTAGTGATATCAGTTTATTGGCATAAACATCATTGAGGGGTTAAGTAAAATATCACACTGCATGGCTTTGAGCCCAGCACAGGAGGAGAAGATTTGTCAAACTCGCAGTAAAAAGGTAGCGGGCAAACTGCCTATTACACAAATCAAATAAAATCCTCTATTACCCAATAGTCCTCTATTACAAGTTATAGTCCTCTATTACCCAATTAGATCCATTCATTAATGTAAAATACTACAGTAGTCCGTCTGAATGAACAGAAGAAAACAGTAAAACTATTGCTGTTATTTGTCTTTCATATCCTTCCTTATTAGTTAAACTTTCTCGACAGCTTGATTTCTAGCAACTGTTTCTAAATTTATTGAAATTACCCCAAAATTTAAAACAATTGGATATGAACGGATATGAATCCACAGCATTAAACACTGTGGATTCAAACAAGTGCGCAGCCTGTGCAGTGAGTAAAGGATGAAACAACAGAAATCATTATAGATTATTTTTGTGAGATTTTAGTTTAGTTTCTTCAGGAATGTAATTGTAAAAAATATTTAATGTACGATTAAAAAAAAAAGAAGAACTCCATGTTTTCCATAGCCTTCTGTTTGTACCATATTATTTCTTTCTTTCACAAAAAATTTACATTTCTTTGATTCTCAAGGCCATCATCACCTCAAACGGAATACTTACCCCAAAGTTTGAGTACATTGAAAAGCTTCGAGAAACAAGGTGAGACTTCAGACCACAGACTGAAACCAGGAGTGTGCTCAGTATGTCATCTGTCATGTTTCGCTTTTCCAGTGTTGTGGATATTTAACATAAAATTAACTTTTTGTAGAATGTGTAGAACTTATGTTTGGGTAACATATAGTTCAGCACATATCCCATTTGAGTTATTCTTAAGAATGTAAGAGAAACTACTTTGGCATACACCTTTTCTTTATATGATTTAATGCATCCACCCTATGGGTAAAATGAATAAAAGCAGGGTAAAATATAAACAGGATTTTGCTTTGTAATTAAGCTCATACGCGCTAACTTTCTAAACCATAGGCTTGTTGTTATATCTGTGCTTTGTAGTTTCCTTTTATTACTGTTCTCTGTCCTAACTTTCCCCTTTTTAGCATCGACACTGTTTAAGTATGTAATTTGCAGCAACTAATAACTTGTGGTTGTTCCTGCACAGTGCTGTCATGTGGTGTCTCCTGTTCCAACCTGCCAATGCTTTAACCCCTTGCATGGCTAGTGTTCTAATAAGCCAGCGCTGCTAGCCATCATCAGATACTGGACCCTTGGGTATCGAGGGGTAGAAAAAAAAATTTCTTCTAACATTGTTAAAACCGCCGTCACCACATCCATGAGTGCGTCTGGTTTTGCCTGGTTTTTACTTTTGGATTGCTAGCTTCACAAGAGTCGGTTGAGAATATGATTATTTCTCTAGATTAACTCTCCAATTTTTTAGGGTTGAATAACTCGAAACCCGAACCCTAACCTTAGAAATCACAGTGTGCTTTATTGTGATCCTTTTATTGGTCAAATACATCCTGGCAGCTCTGATGGATGTAGGAATAGCTTGTTAGACAACAAAAAACTTTCAAGCCAGTGACTTTTCAACCAGTCTTAGTTGTGCTTTATGCTTATTATAGAAATGTCCAGTTTTACAGAGTTCCGATTAGTCTTAAGGATTTTCTCCAATTTAAAGCCGCAAACTAAATTAGGCAGATATTGAACAGCACAATAGTGGAGCCGCTGTTGTTGCCAAAGTAATAGAAGGGCATAGCTTAGTGTGCTAAATATGTTCTACAAGATTGTCTAGCGGGTGTCACGAGTTAGAAACCTGACGATGTACGCCTTAGTTTGAGAATTTTTTTTTCACACTCATGATCTCCTTCAGACTTTTCTGCCATATTTTTTTTTTCTGATGGATTTTGGGAAAATGTTAAGAATTTCCATATACGTCTTACAGGTGAGCATCTCATGAGCTTTACATACAGTATATGCAGAGTTAAACATATGCTGTCAAACAATCGCATATTAACATTTGGATTGTGAAACTAGTAAGCCTGCTCTTATTAGTTACCAAAAGTACTACATCAAAAGCTGCAATCCTGGCTGTCATTGTTCTTACGTGGTCAATGTAAATTCAAGATATATAGATTAAGAATGTTATGACCAATTGGTTACCCAAATTTGTGTTTGAGGAAAATAAATGAGAAAATTATCAGGGAATTTTTTTTGTGCTTTAATTACTTTTTCCAAGTAAATACTTTATCAAATAATGATATTGTTTTATTTTTGGATAGATAGATAGATAGATAGATAGATAGATAGATAGATAGATAGATAGATATCTTTTTTATTTTATTGCACAAAACGGGGGGTGTTTAGAGCTAACTCAAGTGTTGCAAACGTTATTTCCGGTAAAGAAACTTGAGCCGACTTCGATTTGAGAGAGCTTGCCTATGTAAGTGCGTCACTATACTATACAGTATACTCAGTTTCAGGTTGAATTGTATTGTTTGTTCAGGAGAGAGAGTCTGCTTTCTTAATGATTATAAGCTTTCGTTATCTGAATTTTAGGCCCTGCAAACTCTAAAACATCGTGTGAAAGATAACTTCTTAAATACATTTGTGTTGACCCCAAACATAATCACGTCTGGATGTTAACATTTAAGAAAACTCAAAACTGTAACTATAATTAGCCTTAGACTCCTTGGCGGAGCTGCACCGAAAAGAGAGGTCCCGAAACTGCGGTCCTGAAACTGTGGTTTTCGGGATTGCATTTATATGCTAATGAGCACCGACGCACCACTGGGTACAGTCCCTGCTCACTCGGTTGACCGGGTTTATACACAGACACCAAAGTTCTTCGTCACTACACTGAAGGTCAGCAGCAATCGTTTCCTCTAGGTAGTAGTAGTGGTACACACATTGGAAGTATATAATGCACTTCTTGGCCAACTTACCTAGATCAACATTCTAATCCGTTATCTAACACCAATTTAGATCGTTAAATTACAAATCTTATGTCTGATTTGGATTCTTACTATTTAGATACTTCTTTCTATGTATATATATGTATAAAACCGAAGGTTGGTTGGATGTTGATAGATATGTTGGTTGGATGTTGTGGATAGGTTGGATGTTTATCTGGTTTATAAGTGGATCTGTGTTGAACACATCCTGGGCTATTTTTTGTAGATGAAATTGATCTTCTCCTCCTGCTTTGTTTAAGACCCATGGCAAGCTATTCGTATTTTCAATCATCATTTACTTGCAGTCTGTGAAATATCTAACATTCAGTTCCTTATTAATTTCTATCTTAATCTTCCTTGATTAATTTCTCTGATAATATGCTCTCATTTTGCTTCTTTTTATGACCCTTACCGCTTGTGTACTACTTCTATCAGTGGCTTTTGCTGTATTATAATGAGCTTTTCAAATCTTTTCTGTCTACATAAATCTCAAGGCGACATTAATAATATTTATCTCATTAGTATTCAGACTCAATCCTGATTTGCTCTTTAATAGAACTATAGACAGGTTGGTTATGGTTTGGATATTTCAGCCTCTTCTTGAGACCCTAGTCACAGTATTTCTCACTGTATTTTAATTTTTTTTGCTAGTTGATATTTAGGCCACTACGCTTGTTGAGATTTTTTTCTAATTGTATAATTTTTCCAGACAAATCATGACACCAAATCTTAATCCTTTGGATTGAGTCTGGCTCCTTTAGACAGTTAGACTCTGGGTGAAATCCTCCTGAGGGAACATCTCCCGTTCCTTTTTTAATTAAAAAACGAGTGGAGTGTCAGCTACTGGTCGGACCTGCAGTCAACCTCAATGTGACCCGAGCATGTGTCGCGCCCAATTAGGCCAAAGCTAACGTGTCCAGGGTTCCGACCTCTGGGGGATTTGAGGCGTGTGGTGGTGGGGCACTAATTCCACAGGTCACTCTGGTTGATGCCTCTATTAGACTTAATCTTTGTTGGTGCGATCTATTATGCAAATCAGATTTCTCTGGGTTACATATGTGATTTGGGCTGGAGATCAAACTTCAGTACTTTCTCGATTTACTGAAGTATGAATTTGGAAATAAAGTCTTAATTAAGTCTTAACGTTTAATCATAAACCAATATTATTAAATAGACGTTAATGATATGACATATTAGTAATAAGGTTATAATTCGATATTACACGTGCATTTATAACTCACAAAAAAAAAAGTTATATATTCACACACAACCAAGTGTGGTATTTCATATACTTGGTATGTATATATACAGACACACACAAACAAGTGTTGTTATGAGGCATAATGTGTGAAAACACTAATGTCAAAAACGTTTACTGCAATATCCAGCTCTGGGGGCAACACATAGCTTTCTGCTTTCTGCTATCGACTTAATAGATAGAATACCTCGAAGTCTTCTCGAAAATTCAATAAGGAACATGAATACCTTCTCTTGTGATTCTTGTCATCATCTGAGGTGTACTTTCAGAGAAATTATTTTGTAAAGTAAAAGATACATTAAGTACGTGTTTGACAAGATCATGACCATCTTTACGCTGCTTGTTGCCTCAAGGGAATTTTAATTAAATGTTAAACAAGAAAAAGTAGTTTTCCAATGAGCATTGCTATGGCAACGTGTCGAATAAGTCTGTTCTTCCATAGAACAATATCCAAATATTGTCCAAATCTTACATTTGTATATCTTTAACATTGTAGCCTATTAGAAAGGTGCAAATTAAAAGTTCTTATGTCCTGTGTTGGAGATTTTAGTGTGGCTCTAAGTCACCGTGTCTCATGTCATTCAGGGAGAAGGCTCAGATCATGAAGAAGTCTGGAATGAAACGTGTTCTGCTGCTGGGTTCTGGATACGTCTCCGGACCTGTAGTTGAGTATTTGACTCGTGACGAGAAGACCCAGGTCACTGTGGGTGAGTTTTTCTTACTAAAAGTCCTGTAAAGTTTTTTTTTTTCTTTTTAAATGACATAACATAATAAGATTAATTCAAACCATGTCTTTATGTTTAGAAATGAAACCGATCAATTGTTGTCAAGTATGCACATTGCAGGATCTGGTAACATTTTCAAAAGATGTTATGTTAGCATTCCTGTGTAAGCACCATCTAGACAACATAACTTAGCAGATTGTCATGGAATGTCCTGATATCCTTACTGCTCCTAGAGAATGTAGTTCTGACCTTGATCGCTCCCCTCAGGATAACCTTTACATTTTTAGCTCTTACTGTAAAGTAAATCAGCATAGCTTAGTCTTCAGGGAATATTTATACGGAACATTAGAACCTCACAGCTGATGGTACCAGAACTTAAGACTTTACTAGGTGTACGTCTTTGCACCATCTAATATTATAATTGATAAAACTCAACTAATTCAAAAGTCAGCACAATTGTTTATCCAGAAGAAACATATTTATACCTCTTCACATAGAAGACCTTCCTCCGACAGTCTCCTGTGGATTTTTCTCTGTGTTCAGGTTCGGCGATGCTGAAGCAAGCCGAAGAACTGGCAGCTAAATATATTAACACCATCCCAATCATGCTTGACGTCACCAGCCAGGAAGGACACCTTGACTCTCTGGTCAAAGATCATGACTTGGTCATCAGGTGCAGCATCAGAAGCATATTTTGTTAGACAGCTATACAAATAGTTGAATGTGTGAAAAATTGATTCCGTACGTCTGTCCCATTCTAATAATAATATAGTACTAGGAAAATATCATGAAATGTTTTCCTCATGTTAAGATATCTAAAGTTACCTTTTAGTTGATCCACCTATTTGTATTCCCTTGCTAAGAACCATATAGGGCCATGTACAATTATGAAAATATATCGTCCTTGTTAGCTTGGATCAGTTAAATATTGGTCCTTAATTAACCTGACTCCCTGTGGGTGTGTTTTTCATTGAATGTTTGTAAAATACATCATGGAAATGTTTATCATAATTTTCTAAAATAAATGAGTCAGCCATCCAAACGCAACTCCTTCCTCTGCTCCTCAGCTTGCTGCCTAACGCGTTGCACCCACTCATCGCCAAACACTGTATAAAGAGGAAAGTGAACCTAGTGACAGCCAGCTACCAGTGTCCTGCCATGAAGGAACTACAGAGCAGGTGATGACTGAACCAGTTTCTCTGTGCCTAGATTTGTGTGATCATTCTTGTTTGGAATCACGGCGAAACATATGATTTGGAAGATCAGTGAAATGTTTTTAATGTGGATGAAGAAATTGAGGATTGACTTTGGAGAACTCCTAATAATGTAATTAAGCCATACAAATTCTTCATCCAGAGGGGTTTACATCCCTGACTTCCCAAAAGTCAGTTAGATCTGAGGAAGCCTCTTGGATGAGAAATGAAACAACTTCAAGTCTCAATAGAAGTCCATTCGCTTTGATTTCAATTTACAAGGATTACTGATGATGTCTGTGAGATGATGAATAAACATTTAATCGACAGGGTCTTAAACAAGCTACAAAACTGAATGGTTTGTGTGTGTTTTTGTATCCCTGTGATTTTGCTTGTCAGTGCGGAGGAAGCGGGCATCACCATCTTGAATGAGATGGGACTGGACCCAGGTATCGACCACATGCTGGCCATGGAGTGTATCGACCAGGCCAAAGCTGATGGTTGCACTGTGAGTCAGCACGCACTATGACTACAAGTTTGTTAGTGTGTCTTAGATAAAGATTATTTCTACACATGCAGGCCGGCCAGCTGTCATTATTTATCAAAGAGATTGGCAGTTGACATTGTTCAAGTTCACTTAGGGTTTAGGCCACAAATGGATTACATGATATAGTCAGGCTTGAGCTGATTGATGAGCTCTTTGTGTCAGAAAGTTGGCTGAGATGAACAAACCTGTCTGGTGATTCGGTATTAGCATTTACCATCTGCTTAATTACTGATCATTTTATCCATCTCTGTTTAGTGACAGATTATATACTATTGAAAATAAATAGTAAAACAATACACAAGAACTCAATTCATAGCAGCCTGTTTTTTAAAATTGTTTTAATCAAGTCCAGTGCTCCATCTTATGTTTTTACTCACAAGCTACTTAAATCTACTCACCTGTTCCTTTCCTTCTCTTCACTTAAAACACTGAAAGAAGCAGTGTTTTTGTTAGGCTGTTTAAACTTTTAGATGGTAATGTCATCCTTAAAAAATGTTTCATTTGACTTTTTGTTTTTGAAGAGTATATAAAGAGGACACCTTTCTCATATGGAGAATCATGTGGAGAATTTGTACTTCACATGGTTAAATAAATAGTAGTAATTTTAACTGGCACTCTTTCGAACTAATCTGGCAGCATAATCACTCTGATTAGATTTGATGATAACACATCCTGAATTAGGGGTGGTGGGTAAAGCAGCACAGCGTGTGACGGATGGGTTCACTATCGAACGAAAGTTTTTCACTTGATCCACATGAGGTCTGCAAAATATATGAAGCAGTGGATTCATCTGTTCTCTACGGAGCCCCTCCCCTTTTAATTATTTTAAGCTTTTACTGCATATCTTTTTACTTATGTCCTTACATTTGTTGTTTTATTGTTGTATCTGTAAGTTGACCCTGAGTGGATAAAGGCATTCATAAATAAAATGTATTATTATAATTATAAGTCCCTTCAAAATAGAGTATTAATTTCCCTGGGAGGGCCGCCCAAGTAGAGACTATGTAGGCGAAACACTGGGGTTTGTAAGGATGAAATGAGAGCAACTTTGACTATGAAGAATGGATAGGCTATATGTCCTGATAACATACCTGTGGAGGCATGGAGATGTCCCGGAGAGGGTAATGGAGTATTTAACGAGATTGTTCAACACTAGCTTGGTGAGTGAGAGGAGGCCTCAGGAATGGAGGACAATGTACTGGTACCCAAGAACAAGGGTGGTTTGCAAAGGAAGTAAAGGTTAAGGTGTACTTACCTAAGTGTCTTTAGGAGTGACGGGGATTGACAGGATTAGAAATGGGCTGGAAATGAATTGGCCAGGCAGAACAAATAGGGTAAGTGATGTGGTGAAAGAGGACATGCAGTTGGTTGGTGTGACAGGAATATACAGAGGACAGGGTGAGATACAAACAGATTATTAGCTATGGCAACCCGTAAAGGGATTAGCCAAAAGATGAAGATAAACAATGAAAAATGTGTATACGGGTTGAAAAAGAAAAAGCACTTTATTGTTGAAGCGGTAAGCTCTGAGTGAAAATCAATTGACAGGTGGAGTCCTACAGCTCATTCTGCGGAGGTCTCCCTGCCCCTGAATGTTCTGACAATCCTCTTCGCTACAAGTTCAGCTGGAGTCCTTTGGGCGTCCTCATGAACATCGTCAGTCCCGCCGCCTTCCTCAGAGATGACCAGGTACGTAGGCTTCAAATGACAGTAGATAGTTAATTTCACTATTTTCTGCAACTGTGCCTAAAATTTGAACTGAACTTGCATATTCAGCTCATAAACATCCCAGCTGGGGGCCGTCTGTTGGACCACACCATGCCGATGGATTTGTTTCCTGGTTTCAACCTAGAGGGATTTCCAAACCGTGACAGTACCAAATATATCGATGTCTACGGCCTCCAGACTGCGCACACAGTGATTAGAGGCACGCTGCGTTTCAAGGTACAACACACAAACACATTCAAACACACACACAATCCCCTCCTATTACCTACCTCATTTTGATTGTTTCTGAATGACCATTAAAGACCATTTAACAACAAGATTTTTCAGCTTTACGTCATACAAAGTCTTCTCTGGTAGATATCAGAAGTTGAATGAGACTCATTTAATCTGTTGATCGATACCTTGGTTTATTAGTTAAATCTATCTATGAAATTCCAGAAATAGTTGCATATCATAGATCACCACAGCCCCGATTGATGCCTCATAATGTCGTTATTTGTCCCTCTGAGTGCAAAACAATGACAAGAAAAATAAAAGCATTGAAACACAGGAGCAAAATAATGTTGAGAAATTTCTCAAGAGTGAAAAAAATAGATGAAGATTAGATTTTTGTTCACACACTTCTAATAATATATTGAGTAACTTTATCCATCAAGTAGGTTAAATAGCTGCATGCTTTTTCCGATTTCTCAAGAAGAAAAGATGAGCACTGCATAGACAGTGAAAGATATGTGAATTTGGATGGATTTTTTTTTTGTCAGTGTGAACATTACACTGATGTAGGTCAGAGTGTGTTGTACTGTAAGAGTGCTGTTAAACAGACTGATTGTGGAAGAAAGCAAGGCACACAATGAATAAGAAGCAACTAAAATATAAAGAAATAGATTTTAGTTAAATTTATGTTTAATTTTACCTGAGCTTAATACACATAATATAGATTTGTTGTGGTTGTATGTTTATTATATATTCAACCCCAATTCCAAAACTTTGTATTGCTATGTATAATCAGAATGTGATCGTCTGCATTCTGTCTTTATGTTTTGCACACTGTCCCAAATTTTCAGGACTTATACTTTTCGTCTTTGAACCAGATGCGAAATCACCCAAAAGCACAGTATAAAAAAAAAAAAAATTCCAGTTTAGACTTGACTTCCCCTGCTTTTTGTGTCCATGGAATACATGGACATGTATACATTCTGACTCCTGGTACTCCTGTTATTTCTCATAGGGCTTCACAAAGTCCATCAGCACTTTTATCAAACTGGGTATGATCAACAAAGAAACCTGTCCCATCCTGCACCCCACCTCGTCTCCTGTTTCCTGGGTAAGAAACACAGCTAAAGGTACAATCAGTCTGCAAAACACCCAAACACAGATGAAAGGGATCCTCTTAGTAGTTCCTCATGTTTCTGTTTGCAGACTGACTTGTTTTTTGTTATATTTGTTTGTTTTTCTAATAAAACAAGCTATTTTGTATGTCTTCCACTCCAAGTGTCTGACTGTGGAAGCAGATTTGCTGAAGAGCCCATTACCATCAAAACTTTCCAGTCTGCATCAAGGCTGTAGCGAGCCAAGGATTTCTGACAACTCATTGATTGAATAATTTTTTTTTTATTTAAAAAAGGAAAAACAGAGATCTGCATGTTCTGTTTAACTTTATCAGAGGTCAAATCATAATTAGCAGACACAAAATGCAGAAAGGTCTCGGAAAGTAGCATGGGATCTCCTGAAAGGACAACTTAGCCATTTTCTTATCTCTCTGACTTCCATGATTAACGGAGGAGACAGTTATGGAGAGGATATACTATGTCCAGTTCCAGTCGCGGTGCACAGTAACTTCTTCAATGGAGTAGAGATCTGTCATTCGTGAATCCTAATCAGGATCTGATGGAGAACACCATTCTCCTGTCTGATCTGAACAGCCAGCAGAAGCTAAGCTTTCTGCTCAGAATCACTCTAATCAGTGGAAGAGACAGCAGGACCCACACAAATAACATTCCCTGAAGCAGAAGCCAAAGGCTGTTCATCCACGGGAACAATGACAGAATTCTTTGTGGCCGTAGGGACTCTGGCTGACAGATTCCTCTGAAGCAATAGTACCAGCCTGACCCTCTGAACTCACGACATTCTGACCGGTAGTAGCAATATTAACATCACAGACTGTGTCAGTGACAGGAAGAGACCATCCCTGACTTTCCTGAGGCAGAAGCAGGCTGTCGGCACACATCTGCCTTCACAGTTGGCACAAGTCTGCTGACTGCGAGTGGCCATGACGATGTAGGAGCTCAAGGGAAGCAAGGACACAATCTAGGAGCTCAAAAGTGCTTTACAGTATATGTGAGTTTGGATGTAATTTAAGAGAAACTAATGCATTCTCTCCTGTCTGTAGAAAGAGCTCCTCTGTAAGCAGATCGGATTGTCCTCTTCTGTTTCCCAAAATGAATTTGAAGAAGCTACGTACCAATGCATAGGAAGAGATGACTTTGGTATGGACCACCTGCGATGGTGAGAGCCTGAAACAGTCCCCAGCACTCCCACTGGATTGGAAACACGTCCAACTTTTCAACATGCTTCTTGCAGACATACTAGAAGCAGGTCCCTGTACTAAAGAGTAAATTCAAGCTTATATGAGGCTTCAGTACCCTCAACAAAATTTCCTAGCGAGTCATAGAATACCTGGGGTTAGATCCTTACTATTCTGTGTTCTCGTGATTATATTTGATAAATAATGAAATAGTGTATTAAATGTTTGCGTTTTCTGACAATTTGTGCAGCAATTAGAAAGGTTGTTAAGCTGTCAGAAGACACATTTAGCAGCTGCCAACTTTACATTATTAATACTGTACATAAACATTCAGCCAATGTTTTTCAAGGTATCTCTGTTCATTCGTTATTAACATTTATCATGAAATCCTTAAATAATCTTAATTCACATAATGCTTTTCAAAATCTTGTAACAAAGTTTGCCACAAGGCTAAATTAATTAAAACAGTCAATTTAGTATGCATAAAGCCGACCAAATATCCTTGACCACATCATGCCAGAGCAACCATTCAAATTAAACTTGAGTGGTTATTGAGAGAGATTAATGCATAAGATATTACAGCTGTTCTGTGGTACCACTACACTTCAGGTCAAAGGCTTCATGTGAGCTACTACTGAGCAGGTACAGCACCTTGTGGTGGAATTCATACTGGTCTTGTCCAGTGTTTGACTTGGGCCCCATTTACATGACTACTTTTTTGCTAAAAAGGGTTTAGCAAAACCAATTGCTATGTTATTGCTATAACATTAAACGTTTTTTCCTTGTTACTTTTAATGGAGTTCCATTTTCATATGAAAACGTTGTGAAAACAATCATTGGGAAATCTAGTAGTATAAAATTCTTGGCGCGCAGTTAGAGATTAAACCTTAACTTTTTCTTTATTCTGGTCATGCAAATGGCTCCTTCATATCAAACCAGTTTGAGAATTTTTACACCAATTTAGCCCAACACGGAGGAAGTAATAAAAGTGCTTTTCAAAGAAACACAGCAACTAGCCTTCACTCGCCTTCATAAATTAACATCTTTTTGATTTTCACTTGATCTGTTTTCAATTGCTTTTGGCAGAAAAAAAAAATCAAATATAAGCAAAGTTGGATTATGATGTCAGCTTTTCAAAGTTGGTTCTTTGGATGGTGGGTGGAGAACAAGGCCGAGGCTGCTCCTCTTCTACCTACTTTTGCGACCCTCTCTAATGATGCTTGAAGTGGTGTAGTGTGCACACATTTCAATTTAAATCAACTTTTCCCAGAGTCTCTTCAGACCAAGGCTCCAGGCAGCCATTGTTCCTCTGGTGATGGAGGGAAGGAGAGGGCCACACTCATTGAAAAATAAATTCTTCTGACGCTAAAAGAGTACTGATGGAAATGTTCCATCTCTGCCGTCAAGAGTAAAAAGCCAACACGCCTGCAGCTGAAATTGAATGAGTTGTTGTTCATTTATTCAATTCACCAGCAAAACAGTGACAAAAAGCAATTGCTCATCTCTTTAGATTTTGCCAAGGATGTATGGCCTGAAGTTGTGCTGTTGGAGTGTTAAAGCAGAACAATTTGCTTTTAATGCTTTTAAAATGGCTTTGTGAAGGTTAGTCTATTGTAATGTAAAATCTTTTCTTTTTTCGGTCTGTGTGCTCAGGTTTGGAATGCTGAGTGATGAGCCGGTGCCTCAGGCTGATAGTGTGCTTGCTGCTTTGGCAAAACATCTGGAAGCCAGACTCTCCTTTGGTGAGATACAAATCCTGAGTTATAAAACCTAATCCAAGGAAGAATTAAATGTAATACCAGTTCATAAGCTGCAAATGACCTCTCTCCTGGACAGATAAATGCGAGCGGGACATGATCATTCTAAGGAACGATGTGGGAGTTCGCCATCCGACTGGCGAGCTGGAGACCAAGCATGTTAGTCTGGTGGTGTACGGCGACCCTAGTGGCTTCTCCGCCATGGCCAAGACTGTTGGATACCCAACAGCCATTACTGCTCGCATGTTCCTTGATGGTCAGTGACGATTGTTGTTGTCATCTCTGAATTCAAATTAATAACAATAAAGAATGTATTAAACACAAAACGGGATAACTAAAAATAAATAGATTCATTTATTAATAAAAGAAACAAAGCTGCACTACTATTTGCAGTCAACGGACTGTTGTATTTGAATTTACCTGCATTTCATGTAGTTTGTGAAGGCAATGTTACTCTGCCTTGTCCATCTTTGACAGGAAGCACAGACCTGTCATTCATTTGCTCTTTCAGGCTGACAAACTGTTTGTCTCACCAGTTTTTGGAGTGAATGTTGACATAAACTGAATAAACAAGGTGATGGTCATTTCACAGACTGTCACTGCAAACCATTCCCCGGAAGGATGATGACCTTCAGTATGTTTAAAATTGCTCCATTTTGGATGAACTGAATAATCAGAAGCGTCCTTGAAAGTTTTTCTTTTTCTTTTGAAGATCAGTTTTAATGCTGGATGCATAAAGTCAGTTGACATTATAAATGTGTTTTTGTTTTCTCTCTGCAGGTGAGATCACTACGAAGGGACTTGTTTTTCCCACGACAAAGGATATCTATGGGCCAGTGCTGGCCCGTCTGAAGGAGGAAGGACTTCACTTCATCACCAAGACCACACAGCACGAGTAGAGGTTACATTGTCAGAGAAAATTTATTTGCGTCTCATTTAAGACGATGTTTGTACATTTCAGCTCAAAAGGTTGAAAAGGCAGCTTGTGACGATATCCTGTAATCTTTAGTTTGTATTAATTCTGGCTTAATGTGTTCATCTGGGCCAAACTGAAATAGGTTCAATGGTGCAAACCGTTTCAGAGAGGTCTTCTGTGAACATGTGTAAAAAGTTCCACACTATTCAACCCCCTCTAATCCAAAATAAAAAAATAAAAAGTGAGTGCTTCACATGAGTGAAATATATATAAATAGTCAGTGGTTATCAGTGATGCATGGTGCGTTAGATTTCTTTTTTGTGTGACCCCAATTCAGTCATTGGTGTGCAACATTACTTCCAGTTAGTGTGCTAACTGAACTCCCCAACTATCTTTCATCCTATGACTTCAAATAGTATCTTTTGCCACACAAATATTTGAATAGAATTAAATCAAGGCTCAATATGGCAGTTAGCTTCAAAATGTGATACAAATAACTCCGATACAGTCCACTTCACTATGTCATAAAATATGTCATTAAGAATATCGGAGCTAAAGTCTATCAGAGCATTAAATAAAACCATCAGCTCCCGGTTAAAGGGTAATGTTCTCGAACCGAACGTAGCCTTCCATTATGTTGCTTAGAGTGAACACTAAGGGAGCTGAGAGCAGTTATTATTAATTGTTTTCAGGTATAGTACAGAATCAACAGACAATCTTTTTATTGTGTCGGTCAGAATCTGTTTTTGTGGTGCCTTAAAAATATGTGTGCAGCTCATTGATCTCCCAATAGTTAAAGAATATCTTAGAGTAATTCTCATACATTTAACCTGAAATGCGCTGCACACACTAAAAACAAAGAAAAATGATAAAATTTGTAATAAGCATGATTTTGAGAGCCCATTAAATCATGCAACCTGTAACTGAAATAATTTACTATTACCAATATTCAAAAACATTGTTGCAGTTGTATCAAGAGGCACCCAGCAGTTATTCATTAATACTGTACCCGTTTCCTTGAAGTTTGTCTCTTTCTTTTTTCTCCACAGACAAACTTTTGAGATCAAAATACTGTGAATTATGATATAATCCCACAACCTATATTATTTTAAACATCTAATCGGTTCCTGTTTTACAATTGAGTCAAGGTTCCTCCAAAAAAATGAATCACTGTGTGCCATTAAAATGGAAAAATAGTAGAATCTATTTCTGTCTAGTTTTATGATTCCACTTTCTTCTTCAGACTTTGGAATGTCAATAATGGACTCATTCTCTTGATTTGGATTTGGACTCCGTAAAATTGGCTCCTGTTTTATGTAGACAGCAACTGTGTAGGTCCGATCTGAGATATTTAAAGAGTGACTACTGCAAGGTGTGTAAAGTTAGCCAAACTGATTAGTAAATTATTTATTGCCTGCCACCTGAGAAATATTTATTTTATTTTTGGGATAGGGTTACCCTTTAAGAGGGTAAAAGGAGAATACCACGGGAATTAATTAATCTGATGTATATATTTTAATAATATCTATCAGATTTTATATTCATGATTTGCGGGGTATATGTGAGCTTGAAGAGGGTTCTACCTTGCTCCATAATAATTTGTAAGATTTCATGGTTTGAATCTGACCAGCACAAAAAGTTGTCCATTTTCTAAAGAATCTAAAAACTCGAGTGAAATGTATGTTTGCAAAAGAGATGACATCTATACTGAGCTGTTTTTCAAATAAATTTTGCTTTCTTGGATCATTTGATGTTGTTTTGTCTTTTTTATTTTTGGAATGATTATGAAAGCTTATTTTGTTAGAACTATTTTGCTTTATGAGAAAAATAAAGTGGCTACATGAATAAAAGTAATTCAGATACTTTGTTTTTGTTTTTGTCTCCATTTAAATACAGATGATTTTTTGCAGATATAGTAATATTTGACCTATTCTATTCACCCCCAATGATGTATCCTTTGAATGCAAATGAAATTATTCAGGTAACAGTTTTCTATGACAAAAATCCTCGAAATTCAGCACTTAAGGGTCTATTAAGTACGATTTGGCACATTACTATGGGGCGCCGTTTGTGAAAGTAGCATACGCTGATTTTAACAACATTTTCCCACATTTATCTCCAAATGTGAAATCTGAGATTCAGATTTTGCATTTGAAAATAAATGTAAAATCTAAATCTTAATCTTGAACCAAAATGTTTTGAAAATATCAAAAATGTCCACTTATGTCAGCAGAAGTACTAAAATAAAAGGATGAAGAAAACCTCTTCCACGCACACAGTAGATTTGGCTCCTTCTACACCACTGTGGTTAATGTTGTAGTTTTAACTAACTTTGAATTGCCCTGGCCCATAAAACGGGAACTTTAGACCTACCTGAAGCTCCTGGGTTTAAAAGCAAGATGTGGTGATGGCAGAGATTGGGGTCTGGGTTTTTGGAGCAAACAGAAGTGTTTCTCTGCTGTGTTTGAGAAGCCTATAAAAGTGCATTTTAACGTTTACCCGAATAACCTGAAAGCATGTAACTTAACCAAGTCATTTTAAACCACCTTGGTGGAAAAGGGGCTGCGTTTACCTCTTCATCGTTCTTTTATTTTGGTACTTTCGTTGAAATCAGTGTAAATTTGCATATTTTAGGTCCAAGATTTAGATTTGACACACAGTTGTAACATATAAATTTAAAATCAAAATTTTGATTATTACAGATTATTTAGCTATTCATGTTTTCAGAAACAAATTCCACACTGTTTTTCATCTTTTAGCACCACAAAACGATTTCCTTTCAGCTTACCATAACAGTGTCAATGAGATACTGGAGATCTACCAGGTGAAACAGAACTATGTGCCAGACTGCATCACAAAAGGAGTTGGTACTATTCACCAACTTCTTTTATGTCATGCAGGTTTGCTTCTTCAGTACTCTCCTCTCTCAGTTGTCTTGTTCCAGATGTTTCTGGTAATTGCTAAATTCTTTATTTTTTCTCCACTCTTTTGATTATGACTAAAACCATTTGAAGTTGTGGCTTGGGAACACATATCAACCAGACCTTTAAATTCAAAATTTTCAAAGTTGGTTAGCAGGAAATCGAGGACGGTGGCATTTTTCTTAATGTCCATGGATGGTGGTTGAAATATTCAAGCAAAATATTAAAATTCTATTATATTAAAATTCTAATATCAGAATTTCTTTCATTCATGAATAGATTCATTCATTCATTTCAAAGCTGTTTTGTCCATTGGTCTTGTAGGAGCGTTCCTACCTTATAGATATAAAGACTATACTTATGTAAGATTTTTAAACTGAATTCTCAGGTTTATTTTTATTATGCACTGTGCTTACTTGATCTATAAATGATTTCACCGCTAAAAATGTCCATGTTGTAGGTCTGGCTCATGTGCTAATTTATTATTATCAATGTGGTTTACAACCGCATGGGTTTGGACTGACAATTTTTTCTTCTAAAGTGACAAATGATTGGCATTAGGTTTTTCTAACACAATTTTATGACGTAAACTTAATAAGAACTTTATTTACTTTATTTTTAAAACAACATTGGGAAGTACTTCACCCATAACATTAGATGATTTAACTTTAAAGATAGATAAAATAATTAATAACAATAGCACATGGACTGTAGGCTACTTGACACATTTCCAGTCTGCTTAACCAATCAAAGCAATTAAAATATTCACCCACACAAACATTCATACAGTTACAGGCAGAGGAGGGAACAGTCCCAGTCACTTATTTCATAGTTGCCCAGTCATCCAGCAGTTCTTCACTACCAGCCAAAGCCTGTTTCAGCCCCTACCTTAGGTTCACACATACTTCTTTGTTCATATTCCACCTTCTAATCTGCTCTACCGTAACCTTTCTCATCTTTTTTACCACCACAGTCATCCTACGGTATGAAGAATCTGAAAACAAAATTAACAGAGAGCGGAGTTTTTATATGCAGAAAATGGATGTGTTATTATCTTCTAAGTATACACATCTGTAAGGGGTGCCTCTAACCGGGTTTGACCAGTTCTTGTGGTCAACTGTTGGATGAGATGATATTATTGTGGATGCTTCCATCGACACCTTTAAACTCCCTCATACTTTGAGCTATAGAAAACATTAAACTATTCAAATGTTGATCGCCTAAACCAATTGTGCTATGACTTTTCACATTTATACCTTTAAACTTTTAAAAATATTAAGCGTTTTATAGCAAGAATTTCACCATTGAAATGAATGGAGCATTTCCCAGAATGCGTAGCGACCATGAGTGAGGTCAGTGGTACGATTAGTGGGGTTGCCCTTGTGTGAGCAAATACCGCTTTTGTGATTGGCTGATGTTCAAACTAATGATTAGACGCATTAATCATCAATACTGATAATATGAAGCTAAGCCATTAAAACCATTTAAACTTTTAAAAATTTAATTATTAAAAATAAAAATCATATTATACAATCAGAGCATTTTCACCATTGTGATGAACAGAGCTTGCCCAGAATGCCTGGAGATATTAGACCGTGAATAAGGTTGACGTGATGTCAACTAGTTTGGACTTGGTTGGCCTAACGTCATCTGTGCTGAAATCAACACTAATTCTTAACAATATTAACCGATCATGCTTATAATTTAAAATCATCAAAACTTAAAAAATATCAAATATTAAATATAAAAAATACAATTAAGGCATACAATTTAAACCATTTTAACTTTTTCTTTTTTTTTAAATCAAGCATTTTATAACAACAATTTCAAATTGACATGAATGGAGCTTTCCCAGGATGCCCAGCGATATTAGACAATGAGTGACTTTGGTGGTACTATTAGTGGGATTGCACCCATTAGGGCGGATAATTCAACACCAATGCCTGAGTGGGTAAGTGCCATTACTTCAATTGCATTAAGCAGTCAGCATCCTGTATTTTCTACTGGGAATACATTTTTTTTTTTTTATTGGTTTATTTGGGAGGGACATTGTAATTGTAATAAACATTTCTGTAAATGTACCAGAGTTAGCCAAAAGCAATTTTTCATCCGCAATCCCTGGATAGAAAAAAAAAAAGCAAGATAAAAACATCAGATATATATAAATGACAAGGAAGATAAAATTATAAATAAGAGACTGGTGACAAATACAGTGAGCAGACACAGAGTAAAATACGATAAAAGTACCAAACCAGTTTTTCAGATGTTTTTTGAACAAACTATATGAGGCCAGTTCTCTGATGTTCACTTGGACAGAGTCCCACTCCTGTGCAGCTGTGACTGCAAATGCACCTTGACTGAATGTACTATTTAATTTTATCTATTATGACTTGGTAGTTGCTGACATGCAGATCAGTGACCTCAGAGTGAAGACAGGCCTCAAGCAAGCATAGGGCAGTTATGGTAATTTTACTATAACACCAGGTTGTCCTATGTCACCACCTTGTACTCTCCAATATCTTTTCGGATTACATCTTCTGCATAAGATGTTGTACACCTGTGTGCTCCTACCTCTACTCTTGTGTGTCATCCTGTGATTCTTTCCCCTTTTTTAAATGTCACCACAGACATTTACATCCTTTTTGCAAAACTCACCAGCATCTGTCCTTCTATGTTCTTGTCCTTTTCACCATAGCTGTCTGCTCCCTTGAATTCCACTCCAAACACTGCTCTCTCACCCCTGCGAATAATCGCCATCACTTCATACAACTCACTCAAAAAATTCTCATTCTCCTCCAACTCCAAACCAAATTGAGGGGCATTGGTGCTGACAACATTCATCAATCACACCTTCAATACTGATCTGCTTACGCGTTAGTCTTTCCAACAGTCACCCACAGAACACTCCTCATATGCTCCTTCCTCAGGATCAGCCATACCCCGTTTCCTCACCAATCCACACATGATTAAACGGTTTGTGCCCTCCTCTAGCCTATTGCCTTTCCTCTTGATCTCTTAAACACACAACGTATCTGCCTTCCTTCTTGCCATCATGTCAGTTTGCTATCTACCTTTACCTGCCATTGTGCAAAAAAGTTCCTAATCTCACCCACACATTCCTGCCTTTCCCATCTTTTGTTCACTTCAGACATTTAACCTCCTCCTTAATCTTGTTTTCATTCCACCAACAGTAGCATAGTTTCCAACAGCACCCTGCTGGATAACAATGCCAGTTTTGGTAGATTTTAACCTAGGTCCCAAGTGATCCAGTTTGGGAATCAGTTTTTTCTTTTTCTTTTTTTCATTGGAACACAGAATTCCCTTTTTTCCATTTGCAATTCCACAACAATTTGCTGGCTTTGCTGATTATCTTTCCCTACACAAATGAAGAAAAAATGTTTCCCTAAAAGATAAAGTGGGGTTGAGTGTTCAGTGTTAGAGCTCCTTGGCTGTCGCACAGGTTGCCAGAGAAACAAAAATTAATTAAAATCACCTTTGAGAAAAACATTTTTTATTCAGAAATGTTTTGTGTCTGTTACTTGTTGGCTTTATGAGCTACACTTTATTTTATTCTTAAAGCTGCATCCCATGGTGCTCTATTTTTATTTAACCATTATTTTTACTTAACTATTATTATATCTGAATGTTTATCTTACAATCTTTTTTTTACTCCTTTATTAGTCACATATACAGTCATACAAAGTACAACATAATGCAATTCTTTCTCAGCATTCGACCCGTCCCCGAGGGAGCAGTGGGCAGCTGCTGTGAAGAATCCAGGGAGCATTTTGTGTTAATGGTCTTGCTCAAGGACCCTATGGTATGTAGAGGGGCCTCGAATTGTCTCACATCTGATCCTCCCATTGGTAGATGGCCGCTCTATCCACTGATTGTCCTACTTATCTGGTTCTCTTTCATTCATATATTACAATGTCCTTATGTTGTTTTTTTTGAAGCACTTTATTAACTCTGTTACACTTCTTTTAAAATCTTTTTTTTATCTTTAAGTGGCAAGTGTTTCAGTTAATATAAAATTGTAAAAACAATTTCTAACGTTCCAAACTGTGGGTTTGAAGTCTGTTTTTGAGGTCAAAGCCCCATTGCATGATTTTGTTCCCCTCAAGTCTGCAACTACCATCTTCTTGAGCTCAGGCTCAGCTTCTAAAAAGAAAAAAAAAAGACAATTGGTCTGTTTTCTTATACTTAATTTGGAGGCAGTCATGCAAACTAGGCCACCAAGCAGGGGATAATTGGTCATGTAATTATGAAAAGTCAGAAATGCAAATTAAGGTATGGATATGGCAACCAGTCAAGACGATGTCTGGACACTTGACCTATTTTCCACCCTGAAAAGACACGTTTCTTGAGTCTTAACCCGGATTAACACATAGGAAATCAATTAGAAAAACAAGTTCAGTGCAGGGATTAAAGCATGACTCCATAAAGGGAAAATATAATCCACAGGTCGGACAGGACTCTATATTCAGACCATGTCTTATATTCCCTGTTCCTGAGTTTGTTTCATGAACACCTCTCTCCTGGCAGCCATACAGCAGTGTGTGCTGCTTGTCACCTTTGACCTTTGGCCTCCTTCCTGTCGTTGATGCCGATGTTCGACTCATACTGCCGCCTTAAGTCATTCTGTTTAAACAATCAGCAACATGCCTTAAATGCAAATGTAATGTGCTTTCTCGTTCGGTGTTTGGTTGCCACTTCATTGTCCTGAATTATATGTATGTTTATTGTATCAATACATGTCAATAAAACACTTCAACAGCATCTGTCTTAGGTTTTTTCATTTTATTTTTTTAATCCCCTAGCTAATAGCCCAGCAGTGTTTCACATTCAGCTACAAAACAAATATAAGAATATAAAAGCATTAATGATCCCAACTAAGCAATTACAATTAAAACATAACATTTGAATCCACTAGAAATGGTAAAATATGAAAATCTAAAAGTATAAATAGAAATTTGGTCCATCAAGTCGAGTACTATAATATTATTTACATTAGATTATTATTTTTTATTATTCAAGAACTTTAATTGATATATGACACACTGCTGCTACAGTTGTGATGGTGAGGACAGAAAGGAGTTCAGTGCTGAAGCTCTATAAAAGGCAAGCTAACGAAATATCTCATATGTAAAATATTTTTCCCTTTTTTTCTCTCTCCAATTTGGCTCAGTGCCAATAAATACAAACATCTAGGAAAATCTTGTTAGTTGAGTGAAAATGGCAGTACATCATTAATATACTGGACAGTTAGTCTATAGCTTGTATCAAAGTAACAAGTACAGGATGAAAAATACCAAAAGGCACACAGAACTGCAGGGAGTCCGGCTTCGAATCCTGGACAGCAGGGATTTGTATTCATCAGTTGAAGCGCCTGTCTGGCATCTTGTGACGTTCCATTGGTGTTGAAAAGGGAAGAACAAAATGTTGTTTCTCATCCGTCAATGTAATTTTTTTTTGTTTGAGTTACTTTTGTTTTGAGGGATGTTACACCAGGAATTCAAGGCTCTCGGCAGCGCTGGCAGTTCCCACCACAATGGTACCACTGCTGTCATTTTTTTCGTCTTCTTGCGTCCCGATGAGACTCAGCATGGCTTTATACAAAAACTGGTACTGCTCCTGTGAATCAATCACATGTTTTCATATATTAAAGATGATTTCATTATATTGGTATTACTCTAGTCACACATTGATTTTATAATATCTGAAGAAAGATTTCCATCTCAACCCAATCAATTTTTATTCTTACATCCTCTAATTGTCTCTCTGTGAGAGAATAATTTTTGTATCTTCAGCTGATCTGTTCTTTTGTTAATCTAGCAATTAAGTGTGATTTATTTTATTCTTAAATACACCAACTTGACCCCTACTGAAGTAAGAGAGAACAGGAGCAACCTGTCATTTGGCTGGACTCAACATTTGGCTACAAACCGCGCAAGATGGTACAACTCACTGTCCTGAACCATCATGTCCCAAGCAGATTCTCAGACTTCATAGCCAACTACTATTGCATCTTCAGGCCAGTCTTATGACACATGAAATCAGACTGGCACAAGATCAAGGTGGGGATAATCACCTAGTACAACATTTCCGTGATCTTGTTCTCCCTGGCAGTGAACATACTCACAAAGTCAGCTGGGAATGCAGAGAGCTGAAAACAAATCTGCCCAATGCCAACCTCGCATAATGGAATACAGTTACAACAGAGTCATTGACAAACAGAGATTATATCCACAGTAAAAGCATTGGAAAGTAAGTTTGCTAGTCAAATCGGAAAATGGCTGGGGCTACACTGTCTTAGCAACACTGGGATTGGGTTTCTTGATCTTCCAAACTTTTTACATGATGTCACCATGAGCCGAGCTATTAACTTGATGAATAGTGTCAAATGTTTTAATGAATTTTCAATTAACCAGAATTATCCTTTAAGAATGAAAAGCTCTGAAATGTAAGATGAAAGAACTGTGAGACAAAAAGCGCATTATCATCAGCTTATTGTGGGTCACATCGCAGCCTTACGATGTCAGAGAAGACTCCTGGCCTCATGAGGTTTGTCAACTTGGCCACTTGGAAGACATCAACTGACCCTTCTGCCTCCAACTGGTTAGTCAAAGTTGTTAGAGCGCAAAACGTTCCAGCCGTGACTCCACCAACACTTGGAAGAAAAAGAACATTGCCCTGACTTCATACCAGAAAATTCCGTAATGTTGCTATTTTAATGTTAAGGAGTCAGTGAAGGCCTTACTTATCATGGACCACAGTGGGTCCGTCCTTGGTGTCGCTCTCCTCTTTCACCAGCTTGAGGAGTTCAAAGGTGTTACTGAAGGGACTGTCTGGGTTCGGCCAGCGGGGCGCACGGTAGTGTTTCATCTCCAGAACATAATCATCCTGATTAAAAACGGAAGAATAAATTCATACATTATCCATCATGCGTCAGTCAATAAAAGTCACTATGATCCCGCTATTTTCCACTTTGAAAAAAATCGCAGGATGAATCAATGATGATCAAATTCTACATTTTATTTCTAAGTTTTATTTAAGTTTTCTATCTAAGTTTTATTTGTGTAAAAAAGGTTAATAATAGATAATTATTCATAACTTTCTTACACACAGAAAACTTGTGTTTACATTTTATGGAGAAATGAAGTCCCCTTTAACAAAACCCACATGCTTAAAATTCTGTTTGGAATGTGGGAAGGAGTGTTGATTTGAATATTACAAAAACTCTTTTACAAAAGACTTTATCACACATTTTAGTAGAAAAAAGGTAAAAGTAGACGGTCGCTCAGTAGGCCAAGCAGTGCCTCTTGGTTAAATCAAACCCTTACTCAAATTACAATCATTACCCAAACAACTTTAAATAACATCTCTCAAGTACAGTATGCATTGTTGGAAAACTCAAAATAGTAAGTATTCATTTCTTCTTTACAGCAAACCCAACCCTTGCACCGCTTTTTACTAAAATCCATCACTGAGTTTGGGCATGGACATGAACGGTTTATAAAGCCATATTTTGCAAAGAAACCAAAAAAAAAAAAAAACAACTTAGATCCACTCCTGTATTGAGATCTATTTCAAAATGTGATGTTTTATTCCCTGCCAAAAGCCAAATTCTCCAATTACATTTCAAGAAAATTTTATTTTTTTTAAAACAGACAAATAATAAGATGCATGTGGACACATAAAATCATCAGGTAAAAATATAGAGAAATTGTATTTTTAAACCCTATATTTGTTTTACTTGCATCTAAGGGTTTGCATACATTTCAGTGCTGTAAGCAACCCAATTTAATCATTCACATTTACTGTGTTTGGGTAGAGGCAGGAAGAGAGAAATTCAAACCTGAATGGATCAAAGTCAAATGAGCTCCACTAATAGATCTAACAACAAAAAAAGAAATGTCTTTTCTGCACTCTGGATAAAATCTGCTATCTCCAATCTTCTTTAAATTATTTTGGAATAAGGGTTCACTTACCTGTCTAGCTTCCAGTATGTAGTCCTGGACCACAAGCATGTCCTCATTGGCCAGACAGATTTGATTCTCACCCCTCTGCGTGACGGTGAACATCTCATAGGTAATTGGCTGCCCTTTACATGGCCAAATGACACCCAGCTCCTTGTCATCCTCTGTCTAAAAACACAGGAAGTCAACAGGTGGTTACATGGCACTCTGATCCAACAGTACTATACATGCAATCATCACCCTTCTGTTTTCTCCAACTTTAGGCCATTGTCTAAATTGCCTTTTTTTCCAAGGTCCTGGAGAAACTAGTCCTTCTCCAACTGCAAGAACTTTTCGACGTTAAGACGAGTTTTTAATGATCTTCTTTTAGCTGCTGACTCTGGAAACGTTGCATTGATGGTGCTTTTAGACCTGATCGCTGCCTTTGAACCGGTGGATTCTTGATCCTTTTGCAGCATCTGGAGCAGTGTCTAGGCATCAGAGGTACTGCCCTTAAATGGTTCCAGTCTTATCTGTCAGACAGGAGCTTTTCTGTTCGTCTTGTTGAATTCTACTAGTCCGGGGCCCGATGAGACCCTTAGGCTACACCAAGGTCAAGTTACCGCGGTGTAGCCTAAAGCTCCATCTTAGGTCCAATCCTTTTTCCGGTAGATATGCTACCCTTGAGGTCTATTTTTAGAAAACACATGTCCTTGCACTGTTATGCTGATGATGTGCAGATCTACTTGCCCATAAAAGCATACTGCAAATACTCTGTGCAGTCATTATAAGACCCTAAATGACAACAAAACTTAGATTCTGCTGTTGAGCTGGTCTGGAAGATTCTTATGACTTCCAGACCAGCTGACGATTATGTCACCACGCCAGGCACTTTAGCCTCTGTCAATCGCTCTTCTGTCAAGAACCTTTGTGTTATTTTGACAGCTCGTTTAAATCCGATAAACAAATTAGTAATGTTGTTAAGACCAGTTTTTACCAACTGACACTGCGAGCTAAGATTGAACCCGATCTGTCACTCAATCTCTGTATGTGGGTGTGGCAGTATCGTCCCTCCGCCATCTCAAACGTGTACAGAACGCTACAGTCCGACTCCTAACTTGTACTGGCCTTCCTATGCTGGCTCCCTGTCCAGATCAGGATTGATTTAAAAATGTTATTACTTGTTTTTAAGGTTTTAAATCTGTTGGTGCCATCTCATCTGGCAGACCTTTTATATTTTAAAGCTCCTGCAAGGGTACTGAGGTCTTCTGATCACTGCATCCTGGATGTTCCCAGGTATAATCTCCAAAATAAAGGTGAACGACCTTTTCACTGGGTGCTCCCAAATTATGGAATATTTTACCCGTTTTTATAAGGACTGCTAGGACCCAAGCAACTTTGAAATCTTAACTGAAAACAACCTGTTTTCTTTGGCTTTTAATTGAGGTTGACTTTCGTTTTAAGCTGCTGTTATTGTTCTTTTAATGTCAATTCAGCACTTTGATCATTTGCACTCATTGTAAATGTGTCTGTATAAATAAAATTAACATTGACATTGACATCTTTTTTTAAAATCAAAATCAACTATTGAGTAATTCAGCAAACACTGACTGTGACGATAACCTCTATCGTCACAGTCAAACAGGTAACAGCAAAAGTTGTCAATTTATGCTTACTGCAATAATGCTTAATAGTAGGAGTTTTCCCATTGTTGACATTCTCCTGAGAGAGAGCATCAACACACAGACGTGAGAAGTACAACCATTAGGACATCTCACTCTCTTGAAGAAGAAAACATTCCCTCACCTCCTCTGATGTTGTCCCCAGCAGTGATACAATGACCTGGGCATTGTGGTCCCATATCATCTGCCAGAAGTCCTTGATGGTGCCAGGTAAAGGATTCTGGGAAATAATGAACTCATCGCTCTGCCTGTAACCCTGGGGGAAAAGAACCGTGACTTAATTTCTGTTCTTTACTTTCACTTCACCTGTATCAAACATGATAACAAGATAAACGACATGACATAGAGGAGTCAGAAGCCAGAAAGAAACCAATATGTATTGATATGATATATTATTATCTATATAGTCTATTCTAACCACAGCATTTCCCAATACATTATTGCACAGCCTTCCGGCTATAGTATTACACAATCCCTCGATAAATTGGTATGCTAACTAGTATATTGTATATATTTCAGTAAAGACCCATGCATCAGAAAATACCAGTACAACCTTGATGCTTTATTGTGACAATAAGATACATATACATATACAAAGAAATGTTAATTTGTCTAGATCCACATGCAAAGTAATATGTAAAAGGATGTCTGATCAGTCATAAAAAAATTTGGATTGAAGATTTTTAGTCAAGGATCATTCACCTGGGGTATAAATGGCTATAAGGCTATAAAGAGTGGTTGCCTGGGATCATAAATGTGTTTATCTTCTTTCAGATTTCTCTGCTATGTCTCATTGATGCATACAAGACCTGCAGTTCTAGCCATCACAATTTTTTAAGTTTTTCCGCTTCCAGCAAATCAACATTTAGGACAAAATGTTCAATGTTTGCTTTATATATCCCACCCACTGACAGGTAACAGGTTAGTGAGATATACAAAGTTAATCTGAGTTCACCTATCAGTGGTTATAAGTTATGGCTGGTATGTATACATCCCACTGATGTCTATATTTCATTATGTGACATGTCAAAATTACAATATTAGCATCTGACAATATCCGTCAATATCAATACAGATCAGCCAAATGTGTATGATGGAAGTGAGCACTTCTGGTGACTTATAGGAACAGTATAACTTTACAGGGAAGCCGTGAGTGAGAAGAGAAGACTATTTAAAACTAAGCTCAACGCATACTGGACCTCTCTCTCTGATTAAGTTTAGATCTATCTCTTCAAAGAAGATTGAAGCCCAGACAGAAATTTTCTTCTTACTGTGATATACGATGCATTAATGTAATCTAACGTTTCCTGCTCCGTTGTAGACAGGCGCACTCGTGACCTTTCAACTGCAAAGACAGGAAAAATATATATTTTAACCATGCATTGTCGCTTTAAGGGCTTATGATGCTTCAGACTGTCCCTGTAAAGGCAAATTAAACACTCAACATAAATGTGAAGCAAACTGACGTGTTTATCTTATTAATGCTGCAGCACCGGAGGCCTGTAACATGCAGGACTCACCAGGTATCACGGAGCACCTTCTGTTCTTGCTGCAGTTACAGTCCTGCAGAGCTGTAGAGTAGTCCTTCTCTTTGAGGTCTGAGTGACAAACCAGCTGTGAAAAACACCAAATATTTGTTAGTGACTGTATAACTAGCACTGAAGGATTTAATTCTGTGCGGTGTTCTTTATATAAAGGATAAATGGAGACACAAATGTGGCACTCCCTCCCGAAGTTACTTTGAAAGCATTCAAAATGTTAAATCCTTAAAAAACTAAATTTTTTATTTTAGATTCATATACCTTTAGGAAATTTAGAAAATACTTCTAAGAAAATGTAAAAACAAGATTGCTTCAGAAAACTAAATGTGATCTAATTTATATAAACCATTTAATTGAATGGTGTCCATGAATTCTTTGCGTTCCCGGACCATTTTTTGCCTTTACTGTGACCATTTTGTGCATATGAGTATCTTAGAAACTGACACATGCACATGAGTACATTCTTTCAATTTATCTGAATAAAAGAGTGTGGACCCGGGGTGACGGGTCCGATAAGCTGGTCACCTTGAACTGTTTCTCCAGGCACATCTTCCCAGCAGGTCCAGGGATCAGCAGCTCATCCATGTACCTTTGGAGGTCAGCTGCTGCCACCTCTGTTTCTCCAGCCTGGATGGCTTCCACCAAGGCATCGTGAATAAAAATATACTGTTCCTGCAAAGAGGAGGAGGGATACAGTTCTGGTTGAGGATTGTGCTCGAGAACCTTTTCAATTTCCACTTTTAGATTCACTAAACCTACGCTTATTGAAAAGTTGCATACACACAAAAATGTATCCTTTCCACTTCTCACCACCTTTTTTCACTCTTGCCACCTGGAAGGAGAATTAAGAGTATCTATGCACGATCTGTCAGATCACGATCATGCCATACTTACACCAGTACTAACTGTCCCTGTTTTTATGTCCCCGATTAGCCAGGTAATATTATGGTTTCGTCATCGTTGCCCCCAACTCCGCCGTCTTCGCTTACACAAAATCTATGTAATGGACCATTTTCAAATCACCTTAGTGTGACGGATATTGTTGTTTGCCGGTTCTATATTTCCGACGCAAGGGAAAGCTTTGTCTCCAAAAGTTTTTTTTGCCATAATTTCTAAACCGGTGGTCCGATTTAATACAAATTTGGTGGTTACTAATCAACTCTAGGAGATCTGTCCTAAATGTATCATATTTAACTCTAATAACTCATTTTGCACAATTTGTTTGGGTGATTTTACGAACTTCTAATTGTGCAAGTTATTACACAATATAAAGAGTTTGGTCTAAAGCACCAAACTTTGGAAAAGCACCTTGAGACAACTGTTGTTGTGAAATGGCGCATTATAAATAAAGATTGATTGATTGATTGATTGATTGAAGCATAAACTGGACTTATTGTCCCATTTCTATTTGATTTATATTGTGTCTTCAGGGCACTGTTTGTATTGAATCTTCTTAAAAAAAAATACAACTTGATAGCATTACTAGCAACTCTGTGAAGATTCATCTTCTGGGGTTCCTAAACATCTGTACAGAATTTCATGGCAGCCCAAATACTTGTTGGGATATTTCAGTCTTGACTTAAGTTGTTGATGAAGCAGCCAGCAGATGCACTGACACCAGTTTAAAAAGAAATGAAATATTACATTTTATCTTGTAGATAAATCTAAAAATCCCAAATGTTTTATTCTGGTCAATTCTTGATCTGCTTTCACGCTACGGACTGTTGAAGTGTAACATTTTATGAATGAAGATCATTATGGATGTGTGAATAGACAAGTTGACTACTGACCTCTGTCTGAACCAAGTAGTTCCTCTGCGTGCGGATGTGTTTGAGGAATCCAGTGATGTTGATGCTGTTTTCTTCTTTTATCTGCTTAAGCATGCTGTCAAGGACAATGTACGTGCCTGTCCGGCCCACACCGGCACTGCCCAACAACAACAACCAAATTGAGATAAACCCAGAATATACTGACGAAAGGATGAAAATACCTTTTTCTGAATTTCTTTTTACCTGCAGTGCACTACTACAGGCCCCAAGTCGTCCCTCCTGGCTCTCGATGACTTGTAGACGAAATTGAGCAGTGGAAGAGAAAACTCCGGGACGCCCATGTCGGGCCACTGGGTGTAATGGTACTGCATCACAGTCCTGTCATTGCTCCGCCCCTTCTGGGAGCCCTGTAGGAGGACAAGACCAAACAGGAAGCAATTAAATGAAAAACTCCAGCAAGAGCTCAACGTCTTGCATCATAAAGTCAATAGTGTGCCGGTCCACAGAGGTCTGTGAGTTCATTTTAGGAAAAGGTAAAAGTGTTTTCTTGTCGCATTTTGATCCTCACTTTATCTTTTTAATCATAACTCAACTTAGTGTGAGGAAGGACTGCATTGATTTTTGGAACGGTCTGTTGTATATTTCTGATACCAGGGAGACTTTTATCTCCAAAAGTTTTCGGCCATCATTTCTCAAGAATTTAGTCCAAATTTGGTGCATATGAATAAACTCAAAGCTATCTTATATAGACATATGTTAATAGATCATATTTGACTCAACAGGAGGGTTTAAAAAAAAAAAATGTTCTCAAAAAAACCGGTTTTTCTTCACATTTATTACATTATTTAGAGTGTCCTTTGTTCTTGCTTAAATTTAAAATAAGTGCTATGATACAAAGGAAAGCACAATAAATTATTTTGGTTGCTATCAGGCTCAATGTCAACTGTTATTGTCAAGTGAGCCTGACATGAAATATCAGGTTACACACTAATAAGTGTAATCTAAAACAAAATAGACTAATTCAATTTCAATCCCGTCCAATTGCAATTTTTTTTTACTTTTAGGATTACATTTTCTAAACAAAAAATTATTTTTCTTCCTTTTTTTTTGGCTGCTCCTTGTTAATATTTGATTATAATTCCATACTTATATATATATCCCCACTGGCGAAGTTATTTTTAGTTGGACAAATGCTATGCATTTTATTTATATGTCACCTTGTGCTGGAGAACGCGAGGACCAGACGGAATTTGTTGTTGACGGTGATGTCATGGCAGTTGCCATTAAAAAGTTGTCGCTAATCAAAATGTGTTGTTTCGTTTAACTTTCCCTTTAGGGGTCTCCATTGTGGATCATTTGTTTCCATCTTGCCCTGTCGTCTGTATCTTGCGCTGTCACACCAACCCACTGCGTGTCCTCTCTCACCATAACCAAAAAATGTCCTCTTTGGTTCTCCTGTCCGCAGCTCCATCTCAAGCATCCTTCTACCAATAGATCCACTCAACTCCTTTTCAGAACTGCTTTCACCACCATCTAGTAAATCTTTCCATTAACTCCCTTTCAATCTTTCTGCTCTTTAAGAAATAGTTGTCAAACATCAACTAGTGATATTTCAGTTATTATTTAAATTTTGTATTACATTCTGCATACATTTTTGAACAAAGCATTCAATTGATTCTAAATTCTTTGGTCCTGCAGTCCTCTGGTGGTTCCACCTTCATAGTTAAATCCCCACACTACTGTAACTATGGCTGTGGTCAGATTGCATCAAGTAGGCTGAACATTGTTTTTTTTTTAATTACAATTTAAAATATCTGAATGTCAAAGAATGTTGGTGTGCCTGAAAAAATATATTGTTGAAATATTCTTCATTAGTGATTAAACTGTATTTTGTGTAGGAAAAAAATGTAAAAAACATGCAAGGCCTGTATGTGATATTCAATCATTAAAAAATATAATAGCTTCAATCTATAGCTTAATTTCTTCACATTTTAACAGGAGAATTATGGGTTTCCTGATCGGTTGTTTTGATCGTAACTGTGCACTTAATGCTTAATGCAGGCTGTTTGTTTGGACCTTTTTGGCTTGGATGTTCTTGACCGTGAAGGTCCTCTCTGTGTAGTAGGCGAGGACTCTGGTACTCTTCACAGTCACCACGTAGCCGCTGTACTCTTGTTGCACGTCGGCTGGCCAGTATTGATCACACTTTCTCTGATGAGGCGAAAAACAAATCAAATATTGTTACTATGATGATGAAAATTCAAGTAAGATTTGAGTCTTTACTCCATATTAACCAAAATTAGGACAAAATTCAAGTTAAAAATCACTGCATAGTCTATTTTTATTTTTTTGTTTACAAAAGGAGGCTGTGTGCTGGTATTAACATGCAAAAGCAAAATGTATTTCTGTTTTAACTTTTTAAGCCAGTTTTTAAACAATCTGTTACTCAAATAAAATTAAAAAGTATGTTATTTAAGAATTGACAAGTTAAATTGAATAAAAAAATATTCAAATATAGAAAATGGAATTGGAATATGTATATGTGATTATTTTATCCTTATCTAACTTAATAAGAATATATGTTTAAATAATCATAAGCATATACATAATAAAGCTTATTCCCGAATGTCTCTCAAATTGGATGTAGTCTCAGCCATATGTGAAGTGCAATTACGATCGATGATGTTGATGAGGGATGTACCCCTCATCAACATAACTGGTTAAGAAAGTTGGTCACTCACTCTCCCTTTTTCCACCAGGTTGGTGATCATAACGATGACGTGGACATTTTGCTCCCACACCATCCTCCAGAAGTCGTCGGTGCTCGACCTCAGAGGACCCTGAGCAGCGATGTACGACCTCCGCTTCTTAAAACCCTGAGGAAAACCACGGAACCTGGATCAGCATACACAGACTACGCAAAACCCTTTCATTTACAAAACAGCAGTCTGAACTAGGAGCAGTATTTCAGTGTAACAGTTTTCAGAAAGTTACGAGCCTCACAGGGAACCAATAGAACCAAAGCTTGACCTGCTTTCAGACAGCGTTGTAAACAAAATGGAAGCTGATGCATTTAGATTTTATGATGACTTCAACCTGGTGCAGCAGCTCACTTTGTGACCATTGCAATCACAGATCTAGGAGCTATTTTTTGAGTTTTTTCAGATTTTCATTCTCACAACATCAACTCATTTTGACTGACTATATAAAATACTCAGAAACTCACTCAGGAAACCACAAAAGTCAGAAAAAATTTAAGGAAAGGGAAAAATCTATTGTATCTGTGGCACAGATGACATTCGTACCGATGTGGAGACACCATAAACTTTATCATTGGTGAATATGAGCAAACATACCTGACATGAAATTGAAATATTAGTTAAGTTCAACATAAACCAATAGACCATCAATTATGAGATGCACACCATCAGTGACCCTCAAAAGAACGTATGAAATTTCATTGAATTCCTTTCAGCTATTTTTGGGAAGATGTGGACAGATGATAATAATAATAATAATAATAAATTTAATTCATAAAAACCCTATATGCGCCCTTATTTGGTGGGGACATACAAATTTAACTTGCTTTTAGTAAAGAGTGTTTTTGGACATCTCTTACCAGGAGCTTTCATCAGCCATACTTCATAATAGAGGACAAAACACAATTTCAGTGTGGAATAATCTGATATCGGACTTAAAAGATCTTCCATCTGAATAGGAGCGCTGTATCCTAGAGAGGTGCTTCTCTGTGGCTGGTGGAAGGGATTGTAAGGGGTGTCACATTGTTTTCATTTAAAGCCAGTGGTATGTTATGTCCTATTCAATTTTCGATTCTACAATAAAAACTATGAGCCTCCAGTGGATCATCCATGCGAATGGGGTTCAAGCTTTGCTAACCGAGATAGAATTTCATGAAAATCTATCGGATACTTGAGATATATCAGCCTGGATTAATACATCTACAGTCAGCCATACCACCAGTTTGTCAAACAAAAACACCCTAATGCAACAGTAGCACATATCAGGATGCTTATGTCCTTCACTTGAAAATATTTTTCTTTTATCTGGTTAATCTAATCAATGAGATAATTATTTCATTCATTCAGAAAAACAGAGCATAGGTATCTCTCCTTTCAGCCATTGTCTTTTAAGTCACCATGAAATTGAATTATCATCTTATATCTTTGAAGAAGGCCATATTGGTCTCATAAGAACCGATCCTGGAGGAAATCTTCCAAAGTCTAGCAGATCCCAATGGGCCTGTCCGTCAGAAGAAATTATGTCTTTACATTTTTAATACTTAAATTGCCTTTTATGAGCATCTTTTTACTTTAAGACCTGAGAAATAATGTCTCGAGCCAAGACTAAAATAAAACCGAATTAAACCTTGAAAACAATTCTCTGTTTTACTGAATTGATTAAACTGATTATCATCTTGTTTATTTACCTCCATAGATATTCTTCTCTTTCCAAAAGACTGACAAAACTCTCTTTATGCACATTTGAGAACACTATGCCCAATCAAATTAAGGTTAGAGTGGGCTGTTGAAATGTGTCACGGTATTCCTTTAATCTACTGGGTGCTGCATCACGCAAAAATAAGAAACAATGTACCAACAAAGAAGAAGACTTACCATACTGGTAGTTATGGAAACAAAGCTGGATTTCAAATGCTTGAAAATATAGCTTTAGCTCTGACTAGCTTCGCAAAGGATCAAATTCAAATCCACAAATTCGTAAAAGCTTAAGGATTCACACATTCATTTGGTCAGAAGCTGAATCTAAATGTAACTTTTGTGTAAAAGAAAAGTCCATAGGGCTCTTTTAAGGGCAGCACAGTTAAGGGAGGGTCACACATTCTCGGCAGAGGGCAGCTTTCAATCACTCACTTTGATAGTTTAATAACCTTCACATGACTGACAGCTTGAAGTTCTCTTCGTTCTGTGAGACAGACAAAAGTGCGAGCTCAAGAGATCCTCAACGGTCTTTACTAACTTTGTAACAGGTTCACCAACTCCCCCGAGAGGCCAAACAACTTCATGCTAAAAATGAGATCTTAATTGCGCAGTAACAATGCAGAGCCATGCAGGTCCTCGCTAGCAACAGTCTGCCTAATGAATAAGCTTAAAAGTATGCAAGGGCATGTACTGACTTTGGCTCGGGAGGACAGAGGGAAAAGTGAAGTGGCTCTGAGAATAACAAAAAAAACAACTTTGTGCAGTATATGTGAATGATTCAGTAATTGGAAAGGAGGCTGGGATGCAGACGAAGGCCTTGGTTTGTACAGAGTTGGAAATAAACTTAGAAACAAGCTAAAACTGGTTCCTTACATCCACATAGTTTGCGTTGATGTAATCGTTTGTCTTCCCGTCTTGGTCAGCATATGGCAAGAGTCGCACTCGACTATGGTCATCTGAGATATAAAGACAAAAAAGTGAAACAAATGATGAGATCGCAATAAAGGGAAAATCCTTGTAATTTAAAAACATCTCTAGGGTTATTTTTGTATTTTGTACAAATACAAACCTAATTAAATGACAAGAACAAAAGTCTGACTCTCAGTACTGACTACCCGCTTGTCTAACATTGTCAGCACCAAGCAAACTGGTTCATCCAGAAGAACATGTTCGAAGACAACTTTCAAATGAAAAGTGACATCTTTTTAAAAAGCTTCAAGCCAATTATTATCAGCTGTGGTTTTCTCCACATTGGTGATCATTTAAGGCAGCAAGATAATGTACACTTGCCCATTGGGCAATGGAATCGTGTTTTTTTTTTTTTATCATGTGGACTGCCGGATTTGTTTGTGTCACTTGCCTGGGGAAGAAATGGCGCAAGAATATATAGAAAGAAACTTTATTAATCCCCACAAGGTAAATTTTTGTACTACGGCAGGTCAAGAACACCAAATGAGTGATGCAGTATGGGAAAAAGGAACGCTGGGGGTGATGCTTTGGGCAATTTTCAGCTAGAAACGTTGCTGTCCTACTTTTCATGCGGATGTAACTTTAACACATACCACATACTTAAACATTGTTGCAGACCAGTTCAACCCTTCACAGAAATGTCATTCCCCAACGACAGTGTCCTTTTTCACCAGGATTATGCCCCTTCCACACTGCTGAGTGGTTCAGAAATGCTTTGAGGAACAAAGCAATGAGCTCAAGGTGTGGACTTGGACTCCAGGTTTCCCAGGTCTAAATCAAATCAAGCATGTGTGCTGGTTAGCTAAGTTCCATCCATCGAAGCCCGACATTGCAATTTACAAGACTTAAATTATCTGCTGATCTGCTTATGATCAGATTATCAAAGAAAACTTTTAGAGGTTTTGTTGAGTCCATGCCTCAATAGGTTAGAGATGTTTGGTGGCAAAAAGGAGAGCTCTACAATATAAGGAAACTGGTAATAATATAATAGTTGGCCAATGTATGAAGGGAGGCAGCCTGACAAGGATGTAGCAATATTAAAATAAAAGTATTCATATTGTAACAAGAACCACAGCTGTCACATTTGGATTATTCTTGTGTCTGAGAGCAGATCATGCAGTGCAGTCGGACTGATATGTACTCACAGGCCATGATGTTGCTGTATCTGTTTTTAGTCTTGTTGTCTGGGTGGTTGGAAACATCTGTTGTCATCCCCATGTCCACCGTGCATGTCTGAACCTCCTAAACACATTAGCATACAAACCATGTCAAGCTTAAATTCCTCAAAAATGAGAGGGAGCAGAAACCGCATGCTTTAGGAAAGCATTTGTATTTCTTTCTGTATTGAAATCTATTCTATTTATTTATCATTTATTATCAAGTAGTAACATGAGAGGTAGTATAACTGTTTAATTTGTAAATTCCTCAACTAACCTGAATTTACAAATGAACCAATTAATTTGTAAGTTCATAAATTCACCAGTACAGAGACACTATAACTCATAGATGTTACAGTTTCAGTTCCAATACCTTCTTTGAAACATTAGGAATATAAACATTTTTCCACAAAATTTTTTTTTCCTCCCAAAAATCTTTCACAAGGGCTACAGAAATTTAAAAAAAATAAACAAAGTATTAAAATACACAAAAAAAAAGGCAAAAACTTAAGATTGGTCACATAGAAGAGTTAGTGAAAAACTATTTTAAGATCTATTTAGATACTTTGTGTCACAAATATTTCTTTAGGAGCCTAAGACAGTTGAAGATTTGACACCTGGCCAAATACAAAACATTCGTTTATGTAAACCTTATTTGGAATATGAAGATGACCAACCAACAGCCTATATAAATATAAATATAAATATAAATATAAATATAAATATATATATATATATATTTATCCTTCCTACTCTGTTCGACCAGCCAGAGTGCTTTACAACAGGCTCAAGCATTCACCCTTTGACACAAATGTTGTTGACAGGGGCTACCATGCAAGGCGCCACCTACTCATCATGAGAGGGGACGATTCCATTCTACACTCTCACCTTTACACCATGAGCCATTGGGAGTATCTTGGGGTTCAGTATCTGGCTCAGGGACACTTGAACATTTGAACTGTACAGCTGAAGGATTGATTCCAATTTACATTATTATTGCATTAAATAATATTTTATGGAATAATAATAAAAATAGCTATGGATATAAATTAGTGCTTTTCGTGCCGGTCCAAAGACCGGATAAATGGGGAGGGGTTCTGTAAGGAAGGGTATCTGATGTAAAAACCATGCCAAATTAGTATGTGGAACACAAAATGTATTTCCGAACCAGATCAGTGGCTTTGGGTAAAAAAAGACCACCACTGTTATTAACCAACAGGATGCCAGTGGGACCCATGATACTGTTTGTTGAAAAAAAAAGAAGATGAGTACGTGGTAGGAAACAGTGAGAGATGAGGAAAGGAAGCAGTGATAGGGTGATAGTAGGCGCTTTAAATGTTGGCACAATGAAAAGGTAAAGAGCTAGCTCATATGATGGAGAGAAGGAAAGTAGATATACCGCGTGTCCAAGAGACTAGGTTGAAGGGCAGCAAGGAAGCACTGGAGGCAGGTATAAAGCATTTTATTGTGTAGTAGATGGCAGGAAAACTGGGGTAGGGTTGATTCTGAATGTGTAGAGTGTTCTGGAGGTGAAGAGAGTGTCAGACAGAGTGATGAGTATGAATATACAATTTGGAGGTGTGAAGATGAATGTTGTCAGTGCTTGTGCCCCACAAGTTGGTTATGAGTTGGAAGAGAAAGAGAATTTCTGGAGTGAGACGGATGAAGTGGTGGAGAGTATTCCTAAGGTTGAGAGAGTGGTGGTTGGAGTAGACTTCAACAGTTATGTTGGAGGAGGGAACAGAGAAGATGAGAAGGTGGTTGGCAAGTATGGACTTAAGGACAGATGGTGGTAGATTTTGAGAAAAAAATGGAAATGGCTGTGGTGGCTTCTTTGAATACATATTTAAAGAAGAGGGGAGGAGTACATGGTGACTGGTATAAGAGCAGAGGTAGGATCACAGAGGTAGGCTACATCCTATACAGAAGATGCAACCTGAAAGAGATTCACGATTGCAAGTTGGTGACAAGGGAGAACATAGTAAGACAGCAATAATGGTAGTATGTAGGATGACATCACTGTAGGAAGGTATAAAAGAGGAACAGAGCAAAGGTACAGTGCAAGATCAAATGGTGGAAGTTGAGGAAGGAAGGCCGCTGTGTGTTAAGCAGGAAAAGAATAGCAGAGAATAATTGGGATAGCAAGAGAGATGAAAAAGTAGGAAAGAATAGAAAGGGATGTGATATAAGACGACGAGTGAGTTGACATAGGCCAAACCAGAGGCCTATGAACGAGAATGAGAGATTGGACACAGGAAGGAGAAAGGGACTTGTACCGATTGGCGAGGCAGAGAGATTGAGATGGGAGCTACTTACAAGTTAGGAGAGTGTGAGGGCAAGATGTAAAGAGTACTCTGGAGAACTGATGAAGGAAAAAAATGAGAGGGAGAGAGAAGGGGGGAATGTGGGAGATTTGAATTGTGGAGCTGTCTAGGAGAGAGGGGATCGGAGTGCTTAAGTAGATTGTTCAACACTATCTTGGAAAATGAGAGGATGCCTGAGGAATGGAGGAAAAGTGATCTGTGCAGATTTCCGAGGGCAAGGGAGATGTTCAGAGCTGTAGCAGCTACAGAGTTATAAAGCTGATGAGCCACACAATGAAGATCTGGGAAAGAGTAGTGGAAGCCAAGTCAAAAAAGTGGTTACAATTTGTGAGCAGCAGTATGGTTTCATGCCAAGAATGAGCACGACAGATACAATGCTTGCTTTGAGAGTGCTGATTTAGAAGTATAGAGAAGGTCAATAGGAGTTGCATTGTTCCTTTATTGATTTAGAGAAAGTGTACAACAAAGAATGCCAAGAATTGTGGTATTGCAAGAGGAAGTCTGGAGTGACAGAGAATTATGTTAGAGTTGCAGGATATGTATGAGGGCAGCTTGAAAGCAGTGAGATGTGCAGCAGGATTCATGGATGGTTTAAAGTGGAGTTGGAACTGCATCAAGGACTGGTCATGAGCCCTTTTTTGTTTGCTATGGAGATGGACAGCCTGACAGATGAGGTCCGAGTTTACATGGAGTAAGTTGTTCATGGATGGCCTTGTGACCTGTAATGTGAGCAGGGAGAAGGTGGAGGAAAATCTGGAAAGCTGGAGGTATGCGCTGGAGAGAAGAAGAATAAAGGTACATGTGTGTGAATGAAAAGAAAGCAGATGGAATGGTGAGGATGCAAGTAGAGGTGAAGAAGTTGCAGGAGCCTAAATACTTGGGGTCAACTGTTCAGAGCAGCGGGCAGTGTGATAAAGAGGTGAAAAAGCAATATAGGCAGAGTGGAATGGGTGGAGAACAGTTATCTTTGAAAGAAGAGTAGCAACAAGGGTGAAAGGAAAGGTTTACAAGATAGTTGGAGACGGCGGGTGTGAATAAAAGACAGGAGGCAGAACTGGATGTGGCAGAGTTGAAGATGTTAAGATTTTCTTTGGGAGTGGCACGAATGTCCAGGATTATATAACGAGTACATCTGAGGGACAGCCCGGGTTAGAAATCTTGGAGACAAAGTAAGAGAGGCCAGATTGATATGGTTTGGACACTTGAAAATGAGGATAGTGGATCTATTGGTAGAAAGATGCTGGAGATGGAGCTGCCAAGCAGAAGAAAAAGGTGAAGAACAAGGAGGAGATTTCTTGGTGTGGAAGGAGGACATGCAGTTGGTTGGTGTGACAGAGGAAGATGCAGGGGATGCATTTTTCCAATTTAGTTACCTGCTTAGATGATTTTAGTGTGATAATTCAAAATTGATGCTACAAAGTTGAACTACTGTCTCCCTCACTTTGGCTGGTGAAAGTAATCACAGAACCTTTGGTCTTAAGCTTTACCATGGTCATATTTGCAGCCCGTCACCCACTCCATGGCTGCAGCTGCTCCTGTCCCCAGCTCTGCTAAACACATGATGAGTAATGAACCAGTGTGAGCTCTAACGATCGCCCGGGCTCCAGATTTGAAAAATCTGGCATATGTAACACCACAAAAAGCATTTTCACCAAATTGATGTATATAAAGCTGCCTTGCACTGCACATTGGAAATTGTGAAAATACGTCTTTCACTTGGCAAAAATTTACTTCAACTAAGCTCAGAAAGTCAAATAGAAATTCTGTACCGCAATTATCGGGACCTGAAGTTGAGAATGATGTTCTAGTGTTTTTGCAGAGACATCTGTAATAATCATAAGAAAGTCCAGAAAAGTCAGGGATATTATGGAATCACCATCGCCATGTCGGGTCCATCGAAGATCCTTTGTGTTAACACAAAAACTCAATAATTATTTCACGGATCATTTCCGATAAGATCTTATGACATGGAGTATAACACCGAAAAGGTCGGTGTTATATGTCTGAAACCAGGGGGAGCCAAAATGTTTTTGGGACATCATTTTTTTATCATTTATCCGATGTAGTCCATATTTGGTGCATATGAATAGACGTTTGGAGATCTATCTTGTTATTATTGTTATTATTATTGTTATTATATAATATTTTACCAATATTTTTATCTAATAATTCATATTTTACTCACCAAAAACATGTGGAAATAACATCAATAATGGGTATTGCTTGTAGAACGAAGGTGATTTGGGACTTTTCGGGCATATTATATATACCGCCTCCTCCTTCCCCGGACTAAGCTCAGCACCATGGGTGATCGGGCCTTCTGTTCTGCTGCCCCTCGTCTGTGGAATGCACTCCCTGACCATCTCAGGGCTCCACAGACGACTGACACATTTAAAAAAGGACTTAAAACTTTCCTTTTTAGCAGAACCTATAACTGTAATTAACATTAATGCTTTTGGTCATGTTTTTATATAGTTATTATTTTATTTTTTATTGATGCTTTTATCTGCTTTTAATTTGTAGCACTTTGAGATTTGATCCAAATGTAAAGTGCATTATAAATTAAATGTATTATTATTATTATTATTCTCTTGTTGTCGGAGACAACAGCATAAGTCTACAATAAGTTTATAAAAAGGCATACAAGTTTGATTATGAATCTCGCCCATGAACCATTACACGCCTGGAAGGCTCCCTGCTGGCTTATGCAATATAGTTCATAATCCCCGCCCCTTCCATGTCAGTAGAGTCATAATGTGTCATTGTGTAAAACCGTTATGTTAATTCTCAGTACAATGGGTTTTTAAAACAACAAAAACTTCATATTCAGACATGATTTTTTTGTGCATGATGCCATTACAATGTAAAGTTATTGGGCCACAGACGCGATGGCCAGGAAAAGAAGATCCTTTTTTTGGCTTAATTGAAAGGTGAGCCACCTTACACATCATGGACAGTCCAGTCAACAGTTCTTATCAGACACTATGAATAAATCTGATGATGTCATACAGCAACCATATGACCTCCTCAGCTCAATGTAAACAAAAACACTGCATTAAGAAACCCGACAGAGAACAGCACAACAGCATTCCATCAGTAACTGAGACACGAGGAGGACAGAAGCTTACCTCGTAACTCTCCTTCAGTATCTAATGATCAGGTTGAGGAAGCAGCAGGCAGCAAGGATGTTCCATGACAACACAGGCAAACAAAGAGGTGTAAAAGAAAAACAAATTACAAGACAACAGAGAAAATGCCTACAGCCTTAACTTGAAGTTGAAATAAAAAAAAAAACATGAAATAATCCTTTGTTTAATAGTTTGAGGATGTGAGGCATTGTAGACATTTAATTGGCAAAATTTTACATCAGCAAACGGAAGGAAGTTGCATAAGGCATTTTCTTCTTAAATCTCCTCTCACCGTAACTCTTCAGTCGCCCCTTCTCTATTTTCTGTCCTTAGTCAATTTGTAGCTGAGACAATATAAGAGAGTTAATATACCAAACATGTCTCTTGCATAGAGAAGTCAAACCTAAATAGTTGTCTTTTCATGGCCATAGCCCAGGTTAATATAGAAAAATGTCCGGACATGTACTTGGTACATGGGTGTATTGGTCTTGGAATGAGGTTTAGGCAGGAGGTCCCTGCAGGCCCTTTTTTTTTTTATCTTGAGGCAACAGGAAACGACTGCACAAATAACTTAAGGGTATGAGGGTTATGTTGGTCATTGGCACAGTCACTGTTTTCCCTTCTACTGTACTATTATTCAGCATAAGATGTACCTACTTGACTTTATTTATAATACACACCCACCCGCCCATCACCGGAGCAGATTATTTTCTCAGAGTTTCTCAGATTGGATACGAGAGACACTCGTATCCACACAAACATTTCAGTGCCCCTACACTGGTGCCTCGAGATTCTGTTATAACTATGTTTCAATGACGCTATACCATAAAAGTGAGATTTTGAAGGGCTAGAACAAACCATAACACTGTGATAGGAGATTGAATATTCCTGATGCTGAACATCATTATTCTCTTTCATTATATTTCATGTGCCCCCCCCCGCTGCATTCTTTAGTTATAAATCATAATAATAATCTTTTTATGACCTGCAATTCCGGAAGTTAAGCGACGGTACCACGGCTAATCAAAATATCAACTGTTGTACCAACTGTTTGTGTATTTTATTTGTTTTATTCACTAAATAAGCATTAAAAAGCGCGTTCTTGAAAACATCGGTGGAACTCTTCCGTTGTCTTGTGGCTTTTACAGATCATTTTTCTTAATGTGTTGTTTTGTAGCTTTTGCAACACATGGGTTGTAAACATGTTAAGGATGTTTTCTTTATTTGCTTGTGCTTTATCTTATTGTATGTGTTTTCTTACGTAGAAGTTCAATTGACCCTGTCTGCCATCGTTATTTTGTCTCTTACTTAGTGTTTTGAATAAAAAAAATTCTTCACATTTTCATATTCTTTATATTTCTGCATAATCTTTCAGAATTGATAAATTTCCTTTATTAAAAAACTGAACCGCATTGTGTCCCCTGAGTTGCTGCATCTGCATTTAACTTGGCAATCCTAACATTGATTGCCATGTACCACATGGGAGACAAAAACACACCTGAAGAATAAGGGACCAACCCTTTATGTCTTATACTGTGTGTGTATGTGAATGTGTGTGTATATGTATATATATCAACAGTTCAACTGGCAAAAGGGAGTTAAATGTGCCCCGAATGCCTGAATGAACTATTGGATTATATAAATAGGGACCTTTGGTTGAGTTGTCTTTCAGTGACATTTTGACAACAATAGAGTAAACAGCTTTGATTCATGACTGATGTAATGTTGATTTTGAGGTCTGAAGTTTGTTGTTTGTTTCTTGTACAGACAGTTAAGAGGTAAAACAGAAACTGTATGAATAAATGGTCTGGACTGTAACAGACACCCTCTTACTGTTTATTGTGTGACACTGAATAGAGTGTAGTTAATAACCATGATTATTGTTACTATATTATATTATACTGTATTATTGTACTATAACCTCATGATCTTTTTCATCAGATCATCTAAAAGCCACATTGGGCTGCAGTCTAAGTTAAGCTTTGTCACATCTACACAGCTGATCGTGACAACATAATGACAATCCACACAAACAACCTAAAACAAACACATCACAGTCACCGTGATATTGTTTTCACAAGAATTGTCTGTCTTCATTTCAGTTGGACTTTATATTTATTTAAAATGATTTGTACCTCGAACTCTTGTTGAAAGCTGTGGTTGCTGTGAAGCTCGGCCACGTGTTTGACAAACTCCTTCACTGGAAAAGCTGTTTCATTGTCTGGAAAAAAAACCCATGGAATTACTCACCAGCCAGAAGAAAAAGAAGTGGAACAATACTCAAAATCTGTGTGTTTGAATTGTCTCAGGGATTTAGTCATCTTAAATATACATTTTTCTACATTTAATTAGAGTATATACACCACTCTGCCATACCGTTAAAATTACCCCCCTAATGTTGTTTATGCTGTGTATTGCCACCAAAGCAGCTTTACCCCAGCCCCGACAAGTGTCACAACAATTAATACATTTCTGGTTTGCTGAAATCAATCAATTCTGACTTCACCTGTCCGTGGTTATATTGTTATGGACGATTGGTGTCATTCTCTATGGAGGTAAAACTGTGTGTCAGCGCTGAGCTATTAAAATGGAGGATTGCTTAGAAAATTAGGATGTATTTAGAAAGTAGGAAAATTTACAATTTACAAGTCAAGTAAATTTTATTAGTAGGCCTATAGTCCAAAATCACAAATCACAATTTGCCTCGATGGGCTTTACAATCTGCACATGTTGGAATATCCTCTTTCCTTAGACCCTCTGTACGGGTAAGGAACAACAACAATACAATACATAACAGAACATAACAATATATAATTAATTGTTTTTAAATTAAAGAAAATTATGATATGAGATATTGAGATACTGAGATATTTTAATTTGATGATTTATTTTGAAAAGGGAATAAATATTTTAAGAAATAATTAAACTGTATGGAGCCCCTGAAGTACCCTGAGAAGAAAGACATGTTGTGTGCACAAGATAAAACAGAACTGAGAAGAATTTCCAATGGGAGGAATTCTGGAAAACTGGGGACACGTTTAGCAAAGGAGAATGTAGTTTTATTATTTTCTTCGGCTTAAGTAGTTTTAAGTGTTTTATTCAAACCTAAAATTGAACATATTCAGAACCTAGTAGCACATTTCAAAACAGTACAAAAAAATCCCTTGTAAATTGGGTCTTCAAAAGGATGTTTGTGGGTTTAGACTTGATTCAGAGACTTGAAAACTAAAAAAGTACTAATCTTAGGATTCTTAGTTTCATTCCACTGACAGATTTCCAAAGTTTAAGGAAAGAAAGTTTGGGATGTGGTCCAGATTGTGATATCATTTTGGTAAAATGTTTGATTATCAAATGTGCACATAAAACTATCCTGATTTCATAATTATGTATGAGGTTTCTCACTTGTTAACAAAGAAATGTGTGAATATGTGTGCTTTACCAGATATCAATGCAGCAGTGGGCGGAACACCTATGACTCTTGGAGACGAGCTTTCATCGATGTAGAAATGGGCCGTCTGAAAACAGGTTCTACAGACAAAACACACACATGCAAGCACGCACACACAAACACACACACACCGTACAGTGATTATTATGTTTGAAATTCATTTAAAAGTCACCCATTTACATAAAAAGGAATAGATAAAAAAAAAGACAAGACAAAAAAGACAAAAAATAAATAAAATCAAAGTACTATATTTATTTATTATATTTTGGGTAAAAAGAAAAGTGGTCCAAAAGGTAAAGGTCCACGAAAGTAATTTTACAATAAAATTTAACAACTAATCTACTACTACTACCACTTTAAAAACTAAAAAAAACTAATCTAATATATATACATATTATGTGTAGGCCTACTGACGCTCGCCTCAGAGTGGACAGATTCTGAGACTGCAGAAAGAACTGAAAGGCTTTTGTTTGCATGTGATTCTGCTTCGGCCCAGATTTGGGAGAATACATGGTAATCTTCCCAAAAACATAGGAAAAAAAAGATGTTTTGTTAATCCTTGACAAATTTTTAAACGGATGAGGCTGCCTGGAATGAATCTGTGTTGTCTCAGCCAGAACTGGGCATCAGGGATTATCACTGACAAAAACCAACAACAAAAAACACAATACTTGAAGATTAAAGACTTGTGTTGGAGGAAAGACAATGTTTAATTCTCTTCAAGAAATATTACCACTGTTTTAATCATGTTCCCTGGTTTTATTATTCAATTAAAAGATAAGAAACAGAGCTGCAAGATATTTAATCCAATACACTGTAGAAAATAGTTGACAAGACAAATAAACTTGAACTCAAAAATCAAAAAAAGGCCCTTTACATAACGCGTGTCTAGAATCCACTATGTTTCTGTTAAATTTATTTATTTTTGCTCTAGATGCCTAGAATCTATCACAATAACAGTTTGCTTTGAAAAAATAGTAAAATGGAAAATAAAAAAGTAAATAAAGGCCATCAAAATGAAAAAAATTACAATTTCTGAACATGTCACAATTCCAATAAAATCTCCACAAAATAAACAAAATATCCATTTGCCATAGTTTTGTTTTTATAATATTCTGGAAATGTTCATCAACGTATTTATAGTTTAAAAAAAGGGATATTTATTAATAGCTACCAAAATAATATCATTAATAACACCTTGTATTGAGTGATATATTGTATACGCAATTGCACTAAATACTGTGGAATGTTTAATTCCTACAGAAAATAGGAGGAAACAATTTGAGGAATTTTTAAATTTAGTAATCGAATTAATCAAATCATCTTATCATCATATCATCTAAAATTGTATCCATTTTACATTTCATCCAAACGTGAAATGCTTCAATAAATTACAATATATCTTTGCAACTACAAAATATTATGTGGTAATGTATGTTTTTGACATATGAATAGCTCTGAATGTGTTTTTTAGATATCTCCAATAGTTGGGCTAATATCACTTTATTCTATGGTTAATGCAGTGATTCAGATTTGCCTTTTAAAATTTGCAGATTTGATCTTCTGTCAGACGGAATTAGATGGCGTGAGACATTTTAGCTTAGATTATTGGTCAAAAGATGAAATTCTGTTCATTGACCAATTTAGCTTATTTGACTTGTTTATCAACTGAGACTGGAACTACTTAATCTGATTATATTGATGTCAGATAGAGGAGCTCAGCAAGAGCTTCGACCTAAAACAGAAACCGTTTTACCACTGAAAACTCCCACAATCGGTTTCACCATGACAAACAACGGTTGTATGTTTGACTGCAGATGCAAGTGATTCAAGCTAACATGAAATAAATTCTGTCTGAGATATAAAGTCAGAATTCATTAGAGGCCTTTAAAAAATGATTTATCTACATCCTAATTTTTCCGTGCATCTCTCAGCTTGTTGTTAACTTAAAGCCGATCAAAATCCCCTCAAACTCCTTGACCTCAAATGCACAGCAGCAGTGTCCAAATGAGCACTGTGCTGTCAGCAGGGAGTAAAACATGGCACAAGGCTGGATTAGTGTAGTTTGGCCTCCTGCCGCTCAACCTACAACATCCTAACACGATTCCCTCTGTCCAACATAATCAGGCGGATGTCCTTTTCTATCTTTGACCCTCTTTGGCTCTCAGATGCGTGAATGCTTGCTGGGCTTCGGCTAAGGTACATCCATCTCTGGGGATTAATACCCCTCCTCCTCGGATTATTACCATTTTAGCACTGTTCAATCTTGGAGATACAACAACAAGCTGAGCGCAAAAGAAGAACAATATGTCAAGTCCCCAGGGCTGCAGATACAGCCTTTGAAAAATATGATTAAAAATGTTTACACTGCATTTGACAACATGTCCTTGACTGGATTTCTGAAATTGGTTATTTCACCGTCTTTTCTCTTTGCATAGTGAATAATGATTCCAGCAAAGAATAAAAGACACTTTTGGGTTTAAGCCCTAGCAAGGTATGAAAAATAGTTTTACTATTCTCAAAGAGACTTTTGTTAGCTCCAAATAATACAACTCAATGAAAAATGAAAAACAGCATCTCCCAAGGTCAAGGAATCAAAAACACTGCTGTCAAAAGAGAGCGGCAGAAACTCCTGAATGGCTTCATTCAATCTGCCAGGAGCTGCATCAACACAGAGCATTGTTTGGGAAGGGGCTGAGACAGACAGACCCACACACACGCACGCACGCTCGCAAACACACAGACACACACACTCTTAGATTAAGTTTGAGCTTGTGTTTGAGGGGAGTCATTCTGTCTAAATTCACCCCTTGGGTCTCAATAATACGACATACTGAATGGGGGTTTCATGACTTATGATATGGTTGAAGGGCAGGCAGTTGGGGGAGTGTGGAGGTGATGTCTCTGTGTGTTAGTTTTTATCATTCACAACAACACAAACAGGAATCAATTATAACTCAAGCTTTGATTTTGATATTTAGATGTACTCTTCATCTTTCAGAATAAATCAGCTTGACAGTCTTTTAATGTTCTAAGGAACACAGATTTTCTTTTTTTCAAATTTGCAATTACACAAATGATGTCAAAATTGTAACTTTGTAAGTTTTACATAACTTTGTAAGTGTAAGTTTTACATAATGAAAATATAACAATATCAATGCAGCAAATTGTTTTGTATCACATTGTTCAAAACTGTATTATCAAAACAGGTTAAATGTCATACATCACATGTAAAAAAAAAGCATTAGAATTAGTATTAAATAGTTGAAAAAAAGTCATGCGAGGAACTTTTCATAGCGTGACACTTTAATCATCATGGTTACTAATGGTTGAATACGGTTTGATTTAAATAGCAGGTCTTGGATCATGGAAGGTGAGTGTGGAGTTGCAGCTGGAGAGAGATGTGATGAGTCAGTTCACAGGAGCAGTGTCAGGTGAGATGACTGGCGCAGCTGTTTTGATCAAGCTAATCACATTCTCCTTTTCTGCAGGGGTTTATCTGGAGCAGGAAGCGACACGGAGAAGACAGACACTGACCTGACAGTCAAGGCTCAGGGACTTCTGCCTGCAAACTCCATCTTTGCTGTGTGTTAGTAAGTAAGGGTTCTTCAGCTTTCATCAGAGTAACATTCTGTCGTAGGACAAAGCTAATTCTGAGTTCTTGTTGAATATATAATAACTGGTACAGGTCCCTACCATAAAGTTCCAGCTTCCAGCTGCAAAGTCATGTTTTTGGTTTAGTTTTGGTTTAGGGTGGCTATGGATAATAATAGGTGCAAGGGCTGATTTTCTAGTTGGCAGGTGGATTGTTGGATATTATATAGAAAAATTCACCATAGTTTGTGGGAAAAGGGTGATTACATATAAGTTACATTACGCAGTGTGCCAAATTCACATATAGGAAAATTCTGTGAATTATATTATCATCATATTTCTTAGAAATCCAACAGTGGAGAGGTGACAGGAAATTAAATCAAATAGATGAGAGATTTCCCATCTCCAAATGCTAGTGCTCCTCCAATAAAATACATTTTTAACAAGCATGAATTAAAGTTATTTATGATTTCCGTGTTCCCTGTTGCCATTCCTGCATATCCGAAAGTAAGTAAAAGAAGAAAAAAAATAAAAAATAAAAAATAAATACTTAAGTGAAAAATCCAAAAAAAAAAAAGAAATCAAAAAATACAACCCCAGTACGGGACAAATCCCACTCCCAGAATGAGCCAGGGTTAAACCTGTGACCAAACCATGGAAATGAACAGATCTTCAACTACTTGGTTGTTCTATGTAGAACATTTTGTAAAAAAAATATTAAAATTACAAGATCTATTCCTGAACAATTACAAAACAACCAATGCCCCTAAGTCCAAATTGTACCTTAGAAATGGAAAAAAATGAAAAATAAAAAACACACCTTAACAGCATAAGGCACCACCTTTGTATGTGGCTCTTGTGTGTGGAAAAATATGGAACAGTATTCCACTCTGGAAATGGAATGAGCCAGCTAAATGAACGTATGAATAAATTAAGTTAGATTGTAGCCATAAAAATGTAAAAAAAAGTTTTGCTCCAGAAACGAAAAATGTCACACAGCTGAAGAGAAGGAACTCCTTCAAACAAGAGTTGACTAGACTTCTAACACAAATCGTACTTTTTTCTTGTATTACTAAAGTAGGACAAATGTACCGCTGAGGCATCATGATTCTAAAATCCTAATCTGTCCAGATTCATTGACAGCCCTTTTATTAACATCAAAATTGTATGAGCATTTACTACGAAAAGCTTATTCCTGAACTCCAGTGTAATATTCAACATGTCCACATTTCTAATTGCTCATTTAATTTGATTCAATGAATATTGCCGCTTGTTTATTTCTTGTTTATATATTGTTATTTTATATTGTTTATTGTATTATTGTATAGTGCAATATTTCTATTTTATTTTCTATTATAGTGCAATATGTGCAGTATATTGTAATAATGTACTATAGTAAATTTTTTAAGTATAGTATAATATTTTAGCATATTGTAATATTTCTAGTATATTTCTTGTATAATGTAATATTTATATTATAGTGTAATATTTATATTATGGTGTAATACTCTAGTCTACTTTAATATGTATATTTATATTAACATTTTATTCTTTTTATATTGCTGTGTGCGCTCTTTGTTGCTTTAACACTGCAATTTCCCCATTGCGGGACTAATAAAGGTTTATCTTATCTTATCTTAACTTATCTATCTTAAAATGGGAAAATCTTTCCAACACATGCTTCCAACACATCAACACATAGGACAACATATTCACACTATGTCTGATATACCTCACGCACTGAAAGGTACTACTGTAACAAGATAATCAACGTTTTGGATTCACTGCTCAGTGGTTCTAATATTACGGATGATCAATGTCCGCCCGCTGTGGTCTTTTTCTTCCTTGTAATGACTAAACAATGAAATCTGTGTAGCTTTTAATACATCAGCATTACTGACCTCCAGTATATAAGAATACTGATGAGGACAATCAGGCCGACGATGGTAAGGGTGGAGATCACGGCCAGAGGAACCACAGCCTTCCTCTCTCTCTCTCTGATCGAACCAACTCTTGACTCATGGCTGCTGTTATTAACGTCTGAAGAGAAGGAAGAGAAAGGGAATGAAATCACTGTGAATGCAGGGTGAGAAAATGAAAGAAGCATCCCTTGGTGCATGCTGTAGGTTTAGTATTACTGGAGTGTTTCTCAGAGGATAAGCTGTTCTGTGATGGATACAATTAATTAAACCGCCGCTCACCAACAGAAACATCAGATGAGCTGAATTTATTCAAACAAACTTAGAAACCTAAAGTGGATGTTTTCTTTTTTACAGTGTAAAAAATATAAAAGTCATGGAAGAACAGAGAGAGCAGATGATAGGTCCTCATACCACGGACCAAAAACTATGTTCTAGCAGCAATGGAGCCATACAGGAGTCTGACAATTCATTGAATCAATAAATAATCACAATAAATGATCATGTTCTCAATACTCATTGAACTAAATTGGATGACAAGCCTTCATGTACTTTCCCCCAATAAAGTTTCCAAACATATGAATACATTCTTTTTTCGACTTATTCCCTTTAAGGGTTGCAACTGTGGAAAATCTGTTTCCGTCTTGCCCTGTCCATCTTCATCTGTCACACCAACCACCTATGTGTCCTTTCTCATCACATCCAAAAACTTTCTCTTTACTAATTTCCTGTTTCTTTTCCTGGCCGCTCCATCTCCAGCATCCTTCTACCAATATATCCACCATCTCTACTTTTCACCTGTCCAAACCATCTCAATCTAGCCACTGACTTTGTCTCCAAGACATCTAAGCTGGGATTTCCCTCTGATGTGCTTGTCTCTACTCCTGACCATCCTTGTCACTTCCAAGAAAATCTTAATGTCTTCAGCTCTGCTTCCTGTCTTTTGGTCAGTGCCGCCGTCTCTTAACCATCCACAACTGTCGCTCTTGGTGCTGCTCTTCTTCTTTCTGAAACTCTTCTCCACCCACTCCTTCTTACCTGAACTCGCTTCTTCACCACTTTTCCACACTCTCCTTGGTCCGCAACAGTTGACCCAAAGTACTTAAACTCCTGTATCTCCTTCACCTTAACTCTTTGTATTCTCACCGCTCCACCTGCCTCCCTTTCATTCACATGCATGATTCTGTCTTGCTGCGACCAACCTTCATTCCTCTTCTGTCCAGCAAGTACCTCCACCTCTCTAGGTTTCCTGTGGCACTCTGCATACTTCTCTTAAAACTCCAGACCTCCTCATGCAATACCACAATTTTTCCCTCGGCACTCTGTCTTATGCTGTCTCTAAACTCCCATTTATCCCTATTTTCCACTGAGCTGGTTCCAGTGCTAGCTCAGGTGCAAGGAGCACCAGCTCCTGACGTGACGTAACGATGTTATGCAGTGACGGCACGGCTCTGACTTGGATCCTTGCCAATGAAATAGCACAGAGGTTCTTAGAAGGTGCACGAGTTGAACCAACTAAGCACTGGCACTACCACCAGCACCGGACTAGCACCAGGTTCTTTCTTGTGGAATAGGGGTAATAGAAACAACTCCATCTCCTTCTCTATACTTCTTCATCAGTACTCTCAAAGAAAACATTACATCTGCAGTAGTAAGGGCCAAGATGACAGAATCCAACATATGAATACATTTCAATGTCTGAAATTTGTTGTGGTCTTAACCACACCTTGGAGACAAAACAAAAGATGGGACAACAGGTTGACCTACGATGACTTGATGTTAATTCAACCAGTTAACTCTTGCCTGCAGACTAGCAAAATGTTAGCAGAAATGAAATGCATTGAACATGAACATTCTTTCTCAGATATTGAATGGCTACTACTACTACTAATCATATCAGTATAGAGAATGATGCATCCCACATTCATTTATGATGGCATGTTTGATGATGAATACAGTTCTGTGGAAGAGTTATTTGATCCACTCTGGTTTTCCTCTGTTTCTATGTGTATGGCACGCTCACGCTTTTTCAGAGCATCAAACTAAACTTAACTTTGAGACAACTTGAGTAAGAACAAATTTCAAGTTTTAAATGATAGTTTTGAATTAGGCAAAAAGCTAATCTGTAATCTAAAAACACGTGGGAAAAAGCATTCACCCATTCTGTCTTTAATAGCTTATTTAATTGTATAATTTTTATTTGCAGAACTGCTTTAGTACAGCGGAGGATTTATGAGGATGAACTGCTCTTTTCAGGCCTCACCTAAGCATCTCAGGTTCATGTCTGTCCAGACTTTGACCATTTGTAGGTGTGGAATAATTATCTTATGGCTTGACCCTGATGTGCTTGAGCTTCGGCTTATAGACTGATGACCTGAAATTTTCCATGAGACTTTTCTGGCAGAGAGCAGAATTACATGATCCTGACCCTGAAGCAGGAAAGCACCCCCCATAGATTTACACCTCTACCTCCTTGTTTAATGGTTGATATAATATACTTTTGGGGAATGCTGCGTTTGGTTTCACCATGTGTAACAGGGCCCCAGTCTTCTAAACAGTTCAACTTTCCACTCACAAGTCCAGAGAATATTCTCTCAGGCTCAAACCCTCAACCGTTCTGCCTTTAACCCTTGCACTGAGCCTCCATTTATCAATTTAAATAATGTTTAATTCACTTGACACTTGACATATGGGATCATCATAGTGGACCAAAAGAGGGTATACAGTTAGGGATCATGCCGGTTTATTTTAGATGCAAACAGTTATGAATGGGGTTTGGTAGTTTTTACCTCCACCCATTAAGCTTATGCTTTTACCCCTGTGTATTTGTCTGTGAACAAAATTGCAGAAAACTAATGGACGGCTTTGCATGCATGGTTTGGCATATCTACAGATTTTTATATTTTGGTGAGGTAACATGCTTTGCAGCATTTTAAATAAAAAAATAAAAAATAAATAAAACGTTCGGTGAACTGACGTCCCAATGTGGTGTGGGGCTCCTTTGAAACTGTGTCTGCTATGGTTGATGACTTTGTTCTTTGATAACTTAGAAGTTCCTTTGGTGGAGGAGCTGTGGGCTCTTTGGACATTGCACTGCAATTGCAAGAGGACATTGCGTCCTACGCCTCCCAAAAGATACGTGGAAGCCGTAGGACACGACTGGAGAATTTGAGAGATTCTCAGATTGGCGTTGTCTGTAGATTTAGATGCTGCCAATAACTCTTATATTTATGGAGAAATTTGGATTTTTTTCCCCCCTAGGGGTACAAATTAATTTTCATATAGCCTTAGCTGGTATTAAATAACCAATTTTGTTCAATAAATGCAATTTTTATTTATACATATAGTTCAGCAATAAAAATAAATCTTATATGAAAATGGCTGAAGATGGCCACAGCTGCGTCCCTGAGCTTCTTGCTGGTTTTCTATCTCATTATAATCTGAATAATCATAGAATTCAACATTTCGGTTACTGAATAAATGAGGACAAATCTGACGAAACCATCTACAGATAAATTTTAGAGATTACTAGTATCCAATGAAAGTTAGTAATTTCTTGCTAAAAGCCAAACCTTTGGAATCTTTTATGAATTAGCTCTAGCCTTGGGCATACTTTCAACTGATAAAAAAAAAATATTCAGAATTTCTAAAAGTTCTTGCATTCTTCTTATGCTTGGGATTATAGAGAATACAAAATATGTCAAATTTGATTATTTCAGGTCATTACACAAAAGAATACCAATCAATATAGTTACCCTAACCAAGAAACTGTTTCTCAGAACTTATCTATTTTGCACAATCTGACACGACCCATCAGTGAATGGCTGGGTCATCCCTGCTGTCTAGTTTGTAGAGAGCCTATTGTATGCTTTCTATATTGTGTACAAACGAGGCAAAGCCATTAATTCAGTCATGCATCCAACAGATCTTTTTCTGCCTCTAAAAACCCTGATCACTCTGGTGATCATAATGGTCAAAGAAATAAAGGTCAAGACAGAAAATAGCAAAAGGTTATTTGGTTGGGTTTGAAGAGCTGATGAGAATTATGGATACATAACTTTGGTTTAGACTAAATGGATTTCAAAGGAAATGATGAAACTTCACAAACTGATGAAGATGGGCTTGAACGTCAGTTCAAAAGATATGGAAATATAGTGGGGATCACAAGATTGTTATTCTAAAGGACTATATTTGTGAAAAAAAATCATTCTAGTTATTGATTTTATTTAAGAGAGGTCAGGGTCAATTTATATTCTGCAAACTTTATTTAATACCCCAAATCACATTCATACATTTTACTTGAGGGCTTTGTATTCATTCCAACATCTGATGCACTCTATCCCTAGACCCTTGATTCAGAATTAAAATGTCTAGGGGACCTGAAACACGATCCTATCCCTATCACAGTGAATGACTTATTCCCTTTATGTTCTGGGTGTTAAAGTTCAATCGTATGCTTCAATGCCGCGGCACAGATGGACGTTGTTAAAAACTCTTTATAGCGGTTTCAAAGAGTGTCTAACAATCAAAAGTTATCCAAGAGCACAGCATTCATGAGCTCTGTAGCTGGAAATCAAAACGGCACTCAGCGGAGCTCAGAAATCCACCATCAATGCCACACAAGTCTTTTTAGATGTCTTCACCCATGGCCCATCTCTACGCTAAGTGTTAGTCAAGTAGTATATGTAATTGGGAAAGTCCGACCATAGCGTTTATCACATGTAAAAGAAACTCTCAAAATCCATAACGTCCTTGAATATGCTAATTCAAAAGTTTTGAAACAAGTTATTGAATGCGACAAAGTAACAGCATAAACAACAAAACATTGTATTTTTTTAAACGATGGACTATGTCTTCAGGAAGCTCTTGAGCTGATTTTTATTAAAAAAAATTATTGAAGCTAAAATAATCCCTTTTCATGGGTTGCTTTCTTGATAATGGCTGAACCAAAACACTACATGGATCTAATTGGAAAATATATCGTTCTTAAAAGGATGAGGTACAATGTGCAGAACCACCATGAAGTTCTCTTAAAAACCTGACAGCAGCACCGGAGAAAACCTCTTGCACTGAGTAATATGACATTGTGAAATTCAATTACACAATTACATTTGCCCATTTTTCTTGGTTCCATAAAGGACAAACATGTTCACTTGTTGCGTAATATATCCCAACCACTGGCAAGTACCACTGTAACAAGATAATCAATGTTATTCTGACTTTATCTGTCAGTGGTTATACTGTTATGGCTTATGTAAGTAGAAAAACTTTGCATAGCTCTGCTGCACTCTAGTGGGAAAAATGGGTAACCTTGAGGATGAGAAGTTCAGTCCAAAATGCCAAATAAGGATTTTTTGCCTCATGATATTTATTTTTTTCCAACAGACCCCAAACGGATTGTAAGAGAAAATAAAATGTTAAATTGTTAATTCTTAATAATTAGGTTGATGATTTTTTGAACAAATCAACCAAAAATTCTGTTGATATATTTTGGTGGGATGCCATCATCAGAACATGTTACAGTTATTTCACTTTACATGTGCTCACATGTAAGGACATAACAAAACTTATGTTAAGGCTTTGGTCCATGGACATGATAGGTTATTTTTCATAAACCGAGAACTTGAGCCTTATGCACTCAATGTTCAGGAAGACAATTCAGAGACGGAACTACTACTTTTCACTTACTGACATTTACATCACTCATTAAGACACTGTCTGTCTCCTGAGACCTTCCTACCTCTGGTCACTAGATTTCATCTCACCAACAACTTTAAAAAACAACTAAAATCACAAAATAACTGGTACCTAAATGTATGAACAAACAACAGATGATAAAAATCAAGTGGGAAAGTTAAGCATGAGAGACAATGGTAAAAAACACAGTAATACGGTAAAGAAGTAAGGTAATAAAAAAGTAGAAAAAGGATTTCTATATTTATTAAATTAATTATAAATTAATAACAAGATCATATCTATTAACGGATTACTGAGAAAGTTCACAATTATGGTTGCTGAATTAAGTGCTACAGTAGTATAGGCAGGCCACCTAACCATGGTGTTCCTACCAGACTCACCAAATTGCATGCTGGTTTGACTGAAGCCCTTCAAAAGACTAAACATGACAGAATGAGAGTTTTATAAATATGGATGGATGACAGGGACAACAAGTCTCAAATGATGATGAAAGTGGTGATGATTCAGTTACTGGTTCCTGTTTTGTTTGAGCCTAAAAAAATAAAATAAGTATTGTTGAAAGATGATGGCTTAGTAATTTTTTGAAGAGAAATCTCCCTAATCCATTGGCCTTTCTCACGTGTAATATACGTTTTTGGCCCACACTCAGCATTTTTACCTGCGACTGGCTCCTCTTCCTCAGACTCCCTTTCAGTGTGCTCGGAGATACTGAAGTCAGAGGACGTCTCATTGTCGTATATGCTGTCACCCTGCCCTGAGCCGCTCTCGTCTTCCCCGCCCAGCGACCAGGCTTTAGTCGATGTTACCGCCGAAATGGTTGCCGTTGCGGTTTCTCCTACCTCTGAGGTGATTGCACTACCGCTCTCGTTTTCAAAATAAAATGCTGATGAACGCTCATCCAAATCATCAGGGATTTGCCCGGATTCAGAGGTCACAGAGGAGGGAATGGTGTTGGTGACTTGTGTTGAGTAAGAGAATGCACTCTCTCCAGAGGTCGAAGTTTGAACCTTGTCCCACTCTTGATCTACGCCCTCTTGAGAGTACGGGAAAAAGGCTGACCCGGAGGCACTGGTGCTGGTGTCTAATGGCTGTTCTTCTGGATTGGGGGTGAAGGGGGAAACTGAGGCTGTGGAGGGGAGCTCGGACATTTGTTGGACTGGGTTCCCTTCTGAAGGTGGGAGCCAGGGATCCCTGACGACAGATGTGGCTGCAACAGAAATTGGCAGGTCACTATAGCTGACATGGGCAAGGTGGGTTTGTGAAGAAATAGCACTATGGGAGAGCAGAAGATGATCAGAGGACAGACCATCTGAAACCACCACAGACGGAGAGTGTAGAGGATTGTCTATACCAACACCAGAGGCTGAAGAGAAACCAACACTAGAGTAAATCTCTACGCTAGCAGAGTCCCAGGATGATGGTGACAGGAGTATATGAGATGAGGCATGCAACCAGGATGAGGTCACTGATGGCTCCAGAGAACAGCCACACATGGAGTCGACGTCACTAGATAATGACAACCCATCACCACTGACCTCAGGGAGAAGAGACTCTATTGTGCTCCCCGTGGCATACCTTGAGTCTTCAAAGCCGACTGAGTGAGAATGAGATAATTCTGTTGTTTCACCAGAAACGGTGAAATCACTCATGAGAAGAACTGAGGGCTGGAGGGTTGGGCTTAGAGGCAGAGATACGGTTAAGTAGGACGGATCTGAGGAGGATTCAGATGGCTCGTTGTTGACGGCGGAAACGGGAGGGACATTGTTAAGTTTTAAGTCGTAATCGTAAGAAATTGCAGGAGACCCAGACAAAAAATCACCTTCCTTATCATTATCATTTAACCTGAGACTGGGGGAGACAGGGTTCATCTCCAAACCAGACAGAGGAAGTGAGGAGGGAAAAAAGTGAGGCAGGGTGGAGGCAGGGAGTGTTGAAGTGGGGGAAGAAGCTGGGTTACTAGTAGACAGCAGTGCAGTAGCAGCATGCTCGGAGTCCGTTGCAGAGGCAGACAACACAGGCCAAGACGAGGAGGGAGGGTCATGCAGGCGGTTGGAGGGGGCTGTGTCAGGGCTCAGAGTGTCACAAAGAGTGGTGGATTTGAGGGAGGGGAGGACAGAGGGGCGCTCACCATTGGACAGTGGCTGTGTGGTCTGCAAGAGAACGCCACTAAATTGGACAAAGGCCGTGGTAGATGAGAAATGAGGCACAGTTGTACTTGACGGCCCTTGTGGAACAGCTTCACTTGAGGAGAAAGGTTGGGAGGTCCAACCTTTTGCCTGGAGCTCTGGAAGACCTTCAGGATGAGTGGACATGCCTCCATCTGTGGTTATGGCTTCATTTATGGGACGCACCAGGCCTCGGTTTGTCTTTGCACGGATGAAAGGTGATAACGTTGTTGTGTTACTCACATTACTTGTCGGAGACTCCGTTGTGGTCCTGGTGGTGCTGTATGAAGTAATACTATTACTACCCATAGTCTTTGCACTGGTGAATGCAGGGGTAGAGGATTTAAAACCACCATCTGTATTTTCAGAGGAGTCTTTTGTACTAATACCACCAGAAATATCTATCTTTGCATCTGAGCGCAAAGAAGTAGTGGTAGAGGATATGAAAGCTTGCTTGTTTGTGGTTGTGGAGTAAAAGGGAGCATTTCCACCGATGCCACCTTTTCCTTTGGTATCAGTTGAGAAGGTGACTTCAGATGGTTTTCTGTGGGTACTGCTTGGTGACTCTTCAGAATGGCTCGTAACTTGGCCATTAGGGGTGGATCTGTCCATGGGAACCGGATTAGTGGTAGTTCCTCTCTGACTAGTGTCTGTTGTTGTCCTTCTGATACCAGGTAGAGGTAAAAGTGGTGATTTTGACGTTGTGGTCCTTGGCGAATTTGTCGGAATCCAAGCCAGATTGATATCCTCAGTTTGGATGGATTTATTCCAAGACAAGTCGGGTCCATAGTTTCCCTGTTGAAGAGAAGAGTTTTATAGACAGTAACAAATAATAGTGATCATTTTGAATAAACAATTGTTTGCAGTTTTCAAAAGAAGCTTCTTTACCTCAGTGTCAAATTCATCCAGATTTATACCAGGCACATTTTCTGAAAGAAGACAAAAAATAAGTCTCAACAAGAACCATGTGATTCTTTTTCAAAAGGTCAGAATGTCATGTCAAAAGTTTTACTTGATTACTTAAGGGTGTATTCATGATTTTGTTAAATCTTTTCAGGCCAAAAGCACAATGCCAAAAACGGGACAAAGGACATGGGACAAACGGTATAAACACTCCAAACTGTGATGAGAACAAAGTTCAATGGAGAACTGTGTTCCTGGATAGTTCATGAAAATAAAAAAATAAAAAAATAAAAAGAAGAAAACGTAATGAAAATTGAATTTTTACTACTATAAAATGTAAATATGTGAAATAAAATAATGAGAAAATGGAAATGAGGGATAGATCGTGGACACACAAGCAGTACGCTGGCCTTATGATACACAAAGTAACCTGTGTGTCAGGTTAAAGCTTTTGCATGCAACATAGATACGCATTCCTTTGCATGCTTTCCTCCAAAGAAGCAATCAAACACCGAAAAACACACAAAAGCATTTGCATTTAATCCCTTTTTCTGTTTCATCCTGCAAAACCAGACAAGCCAAATGAGGGAATTTGATGCACTCAAATCGACTTCTCTTTGATTGGGAAGTTTTTTGGTGATCAAACACTATGCATCTATCATAAATGGATAAAACAACTTAAATTATTTGCAAATACCACTAATGTTGAGTGAGCTTGGACGCACAGCACACAGCAGGCACATGAGGGATCAGGTGGTGGTGTGGCTCTTACCTGTCATGAGGCTAAGTCATACATCATGGAGACCAGAGCAAACTGGTTTGTGAAGCATGAGATGAGGTTTTACAAGTTTAATGAACTGGTTATGAGGGAGATGACTCAGGGTTTTGTGGAAAAAAGGTACTACATGGCTAAAAGTGAACTGATGCAATGTTTAATAGTGATCACAGATACATTTTAGTGTTCAAATTACTATTAATTGCCTTGTCAGTAAACATAAAGTGACTCTATTTTAATTTCTTAAATTATAATGTTTTAAAAGTTATAAAACTTAAATTCAAACCTTTAAGAAGATTATAATAAAATATTAAAAAAACGCAAAACATTTATTTGCCTAATATAATTAGTAACAACTTAAAATCATAAAATCTAATTTCTAAAAATAAATCATAATAGTATAAAATGTGATACTGACATCTTACTGATTGAATAATTAAGTGTAAATCATAAATATACTAATTTGAAAGTATGAATAACAACAATGGAGGGAGAAATAACCTAAAACACTTATGTAAATATCTTATAAAACACTTATGTAAAACTCTATAACATCATAGGTGATAGTTTGTTTGAAAATAAAGTTTTATAATTTAAAGGCTGTATACAGCCAACCATTTCAAATTAGTTTTTTATTAGTGATGAGAAAAAATCTTGTCTTCTAATCATTTGATGTGGGGGAGCAGTAGTTTGACGAGAAAAGGTATTAATTTGATGAGTGGCAGTTGAACTTACTTAAATATATGAGTTTAATACAAACAGATTTGTTACAACAGAGACGATCCCAACACACTCAGATTTGAATGTCATGTTGAAAATCTTTCATTCAGATACATTGACATTCTTCTAGGAGAGGCTATCATGCACCAGACTGATAGCCTCTCCTAGCACACATCAGACTAAATGTAAAAGCTGAGCTTCAGAAACAATTTTAGAATTCCCTATTACTTAGTTATGAAATTAAAAGCTTTGGTTTTCGTCCACTATCTGGGTTCATGATCTACATTTGTAATGTAAAGAGCTAGTAATATTGTATAGGATGGCATTGTGCACGGACACAATGATTTGATGTCCCTAAACTCTGAAGCAGTTATTATGTTACTAAGTGCAATTACATATAAAAAGAATATCTTGTATTTTTGCATTAATATCCTGAATATGAATACAATATGTAGTGCTGACTAATATTATCTGACTATATTATGCTAACTCTGCTTTAATACCTCCTATTTATGTACTAATTAATTGTTTCTTTTATATATCTTTATAAATTTTTCTTGAATGTATGTGTGTGAAGTTTAAGTTTATTGTATGGATCAATGGAGTCACCTTATTTCATTGTACAGCTTTGCAATGATGACAGTGGCATTGAATTGGATGGATAATATAAATACATAAATATGATTTTGTTGTACTGATACAAATAATGAATTAACTGCAATTTAAAAATGAAGGAAAAAATATGAACATTAAAACCCATAGAATTAACTAACCATGCAGCATCATCATTATAGTTTTCAATGTATTTTGTGCAAGAGCAGCACAATCCGTGCGTATGGCTGAGATTGAACGATGTCAAATAGTGCAGACAGTGGTGTCACAAACAAAATAGATTCATGCAAACCGACACTGAAGTAGGATGCAGGGCTGTATTTTTTGTTGTAACAAGACATTAGTTTATTAAATATTTTGTTTATGTGAAGTACAATGTTACTATGATTATCATTCCAGTCTAATTTGCACAAGATGCTGCTGCATACATGCAAAACATTGTTCTTACTGTGACAGGCAGAAGGAATGGACTTCACGTGAATAATACAACAAATATGGCGACTTCATCTTTCCATATGTCAAAAAGGGACACACCCTTTACCCCACACCAAGCACGTCTTTTCATCTCAGAAATATATAGACAGTAGACGTGAAGATGAAACAGTTAAAAACAGAAAAAGACGACTCAAACAGCAGAACTGCATGTGTGTGCGACTAGATCCTCACTAAACATAAAATATATTCCCAACAGTAAAGGGTAGGGAGGGTGAGGAATACAAAGAGGAAGAAAAATGTTTGTCCAAGGGGCTGGGGTGTAGAATGGAAAGGGTGAAATGCTTTTAAAAGAATAAAATTATGGCTGGTGAAAGAATATGACCAGAAGGCTAACACCAACAACAACTCATTCTCACATTCACATGTACATCTGTTCCATAATACTTTGAAATATAAGTTTGACATTTACTAATCTAACGTCCCTTGTACTTTCAGTGTTAAAACAAAATGCTAGGTTAAACCTGGCCAGGACAAGTTGTCCATCAGAGGTTTGGATTAAATTGAAATCTTAACTTTCCCACAGAGGACTTTGCCAGTTTAGGTGTTATGTTATAAAAAATATGTAAGCTCATTGATGGCAATAAAAACAAACAAACAACTGAAACAAATAAAAATATCCAGGGTATGAAGTAAAAAATACAGTCACAAACAGTTACTTAAATAAAGTCAACTATCTGTCATTAATTTTAAATAATAAATAAAAAATGAATTCCAACAACGTCAATGTTTCAAATTGAATTAAAATTCTGACATAATTACAACCTAAAATATCAATAATCTAACTTTAAAAAGTAAAAAGTTTGTTTTCCCGAGAACTTCACTTATTATTCTAATCATTACGCTATAAAATGATCAGTCACATTTAACAAATTCACTTTTTAATGTTTTAACTGTATCCTGTTGTGAAAAGGCTTCTTTTTCATTTTAAGAAAGAAGAAGTGGGCTCCTTCTGAACTTAAAGTCATAATTCCCCAGAGAACAATGTTTTCTGTTTCTCTTACATAAAAGAAAGAGAGAAATGGCTGCTGGCTGAGAAATATTTGTACGATTCATTGGCAAAGTCTCAGACACGTTCACTCTTACCGAGGTCCTCGATCGGCATGACGACCGTCAGCATGCTGCTCAACCGTCCGTACAGACCATTGGTGCAGACGGCCACCACCTGGACCACATAGCTGGTGTTGGCTAATAGATCGTCGAGTATCGCCCCCTAGTGCAGGAAGGAGGGACAGCATCAGCCCAGTAGTGTTTAACATTCAAGTTACGTATAATAAAAATAATAATAATAGTACATTATACACATATCTCTCAACCATTATCAAAATGAAACACTCGATCAGGGAATTTGAACAGTTGAATGCTACAATAGGTGGATTTCTGAACAGTGTGATGGAATATTGACGGAATATTTACATCTTTTGAGTTTAATGGAGATATGAGTTTAAGCGATGGATGGTTTTGTTCATAAATATCTTGTTTAAAAAGATATGGGTAAAGTGCATTATAAATTAAATGTATTATTCATTATTATAATTGTCTGTGTTTTAGCATAATGCATATTTCAACAGTGCAGACCTGACGACATTGGCTTGTTCAGCTCGGTTTAGGGGAATCGTTACTGATTTCAAATCATCTTACCACATCCTGGTCTCCGTCAGTCAGGTATACAGAGGGGGTGGTGTTTTCTTCATTGGTCAGTCGGAAGCTGACGGAGTATTTCTCAATGTAGGCATCATAAACCACCCTGGGCCGGTCCCAGGTAACCAGGAGGCTGCTGAGGTTGTAAGGTACTGCCTGGATGTTCTCTGGCTCTGAACTGCACACTGGCAGGAAACAGGTGAGAAAAGATTAAAAAAAGGTTTTGGGAATATGTTTATGTTGATGTTTCTCTTTTTCTTTTTTCTTTTTTTTTTGCCAACACGTGGTTCCAGAGGTTTTACACAAGAAGCCGGGAGGAGTAGAATGAGGTTCTGGGGTATGGAGATGTAGTTTCTTTTTTTTAAGAATCCGTGTGTTTTAATAGATCTTTATTAATTAGGCAAAAATCTATACAGCCTGACCTCGGCGTGAAGTGCTGTCATCAACGAAATAATGATCCAATAACTCATATTGCATGACAACCCGCTGGAGATCCCACCTCTTTCTAAGTAGATGTCAGCCTATGATAGTTAAAACTGGTAATTTTTATAGTGGGAAGTATGTGGAAGTGACTAAATTATATAATAAATAGTGGATATTTTTTTAAATATTAATGACTGTGTTTATATCAGATTGTCAAGCAAACTTTAAGAAGAAAAAGAGAAGGTAATTGGACATACACCATTAAGCGGTTTCTCATAGAATCTAATGTATTACTCAAAACTTTATTTCATTCTATTCTGTAATATGCTCTTGCTGCTGTAACACTGCAATTTCCCCGTTGTGGGACTAATAAAGGTATATCTTATCTTATCTTATCTCTTATACGATTGTGGCAGTATGTTCTTATGTTTAAGTAAGTACATAGTTAGAAGTACCAATTTTCTGCTTTTATTTGTACAGTACTTTAAATGTATAATTATTAAAAATCATTGTCATCATCATCATTACTGGAACAGTATGTACTATAGTCTAAAGTAAGACTAACAGCTGGTTTCACGTAATTAATGGAGATACCAATAAGGTATGAATGGAAAATTGAAATTAAACTAATATGCACTTAGAATAGCATGAAAAACACTTAGAAATCAATTCTGTTTGAGGATACTGAAGTGGTTCCTCCCTGGGTTATCAAGCATCATCCCTGATTCTGGGACAGCGATGAGATTAGGGGAACGGCAATAATGCAGCTAAGAGACAGTGTAGATTAAATCAGATTAAAAGAGGTTGAGGATCAATGAAAATAGACAGAAGGAAAGTCTATGAATAAAAACACTGACACATTTCCTCCTCTTAAGAATCTGAGCTGGCCCCAGACTTCTGCTCTCACTGCCTATAACCTCCTGTTCTCTATCCTCTTTGAGGAATCAAACTGAAAAATTTCATAGCATCTGTAAACTGCCTTGTGGCAGTACCGGCAGTACCAGCAGTCCCAAACAAACATGTGCAAAGCAATTTTTCCAGCAATCAGAGATGTAATACAAAATTTCAGCAACGCTATGTCTGGCTGTGGATGAGGAGACAACATCTGGCTGATCAGCTTCAACCACTAGATGGCAGGAGAACTTTAGATAATCCTCATTCATAATCCTATTCTCTCGTTACAAACAAATTTATAACACAAAGGTTAACTGTAACAGTTATGACACACCCGAACCAAGACACCGTCATTAAAGAAACGCCAGCTGCTTCTAAAAAATACAGTGTACTGGAGCCCAAACACTGATGCATGCCACTTAAATCAGCCAACAATATCATTTTTTTCAAGTTATGCTCCTTAACCTCTTTTTTTATGACTCTCCAGAGTGGCTTTATCTCAATTCAGTCAAGGCAAAGATAATTCAGCAGGGATGAAAATAACCTCATCGGGATCTTGACGTTAGAAAAAGCCCTCCCGAAGAGCACAGATTGACACAACTTAATTTTTTATCAAATTCAGCCACAGTGAAAATCACAGACTCAACAAGCAGACACCCCCTTTCCATAGTCACTGATATTATATTTGGATTACTTGAGTTCTATTCTTAACTTTCTGTGAGTTTGTCCTTCCATTTGTGATCTACTTGTCTCTGATCATTACAATCCTCTAAATGAGGATTACCAGGGGATTCATTATGGACGGGGTCACACTGAGGTCAGGTGACATGTATAAATGAAGACCATCAATATGTTGGCCTAGAGTAGACAGTTATTAGATATCCTCAGGACACTCACACTATACATCTAAGTGATGAGTGATGTAGTTGTAGTATTAGTGAATAACAATTCATAATAGCACAATTTGCAAGATATATAAAACAATAATAGCGAATTAAATTTCTTTCGAAATATTAATAAAAGTCCTTCAATTTGATTTAAAGATAAGATAGAACGGCATTTTGCTGTTGCAAAATTTAAAAGACAATGAAGCAGCAATTTTACGTTGTGGTCTCAAGATTCAAATATGAAAATATAAACAATTGACTAGCTCACAGTTGTAAAACATTAAATACATTCATGTCTGTCAGAAATTAATGTAATAAATGTAAAAAATGGACACATACGAATGTATAGCGACAATCATGCTGTCATCACTAGAGGAGGGAGGAGAACAGAGGACTCCCACAGATGTTTGTTACATGGTGAAATGATCAATGACCACCAGAAGCTCTGCAAAACTTTGAACATGGATGTTGCTGCACAGAAGCTAGAAAGTATGAAATGTGGCTGAATCAAGTGCGTGTTTAAGCCAGCAGAGAATCACAGAGCCATTTTGGGTTTTGCCTACATCAGTCCTAAGTTTGTTTGGAGACTGGACCTCAGAACGAACAAAAGTTAAAATAATTCTATGCATTTTATGTATGCTTTGCAGAAATCCTTTTAGTATGTAGAGGGCAATCCCAAAGGCTGCTTGTTTGACACACCAATTGAAAGGCGATCACAGACAAGTTTGTTGGCCCAGTAAAATAGCAGAGTGAAAAAATGTTGGCACTTACTCTACATATAATACCTAAAGTTAGGTAATTATGTGGAGTAAGTGCCAACAAATCCACAACAAATTAAACAGCCACATATGGCTGTTATATTACATAACAATATAACAGCCAGCACTATTCCACAATGAAGTAAATAACTAAAGCAAGCCAATACATTTTAGAGTCTTTGTTCATATTGTTTGGGTAACTGTGAATAATGTTACATTATTGGCACTCAACCTATAGATAGTTGGAACAATGCTGTGTTTGACCTGTGTGCCACATGGAAGGGGAAACTTTTTTGACCGTTCAGGTGTTGCTCGTTTGTAGCTCAATGGTCTATGGAGATAGACTTTGCGTGGCAATAAATGGACAGAATGTTTGGACTCGAGGTAGGTCCCTGCCCGTGATTCCAAAATAATGTTCACATCAATTGATAGTGCATCAACGGATTTCCCCGGTGCAACACGTCCTTGGCTTAAAACCTCCTTGGCTTAAAACCTCCTTGGCTTAAAACATTGACTTAGCTTATAAAACAATAGCAGTCCGAAGTACTGCTATAACGATATTTTCTTGACATTACATATACCATGCAGTAGCTTATCGATGTTGGAATTTGTACCTGGAGTGAGGACCTCCTCGGTACCGGTGTAGGAGGAGAACACCTGACCCATAAACTCTTGCTGCTCCCTGTAATTGTTCTGCAGGTAGTCCATCAGCATCACGTATCCGGCTTGTTGCATCGTCATCACCTCGCAGAACATCTCCAGCTGCAAAACAGGAGTCAAAACAGTACTGTTGGGCAACAGCAGCTTGATGCTCCTGCAAAAATTATGAGTAGCAGATGAGTCAGAGAGAGAGCTACTGAACCAGCACAATAATTGATTATTGCACATTCCAAGGAGTGTTAGTAACTGAGGAGATGAGCATATTTGTAATTTCAGTGGTTTCTTCCTTAATACAAATACATGTTGGAAAAACTTCTCTTAAACTATAGTTAGCTCATAGTTTCATAATTGAAAGAAAACTGTATTTTACTTTTACTTTTTTTAAATCATGTATTGCTTCTAAAAATTTGTGTCTAATATTTTTCTTTTAATCTACGCATGGACTGATCTACTGATCATTGCTCACTAAACAAATCCATTCTCTAATCCTCTGGTACTGAAGATTCCTTCATATTTATAGCATGCGGTTGTAACTTTTTCAAATAATTGCCAACATGGTGAAAGTTTTTTAATAAATCAATGATGTGAATCATCCACAACACAAAGGAGTTGTTCTCTGAGAGGTTTGAAGTGCATGGGCTTTAGAGAACCACAAATCGTGTGGGAATTATCCTTTGATTGCAGTCTGCCTCCTCACCTGTCCAGGTGAAACACTTCCTTCTGGTCAAGCAACACTCCTCTAACTCACACAATCAACAGTGCAGCACCCCCACACTTAAAGGCCATTAAAGCCATTTGTGGTCGTCAAAGTGGTGACGCTATTGAATTAAGGTCCTGCAACTCAACCGAGCTGGAATGTAAACCAGCTGAGACACGTCACAGATGAACCCTTGAAGACCTCCAACAGCCATTATAAAAACATGCAGCGGAGTCTCTAAAACCTGAAATGTGTGTGTGTCGCTGCACTTCTCTTTTTAGAGGGACTAATTTGGGCATCATGGACAGCAGTGGAAAAGTACTCAGACCCTTTGCTTTAGTGTAAGTACAAAAATAACAATGGAAAGTCCCATCCTAAAATACAAAAGAAATTCAAAGAACTGTAATTACACAGATCATCATGAAAATCAATCCATTACCCACTTCATACATGATCAGACATTTGACCAACATGCTCATTGTCATGTGCTTGGTGAGTGTATGATCAGTGTATTAAAATGTAAGGAGCTCATGACAGTGATTGAAATTATACTGATTTAGAGTGTTGAATGAGATTCTAGGCTCCAGAATCCCATAACCAGCTTAGCAGTGAAGGTAGCAGAGGGCAACCAAAGGACAGAGAAAATACCAAAACAGACATACGTGCATTCATATTTACCAGACGTCCATCATTTTACTATCTGCCTGATATGTGGTATAAAATGAAACTGTCAAACAACGCAATAGTTCAGAGAAAATTTTTAAGCACCTGATAAAAAATCATCTATTATCAGTTATCATCTTTTAAAAGTCAACAGCACCGTGAAGGACAAGAGAGGATGAAGTCTCCGAAAAAGTACTATCTACACACTGAGATAGAGATAGAAATAAAGATAGATTGCTTGCATACAGACCTACTGTTAACAAAATGCTAGGCTCATAAGCAACAAAGAAATACATTATTCATGTTCCTGTGCCGGACTGTGCAACTGAAGAGAATCAATGAAATGTCTGTTTATATTGAATATGTGTACTTGGAAAAAAATCAGATCAAGGGGAAATTACATCAAGAAACCAGTACAAAAAGTGACTGACTGTGGACCAAAAGCTCCATGTCTGCCTCAAAGCCATCCTAGGCTCAGATTTCCCATTGATAGCAATGCACATCTTCCTAAATAACCACTCATTGTGTATATGGTCAGGGGTAAGAAAAGAGGTGCTCTGATATTCAATTTTGCTGAAATGATCAAATCTCAACATAATCGCAATGCTTGTTGCTGAATAAGACCAATAAATGCTCCACACAGCTGGGATATAGCATAGGCAGGGCTCGGTCTTGACTCCTATTGGCAAATGAAAAATGCACTAAAACATGTTTCTGAAAAAAATGTATCCAGAACACAGGCAGAACAGCGTTAGAATGGTACTAGCCCTCTCTCTTGATCGAAGTTCTTATGTCTTTGAGCCTATTTAAGATTGCATAGGGTTGGAACTATAGGTACATCTAAGAGTCAGTGGGTCTGTAACTGCTATTATTGGTCTCTCAGGCCTTATAGAAATTACTCATTCTTGCCGTGAAAAAAGAATGAAAAAATTAAAGGAGATTCTCACATGTTGTGTAAATAAAGTGGGAATATGTGTGTCTGTGTGAGAGACATCCTGTTTTATGACAGCTGCGTGTAAACAGTAATTGTGTCTGGTGAAAGATGACGTTTGAGCTTCAATATGCTTCATTCTCTCGCAATTCCATTAAAGAACCTTTCTTTTTCTTGTCACATGTTTGTACATGTCCATGTGTCTCAACTTAAATGCTGTACAGACCTATTGTCAATCAATATTCATTTGGGGGTAACTGCCTCCGAATGGATGTCAATCAGCAGCCGCCTGAGGGGCTGTCTCACTCACAAACACACACACGCACCCACTCACATGCCACACGCACATGCACACCTACACACACACAAACAGACGAATGTCTGAAAGAGTTGCTTTTCCCGTCATGTGTGTTTCCAGAGCTCTGGAATGATAATTCTTCCTTTTAGCTCCTTGGATGTGTTTCTAAAAGGTTCTTTACAGACATTTGTTTTGCGTCACTTGTTTTTTCATCTTGAATGTGGTGTCTGGTTCTGTGATGACCACACTGATGGCTATACACAGTTTGGAACCTTACATATACTTGACATCCCTGGTTGTTTTTTAATCTGGTTTAACAGCTCTGCAATAAATACTTACTACCTAAATTCTGTAGTTTAGGATGTTTGAGGGACCCTTAATAACATATTTTAGGTATCAGAGTGAGGGTACCTCATCTCATCAGAAATGCAGAGCAATCCTGCTAATCCGAAACTTTTATTAAATTCTATTTATTTATTACTATATACTGTATTATAAAGATTTACGGGACAGTCATACTTTACTGAGTGAAAGAGTGATATTGACAATAGCTACCTTCCAGTATATGCCACAGGGAGTTAGCATATGTCTTTTGTGATGTGTGGTGATGATTGATAACACCAATGTGTATTTGGTGAGGAGAAAGTGAATGTTGGCTCAACCTTTTTGACAGTTTCTGAGAGTATCAACATTGCTTTCACCTGTTCATCAGATATGGCCACTGTGTTCTTGAAAATGATCCACTCCACAGTCTCGCTGCAGGGTGGTGTGGTCAGAGAACCGTTGTAAATGAAATATTTCTCTGTGGAGTTGGGCAGGAGTCCTCGCAGGGTGAAGGGTTGAACCTCGGCACTCTTTCCTGGAAAGCAGAGGAGTAAATTTAAGCAGGCGCAGCATAAGGAAAGATCAAGAGAGAAAAAACAGAAGAAGAGGACACACCATATCTGCTCACGCTGTTGATACCGTTTATGATGGCAGAATAGTTTGGATTCTCTTCCATGCTTGTCTGCGAAGGGAAAAACAGCAGATCATGGTCATCTTTATAGGGACGTTTTGAGAATTCTATCCAACATGTAGACAACCAGTCACACTCAATGACATAACTAAAGATAATTGAGAGTCATTCACAGATGCATGTTTTTTAGAGGAAGCTGGAGTACCCGGAATGAACCCATGCAAACTCCATCGACTCCATCTAGAAAGCCTCCAGGTGAATTTGAACCCAGATCCTTCGTGCTGGGATGCAACATTGCTGTTAGGAAAATATACAACAACCTTTTCTAAGCTTCCCTGCACTAAGGTCTATGTGGACATACAATTTGACAATTATCTATTAAATATTATTTCAATTATTGGGTTAACGCAAAGGATCTTCTGCAGTGGTGGCAGCGGCGATGACAATTCCATAATATCCCCATCTGTTCAAGGAAATAAATACTTGGCTCAAATCCATCAGATCAGGAGATCCCAAAGATTTTTGTCTGACTTAGTTCTGATTATCCCACTTCTATGAGCAAAATCTTCCCTGACCCGAACTACTTTTCTACTTATTTTTTTGTTGACACAATGACATGCATGAAGGTAAATCCTCATTGGACCTGTAACAGACTTTTTCCCGGAAAAATCCAGATCAATTTTTCCTTGAATGAATATGGTATACTTCTTCCCTTAGTATTTCTTCCCTTAGATTTGAAGATAAAAATTTAAAGGTAAGTGTTTTTGTTATTTTTCTTAAGAACACATATTTCTCTTTTTTTTTGCAATTTCACAACATATAGCAAATCTGTTACTTTGTTGATTAGGTTTTGATGAATAAAAATTTTACAATATGAGCTGGTTCAAAATATGTTGCAAGACCTGATTTAATGTAATTCAGGGCATGTTATTAAAGCATAAGGATTTTTAAATTTACACTAAGTAACAAAAAGGGTGTTGAAAATTAGTACTTCACGCTTTTAAAAGCAATGATAAAGCTGTATGAGGAACTTTTCTTACTATTTAAAATATTTTGACACTTGTGTCACAATGGTTTCTTTGGGTTAAGTTAAACCCAAACCATCCAAGTGTGTCCTGTGAATGGAAGACTATTAACACTGACACCACAAGAACCAGACGTAATTATTATGGTGTCTGCTGGATTTCAATGAGTTTACCTAAAAAATTTGAATTGTCATTAATGTTTCTAAAAGCCAGGTAGGTTCGAAACAAGGACTTCCATCTTACTTAACATTGCATTAAAACTGTTCGAATACCCCCAATATAAACATTTTGGAGACAATAAGCCAAACGACGATGGCTGGAGGAAAATAAAAACAAGGCTTCCTGGCTGTGTGTGTGTTTTTTTGATAGTTTTCCCACCGTGATCTCTAATCAACCTGCAGTCCAAAACACACACAGTGCCTGGAACTTCACATTAGATTTTTTTTCTTTGCTCTTAATTCTAACAGTGAGTTTGAACATGCCAAAACAGGCCAGACGCACAAAGGAAAGCAAAGGAAAAGACACTGTATGCCGCTTGCTCATTACTACCCCTGTCATTGAACAAGAAAACAAACATGAGCCCAGCAATGCTCCTACCCCAAAATAGGAATCAGCTAGAACCAATACTTGGAGTCTTTCTCTCAGGCTGATCTTTTTCACCTGCAGACAAAATCTATCTATAAAGCCATAGATTTTCAGTTAAACTATTCAAATCAATTATTTGGAAGTGATCAGAATCCAACGTATTACTGTTCCATATGGAGGACCAGGACTTTTCAGATAACATTTGCAATCAAGTCAGTGTGCGACACACAATCAGCATGTGCTATATCCAAAATATTATCCCAAAGCTTTAAACGCAAACAGCAGTGTTAACCCTCCACTTTCAGATTTAACATCCCCCCCAAAAAGCTGAGGAGCAGATGCCATCCTATGATATTAATCCTGGTCTTTAAGTCGGACTCATGTCAAAATGTGTTTTTCTCCATGTTCCTACAGTCAGTATTTGAGCTTCAGGGTGTGGGTTGGTGAATGTCACTAGAAGGCTGTTTTCACCCTCGTTGCTGGAAAAATACATCTTTTTTGTACTCACTATAAATCTGATTTTAAAGTCCTTTATACACGATATGTGACATTACGATAGTGTGAAAGCAAGATTTGAGGTTCCAACCGTTTAGGACCCACACAGGCCCTTGTCTGTCAGGTGCAACTTTACAGTTTCATTGATTCCACTGGTGTGATACAAATTTGGCACATCTGTTACAATGTAAATTTTTTGGGAAAAGTCAGGTGTGCTTACCGTTGTCCCTTCAAAGATATTATAAACATGGAGATTCATTTGCAGTGCAGCCTCCATCTTTGTGAGATTTCAAGCATTTTATAAACATGATGCATAACATTGACCTACAGATGTGCATTTAGCGTGTTCATTCGAGTTGTTTGTCTCACGTTTGTTAGACGAGAATACAGCTTAATCATTAAACCAGAGGACTTTAGAGAAACTTTGGGCTGTTTAGTATCACATCTAAACTTCTGCCCATAAGTTGCATGTTGTCCCTCTCACCCCTCCAGAGGAGCACTGTGCTCCTCTTCAACTTTTCCTCCAGAGAGTACAGTCCCTTTTAACTGAGGAAAGAAAAAAAAACGAATACACAAATATCTATGTGAAATAAATATGACCAGTATCCCGGAAATACAGAGAATACAAAGGATACAAATGTTTAAAAAAATATGTTTGATCAGAAGGTTTTTTTTTCTAAAACCTTCATGAGAATCATGGACAAAAAACTGACTGACTGTGCATATACACTTAGAATGGATTTCAAGCAGTTCAACCTGTTAAATGAATAATAATTAATTTAAATAAACCAGTTAAATCAAAAATAATTAATTACTTTCAAGAACACAATTAATTTTCTGGGAAGTAAGTGTTTCTCCAAGAATTTTTATTCAAATAAAACTCTTTTTTTCTCCAAAAACTATGTCACACATTTACCAGATCACATTTCAGAAATGCTTTGATTTATTAAGATAAAACATGAAAGGTTAGTTTTGAAATTGTGTCAAGCATACATACTTCAAACAGCAGGACGAGTGCTGTGATTCTTCCGCCCGCCTTGATGCTTTCATCTAAAGAGTCAAATTGATGTGCCTCATAACAGTAGATTTGCATCTGTGGGGAGAAATCACACGTATGTTAGGTTGGATCCACAAGTTACAACTGTCACGGCTGTGCTTTGCTTGCCATTGATGGACATGTGAAAGTTGATGAAAGTAAAGTCCTAGCTAAATCATGAATTAGGGCCACAAAATACACTTCTGTCATCAACATCCGCAATTTCCTTATGTGTATAGTCACATCACAGGATGTGTAATGTCATGTATCTATGGAATGATTATTGTATAGCCCTTACAATGTGCAACATTTAACCAAAATATATGTGTTATATATAAATAAGATTAATTTAATTCACAAAAATATCTATGCTGATATAACAGGGTAGGGCTTTGTTACAGGGCTTACCTCTAGAGGGTACTTGACCCCATCCAGACTGTGTTCAGAGCCCTCTGAGGATGCGTTGCAGTGCCCCCAGTGGAAAGTGATACGTCCGACCTTGAATTTGGACCTTAGGCCCCGTCCGCTGACATAAAACTCTCCATTCACATTGACTGCCACTGAAAACAGGAACGACAGAGACATGAGCAATCAAAATCACGACACATACATTTAATTTGTTTAAAGGTTAACATCTTGATCAGTTTATTGCTTTCAAAGCCTTGGAGATTTTACTCCGACCAGCCTGACCTGACACTGAAATATTGTGTTGTAAATATACATTAGATCAAAGGTTGTAAACCTGTGCCCCACATTATACTACACCGACACCTTTGTAGGACCATCAAACAATGGCTCAACCATCAAGGCCACCTACCTCATGTCTGTCTTTGTTTGGTCTGACAAAAGATCCCCTTGCCGCTAGTGCCTAGCAGATAGAATCATTTTTTGATGGTGTAATGAAGATGGAGCTTTGTTCACACCTTTCATCTTTATTACTATTATGTACATCTTAATTCAACACCTTGAAAATAAAACGAGTCTATTGTTTGCATAGATCATCAATATGTTCCATGTTATTGTGGCAACAAAGTTCCGCATTTGCATAAACATCAATCCAATGAGCGCTCCAGCTGTCGCACCTCTATTCCTTTAGGTGGGTTTTATTTCTTGCACTACTTTTATTTGTATGTGGTTAGTCTCATTCATGCCCTCTCTGTTGTCCACGTCACTGTGTGTTTATGCTCCATTATGTCTTCTAAAAAATCAAACTTCCCTTTAAGGTAGGTTTAATATTGACTCAACTTGTCACTTATTCATTTTTGTTGAAAAGTTGGTTTGTTCTATATTAAAGGCCTAAACCAATCCATTCCTCACCTCTCTTTCTAGCACTTGAGTCTTCCATTTGTGGCCGAGTCTACTCCTGACAGGCCCACAGCTTTAAAGGGGAGTGCATGGATGGATGGCTGTGCCTTGAACCTACACTGGGCCCATTTGTGGTCTGATAAAAACAAGTTTAAGTACTTCTGGCTTGAATCGTGCTCAGATTTTCTACCAAACATCTCCATTCATAAAAAAGCTTTTTGTACAGCTGAACAACTACAACAGAGTGCTTCTTATTTATATGGGAGATCTGTTGCTAAGTAGCACTGGACTCTTCAATTTAGAATTTTTTTTGAAAGGTTGGGAGGGATCTCTCTTCTACAATCGTCAACAATCACACTTAACAATTACCATGAATGCCCAGTGTTATTGTGTTTCACATTACTTAGAGAGGAGAAATACATAAAATGTTTTTAATCCTGGCAAATGACAAACTGGAAACACTATCATTACAGAAAAAAAGGAAATAACAAAACAAAACGAGAAAGGCATGAGAAAAAAGCCCTAATGGAAGGTATTTACTCTGCGACCTAGTCATAAAATAAAGAATTGCTGCATGATTTTTACCTAAAAGAGAAAATCTGAAAACCTGACATTGATATATGATCTTTGAAGTGGTTGTGGTTAAGTATTAAGTTATCAGCTTTCTACCTCCAACCTCAGCAGACACAGAATAACAAGATCAACACAAACTGACACAAATGTCTGTTCTCTTGATAGAACTACATCCCCGCATTCACGCTCATTTGGCTGTATTTTCGATGTCTACCAACTTCTGAGCATAATTTTTCTTTACCTGCTTAAGATGCTCCTTTTTAAGTAAAGTGACATTGCAGTGCTTTTTTTGCCGAGGCCAGAGAAGACAGTTAGAGAGCAGAGAGTGTGAATTAGACTAGATAAGACAAGACGGAGGAGCAATGAGCAGAACTCACTTCAAAGCCAAATATTAAGCTGCAGAGTGGCACATTCTGTTAATTCTCTGTAGTTTCCCCTTTTACAATATAATATTCTTTACAGATATTTATTTGATTTACTATAGTATAATATTAATTACAGCTGGCTTGAGAAGACTTGACACACACCTTATCTCTTGAAAGAATTATTCCAAACTAACAGTTTTGACATTCTCACCGGTCTTTCCATCGTTCTTGATAGTTGTCCTGTCTGTGGTCAGGCTCTCCCATCCATCAAAACTCAGTTTCTGGTACTGAAGCTTCACCTGAGCTAGGTTCTCCTCGATGTTTATGGGAGACTGTTTGGCATTACTGCAAGATGGGAACTTTTTGGCCCAGTTGTTTTGGTTTAGTGTTCCTGGAAGGCAGACAGAAGTAAGTGTTCAGATTATGATAATATATACGGACATAGAAAATAAAACGTATTTAAAACAGTAGATGTTATGGAAAAAGTAGTCTGAGGTTAGTTAGCAATTTTTGAGATGTAATCAAATGAGTGAGATTAATTAAATGAAAATAAAGTACAGGAACTCACAATCACATTTGACAAATTGCTGAAATATCTGCATCTGGCCTGATCAGAGCCTCATGCATCAAGCTGATTGAAGCATCATGCTCTGATCAGCATCATCATCTAGCCCAAAATAAATGTGAATCTTATAGACTTGCAGGTACAGTATATTGTTAGAGTTTTGTTATTCCTGAAGGGCATTGACTGTAGCTGTGCGCCCAGCACACAGGCGTAATGTCAGCTGTTTGGGCATCTGGACACAAGAACAGGGGCTTGATGGATGTTGAGGAAATTGTAATGATGTGGCCTTGAAATGTGTTACAAACAAGTATAGATGTGTTTCTAATAGTGCAACTAATGCAATAACTATATGACATATAACGTTAATTCCTCAAAAAGATAAACCATTCCAATACAATTGCAGTTGTCTTATCACTTTCTGTTTATCCCAGACATTGACTACTAATGTATATAGGGCACATTTGTACTGTTATTGTTTATTTTTACCCTATGACTTTGCTTTTAATGTAATTCACAATCAAAGATAACTAAGAGGAGCATATCCATATTTGAATCTACTTTTTATATCTTGTATTAGTTTTTTTCCTAAAATGGGAAGTAAAACTTTTTTTTTTAGATTTTTCTAATGAGTAGCCTAAATCAAATTGAAACTGTATGTATCGTAGAAAATGCTGCATTTATGATTATATTTGTATTATTTTGTAGTTGATGATATTATCCCATCATTACTTGATGAAGACTGATGAAGTGCAGACCTCTCTCTATAACCAATTATTCAATGACCGGATACAGGTGTTCTGTATTTGAGAGAAAGTTAGCTTTGAGCTAATAAGCTAATAAGTTAATGACCTCCAGCTGTTTTGCTAAACTTTGACCTTAAGAGTAATATCGCCTCCCATTTCTCACTCTTGCAGCTTTCCTGAGGTCAAAGATCTGTGCATTTATGTGACAACTGCTGCTACAAAAGAAAGAGTTCAGCGTCAGGTTTCCTCTTTTCACTCTAACACAAAGAACAAGCTGACATGAAAAATAGCATTCATACAGAATAGAAAGTGTTAGCCGAGAATGCAAATTATCCCTCACAGAGCACTACATTCATAGGACCCAAACAGATTTAATCCTGTAGCATATATTCATGTCAAACTGATCTAGAACCCCAGGCTTTTTGTTTTACTCGTATTATAAAAAGCTGTGTGCGAGGTTTAACCAAAACTCTTTGCCGTTTTGCTCGTATATCCTGCTGCAGCTTCAGTGGTCATCATGCAGATTTGATCCCATCTGTTGAGAGTTACAGTCACTCAGTGGACGACAGCAACCTCTGAGACAAACAGAGTCACAGCGCAGAGACATGACACTCAAAAGCTTCCATCCTTGTGATGACCCATAATGATTAAACATGATTTCAATGTCATCAAATTCCGGGAGAGGGCAGCTCTTGAACCAGCTGAGTTGAAAGGTTAACACAGATAAAATAAAATCTATGTGTGAATGTAGGCAAGATGGGTATATTTACACAATTTTATCATATGACTAGATCACATCTCCAACCAGCTCCCCACATGGTGTGAATAACTGGATGTATCCACACACTTCTTTCCTAACATTGTCCAGTGAGCAGAAGTTAAAAAAAAAAAGGTTTATATCTACATCCAACATATATATAGATATATATCTATATATCTATATATATGCCTTTGAGCCAGGGCATTACCTGGACGTCCAATGACGACCAAATTTACTTTGCTTAACTGCTGCAACATGCTTCATGTTTACTGGTTAGGAGGGGGCGTGATCACATCATCATTTAGTAAAACTGTTTCCTATTGCAAGACTCAACAAACGTTTTCCTACAAATAAAAGTCCTGAAGTCAAAACTATAGATTATGATTAGAGATTTATTTTAGAGAAGGTATGAAAAACTGTGGCAGGAGCAGCCAGCCTGTGTTCTGTTTATTAACAGGAACAGCAGCGGCCACATGACCAACTGTCTTCACTCAGAATCTTCGTTGAACTCAACATAGTACGGGATCAATTTAAAAAAGATATTTGAATTTAGCCAAAATTATTTTTGTGGGACTTGACAAAATAAAAATAATAATAATAATGAAATCCAACGACTGACTATTCAGTGCTTGGTAAAAAGATCAAATGCATAAGTGCAGTGAGATTGTCTTTTTTTTTGTCACTGCAGCTGAGAGGACTGCTAGTTTTGATATCACAGCTAGACATTTCAAAGATTCGAGAGGATGAGAATGAACAGAGGCTTCAGAGGCACGTTCAGATTTTTTCACATTGTTAATATATTGTAGATAAAAAACACAAATCTTGCATCTTTTTTGCTGCAAACATTTTAAGCTATGAGACTTACAGGGCAGTAAAAGTAATTTGTAGGATATTGGAAGGAACATTTGTTTTAAAACATAACCGAATAAAAAGTTTTTCTGAGCGATTAGATCTTGCATGTTGTGTCTTTTTTTTAAAAAAAGAAAAAAATGAATGAATTCTTAAAATGTAAATGTTTAACTAATTTTACTCTGAAGAGGCAGTACAGTTACATTAATCTCACAATTACATAATCATAAAACTAACTTTATACATTATTCTGTATCATGTTATTGCAGCTTCGCTTTGAAGCTGAATAATAAGACATAAAAACATCTTTCTACGGTTGCTTGAAATTTTATACATATTTTCACTGGAAATTTTTTTCACAAGGATGTGAAATTATATTTCGTAATTTAGAACCCAAACTGGAATGAAAAAATGATAATAAAGAAATAAAGAAATATGTAACCAATCAAGATGCCAGGTCAGAGTAAGTTATTTATTTATTATATCTCTGAAAAGTGGGTTTTAAAAAGGGATTTTTTATACTTAATCATCATTGCTGCCACGGATCCTTCTTGTCAATACGGTAACTCTAAAGCTATTTTGTGGAAACCCAGACCAGGAATGATAGACACGTCAAAACCAAATATATATATATATACTATATACTATACTATAATATCTAGAGAGGAATACACTGGGAGTCCGCCTCAAGAAATAACGCTCAACAACATTATTGCTTCTTGTCTCATCCAGGAGGATTTAGTTTGTTTGGTAGCAAAGCTTAAACGTTAAATGTGAGTCAAAGCTCCGGCTCTTTCAGATCAGAGAGCAGGGAGCGTCTATTCATGCTGCTAAGATGAGCTGAATTTTGCCTGAGGGATATGGAAGGTATGGAGGCTGTGGGTAGGAAAAAGGTAGACGGGTAACAAAAGTTTCAATAACATGAAGAGGAACAAAAGGCAACAAGATTAAAAGTGCTTCCACGCCCATGACAGGATATGACAGGTACAATCCATTAAATACTGTAAGATGTTCTAGTACACTCAGAGCTTCCTCCATATACACATGTACACAGTAATGATAATCAAATTTACATTATCAACATTTTCTTCAATTTAATAGCAGATTTGTTTGTTTTATGATAAAAGTGACCACACTTTCACTCAAACATAGCTTCAAAAATAAACACAAAAACCTGGTATCACTCTGCACCAGAACTTCACAGCAATAATGACTGACAGGATGTTATTTCAGTCTTGCAACCATGCAGGTGAACTTTAACACATACAGAGAAAGTACCCCGTTGTTAGGCTTTCCAGTTTTTGTAATAAATTGACTTTCAATGATATCATGTTGTCATCTGTGATTGTTACACTGCTTCTGTGTGACGTACCTGCATACGACCAGTCTATGTCTTCTGAGAACTTGCGCTGATTCCTGTACGTATAGCCTTCAGCTGCAAGAGGGAGAAGGAGAATCAGTCATTTCAGAATATAATACATTGTTTGACATTATCTAAGGAGTTTCTGATATGACAACATGTTTACAATATCTGCTAAGACATTTGTTGCGGTATATTTGTCAGGCTATTATTTTCTGTACAGCTGCACTGCAATTACTTGAACTATTACTTGTTTTTAGTTTCTGCTGGTCTAATTCATTCATTTTCCCTTACTGCTTAACCTGTTCAGGGTCACGTGGGCTGGAGCTTATCCCATGTGACAGTGGGCCAGAGGCAGGGTACACCTTGAATGAGTCATCAATTCATCACAGGGCCGAACAACCCTGCTCACATTCACACCTACAGGCCATTTAGAGTCGCAAATGCACCTACGTTACGTGCTTTTGGACTCTGGAAACCTGTATGTCCCTGCTGTGAGGCAGCAGTGCTACCCAATGCTATCCTTTTGAATTGAATCCAGGAAGACTAGACATCACTTTGTTACGGCTAATGAAGATCCGAAAAAAGAATAAAGAATCTTTAATATTGGAAGTTGTTTGTACATTTAAACCAATTTCTCTTCTGAGTCCTTTACAACAAATTTAATGCTGCAACACTATATGTTCAGTTTCATATTCTATCAATAGTGTTCTATCTATGCAGTGCTTTCATTTCAGAACTTACATTTACTTAAAAGACTATGAATCAATGTCCAAACTTCAAGGAGCATCTAATCTGTATATGACCTAAAATGCTGACGGAGTAGAAGTCAAAACATATTTTCAAAACACACAGATGAGGTATCTATTTTTCAAACAAATCTTGGGGTAACAGTAGCCGAAGCAGTTGGACCCCATGGCGTTGTGCTTCATGTTTTATTACTGGGTGTGTAAATAATGTACACCACTATAATCATACGGTTTTGTCCATCTCTATATGTCCGAAATAAAGTCTATACTCTCCAAACATGATGGTCCCCATGGTCAGAAAAGGTTAGGTAGAAAAAAAGCTTTAATCCCGTTGCGCGTCCTTCATGGAAAAAATTAAAGAGGGAACAGTCAGAATTCGTTAGTGAAAGTAGTCTATATTATTTTAGAGGAACTACTTTTTCCAGTACTTTGGAGAGGAATGGGAGTGTGGAAACGGACTTGTAATTAGCAAAAACTTCTGGATCGAGATTAGGTTTTTTGAAGAGTGGTCTGATTATGGCGGCTTTTAGGGCAGATGGAACAAAGCCGGCCTGGAGGGATTGATTTATTACAGCGGTGATCAGGGGACTGATGGAAGAGATGTTAGTTTTCACTAGGGCTGTAGGAAAGGGGTCGAGGGCACAGGTGGAGGGCTTCAGTGTCCTGATGATAAACTCAACCTCCTGCTGTGAGATTTCTGGGAAGAACTTTAGAGGCTGGAATATCTCAAACTGTGAGTAAGCAGACTGGATAGGTAGACTGTAGGAACCAGAAAGGACAGAACGGATTGAGTAAATTTTTGATTTGAAGAAAGCCATGATATTATTACAGTGCTCTTCTGTAATTTCTGTAAGTGGAGGAGTTTGTGGTTTAAGAAGATGATTGATAGTGGAAAACAGCTGCTTAGAATTTCCAGCATTGGTTTTGATAATGTTCGAGTAGAACTGTGACTGAGCCTCTCTACGTGACTTTGAGGAGAACTTTTGGTCTTCCCGAAAGGCTAGCTTGTGGACAGTGAGACCTGAAGCCTTGTAACTCCGCTCAAGGTCACGCCCAGCTGCCTTCATTTTCCGTAGCTGGTTGGTAAACCAGGGGGCTGAGCGGGAGAAGGTGACTGTTCTAGTTTTTACAGGGGCGTGACGATCCAGGATGCTACTCAGAGTTATTGTAGAAATCTACTGAGTCATTGGCTGATACAATGTTTGCAGAAAGAAGAAGCTGGAGGTGGACTCTCATGGTTTGCTGAAAAAAGAGAAAAAAGCTATCAAACACAAAAAGTGATCAACAACGGCTTTTGGTGAAAGTGTCACGGGGGAATGATGAAAAATACGGATAAACAAACTGACATCAACAATGAACAAAAAGAAACGGACATAAATTATGAAACAAACAGATACAGAAGTCTCCGGGTGATGGTACACTTGCAGCAACAGGTAGGCAGACCGTCACCAGACTCGGTAGAATTCTTACAAATAAAAATACAAAATAAGATATACAAATATCATCATTAGCCCGAGAACCTGTCAGGGCATCTGTCAAATTAATGAGGTAAAGTCGACCCAAGGAGCCAAAGAACAGCACCTCATTTCAATAACAGAGCGCAGAGGGCCTGAGTGAGTAACAAATGCCAGAAGTCACATGACACAGGAAGAAGAGTAAACTGATGGGTTTTACGTGTACAATTAGTCACAATTATCAAAGAAAAAAATTTGTTTTGAATTCATTGATGGCAAAAAAAAAGAGCTACCCAGGGAACATAATTCCTGCGACAAATACTAACTCAAGCTAAGTTCCTTTGAATGTAAACTTTTCAAATCTGCTGCACGTAATAAAAATCACTAACTTTGACGCTGTGGCCTTCCTTATGGTGTCTTAATGCATACTGTCTGTAACTGAATAATAGTTACCCCTTTAGAGAACGATTAATTGATATTAGTATTTATTTAATCACAGTACAAAGTGCAACCCACGTACAAGCATGTGTTTCAGTGTAAAATCTGTCTGCTGGGATTTACCTTGCCACTATATCAATGTATCTATCGTATCATTAGAAATTATTATAGTCTCAAAAAATAGCTGTATTAAGACCAGAGCTTCATCAAACCTTTATGGGCCCTCTGTACTATTGATTTGGGATCACTACTATCACAATTATTGACAACTGGCATCATTTTTATCATTTTCCCAACGTAAACTAAAACACCCATCATTCGTTTTATCAAATGTATACGTGTTTCTAAAATCATGCCAATGTCAGTCTGGTCTGTTTTTGTGTTTGTTTTCTAATCTTACAGTGGTCTGATGTTGCCGTTTAATATTCAAAGTTACACAGCATTATGTGGCATATTGAACGCAGTGCACTGGAAAGTAACATAATGAAACAGCTGACGATGCATTTTTCTTCCGCTGTGCGTTTGTCTTGTCTGTCTGTCTGTTTGATTGTTAGCAAGAATTAGGACGAAATAAGGATGCATTTGCATCACAATGTACCCAGAAGTAGGTTTTGGTATATCCTAGAGATGCTGAAATATTGATGATGTTGCGTGTGTTGCAGCATTTAAAATACAGTAAAATAACAAATTTTGTTGGAGAGTTGATAAGTGGTAACGTCACATTGTTAAATGATCTAATTGATTCTGATGATAAGAATAGAGCTAGGGTACTGATATAACTCCGCAGAAGGTCTTCACATAACCTACCGGTGAACATCCAGGGTTTGTACATTGAACAGGTTAACTCATACAAATTCCTGGCTGTTCAAGAAATCAATCAACATAAACTGACGTTCTGCACCAGAAGGGCCAAGGTCGTCTGCCTATGCCAGTTGAGTGTATATATATATATATATATATATATATATATATATATATATATATATATATATATATATATATATATATATATACATATACATACATATAAGTTTTTCTATATATGTATGTATATGCATATAGATGGGTTTGTATATATTTATATCTTTGTATGTATGTGTGTATATGTGTGTAAATATGCATGTATAAGTATGTGTTTGTGTATATGTATTCACATGTGTATATATATATATGTTTATATAGATTTACTGTATTTAAACATGTCTATAAGATGTGCTATTATATAGTATGTCTTCATCTATCTATCTATCTATCTATCTATCTATCTATCTATCTATCATTTTCCATATTCCCCCATTCCTCAGTGTAATCGTTATGTGTTTTTCTTCTCCTCCTTCTTCCTCTCTGTGTGTCAGTCTCTCCTGTGGTCCCCCTTGTCCATCACGTTCACACTGCTGTGTCCTCCCTCCTGCTTTGTCTTGTTACCTCTGAATATTTAATAAGTGCTCCCATTTCCGTCTGTGCCACCTCGTTGATGTTGATTGTCACGTTGAAGTTTAACCTCCAATGCTACATATTCCGGTGTTTCCCATTGTAACTTTCCCTGGAGAAATTCTCATGTTTCTCAAGTTTTGAACCCTGCTTACTTGTTGGGAGCTTGCGCTTGCTAGCAGACTTTTTGGATTGTTTTGCTTTGTTGGTATGCTGTCAAGTTTTTAAATTTTTTTTTTGTCTTTTATCAATTTACCGCTGTCTGTAAATGGACTTCGATTTTTGGATTTCGGACTTCATTAAATCATTTTGCTACACCTAGCCTGCCTGTTGTCTGTTAGTTGATCCAAACTCTAATTCTGTAAATACCTAACAGTCAACTGGCCTATTGGATGTTTGATGTGCTAGCAGTGTTCGCTTCCTTATATCTCCACAACCACAGATGTCTCAGTAATCATCAACTGATAGACTGCTGGCTAAAATGCTGGAGGACATTTATCAGGCATCAAGACTTTATGACTTTTTTCAAATGCAGAGTAGACCACATGTAGACGGGATTTGATGTGTAATTCTTCTTTAATGCTGCAGAATAAAGTCTTTCTTGTTTCAACATAACAAATGTCATATTGCAGAAGCACAGCTCCCGTCTGGTGTGGTAGAACTTTCTGATTTTCACAGAGCCTTTATACCATCCTTTGGAATCCAATGCATTCCAAGCCTCACTGCCAATCGAACATATTGGACCTCTCTAAAGCCCAAAATATGCTCTTGTTCCTGCAACAGATTTAATGTCCAAAGATAGTATATGGGGAGGGACAATAAATGCACAGTGTACAAACAAATATATATTTGAACCTGTTAGAGAAATCTTCTGCTTAAAGAAACATAAAGAATCCTCCTGATAAAACATGAAATCGGTGTTCCAAGAAAATCACATATGAAATATGAGAGTGTTCCCTCTTTCCAAATTTAAAAGAATACCCCACCATATTTGTAGTTGCTTTAATATTAGTCTGAAGTCAATTAGAAAATGAGTTTTCCTGCTGTGCAGTGTTTATTCCATCTGAGCTTGGGATGATAGAGGTCTTATCCAGGATTAGATGCTTGCGGGGGGAAGATGCTGCCTAGAAGGCAGCACCTTCAGATCAGCTCCGCCGAATGAAGACCTCAACACAGCGGGTGACGTTCTCATGTAAGGCTGGAGTTTTCCAAGCAGGTTGCCATTAATCTATCTGCTTTAAGAACAAAGAGCCTGCATTAGTGTTTATGAGCACTGTGAAATACGAAACAGATTAGACATTAAACCTTTCACCAAGCAGACGTTTTAATCTTGAGTATCTTGCGAAGTACCGGATGGAAAGACTTTCAGATTGCTCTAATAAATAGTAAGACACACCGTTTATTTTTCTTTTCAACTTTCCTCTGGGAATAAAAATATCCTTGTTCATCTGCTCTGAAACATCACAGAGTGATCCATTTAATCATTCATTAAAGATAGAAAGTGTAATCCTCAATCTAAAGAAGGCTAAAATGTAGAAACGTGTTCAAAACCCAGCAGTGAAGACCCTCAACTTCAGTTTTTGAGAAAAGAGGCCTGCAGAGCGCCAGAGTGGAACTAAGCCCTGCGAGGAGGCTAAAAACTTGCCCCTTGCCAATTTCCCATGAATCCCTGCATGACCATAGATGGAGAAGGAACAACATTTATACTGTTTCCAGCTCTTGTCAACTGACCAAAGCCTGATTCCTTCAGAAAGCAGCAAAGAAGATACAATCAGGCCTGTAGGAAGAAGAGACATAATTTTTCTTATCCTAATGTGTTTCTGCTGTCGCTTCACTCTGCCGGTGTTATTCACTCTAATGCTTTCACTTAACTACTGACCTCCAAAACGTAGATGGTGGCAGGGTCACAACCTGTAGTTTAGAAGTCAGGTGTGAGAAGTTCAAGAAAGAAGTGGCTTCAACCCAGGGCCATGGACCAGAGACACAACCCTAGCAAAATATACTATTCAGTCATAATATTCTAACCACTAACAAATTCATTTGAATAATACTGTTTATCTTGTTCAAATGTCACCTGCAGTGGGTGGGATATATTTGGCAGCGAGTGAACATATTGTCTATAAAAAATAATGTATTTGAATCCAGAGAGTCACATTGATGAGTCACATTGATGAGTCAGAGCATCTTCAAAACTGCAGGTCTTGTTCAGTGTTCCCAGTCTGCAATGTTTAGTCCGTACCAAAGTGGCATAAAAAAGGAACCAGTGAACTTAAGAGGGTTATGGGTATTCAAGTTTCACTGATGCACGTGGGAATCGAAGTCAAGCCCCTGCTGTCTGAGCACAAAGAAGAGATATATATTAGAAAATAATGAGGGATTTAGCACAACAGATTACATATACTGTAAATGTACTGCCTCAGGTGATCACTACTGACAAATAAACGCCTTACACTATCAGAAATTCTGGGCCAAACATCAGGACCCACTTTTCTCCCTTTAATGATTGAAGGGGTGAATCGGGGGGAAATGTGACTGGTTTTCCTGCTATAATCTGTACATTTGGTCTTACCCCCTCATTATTGTCTCATCCTTTTCTTAAATTGCCTCATATTGTTTTGTGCTATCAAGCCTTTTTGCTTATTTTGAATCAATTACTACAAAGCAGAAAGTTCAGTTGTGGGTGATGGGCATATCACCTCGTTTTGGAGGTATTGATTCAAAATTTTTACCTTGACGAAATGTAAAGGGAATACCTGAAGCATCATAATTTATTCTGTGGAAAATTCAACTGTAAGTATGAAATTTCAATCCAAAGATATTTACAGACACTGAGAGACACACACTGTGATCTTTGACACCCGACTGCTTGTATCGATTAAAACTCAAAGGTACAAGCTTTCTTAAACAAGGAAACAATAAAGGGAGGTCAGCTACTGTTCTCTTCTCCTGTTTCTCTTTCTGTGACCTGAGTTGTCAGGTGGATCGACACAGACAGGAAGCAGTGACTCCGTCTCTGTTAAGTTGGAAATCGAAACCAGACAGTGTAAACAGCAGCTCTGACACCAAACACCTGTCTGCTCACTGAACCACACATCAGGGTCTATCATAGTTTATGTGTGTGTGTCTGTTGCGGGAATGTGTGTGTGTCAAGTCTATGAGAAACATCTGCTAAACTGAATTGTGCTAAGTTTTCACTCGTCTAAAAGCCTTTATCTTTATACCAATAGACATATTAATGGTTGCATGTCTTTAGTTTCCCTTTTTTAGTTCTCAGCATCAACAGGATTATGGTCTGAGCTAATCTCTCTTCTTCGCACGGATGTGTTGTGACATTCAAGATTACTTTTATTCAATTAAACGGAACCAGTGAAGGCCTGCAGCTTAATGCTGTTGTAACAACTTTGACAGACAACAGAAATACGTTTTAGAGGAGATGATTAAATGCAGTTTAATATTAAATATCTGCTGAATGCACAAAAGTCCAAGAAATTTACATATTTTTTTAATAAGATGTTGAAGAAATTAAGTTATTTCAAATTAGTCTAGTTTGTACAGCTGGAACTTTTTATTAACATCTCAGAGACAGTTGGTGGTAATCTCAACAACACATCACTAAACCCTGGACATCAAACAAGGTATTCGTTTATGCACAATGGCAGAAAGTTTAACATTTTCACGATTTTGACCACTTTTCTCTTGTGGGAATACTCATGAGTCCCTGTGTGAGCTCCTCCGTGTTGGAGTTTTCCACAGACAATAAGACTGTTGCCTCCATGCAGCTGAAGGTTACAGGAAGGAAGGCTCTGACCATCGTCTGTGCTTGCTTACTGAACAACCGTTCAGAGTATCCAACCTTCTTGGAGTCTCTTGGTGGTGTCCTAGAAAGGGACTCCTGGGTGACTTCAATGCCCACGTTGGCAATAGTTGAGAAACCATGGAAGGGGTTGATTGGGAGGAATGGTCTGTTCGATCTGAACCTGGGTGTTTTTTTGTTATTGGACATCTGTGCTGGTTATGGACTGTCCATAACAAACACAATATTCAAGGATAAGGTGTACCATAAGCTCATGAGTGTATTTGGTACCAGGCCACCATAAGCCAAGGATCTATGATTGAGTTTGTGATGTCATCATCAGATCTGCCACATTCCTGGACACTAGGGTAGGAGAAGAGCAGAGTTGTGTTGATGACAGACCAGGTAAACCCAAACAAGTTAACCTGGTCTCTCCAAGGAACTCCTAACATACTTTCGAGGACGTTACGAAAATTTAATCCGAGCGGGCCATGTTGTAGATCCCGCTCCATTGTAGTCCTCCATTGTAGAGGCAACTGCTTGCAGCTATGACAAGAATGTTATTGGTGCCTGTCATGGCTGCAACCTGAAAACCCGTCAAGCGAAAGAAGGAGGCCTTCTGGACCTGATTAGCCTAGGGGTTTTCTGAAGCAGCAGACAGGAAAAGAGGGACCAGAAGGGTTGTAGCCGAGGCAGTTGCTGAAACAAAAAACTGGGTGTTGGAGGAGTTTGGTGACACTATGAATGAGGCCTTTTGGTCGGCCTCAAAGAGGTTATGGCAAACTGTCCGACGACACAGGAAGGGAAAGCAGGGCTTGGCTCAGACTGTCTACCGCTGGGGCAGAGGACTGCTGACACGTACTGAAGATATTGCAGGAAAATGAGAACACTTTGAGGAGATCTGGAAGCCACATCCTCGATAGTGGAGACAGAGTCCGAAAAATCGGGCAAGGCCCAGCCATTTGTCTGGCAGAGGTCGCTGAGGTAGTTAGGAAACTACACAGTGATAAGGTACGAGGGATGAATGAGATTTGCCCTGAGTTTCTCAAGGCCTTGGAGATTGAGAGGATGGCATGGTTGACACATCTATTCAATGTCACGTGGCCGATTGGTACCACGCAGAGATTGACAGTGCCATTTTAGTGGCAGACTGTGGTCCCAATTTTTAAAAATGGGGACTGGAGGGTGCATTCCAATTATAGGGGAAACACATATAATTGACTACCAACTGAGCAACAGTGGCTCATTTGTTAGAGCGGTTATCCACTTATCTGAAGTTTGGTGTTCGATCACTGGCCACTGCAGTCCACAAGTCAAAGTGTTCTTGAGCGCATACGGAACCCCAAGTTGCTCCCAATGGCTTTTCCGTTGGTGTGAATGGTTACCGTTCCTGATGAACATGTGCTGCTTGCATGCCATGCTCTATCATCACTGTATGAATGTTTGTGTGAATGGGCGAATGATGGCTCACAGTGTAAAGCACTTTGAGTGGTCGAGCAGACTAAAAAAAGCGCTATATAAATACACTCTATTTACCATTACACTTCTCTGCCTTCCTAGGTAAGTTTACACCAGGATTATGGATAGGATTCTCAGACCAATTTGCAAACCTCACTTTTAAGAGCAACTATGCAGATTCCGTCCTGGTGGTGGAACGTTGGATCAACTTTTTATTCTTTCTGGCTTGCTTTTGGGACAATGGGAATTTTCACATCCAGTATACAGGTATTTTGTGGAAATTGGAGAGAGCTTATGACCGTGTCCCCTGGACAATCGTGTAGGGGGTTAATGTGGGAATATGGGGTACTGGGGCCACTACTACAAGTCATCAGGTCTCTATATAACCAGAGTGAGGTTTGTGTCCAACAAAAGGTTCGGCAGAAAGTATAACATTTTTTCACTGAGATGTGCACTCCACCGAGGTTGTCCCTTGCCTCCGATTCCATTCTTGATATTCTAGCTCAGGATCATAAGTCGCAGTCGAGTTGAGGAGAGTGTATGGTTTGTTGAGCTAGAATTTCATCTCCTCTGTTTTCAGATGATTTGGTACATTTGGCTTCATCAGTCTGTGACCTCCAGCATGCACTGAAGCAGTTTACAGCGTGAGTGTGAAGCGGCTACTATGAGAGTCAGCAGCTCCAATTCTAAGGCCATTGTTCTCTACCAGGAAAAGGTGACCTGTCCCCTACAATTTTGGAGAGAGGTTCTTGTCCTCCACTAATGGGAGAATGGACCAGGAGATGGACAGGCGCTTGCATCAGCAGTAATGCTGGTGTTATATCGATCAGTTGTGGAGAAGAGCTGAGTCGTAAGGCAAGGCTATCAATTTACCGATTGATCTATGTTCCAACTCTCACATATGGCCACGAGCTCTGATTAAAGAATGAAGTAAAGGATACAAACAGCTGAAATGAACTTCCTATGCAGGGTAGCTGAGCCCAGCATTAGAGATGTATAGTGAGGAACTCAGACATTCGGAGGGAGCTCGGAATTTAACCGCTGCTCCTTCGATTCGAAAGGAGCCAATTGAGGTGGTTCAGATATCTGATCAGGATGCCTCTAGGACACCTCAATCTTGAGATTTTTCAGACACGTCCAAATAAGAGGACACCCCGGGGGAGACCAAGAGCTCGATAGAGGGAACGCTTTGGATCACCCAGGAGGAGCTTGAGAGTGTTGCTGGGAAAAGAGACAACTTGTCAGGTTTTTATATAGTTATTATTTTATTTTTTATTGATGCTTTTATCTGCTTTACCTTGTAGCACTTTGAGATTTGATGCAAATGTAAAGTGCATTATAAATTAAATGTATTATTATTATTATTATTATTAACTGGAAATCCCTTCTTAGTCAGCTGTCACCGCATCTTGAAAAGAAGAAAATGGATGGATGGATGGCTGGATGGTTTTTAGAGAAAAGGTACATCAGAGTGCTGAGGGAGGAATTATGGAATTATAATAGGAAGTCTGGAGTAACAGAGAAGTAACTTTAGTGTGGTACAGGACACGTATGAGAACAATATGACAGTGGTGAGATATGCAGAAGGAGTGACGGATGGGTGCAAACTAGAGGTGGGACTGCACCAAGCATCGGATCTGAGCCCCTTATTCTTTGCAATGTTGATGGACAGGCTAACAGATAAGGTCAGGAAGGAGTGTCCATGGACTAAGATGTCTATGGATGACATTTTGGCCTGTAGTGAGAGCGTGCAACAAGTGGAGGACAACCTGAGGAGGTGGAGGTATGCGGTGGAAAGAAGAGGGATGAAGGTCAGTCGCAGTAAGATAAAATAAATGTTTGTGAATGAAAGGGAGGCAGGTGAAACAGTGATGATGCAAAGAGTAGGGGTGAAGAAGGCGTAGGAGTTTGAGTACTTGGGTTTAAGTTTTCACAGCAATGAGGGTGTGGGAAAGAGGTGAAGGAGCCAGTGTAGGCAGGGTGGAGTTGGTGGAGTTTACAAGATGGTACTGAGAGCAGCTCTGCTCTGCTGCTCTAGTATAGTTTAATATTTATATTTATATTTGCATTTTATTCTGTTATATTGCTGTGTGCGCGCTCTTCGCTGCTGAAAGTTGGCAATTTCCCCGTTGTTGTGAACTAATAAAGGTTAATCTTATCTTATCTGCTGTAAGGTTTAGAGATGGTGGCACTGACAAAAAGACAAGAGGCAGAACTGGAGGTGGCAATGTAAAAAATGATAAGATTTCTTTATCAGGGATAAGGATGGACAGGATTAGAAACAAGCCCATCAGAGGGACAGCCCAGGTTAGACGTCTTGGAGAGAGGGTATGAGAGGCCAGATTTGAGATTTTTGAGAGGTTTGGTCACGTGAAATGGAGGGACTGTGGATCAATTGGTAAAAGGATGTAGGAGATTGAGCTGCCAGGCACGAGAAAAGGAAAAAACCGAAGAGGAGGTTTCTGGATTTGGTGAGAGAGGACATACAGTTTATTGGTTTGACGGAGGAAGATACAGAGGCCAAGATAGAAACAAATGATCCACTTTTGCGACCCCTTAAGGTAACAGCCAAAAGCAGAAGATTTAATTAAACATTGCTCGATAGGGTTTTTTGGATTGCCATGAAACTGGGTGTGAGGGTAGTGGTATGTGTAGTGAAAGAAATAAACAGATTGTGTTTGGGATCCAGAAAAAGAAATGGATCAATGACTGTATCACTGATACAGAAAATGCTTTTATCCAGCATTTTCATCAGCTACACAGAAACTCAGTCAGTGCAAATGGAACCTTTAAATTATGGCTGTTTTTAATAATTTGTGTAGGTAGAGCACAACAAACTAATTTACTGGGAAGGCATTTCCACCTCATGATCTTGCAAGACCTGACAAATGTTGAGGCGGAAACCTATTGTGTCACAAGTCTTAAAACATAAAAACACCTGCTTAGTACAGTTCCTGTGTCAAAAAAAAAGGTTCTGTATCATATATTGTACAGATATTGTGAATGCCCAGAGAGGGAATCTTTTTAAATTTGGAAATCATCTCATTTCTAACTCTAGTTACACCATCACTTCAAAATTTTAATTTGTTCAAGACATGGCTTTATGGCCTTAATAACCAGTGACCTTCCCATCAGCCTTGGCTGCACATTGCATTAGTAAAAGTAAGCATGCTTATATATAAACAGTTTACAAATGACCTCCTATGATTGATTAATTGATATGATTGATTTGTTTGATTTAATTGGCCACAAAACTTTTCAACAATATATTTTCTGCATTTAATAGTGTTTGGGTAGTATTTTAAAGTTTGTATTTCAACAAATGACACCTATTTTCAATAAGAATGTATATATTGTTTTAGAACATTTATGGTTGTAAATGTTCATTTTCAAAGCCCAGCGTCTTTCTGTGTGAATTTGATTTTTTTTTTTGGCATGGGCATCAACACTGTCTATGATGGAGGTGTGCTTATGTTCTCCTGGAAGAAAGTGAATGAGTAGAATATATTCTATGGAGAACTCTTGCTTGGTGTCTACATGGAGATAAAAGACCATAACTATGTCAGTGTGTTTATTCAGTGGAGAGTGCCCAACTCTGCAATCCGGTCTGTGGGAGCCCTGCAGCCTCCAGCCGGACGCTGAATAAGAGGATTAGCTTAGCTCTGGGAGAGCAAAGACATCCACAGACAGTGGGGGTGAGAAATGGTGCCTACCACAATGTGACTACCCACTAACACACCCACCCAAATCCTTGCCCCTTCCTGATAGAAGGGGAATGAGGGTCTGGGGAGGGTGGAGGAGTGGTTTGAGTAATACCAACCACTCAGAATGAGGGGGTATGGCAGGTTAATCTCTGGACAGTCTGGACTTTCAGTTATCATTATAAATTAAATGTATTATTATTATTATCTAAGGACCATACTCGTAGAATTATACCCGCGCATGTTACAGCTTATAAACAACACATTTCCTGCATAACAGCAATGTGTTGATTTCCTTTGTTGCAGAAAGCCCCGGGTTTTAACTCATTTGAAATGAGCTCAGAGACTTGAAATGTCCTGCAGATTGATACAGTAAAAACTACAGATTTTGCAAATGGGCAGCAGGAATTGAAATCTTTCTTGTTTGAAAATCAGGGGAGAGGATTTTTCCGCTTTAAATTAGCTAAATATAGCGCTCTATAAGTACATTCCAATTACCATTTACAATGACTACCCACACTGAATATTCAAATAGGCCCTATAGCTGAGTGTGGAGCAATGGTCACCTTATATGTTGCCGAATGGGGGGGGGCTTACAAGACTTTTCAAGCTTGTGAAAATGACAGTCAAAGGGGTAATGGCTAAGGCAGTTTTTAAAAACTAGAAAAGCGTTCAAAGAGCGCAAAGCTCTGCGAAGACAGAAAAGTATCCTAGTTTACGTAAAATTCATGCAGATTTCTCCATTTATGTCTGAGTAATTGCCAGCATCTAAATCTACCAACAACTCCAACAAACTCCCTGACTATCTTTAAAATATACTCTTGATCCAAATGCAAAGTGCGTTATAATTTACCATTGGTAATGGTACCTCTAGGATATACCAAAACCTGCCGCTGGGTAAAATGTCTTGCAAATCGGCCCTATTGTTTTTCCGTAATCTTGCTCACAACAAATAAACAGACAAACGAACAAACAAAAAAAACGGTAAACGCACAGGAGTGCAAACATGACTTCCTTTGCAGAGGTAATAATACATAATTCTATTAAAAGTAAAATAGCAGTATTACGAAAGGCAATAATAGTTTCACAAAGGGCTCACTGTTGAAGTTTTCATTTACTTGTTTTAAGTCAGGTATGCATTGTATGTGGATTTATATATGTAACAGTCATACTTTATCATACTGATAAATACTGATTAATGTGCAAAAAAGCCCTTAGAGAGCAAAAACCTCTACCAAGGGCCCAGACCTGCATATAAACCTACTTCGTTTTCTGCCTCTCCCGTTCTTCTTGTGTTCAGTGCCATGTTTTACTCTCTGCTCTACATTATTAGACTGTTTGTTTGGCTGAAAATATGATGGTTACATTGGTAGAAGCCATCATTGACTGTTAAAACAATTTGGTTTACTGAGCAGTGGTTTACTGAGCAGTGAGTAAACCAAATTGTGATACAGAAAAATAAGAAGAGAAAGAGTAGGTCTGCTAAAAGGTATCTAGCCAAGCGTAACAGCAACAAGCGGCATCTCTGTAAATTCCGACTATCGATAATCATATGATTTGTTGGGGTTATGCTACCACTAAATCCCAATTTAAACTTGTTTAAATGATGTGTTAATTATTAAACTTGCTCATGAGTTATAAACGAACTAATGTGTACTTATAACAACACAACACAACAATAAGTATGCTATAACTATTTGTAACTGGCTTTGAGTCTGTATTCTGTATTTTAGTTCTCCTGTAACATTTTTACACAGCAAAAACCTCACATTTCCACACTTAGACCACCATCAGAAAATCAAAATACCTTGTGTCAGTGTTGCAGGCATTAGACAAATGAAAACATTCCTACTGTTGGGAGAGATCGGGGGGAGAGCTGGCTATGGAAAATTAAACTCGTCACCTGAGCTGAGGCCTTGGGGTTGATGTCTTCATCAATCACTCGCTCTCATCTTTCCCTTTCAACTATAAATGGCAAAAAACAAAGGCTTTGGATTATCTACTGGCAGTCCATCATCCCTAAAAGGAGGAAGAAGTGGGTAAGCTGCTGAGAGGATTTCAAAATTTCACACCAGGAATGAAGGTGGGAAAACAGACTGAAGCTCAACTAAAATGAAAATATGTGTGTGGTTGCCAGGTCACCTAATGTAGCTCTGAGTATTAGAATATTTTTTACACTACAAAAAGTAAAAAAACAACCAAAAGTGAGGCTTCACTTATGAAAGAAATTCTTAACCAAATATTTTAACACGTTTTAATCAATGTAAAGTTACGTAACATGTCACACAAACCATAAAACAGTTCAACTATTTTGTAATAGCTGCAGTTGTCCCACAGTCATTTTAGTGGTTGCTTATTAGTAGGGTAGTAGAACTTTACAAAAAATGCATGGTTTTCTGCAGAGGAGTCTTCCTTTACAGACGTCAGTTGTACTTGGCAGAGAGAGACAGATGCTAAATAAAGACATGCTTCTCACGACAAATTTTACGAACCTGTGATAACAAATACTTTTTATGCAGAAAATACCTGTGGGTTGTTCACACAAACAAACAAAGATTTAGCAGGATCAAGGTTACAAAGGTACAAGAATGGGCATAAATGTGTTTGTTATACAATTGTTGCTAACGAGTAGCATGTACAAACCTATAGATCTGTATAGTAATCCTGATCCGGGTTATAAAACATATATTTGAATTTATTTGATAGGAGTAAGCTCCTAAATGGTCAATAAATTAGATGATGTAACCTAATTTGACATAAGATCCGCTGAAAAGTGATTCGATTTTATGCATTGGTTTAGGTTTTTACTCTTAACCATGATGTCAAAAAAATCCTCCCATTGAATTGAAAAGGTTGAACTTCAACTTAATCATGTCAGTTGACACACTCACGTCTGTGTGGTCATATCTTTAACATTTAACTTCACTGTCATGTCTCTGGTCTACATCTTCCAACACCAGCTTCAATTCCCTGAGATGTGATAAGAACATCCCTCTGACAGCTGTGTGTGTGTGCCTCTGTGTGTTTTTGTGTGTGTGTGTCTGTGTGTGTGTGTGTGTGTGTGTGTGTGTGTGTGTGTGTGTGTGTGTGTGTGTGTGTGTGTGTGTGCCTCTGTGTGTGTTTTTGTGTGTGTGTGCCTCTGTGTGTGTTTTTGTGTGTGTGTGTCTGTGTGTGTGCGTGTGTGTGTGTGTGTGTGTGTGTGTGTGGGTGTGTGTGTGTACATGCACTCACCTGAGACCTGAATCCCTAGACAAAAAAAAGGATCTGGCCCATGGGAAAGCAGATGATTAATAGATCTGACTGTCAAAATTTCCCAGCGCCTCTGAGCTACAGCCAAACACTCATCAGCCACCATGTTAGGTGCATGCTTCCAGCTGAACATATATTTTTTGTGTTTGTGTAACAATGCTGACTACTACATGCATCATAAAGGTTATAGATTTAGTGTCTCCAGAGGGAACTGAGTGAAATGTGGGGCTTCAGGTTCAAAGATCAAAGTTAAATTAGATACAACAACACACTGGCCCTGTGATAAACTGGTAACTCATCCAGGATGTGCCCCGCCTTTCACCCAATGTCAGCTGGGAAAGGCTCCATTCCCCCGAACCCTGAACAGGATAAGCAGTTGTGGAAAATGAATGAAGGAATGACCTGACACACCCAAATGTCTGACCTAAGCAGTAAACAAAAAACTTGCAATGTGTAATGTACGCAATGCATGACAAAGAAAAAAAGTCTGTCAAATAAAAAACATGATACACCAATCAGCTATAACGTAAAAACCACCAGCAGAATATTGTGTGTGTCTTCCCATCCCTGTGGTGAACTTTGTGTCCTGACAGTTTTCTATCAGAAAGTTCACTAACATTGTCTGCAATTTTGAAATGTTAACCATTTGCCCATCCTTAGACCCCTTTGGCTGGTAATAACTACTACAAACCCAACAAGACCTGCAGTTTGGGACATTTTCTAACCATCACAACTTGGCACTTGTCAATGTCACTCTGATCCTTAAACATGCCCGTTTATCCTGCTTTGTACTTCAGGGTAAAAATGTTAATTTGCTGCCAAATACATCCCACCCACTGAATCATTGCCAACAAGATCAATTTTATTCCGACTTCACTTGTCAGTGTTAAGAATGAATGGTGTATTTCAGCTGCAAATATTCTGATAGGTTTGTATCCTGAATCCAACAATTTCACAACAACATGCTAAATTGATAGTGTCCATCTCACTTAGGATAAAGTTAAGTCAAGTAACATCATACAAAGCTGAGCAAACTAATAAGAGCAAAGCCTTGGACCAAAGATCTATCCATTTGTAGAGAGCACGCACATCTGGGAATTATATGCTCGAACATTTCAAATTTTTCGCACAGCTTCATTTAATTCTTTTTACAGTACGGGTCCAGCCTTATTTTCATGTTAACATGAACAGATTAATAGATCAATAAGTCAAGAAATCTTGGTTCTACTGCGCCGTCCTAATCATCACATAACTGTACTCAAGCATTAGTTCCAAGAGATGAAGTCAGCGGTGCAGTAGACAAGCATCATTGGCCACAAGAATTTGATTGTTTATGGAGATAAAATTGGTGTGAGTCACAGTATTAATGTGAAGCAAGTTCTAAAAGCTGTTGATTCATGCCAGAAACTCAAGTTTGAAGTCTGTTCTGTATGTAGGAAAAAATGTAATGAAAGGTGGGAGATGTTGATAGAAACCTGAAGCTGAAAAGGGCTTACTCTGACTCATAGGGAAAGGAAGGGAGGTCCGTTTGGAATAAACTAAATTTCAATTCAATCAAATTTATCGTCTCCACATGGAGAGTTGATAAGAAAGGAGCTTTATCATCAGCAGAAACGGAAATTAATTCAGTTCTTGGCGAATGAGTTCTAGGCCGTTATGTTGGTTACATGGGCATTTTTCTTCTTTCAGAATGAAATCATTCCGAAAAGGATTTTCTTTAGTGACTGTTTACATGAGCAGTGTTCTAATTTCCTTACCTCTGTGTGGTTAAAGTGACTAACGTTTAAACACTCCGATGTTATCAAATCTTACGTTATTGGTGAGGCAGGGTAGTGTAGTAAATGACCAGAAATGTTATGCTAATTAATCAACTGACGTAATGTGAAAAGGCAGAAACCCCTCATCACGCGCTTTTATTCTGAATACACAGCTCCACTGACAGTCAGAGATTTCGGCCGTGGTCTTCCTCCTCTTATAATGACTTCATTTGTTGTTGCATAAAACATAAAGTTGGTCGCCATAAATGTTTGGATCAACATAATCTGTAACGTCTAAAGTAGAAATTCCTCATCAAGCGCTTTCTTCCTTATAAACCAGACTCACGTCAATACAGCGATTTGATTAATTGATTATCAGGTCGCAGGTGGTGTAGCCTATCCCAGCACCTTAAGTATTTAATTCATGCTCAATTAAAAGTGAAGTTGGTGGGTCTGATCCACTCACACACGTCTTTCCGAAAGGACTTAGACGACCCCTTTGCAAAGGAATGAAATCTCATTCGGAATGAGCCTTTTCTTATGGAAAGGGGTGATGACATGCAGCAATTTCTTTTCGATGGGCCGTCCTCGCTGAATCTATTCGGAATTAGGCTGTCCATGTAAACCCACCTATTGTTCTGCTCCAAGATGGACATTGCCACGAAATCTGTGGAAATGACCAACATTGTACCCTGATAGTAGGGTCAGAAAGCTTAAATTTGTTAGTGGAACAACACTGTCTTAAAAAGGCACACAGCGGTAAAATAAGTAAGCCAGTATATCTATAAATGCCCATTTTAAAACCTCCTACTACTGGGAGCTGATTAAAAGGTTTATCTTAAGGGTACTTGCCTATTGTATGCAAGTGTTTATTTGTATCCAATGAATGTTAATGTTACAGTCTCACATGGCTCTAGAAACTTATCAAAAAAGTTTGCAGGTCCTGATTTCCCAAAAACACAGGATAATTGCACATTTAATGGAAACATTTACTTCCTTTGTTGAAAATTTCTAAAACCACCAACACATATTCAACTTTGAAATGTCAGCTGGCCCGCAGTTCACTTCATGCCAGCCTCTGCTACTGATGCATCAGTCTCAAACAAACCCAAAACAATCACATTGGCTCGCTCTGTTCTTCTTGATATATGTTACTTCTCAGCCTTTCGCAGCTAAACTGACAGTGCTGTTCAAACAATGATCACAGCATGAGTGACTTATTTACAAGGAGAAAAAAGATTTAAAGCGAAGATGAAAAAGGCACAGAATGATCCAAGGGCAATTTTATTTATTTTAAACATTGGCTGGTGGCAATATCAGCCATCTGCCTGAGGCAATCCAGAGCAGAACATAAATAACAAAGAAAAAAAAGAATTTGAAAGCTCATTGTGGTGTGTATGTTAGGGAATAATATTCCACACATATGGTCTCTGTGGAATCCAGAAACTGTCACTTTGTATGTAAAGAAAATGGCATTTTGAGACTTGACCATAAATCAAACTAGTAAATATTAGTTCCTAACAACAGCTTCCTGTATGAACATGAAGAACCTGATAATCTAAGCAAATGTCAGCTCACAAGTCTTTACCAAGCTTTACTAATTTAAAGCTGAACTCAAGTTAAAAATTCACAATGCAAGACCTATAGATAAAATGCAGTCTGTGTGCAGAGCAGAGTTTGCAGTTGACATTGTATGGAAACTTTTATAAAAGCGGTCAATGAAGAAATTGAGTCGCCGATCAAGTTGCAGTTCTGATTCAAATTAGCAAAAGCCTGAGATGGTTTCAGGCCATAATTCCACAAACTTTGTTCAAATTTGGTCCAAATTTGGTGTATATGAGTCCACTCAAGGAGCTCTATCTTTTATTCCTCAAGTTTAACTTAAATTCATATTTTTCACACTAGGGGGCGCTTTTTATGAAAACTGATTATCGGACTTAACATCCTAATCAATGGTCCAATTTCTTCGAAATTTGGAGCAAATAAATCGAATAGCGGAGATCGATCTTGTAAATATCACACTTGACTTAAGTAGTTCATATATTATTCACTAGGAAGAGCTTTTTTCTTGTAAAACACTTTTTTCCCGACAAAACTCAAAAACAGTTTCATGATTCATTTTCCAACTTTATATTCACATAGACCTTAGTGCTTTAAAGAACTGTATTGATATTGGGAAAGGTTGGTTGTATATTCCTGACACTAAAGCGGATGTTTTTAATTTTTTAAAGTTTTTGACAAATAATTTCTCAACCATTGATCCGATCCGATCCACTTTTTATTTATAATCTATTAATGCGATTTTGAGTTATTAATGTAGTGAAATAGTCTGAAGGACTACACAATAGTGTAAATTAAGAGCCATTATCTTGCAGTATTCCCTCTATAGTTGGGTTTACATGGACAGCCTAATTCTGAATTGTTTCGGAAAAGGCGCCTAATCGGAAAGAAAATGTTGCATGTAAACACTCCTTTCCGAAAGAAAAGGCCCTTTCCGAATGATTTTCATTCCTTTGCAAGGATGTTGTTTAAGTCCTTTGGGAAAGCTTTTCCAATAGCCAGTCGCTGCCTGTAAACGCTGTTTCAGAAAGTTCTCTGTTTGAGTTGTTTCTGCGCATTCCCGGCATCGTGATGTGATGCTGGCCGATTGTTTTTACTGCGCACGCGCAATGCTGCAACTCCTTTTAAATATGTCGACTTCAAAACAGTACTGGTCTACATAGCAGTCATTGTAGTATTATCGCCACCTTATGAACTGGAACGTGGATCATCTGCGCATATCAGAAAAGCTGTTTTTTCCGATAAGATGAGTCGATGAATCAACACCGGGTCGGAAGAGAAAACAGGTCATGTTAACAGGCGACCGACACTGCAATTCGGAAAGATTTAATTCAGATAGGCAGAAAGTGTCCCATGTAAATCCCCTTCATGCGTTGCCCTTGTGTTGTTTTCTTGCACGTGGTATTTGTTTTTGCATTTCTTTGTGTTTTCCTTTTACATTCCGATAATCCAAGAACCGCAAAACTTTCATTGTTCTGCAACAATGGCAATCCATTTGTTTCCACACAGGAGAAGGTACGGGTAACGTCTAAAAGTATTCAAAACAGGTTAATTCCACATATGGTAATCCAATTAAACAATCCAAGTAAGTGGCAACAGGCAAATTCGAGGAACCCTCGGGAGACTGTAGAGGCAGGTCTTACCAAGAAAAGACCTCATGGGAACAACCATGGGAACACTTCAAGAGGGGTCCTGCAGAACCAGCTGGCAAATGCTCCTTCTGATACTGTAACCTGTCCCTGGATAAGTGGAATGAAATGGATGGATGGTCTAAATGTGGCAAGAGGATAAACCATTATGGAACAAATCATGACTTATAATGCCATTTCCTTAACCCCACTTAAATTCCAAAACTAGAAAGGCTGTCTGTCTTTAATAACTCCAATAGTTGTGTTTTCTGTTGTGTAAAGAATGTTTTCTCTACGACCCATGAGTTTCCACAAGTTATGATCCTGAATACCCGGTACGTAACAAGGGAGCAGTGAGTTTTACTCTTCACCCTGATTTCCTTGTCAGTTCCAAGAGGAGCTGCTTTAGTTCCAGCAGACGTGTCTCTAATCTAATCGTACACACGGTGACGAAACACTTTGTCAGAGGCTCAGAGAAAAGTTTCTCGAACAGAAAAAACAACTTAATTAAACATCGGAGCTGAATAGACGAAGGAAAGTGCCAACCCTGTATCCCAGAGGAAAGATAATGAGAGAGGGAGGAAGTAAGTGTGTGTGTGAGTGTCTTGAATGTATAAAGACCTGTTTCCATTATATTTTGTACATTTAATAGATCAAATTATTATTCAACTCTTAAGTTGATATGTTTTTAATGACATATTGGGACATGCATCTACATAAAAGAATTATTACATTTAGGAGCTACTGCTGCATCCAAGTCATGTAGGATTTATACATAGCCAATTTGGTACAACAGTAAGCACACAAAAAAATCAACATGTACTGAGGTCACATTTTAAAGTTAAGCCCATTTTCCTAATGATATAAAGTCATTATTGATGACCGATGTGAATTTGATTTCCCTCTTTGATACTTTGTGGAGTAGTAGTATTTTTAATTGTACTATTATTTATTATTTATTATGTGATGTGTAAATACCAAAGGGAAGAACAGAGCGAGACAAACAGGTCGACTAAATTGTGTATATATTTAACACATATAGAATAAAATCAACAAATATTAATATCACAAAAAGGAAAAGTATTGAGACATTTATTCTTGTTTTATTTTGTTTATAAATGGGTTAAAACAGAAGAAAAAGTGCTTTGTTAATTTTAGTGAATAGGGCAGAAAAAAACAAAAACAAAATAAAACACCAGTCTCCCTTATCCAGACGAACACCAAAGGGTCTCTTTGTCTATCAGAGCCATGATGCCAGTGCATCAGCTGCAGGCAGCAGCAGATCTGCAGCAAAACTCTAATAGCTATTTCACCTTCATAAATCTATCCTGCAGCTTCGGTGTATCCAGGCGAACATTATCAGAACACTAACCAGCTCATTATTAGACTGACATTTTGTACGCTGCCTTGGGGATACGTGCCTATTTTGAGGGATGACCTAATTGAAATCAGTAGCAGGGGATGCGACTCAGAGGAAACTATGGATTTTACAATTTGTCCTTCTTTAACCTTGACATGCTTCTGCTGAATCTAGGTAAGCTAATTGTGGCATATATTTCCCTCCTCATAACACATTTTAAATCTATTTCTACTTGAGTTCCTTGTGTTTATGACACTTATATGTTCAATATATTTTTAATGGAGCAATGAAAAATAAATAAAAAATCAGTCTGATGCATAATCTCTAGGACTGTCATATATTGACTTGAGGATCATTTTTGAATGTATATTTATTTATATGTATATTTTAGATTGATAGTTATTATACTATGCTGTTTTCTGTTTATTTAAGTGTTATCATAATTTGTCCCTAAGAATACCTCCTCTAAATCAGCATGTTGCTGTCCTGATGCAACATCTCCAATACCAGCTGCCTCTCATCCCACCTCCAACATCCCCATTAGCCACCCTGTAAATTTAGATTTATGCCATAAGAAACTCAAACAAATCAGCAAAAACCTACCATAATTTCTGCATAAGCACACTAAGAGAAGAATATGTAATATATTTACTTTCAAATGAGAAAATATATGTCCATGCAGAAAGTCATACTTTGACAATTTATGTAATGTCCCTGTAGAAAAGTAAAACGATTAATGTACTGTATGCAATGGAAAACAAAAGCACCCCTTGAAAGATTTCTGGAAGAAAGTCAAGTGTTTGTAGGTGTTTTTTATGGTATTTTGAAAAAACTTACATGCAGGTTTACAATATCTCCATTTCCTTTACAGCGTTTTGCCATAAAGCCCCAAAACAGTTTTCATCTGTGATATTTATGGTTGCCAGATGAGCATTCTGTAATGTCTTGGCCTTTACTCCTCGTATTTTATGGTGAAGATTTGGCAACCACAGCCAGGGATGGGAATTATATAAAAACTTGAGCCAGAATTCACCCATTCACACAAACATTCAGTGGGTGCGATGATACCAAGCAATCTGCTAAGTATGGTACCATGCAATGGTAGCTACAATTCAAACACTAATGGAACAGGCAGTTAGTAATATTGAAAGTTCCTAAAGGATGAATCATAATGATATTAATGACCAATTTGCATATTTCTAAAAACAGAAACTTTGTAAAGACAAATGTAACTCTTTGAATCAAACAGATGTAGTACAATTAGATTTTACATTTAGGACAATGTAGTTAAAATACTTACAGCCAACATTTTGGCTATAAATTATTTATTGAGTGAAGATTACTGAACTTATTTATTGCGTCTATAACATTGTCATCACATCAGATGTTAACTAATGTGACATCACTTGTAGACATTAATGGACTCATACACCTTATTCACACACGCAGTAGAGCTTCTTCCAAAACAAGTTTAGCGTAAAAATGGAAAATCAGAGGAGCTCCCCCTTAAGGCCACAATTATCCTTACATTTTCAAATATATCAGAATTTATCAGGTAGAATTCAATCATATTTCATAATCGCATCCCTGCTCCTCATAGGTCGCACTGTTGAGATTGTATTGACTTCTCAGTAGAAACTCAGCAAAAAATTACACCTGCAGTGACTGATTGACGATGCATCCTCTATCAATTGAATAAATTGTCCGATCACCTGAACAAAACAGCCTTCACTCTATATCATGGAAACACGTCCGTTCCTGGCAAAAAAAACCCAGCACATCTGGCAGTTAAAAGCTTTGGTTTTCAATCTCAGCTTCATTCCTTGACAATCTGAAAACTTCATATCTGTTTCCAATTATGTTTAACTGCTGTAATTGTCAGGTGCTTCAAAGGATGACAGGAATGACCTTTTGCAGCTTTCACATGCCTCCCCTAGCAGACAATCATTAAATAACAACTCAGGTATATTGCACAACCTGCAGGTTTTCTCTGAGGAACAGAACCAGTGGACCAGCAGGAGGACTGACTTTCCTTAGACCTCTGGGGGAAACATTTGCTCACTGCTTAGCATCTGTAACTGACAGAAACCGACCTCTACAGACCTTTTCAGGTATTTATCATCCTAACTGAAACACCTCATACACGCTCTGTTAATTTTGTTTGTGCTTGCAAACAATTGTGTAGTTATGTGCAGCCAGCAGACCAGTGCTTCATACAAATCCATCAATAAATGAAATTCATTGGAAAACTGTGATTCAATATCCCTTTGTGTGAAGTTCATCAATAAGCCATTCTAATTATAGGTTCAAAGCAACCTGGGAACAAGGGACCCTGACGCAAATGGGAAATGGCACAGTCCAAATACTTCTATTTCATGAGAACTGGTGACTCTAAAATGTCTTGTAGGTTTGAATGTGGTTGTCTATGTGTTCTATGGTACTGTAATGAACTGGAGTTTGGTCCAACATTTTTCAATGCGATCATTTCTTTCCAGTTTTTCATAATTGTATACTGCTGGTCTCTTTTCATTTCTTTTTTTCTTCTTTTGTTACTTCCATCGACTTTACTGATGCTGTACAGCTCTACCTCCTGCAACTGTTAACTTGTAATTTCAGCGATCTGGGAATTTAAACTCATTCTCCTACCACACTGAGGCTGATCTGGATTAGAGGATCAGACTAATGTCTGAAATTTAAATGTAAATGTTCTGTAAAGCTTTCCAGGGCTTGCAGAGGCCCCTCCAATCCTTTTGTGTATGCCAACATCTGCCAATGGCATCTCTACATTCACCTGCTTAGATCCCTTCAACAACCCAGTGAATGGGGAACAAAAGGAGAGAATTAGCCCTTATACTGATGAAGACTTTTACCAACCCATGTCCTCCAAGTAGGCTTTTTTTTGCTGGTCTTTTTCTGCGCCACTTTTGTGGAGATTTTGCATTCAGTGGTTTGAGAGATGAGGGCCAATGAACATACAAGATCGAAAAGAGACCACACACTCACAAATGGCTAAGGAGTGGAAAAAAAAGAGACAAAAGTGGAGTACAAATCAAATGGCTCTCCACCAACTACTCTACGGGAGCTTCACTTGTTCTCTGATGCAATGGGTACCAATGTGAGTGCCCTCCCCCGCCTTTCAGAGTTGCCATTGGCCACCCGGATTTGCCCCGTCATCCATTACAGCATTCACAGTGATAATCACACCGGTACGAGGAGGAAGAAGGGGCTGATGGGCAGTCCTGCCAGAACGCCAGGCAAACACCAGGAAGATTAAAAAAAACTTAAAACCTGACAACCCTCATCCATCCAGAATGAAAGAGAGGACAAATGAAGAGGGTACAAAAATGTTTAGGAAGGGCAGTAGAGGGACGAAAGCATGAGGCTCATAAAGGGGAGAAATACAGGGAAACAGGGTTGTAGAAGATGTGCAACAGCACAGAGAAATGGTGAAACCAGGAAAACGAGAGATTACGAGCAGAGGCAAGAAATGGTGGGCTGCAAAGAAAAAATGTTAAAAAAAATTAAAGATTTAAAAGTAACAAAAAAAAAAATTACATTAATTTAAAAATCATTCTTTCGTTCACTACCCAGAGCTCATGACCATAGATGAGGGTTGGACATAGATGGACTGGTAAATTCATTGCATTGTTTTATTACTCAGCTCTTTCTTCAACACAACAGACCGATACAACATCACCTGGTCCCTTTCCCCATCACTTGAGAACAAGTCCACACCTTTGATGTAGGCAGCAACTCAACCCCAACCCGGACGGGACAATTGACCATTCTTCAGCAAAGAACCATGGCCTCAGATTTGGAGGTGCTGACTCTCCTGTCAGCCATTTCACATTCACATTCAGCTGGAAACTTTTTCCGTGGGCTTTGAAGACCATAGACCAATGAAGCCACCAGAACAACTTCCTCTGCAAACAGCAGAGATGCAATTTTAAGTTCCCACAACCAGCACTCCCCTCACAACGACTCACCCTTTACACTTTACTATACAAGTTTCTGATTTTTTATTCAGAAAAAAAACGTTTATTTTCCTGAGACCTAAACATTGTGGATATATGCATATTGCTATTTCCATCAAGAATTATTGCGTTAATGCATGTCTTCATTGAATTCTGACAACACTGCCTTCCACAATTTTTAGTGTTATTGCTCATTTTTGTTCATATTTAGTCATTTAGAGTTTTCAACATTGGTTATAAATGTGCATTTGCATGCTCTGTAAAATCAGACAATGAAGCGACATTTAGCTACAGGTGGTTTGTCCAGCGTAAATAAATAAACAAAGGCAGCGAATCGAATGATCCTTTTCCCAGCATTAATGGGTGATCACTGCGTGAAAAGGGTTACTTAGACCCGACAAATTGTTAGCGGGCTTTGTACAGTCTGTGAGGGGGGTGGAGGCCTGAGAACAGTGATAGGGCAGACTTTAATATTGGGAGGGATGTTAATGAAGACATATGAAGACAGCGCCTAACCTCCACTCTATCATTCACTGAGGCCTTCATCTTCATGGAAGAACAATGTCTTTGTGTTTGTGTGTGAGCGTGTGTTTTAGTGTGTGTGTGTGTGCATGTGTACGTGTATGTGTGTGTGTGTGTGTTGGTGTAACCAACACATCCCAACTCACTCCACTCCCACACTTCCGATCCAGCTTTACAGTGTGACAGCATCCTCTTCTCCTTATTGCCATTGCCACTGGGACGAATGGCAGTGCCATCATATGTCACGCTTAAAGCCCCCCTAAAACCATCGCTCACCCCATTCTCTCTGTTGCTCTGCACCCCGACCCCCACCTCTTCAATCTGCCCCCTTACATCTCCCTTCATTCTGTAGTCTCCTGCTTTCCTACTGTTAGAAAACAAATCTTCACTCTGACAGCATAATTCTCAGGGCTGTGCGAGGGGAGGTGGCGCATGATGGAACGGCCTCCTCAGCTGACCTCTGTCGAGAACCCGGCTGGTTGTTTCCCCACGTAGCATCAGCCTCCATTCAGCCAAGGGCCAGTGTAAAGAAAAAGAGGGGCGACACGGGAGGATTCAAACCAGGGGCCTCTGTGTATGCCTGAGTGAGCCTAATACCCACTAATCTGGTCATCAAATACCCCTGCTGCCTTGACTGGAAATCAGCTTTTTTTCTTTTGGACAACCAGCAAGGGACGTCTGCCCAGTCGAAACGGCTTTGGTCAGCGATAGAGGGATAAAATGAAAGGGGAAAAAAATGACGGAGAGAAGATGGTGAGAAAAGTGGGAGATATAAATGTATGAATGGAGGGTGGAGAGGAAACACTACATAAATCAGGTCATCTGAGGGGACCACAGATTACTTGTGTTTTTCCTCAAAGTTATTACTGATCCTAAAATGACCTACCATACAGGAGCCATTTTTTTCTGTCTGCCTGTGTATCTCTTTGAAAGGGATATTTCCCTTTGGTTTATCCAGTTTCCATTGCCAAGAGATGACTGGAGTCTCGTTTGGACAGGACACTTGAAATTGTTCTCCTGGATCCTTACTACTCAGATATTTATAACCAATGTTCCCTTGATTGACTGATAATTCAAACTCAACACTAAAGCCTTGTAGTAACTTTATAACAGCTCACCATTCTTCATAAAGGTTTCTAAAGCATAATGGGCAGGTCCTTGTCGCTTCTTTAAAAAATGAACAGAATTGATGCTGTATAAATCGAGGAAGCCAGTAAGACAATAGAACAAGAACCAGTCTGACATTATCGAAATGTTTCCAACGACAACTGGGAGATATAAGGGAAAAAAACCCTGTTTTTCTTTCAGACAACTTTTATTAAGCTATTTTTTTCATTAATATGATTTTTTTTGGCTCGAATAAGAAAAAAAACTTGCTATCCCAGCTTTGAAATCTATTATCCTGTAGATTTAATCAACTTTCATTATAATTTCACTATTAAGGATGATTGACTTTGTTATCCGTTTTAACATGAGACTGTTTTGAGAGGATTTTCAGGCAAACTTGAAAATGACAATCTATCCTTTTACGATAAACAGCACTACTCTTCCTATTTAGCTCAAGTCGATTGTGCATGCTTGGTGTCTGTGTTGAAGGCCATAACATCGAGTTGACTCCTACAAACATTTTGGTGGCAGACTGTCTGACTGTGACGGCCATCTGTCAGCAGACTCCCTATAAGACAACAAGCCTTGGAGACTCCATAAGCCCAAGAGGAGTGTGGGTCATGACTGGCACTGGCCATTCACACATATATTTAGGGAGGACAGATGGTGCAGTTTTGTCCTCATGTGTTATTTCTACCACATCCATCCATCCTTGCACAGCTTCTTAAGATAGTACAAACCTTTATATTGCTCCGTCTACTCACTGACACTTAAGACAACCACAATCCATAAGGAGGAGGAAGTGTGAGGGAGCACGGGGGCTTTTCACAGCTATCTATCCAACAAGCACAGATCCAAGCTCATTGGCTTTGGCACAAAAGGTTTTGCATCACATCAACTGAAACTGGCTACAACCAGCTTCTCCTAGAAATCTTTTGTCATGTCACATCCAATGAAAAGATTCCACCAACCAGTATCGTCTCTGGTACTGCACCGTATGCTGGAAGGTCCCAACCTCAGTATAAGGAGCGGAAAATCCATTCCAGGTTCAGGCTCATGGTGAACCTGGAATGACTTCTTGAACCTATTCTACCCCGCTGGGCTAAATGTTCAATCCATTATCAAAAATGACGCTGTGTGACACTTACCAAACCCACCAAAATTAATTTTAAGTACTAGTGGTGTACAACAATGTCAGGCAGAACTTCAGACAATTTGTCTAAATATTTTAATGTAATAAGTGAATGCAAAAAAATGTGCCATGACTTTTGCAACATCAATTGGCTACAGTGATGTGGTGATACTAGCAAAGACAATGACTGATTGCATCTGTAGTATTGTGTGGTAGATATATGATAATGGTCTAGTTAGAAGCTGCTTGGCATGAAGGTAACAAGGAGATGAACATACATGAAAATCAATTATGTCATGAAATCGAATAATTCAGCAGCAAAGCACATCACTAAAACCAAAGTTTCAACTTTTATGCCTACAAATCCATCAAAACTGTCCAAACACAAGCTGCTAAGTAAGTGCAAGGTGATATGAGTGAGAGACCTTTTACTTAAATACTTGAGAATGTTTCAGCTCCTGCTTTGCCAAAATCTACTTATAAAACGTTACATTGGGTGAGCTACAAGCTAGTACAAGCTTGTTAGTTTGTCCTGGGTGGAAGTCCAGCCATATACTTGGGTTACAAGGGCACCAAGTCTGGATGTGCCCAATGGGCCTTTTATTTAAGCTTACTTTAAAACTAAATCGGTCTCAATTGCGGCAACATGGAACTCATGAAACCAATGAAAAAAAACAACAACTTATAACCAATTTGTAAGCCAATGTTGTCTCCATGTAGTCCCGATAGAGAATTTGATGTTTGTACTGAGGTGTGTCTGAGTTATGTATCCTAGTTGGATCCCAACTAACAATTGTGTGATTAGGGAACCAGTAGATAATGCCAGATAAGGCCCGATTTGCAGCCCATTTACACACATGGGTCCCACATACAATGGCTAGGAAATATGTTGTAGACACACATTTTAAGTTGATTATCTTAGCAAACCATTTCTCACAAACATGCAACCTTTACAAAACAAAATGAGCATTCACTTGCATGAAAGGTAACTACGTCTTCAGGGACATATCTTCTACAAAGGCTCGGAAGACCTGTGTACAGAAATGAACCTAAGAAAGCACTGAGAGTGCACCAAAAGCTCTCTAGCGCTGTCATGCTGAGAGGACAAAGGACACTACAGTGAAATTTCATTCAGATTCACTCATCTGGTTGTGATTTTGCGTTTAATTGGTTGGGCGACGATGGCTCAGTTGGTGGAGCGGTTGCCCACTTATCTGAAAGTCATTGGTTCCATCCCTGGCCACTGCAGTCAACATGTCATAGTGTCCTTGAACAAGATACTGAACCCCATGTTGCTCCCAATGGCTGTTCCATTGGTGTGTGAATGATGGTGTGAATTGTTACCGCTCCTGATGAGTATGTGGCACCTTGCATGGCAGCCTCTATCATCACTGTATGAATGTTTGTGTGAATGGGTGAATGCCTTTTTTGTGTTGTAAAAGCGCTGTGATAGGTTGAGCAGACTAGAAAAGTGCTATATAAGTACAGTCCATTTACCATTTACTTTCATAAAATTCCTAAGAACAAAACATTTTTCAAACAACATGTTAAGGAAGGTTAGAAGGTTTTGGCAACTGATATGAAAATAACTTGGAGCACGCAATTACATTTTTATTAAGACTTCAGCAGCTCTTTTTGATTATTGAACCTAAATCCAAACATTTTTGAGATGGAAATTAAATTCAATATTTTATTTCAGACTATCATTATTATTCCTGATGTTCTGGGCTACAGACGGGGACAGATTTTGTATTTATGGAATATAATGTTGGATTGGAATAACATACATGGAGTAAAAGCTTTTAGTCCCTTACTTTAATCTTTTAAATTAATATTCTATTTTAATATTATAATTTAATATTATAAAAACAAGATTTGTGGAAATAAATTTCAAAATAACACTTTAAATGTTGTGAAATCTATACCTCCAGTGCGAGGGAACAACAATTAATACTATAAATTCTTAACTCATTCAAAAGTATTATATAAACACTTAACTAGTGACGCTAATATAAACACAGGGTTAATGAATCTGGGTTTGTCAAATTTGTGATTTGAAATTTGAAATAAAAGTAACCAAATTGGTACTTGTATTTTTACCTGAAATTTGAATGCAGAGTACAACACCTCTGACACAAGCCACTTTATCTAAGGTCTTAAAGCTTCGGCAGCATGCGAAAGGTTGCTACTGACCACCTGGTAGGTCATACAACTCCATCCCCACTGATATTTGAGTATAGTGCTGTTGTTTAAAACTTGCATCCCTTATTTTTTCTCTCCAAAAAAAAGACCGTTTGTAAACAGACAACACTTTAACCTGAGAAGAATCGATGTACATTTGCAGCAGACAAAAAAAAACTCCCAAACCACTGACAATTCCAACATCTCAAATCTCATAACTATCTCCCTAAACGGAGACAGGGGGACCTTTCTGGGGTTTACACACATCAACAAACGTTCTGGAGAGTGCTTCATGATTGGCATTAGTTTGCGGTTTTGCATTGATCTTAAGTTTGTGAAAAGTATTGATGGGTCACTGCTGTTGTTGCCAGATATGGAGCCCCAGACACTCTTAATAAGCAAATCAGACTACCGTGTCCAAATTCCTCTTTTAATGACAACTCCACTATCCAGTTGATACGTGACGCCCTGCGACTCTCAAACGTTTTAATCTGCGATCATACAGACCACGAAAGGAGCAGAGACAATCATCATTAACACTTGAGACAAGATAATATGAGAGACAACTGAAAACTGCATAATTTAATTTTGATGCTCGTTCCCTGTGGCGTCTCCAAAGACGCACGAGGCGTTAAGCGCCGCCGCCCTGATAATTACTCATTCAAAGCAGAGAAAACCTCAAATTTGAACCAACATGTAAAAATAAAGACTACATAGAGACCTCAACTGTTTGTTTGAGACAGAGCTCACTTACTTCCCTTATCACTTAAGGCTAATGCGCAAGTTTGCGCAACAATTCAGTGCCATAAACAGGTTTGTGCTTGATGTGAGAATGGTGACGAACAATGAATGGTTGCATGTCTTACCTTGCTGGCAGATGAGGATGAATGGTGCAGCCAGCAGCAGCCAGAAGCCCACAGTCTCCATGTTGGGTATAAAGCTCACAGAGGCGGTAAATGAACAAATGTAACAGTGGTCTTAGGGGAGCAGGTCCCGGTCAGCCTGTCACAGATCCATCCCGCTCCACTCCTGTCTACCAGCTTGCGGTTGGTTGTGGTCTTGATTGTTATGATTGTGGTGCGGATCCCGGGTCCCGGTGCGCTTCTCCGCTGCGTCCACTGTCATCCACACTGCCAGACTGAAGACTGACGCTGCGCGCCACCCACAGCATCCAGCCACACCGGCATCACTTCCTCCACACACCAACTACAACCAGCACAGTTAGTATAAACAGACCGATCTAATTTATGTTGACTGTCTTTGGATGTTTGTGCATTACACCATTTAATATTTTATTTTTTGTATCAACAGGACTGACAGGCAGCGTAGCTAAGATTACTGTTTAAATTGGCAATGGCCTATGATACCACAAGAAGAGACAGGGAAAATGAAGCAAGGGAAGGAGGAAAAACAAACATAAGAAAAAAAAGGGACTTAGATATATTGAATAAATGCAAGACCTAACAAGCTCCATACACCCGCAGAGCCAACACCTCAACAAAGTCAATTCTGATCCTACAAGCTCTGTTGCAAATTCTAGAATTAACTGTTAGCATCCTAAATATGAGCTCTGGTCCTTATCTAGTTTAGTTTACTCCTTTATTTAAACTGGTACTCACATCAAGATTCTGATCTTTCATTCAAGAGAGATCTGTGTACATACACACTTAAAAGATAGACACACCAAAAGCTCAAGGACATGTAAACATTATAATAATTTAAAGAAAATGGTTACAGGTGTGATTGCAAATATATAAGTATGACATTTTAAATGATCAAATGGAATAAGAAAATGTAACTTAATGAATTTTGAAAACATTTTTGAGATTATGGCTACTGTGTTTCAGTTCAACAGGAGACTTAACGTAATTTGTGGTAGAGCATTGTAAGTACATGACATGCAAAGGGGTCTTCACACCTTTTCATAAATGCTGCAATGGTGAATGAGGGATGCATCAAACATGATAAGCCACAACACCGTGATACACAAGTCAAGAGGCTTCAATGTGGAGAGAAAAGCATGAGTAATATCAGCACAATCAAGTCCAGACACAGTTGTAGATTTTACACAGGACTTTGACGAGCAGATGAAAAACCTTTGTATATATGCAAAATTCCAATTTTGATCTTCAGTTTCCTCAATAGTTGCTCCAGGTGTGTCTGGTATCCAGCAGAACTACAAGTATGTATAACATTCAACAGTTTCAATCCTCCAATCATGACTGATTCGAGTATGAGCAATAGGCTCAATACATTTTGGTGATCTGTAAGATATCATACAATCAGTTTTAACAGATATTAAATTAAGAGTATGATCCTGCACAGAGATCTGGAATGTGTCAAAAGTAAGCTATAGATTTGCAATAGCTTGGAGCATCAAAGATGATATTCATTTTGTATAGAGAGAATAAAAGAGGATGGACGGAAGGATGGGCCCTTGGAGTACACATGCACCAAATAGAAATAAAAGCTGAAAATATACCCAAACCTTACACTCAAAACTTCATGAAGAATTAGTAAAAATATTCCATTTGAATCAGAAGACTGCTTGGATTCTTCTTTCACAGTTTTCTAAAAGTGAGAAACAACAGATTGAGGAAAGCGGGGACTTATTAACACAACCTATATGGAGTAATCGAGTGAAACGACTGAGAGAAGTGTCTTTTGTTTTTATGTGTGCGCAGTGGAGGCGCAGGGCCACTGACCTCCTGAACCCCGAGAGACATTTCCATCCCACATTGAAACGGAGACCAAATCATAGGTAGTGACCCAGAAATCAAAATTCACTCTGAATGTGGAAAAAGTGTCTGTCTATAGTGATCGAGAGAGACTCCATTTTTGGTTTCTTCAAGGACAAGAAGCTTCTTAACCTCTGAGGCAAGAATGATACGGAGCACCGTGTAACAATAACATCTAATTCATTTATTTTTCCTATACATTATTGTTTGAGGACTTGCTGTTCGATACACTTTCAAAATGTCACTCTTGATGTCAAAGCTGCAGAGTTTTTCATCTCAAAGCTTTTGTTTGCCATTCTTTTTTTGAGTACAAACCCAGTGTTGAGACGGTTCTTTGTTACACCACTTATGCGTGATCTTAAATGAAAGACACCAATATTATCTTATCCAGCATTTTAGCTATCTGACAGTCTTGTGTAATGTCAGTTCATTTACATGTAATCTGATTGCAATGTGTGACATTTTCATTCCGGCTCATCTTAACTAAAGCTTTGTCCTGCTATTGTACCATTCACCCACATGCCAAAGGTAACCATTGGTAAGTAAAAAGCCAGACCAATGTTTCATGTGTCACAGTACTTTGTTCAAAATTGGGCATAAAAGCTCCGTGGTTAGATATAGGTGAAGTTCAGTGACACATCTTTCCTTTCACACAAGAACTGAACTCCATTCTACTGGTTGAATGTTGTCTGCAAGCCCTCCACCCCATGTTGAACTTTCTCGGGTTATAAAGTACATTGATGATCATCTCATGTTGATGCAGACATATTTCCATTAGAGGACATTTAATGCTTGGTGTCGAAAAATTTACCATTCATCTGGATTACAGCCACAAATAGATAAGAAAACACCAATATGTGATGAATGGGAGTGAGACCAGGCCTTTATTATGATGCACATTTTATGAATGTTGGTAGGATATTCTTCAAACACACATATGTACATAATTTCCTGAAATACTACAATGTCAACATTATATCCTGGCAGCTAGATTTCAATTGCAACCTGCTGATAATATACTTTGCCTCGATCAAGCGCCATCTGTGATGGATTATCTCTGCAAAGGAGCATTCAGTTTCATAGAAATGAACTGAAAACGATGGAGCCAAGAAGTTAAGAAATGAACCAGACAATTTAAAAGATGAACATTTAGTTTAAGGAAACGTCACCTTCTGACACTGACTATTCTCTTCGAATTGAGCTCATCACAGCTTGATTCCCATATTTATTGATTTACAGATGAAGTAACATGGCGTGTGATTTCCTCATGAGCAAAACCTTCACAAACTTTGAATTTGCCTCAGTTCAGCTTCGACCACTGGTTCAGATTTTTTAACCTCACAATAAACGACCACAACACCCCTTCCTTTATCTGAGTGAATATATTTGCATAATTTACCCCGGATTATCTGTAATTTATGCAGAAACTGCCTTCCAATTGTTAGTTTGAATGTTTCCAAGGGGGCTAATAAAATTGGTTGTACTCACACAGAGTATCCATTCAGCGAAATTTGGGAGGTTTCAGACAGTTTTTCTTGACTTTCAAACTCAGGTTGAGAGTGAATTTTCTCTCCGACATGAGCCGGTGACCTGAACTGATCTCTAGATGAAAGCGACCAGTCCGCAACGTGAGACAGCTTTTATATTCTCTGTTTAATATGTGGATAATTCAATACAGCCGTTTCTCGTGCGTGCTAGTTCTCGTGATCAAACAGAAAAAAAATCAGCAGAGTATTTCCAGGAGAAAACGAGCGGCTCTGAAGGGATTAGAAAAAACATTTTAGTAGTCCAGAACAGTCAGTTCTGCACTGATTATTGATCCTTAAGTGTGAGCAGAGGAAACAGTCACTGATCAACCATCCAATGTGCAAAGGACATTATCATGATGACGGAGTATTATTGATCGATTTGCAAGTTTAAATTCTGCCAGGAGTAGAACAAAAACACTTTTACACGTCAGACTGTTGTAATTTAGGTTGGCATAACAAAATTCCAGCTTTATTTTTTTAGAGTTTGATTGACATAAATTTCTCACATTTAAAGAAAAACTAGAAGTTCACTCAGCAGAATGTATGTATCCATCAAGTCCAACAAACCTTGACACAAATTTCAACATGACTTGTTTATCTGTTAATCTGTGCTTGATTTTAAAAAGCAAAATGCTGAAAAGGCTATATCTTGCAAAATAAAGGAGATTAAGAAAATTAATCGATCTGCTGAATATGGTAGTTTAGTCTTTGGCTTATGCCGCACCCTTCCACTCTCTTCCATGGTAATTTGTCCTGTAGAAAATGCAATACCTGTCACAATTCCATCGAGTAGATTTAGTGCAATCCTGTTAAAAGACAGACAAACTGTAAACAAACAAACACATAGATACTGGTGAGAACATAACCTCATTGGTATAAGATGTTAATTTCTCCTGACCAATCAAACTCCACGGCTACTCCGCGGCTCAACTATCACCTTAATCATAATAATGATATTATCTGAAATAATTACGATGACCAAAGATGTAAAAATCAGCAAAAACAAATAGCAGTTGCATAGTTTAATTTGCACATATTAAGTGCACTGTTGTTGTTACTTTATTATATTTTCATATTACTTATTTTGTTTTGTTGAAGGTATCAGTATTTTTTTACTTCATGTCAGCAGGAAAAATTACAGCATTTCTTCTTTGTGTGAGTACTAATGGAAGAAAGCTGCAGCAATCCTTTTCAAATCCACAGACCGGTTCCACCCTCGGATGAAGTTCCATGGGAAAATTCAGCAGCCATTGAGATGGCCGGACAACAACAAATTCCCTGAGGGAATGTTCCCATGGTGTTTTTCAGGGCATCAGATAAGCGCGGTATATTGTTGTTGATGTGTTTTGAACCATTATTTCTACACAGAAGCTCATCTTCGGCTTTGTCCTGCTTCAAGTTAATGCAGCGCAATAACATTGACACAAACAAGAGTCACACTAACAGTCATATACTCAGGAAAAACCTAGGAAAAAGTCTTGTATAGTGGTAAGAGCATAATTTATCCTAATTGTAAGTCATTTGTTTTTTCGTTAAGTTTAATATCTTTGCAATTACATTAAAATTTCTATTCGAGGTTTTTTGTCGTTCATTCATTATTAAGCAAGATATATTTATATTATAATTTGGCTGCAACGACTTGATTCTGTTAAAAACAAAGTAACCATTACATGTATGTCCATATAAAGTATGCCCTGAATAAAATTATGGCATTTTACTCGGCTCCAAATTTTTATCAGATTGTTCTTCCAGGCGTCCAGGCAAATCAAAAGGAAGCTCCAACTGAGTTCTGTCTACACCTGTCCGAATCCAGTCTGCATCACATGTACTCTGTGGGCCAGAGTACCTTCATTTTCTTTATTTGGGAAACCTAGAAGTGGTATTATGGGAGTGTTCTTTAAGAGCCATAAGGTATTTATACAACCACAGTTAAAATTGTTTTCTAGTGGGTATTGGACGCCGATATTGCTCAATGTACATAAAATTATGGTGTGGATGAGGGGAAAGATTTTGGGGCAGTTTGGGGCTAAGATAGAATCAACCAGGATAAGAATCAGCATCTCCAAGTTTTAGACTTTGGTTCTCTGCAGGAACACAGTGAATTGCCCTGCTGGAGTATAGGTAATCGATGCTGTAAGAGAAGGAGCTTAAGTGTCTTAGGTTATTGTTCACAAAATAAATGGACCATTAATTGGACAGGTGGATAGGCGCAGCATCAGCAGTCATTGTGAGTTTGACAAAACCATTGCGGGAAACAAAGTGCTCAGCTGGAAAGCTAAAGATTCAATTTGACAGTTGATCTACATTCAACCCGCCCCCATGGTGTCAGTGGGCTCTTTTTAAAAGAAGAAGGATAGATGTATCTCCAATGATTTCCTATTTTGTGTGAGAGGGCCCAGCCTGAGGGTAGGGTGAGCAGAATGGACATCTTTTGGGCGTGGAGCCACTGTTTCTTTGCTTCAAAAAAGCCATCTGTAGTGGTTGGCATCTGATTGGGGTTATTCCAGGGTCTCTCCTTTTGGAGGCTCTTTGTGCACATCCAGGAGATAAAAGATTCTACAGTGGACCCAGAATTTATTGTATTGCATATCTCATCTTTCCTGGAAACTGTTTAGGATCTCCCAAAGGAGCTTGAAAATGTTTGGAAGAGGAAAATATGAAATAACTTTCAAATTTTACTGACATCTCAACTCAGATATGTATGGTTGGATGGTTGGCTTGATTGATAGATTGATGGATAGAAGGACACAACTCAGTCTAATAAGGAGAGAAAAGTCATTGAGAAGCAATTTTCAAAGAAAAAAACCTTAGTTTATTTTGAATTCAGTCAAGCTTTCATTGGTGCTAAACTCTACTGAATGGATATCAGTACAGTATTGTATTCAATGAAGCAATCCTTTAATAGCAGCAATGGTGCTGAATATGTTGGCAGGCTAAGGATAATCTCCTCCTACTATCAATACATGGATTGAGGTAATGAGGTCATGTCACACAGAACAGACTGGGTGTCATTAAACCCCTCCCTATCACCCCAGTGCTACCACACACACTGTATATCCACACATCCCCCAAAGCACAGGTCAGATGTCAGACTGTGGAGCTGGTAACAGTCAGGTGGCAGGTTCAGAGCCCTCTAGGGATTCTCATTGAACTCACATGGTGTTTCTGTCACAGCACAAAGTGTTGTTATAGTTCATCAATCATGTGGGTCAAGTTCACAGTGTGGTCAGGGAAATCACTGCTTACATGAAATGCAGACACCAGCTCAGTTCATGAGACAAAGAACTGCCCTCGCCATTCTTCCAAATAATGCATGTAGTCGTCAAGTATTATAAACTGAGAGCGGTGCTTTTGGTTTTTGGTGTCCTCCACAGAAATCATTGGGGCAATGGTCTGCAGAAGAGGCATACATGTATATGTGCTCACTGTCAATGAAACATTTTGACAAAAATAATTATCAACTGAGCCACAAATCAAGCTGTACAAGAATGTAGAAAGAAATGTTTTTATTTATTTATGTATTTAATTTTGGGGCTGATCGTGTTTCAAGGAAGAGTTGATTGAACTTTGAGGTGGAACTGAGAGTGGCTGTCGCTTCCAGATAACTTGATATTTTCTCTAACATTTAACAAACAAGATGCCAACTTTTCAATAGTATGGAATATAAGAGTAGGAAAATCAACATAAAAATACACAGACATGGACAACTCGTAAAGTTCCATCGCTATGTGCATTTTGATCCAGATTGTAATGACTATTGGGGTAAGGGAGATTAGAATATAAATTTTTTGGGGTGGCATGTCTTTGGCAGAATTACGGTAATATAAAGGTTGAACTTTCACTTATATGTTGTTGAGATAATGCAGATTCATCCATTCATCAGTGTATTTTATGTCACTGCTTATCCTGTTCAGGGTCATTGGGTTGCTGGTGCCTAATCCAACTGACACTGGGCAGAAGGGACGGGTACTCCCTGGACAATTCACCATTTCATTACAGTATGCTCATATTCACACCTACAGGCAAATTATAGTCACCAATATTGTGTGTGTAGACTGTGGGGAAAGCCAGAATACCAGTGAGCACGCAAACTCTGCACAGAAAGGTCCAAAAGTGGGATTTGATCCCTGAATCTTCTTGCAGATGTACTGGCCACTATGCTATCGTGCAGTCACAGTTGTTCAAAAATCATTTCATGTATGTGTTGAAGGTAAAAGTAAAATATGGACATCAAGATAGATCCAGGCCTGCCAATATGGTAGTTATTCATATCGTATTTTGATGATCACTCATGAACCACTAATGATACACCTTTGACTACAAATTACCTCGGTAAAATGATGCCTGAACACTGATGGAAATCACTGAAAGGACTCTGATGTGAGAGATAGATTTTCTGACGCATAAATCTGAGATGAAGTATTTGGTCTCTGAATGCTTTCTTGTTGGATGTTAAATTTAGGAGGAAATAAATGTCTGTTGTAGCAAATTTAGGAGTCCACACAAGTACTCTATAACATCCTGTGACTGCGTCTGTTAACTCTGCATGTTTACTTTCTGCTAAGGCCTTGTTGATTTAGGTGATGGGAACCGGCCGCCCTGCACTCCCTCCACTTTGATGCTTCATTTCCATTGTTGGGCAGACTTTGCATCGAGGCTGGCTGGTTAGTTGGCAGCCATTGGACCTTTGCAAAGATTAACTGTTATTATCGGCGTCTTTGTACATCCAGACTGCTTTCTGCATACCAGCAGTGAAACAAAATGCTCCCGTCCATTGGAGGAGGCTTCAGGAAACAGCAGGTCCAACCATTTTTATCTGCACATTGATGAGAGTATAAGTGCACTTAGCGGTCTCTCAACTAACAAGTTCCCTTTGAAAGAGAAGAGGTCCAATATGTGCTGTTTTAGCCACCTCCACCACACACTCAAACTCACACACACATAATAGTAAAACTGTCTATTCTGGGACAGACAGGGTCACAGATCACCTTAATAAAGAGGCAGGAATCTATTGAGATACTTTTACATTCACTTCAACTATACAATCTCTGACTCTCCTCATTCGCTCTCCTGCAGCACTAATGAGCTGTGCAGTCAGCCACTCATTCATACAGCCCGGATTGTATTTGAAACACATAGGGAGTTAAACCCTGCCAACACACGTGACCTTTGATCCCTGCTGCAGACAGTCGCGACTGTGAGGTCGAAACCGAAGGATTAGAAACTGCAGCAGCTTGAAGTAATTTGGTCAGTTCATAAAAAGCACAAGTCAGATTTTCTCAGCTGAAATATGAGATTTTTCCTGGAAAGCAGTAAATTAATGAATAAAAGTTAGTGTTTTAATTTATATAAAATTACATTCAAATACAATGTGTGGTGTATGTTTACCTTATTTGTAACTCACTATGACAAAAGTGCCACATAAAACAGATTTTTGAAAATTTAAAACCATTATAGGGAACCGCTCAGGGTGTGCAACTGTACCTATGGTTTGATACACATGTAGAGACATTGTCTATGATATGATTCATGCTTTTTAAATCAATTGTACATAAGCCAGTTCAAAGGCCATGGCATTCCTTACCTTCAAATAAATATGAACGCAAATTTGGAAATGGTGAATATAAAACTGAGGTCGGCCTCACACACACACATGCCCAGGTTGGCCGTTATTGAGAGAATTAGAAAAATATGATAAAAAATAATATTAAAGTGTAGCTTTCCTTCAATATATTGTAATTGGTGAGCCCCTATGAGCTCATATAGCACTGCAAAAAGCCATTCAATGTTCAAAATAGAATCAAGGAAACTAACAAAGAAGAAAACATAAAAAAAAACAGCTATAAAACACTGGACAACAGAATTTCAAAGACTAGATGCCAGTAATTCAGCCAAGTAAAGTAATAATAATATATAATTTATTAATCACCCATGTAGCACACAGTACAACATAGTGAAATAATTTCTCTGCATTTGACTCATCCCTGAGGAGGACACCAAAAACCTTACCTGCTGTCATACACATTATCCATACATGACTGGATGACCTCCTCATTTTTCTCCACATGTTTTTTTCATGCAGTTAATTTATTTGAATGAATTAAAACAATAAGGGTTAACAGTTCATGCGGACAACTTCTACCATTTCCTCAATATTATAATTCCAGGAGTTTATAATGTTGGCCTGAGTGCGAATATAATCATTGGATTTTAGAGAAATGTCTGAATAGGCATTATAAAATGTAGGCTTTTTGGCAACTGGAGGTTGATGAGGGTAGGTAATGCATACAGGTAATGACAAAAACTCTTCTTCAACACCATCTTTGTATAAATTGCTTGATATGTTAGTGTTACCACCAAACTAAACTCAAAAACTCAAAATCCAGAACCTGTGCATTGACCTGGTTCTCTTAATCAGAACCAAAACTTGTTAACCATTGGAAAATGCTTTCAAAAAAGTTCATTGCTGAGAACTTATTAACATTCCATCCCATCTCGCGGCCATCTTGTCCGGCTGTAATGTGTGTAGTTGAAGTGTTCTCAGTGTGTCTTTAATGGAGAACTCATTCATTGTAAGTAGAAATAAATATTTCAAGCAATATTTCTATATTCCAGCACTCTGTCCTCCCATCCAATCAGACTGATGTACATATTAAATGCTGTGTAATGAGACAAGTTGTGTTTCAACTTGTCAATAAAACCCCTGCCCTGTAGTCTGCTAATCAAGTCAAATTCCAAATTAAAATGCATGTTCACATGGAAAGGCTATAATAATAGACTCAGATAAGAATTTTTCCGATAGTCAAACTCCATTTGCTCCACTACCAACATTTGTTTACTGCATCCACAGACCAGACAAAGTTAAATAAAATTGATCTCTGGTAGTTTTCAGGGAATGATATAGAAACCTGTTTTGCTGATCACTGCGCAGTTGACATTCCCTTCTTTGTCTGTTTCCTGTCAAGTTGTTGTTTTAGATGGGTTGAACTGTTGTAATGCCACACAGGTGTAGGTTAATTGGCTGATGGAAGTTACCTTGACCTCTGAATACTCTGAATCCAAGATCTTAGCTCTTACATCTCAGGATGTGGATATATTTGCATTCTAGAATGTATGTATAAGAAAATGAAATGAATAAGAAACAAAAAAGGTCTGTATACGAAACAAACAAAAACAATGATGAATAACTTACCAGTCTTTTTGTTCTGTCTGTGATAAGTAAGCAATATGGTATCTAACTGAACTACACATATCTATTTCTAATTTTCTGTGTTATCATCATGTTAAGATGTCCATCATTAATTAATCAGGATTGCTTTAATACGGAAGCATATTACATTCACCTGAAAAAATTGCCCTGTTTTTCTGGATTAATGAGGTAGGGCACTTATTCATGCGAGAGTTGGTTTTCATCGGAGAAAACATGTTGCGCCTGTCCATGCAATCCAGTTTTATTTTGGTCTTGTCTTAAGAAATTGCGAAATGTCACGTCTCTAAGTAACATAAATGGTAATGTTATTAATTTGTCAATTTTGGAAAGGGACCTAAAGACATTCATGGTTAGGGTTTAGTTTCAGGGTTTTGGATGAGGTTGGGGATAGGTGTTACAATTTTGGGTGGGGTTGGCAAGGGGTTAAGGTTAATGAAAAACTAAGGGTCCTATACTGCGTCCTGAAACTGCAGTCTCTGGGATGCAGTTATGCCCTCAGTGTTCAGTTGAAAAGTGCATTCAGATCTACTGGAGATTCAACATGAATTGTTTCTCCAGCATCAGTTGCATGGTTCACTAATAAAGGAAGATTTACCTGAAATGCTGCTTTATGGTGACTTAAGAAACAGTCTGAAAAAAAAAGTTGCCCTGTTTCCCCAAACAATAAGATAGCTATGTCTTTAATTCAGAAAAACAGAGATGTTTTATTAAATTAATTCAATACACATTTCATACATTGGTGATTAATTAACAAGTAATGATACCAATTTGTGGTTTTATGTATAAGACTATTACCTGAAATTTGACATGTATGTAGTTTTCCTGTTGGAGAGCACGGGAAAGCACTATGGCTGATATGATCTTCTGTTCGAAGTGTAAAAGATTTGGTTGGCAATGAAATATTAATTCCTCCTAAAACAGAGCAATTTCAGAGCTTTGCTAGCTTTTTCTGAATAAAGGTTTTAACTTGTCCGAAAAGAGACGTTTTTTGGCAACTCTGTACTCAACAGAGCCACCTGACAGAGCTGCCAGCCAGCAGAAATTCACCTCAATGAATGAAAGCTGCTCTATGTGTGTCCTGCCGGCAAACGAGGGAGGACAGACAATAAAGACCTTGAAAAGAGTCTGCAAAGTGCAACTCCAAGCTGTAACTTAGAGTTTCCTAGCAACATGCTCTGTGAATTACACCATGAGTTTTGCAGACGCCCGCAGATTTGCTCAAGTTCGGCTTGATTAGAAAATATACCAGTGTGTTTTTTAGTGTTGGTAATCCCCGAAACTCATCCAACTCAAACATTTCTAATTAATTCATTTTCAAAAGCAGGATTCTAAAAATGGTCAATTGTTTTTTTCCACTATTATCTGAATCTTAAATCTTAGAGCTCCCCCATGCTTTTGTCATTTTTTGAAAAAAAAAAAGACAAAAGCATGAATGCATAATTAATATTTTACTGCATTTTTAATTGTTCCAGGTCTTCAAAGTTGGTCACTGGCATTGTCTCTTGGTTCGGGCCGGCTGCTTCCGATGGCAGAGTTTCTTTCAGGTCTTTTCAGGGCTGGAGCACTGCAGAAGCACCGGCAGACAACAGCTCCAAGCTTGCCTCTTTTCTCAGGGTGTCTGCCCGCACAATGGACTTCCTTAGCCTGAACACAAAAGAGGCTGGCGCATGAAAAAACACCCAAATTCAATGGCATTCCCCTTCACAATGCACTCTGAGACTATGTGCTTGTCCCACTCCTTCTCTTTCAGCGGTGGGTGATGTATTATGATGATGTGTGAGGATCATGGTTGTAGAAAGCATTGAAACTGTCATGGAACAATCAAAGCGGAGATTGGGGGTCCTCCATTAGAGGATTTTAGGCATAGAGGCTATATCCTGTGCTGGTGCCCTTTAACAGTTACTTTTGTGCCTTTATCTGACTACACTACGTAAGAAATATTATATATTTTTGAAGAAATTTATGAAAGAGTAAATCAAAACCTACATCCATCTTTGATAATTACCATTCACTGCTGATTTAAACTCTTTAAGTTTGCAAGCAGTTAATTTTCTGTATTTTGTGGATGTTATCAAATCAATGGCTAAAATACTGAGTAGGTCAACCTGACAATAATGTGTTCTTACCCATTAGTTTCCAAGAATAAACTCCCCTTCCAACAGTTCCCCTCACAACTGGGTTATGAAAGTCATGCAGTTATCTTGATGGCTTTGCTTGCTTACAAAAATAATTTCTATGCTTAATGCTGTTAAGCACTATTTAGGGCACAATTCCATTTCAAAATCAATCAATTTAACAATAATCTGTCAATTTTCATTAAGGGAAAAAGTCAACAAAACAGGCAATGTGACACTAAATAATCAACAAAATTGACTTTAGGGGTTTTCATAGACTATACCCCTGTTATTGGATTTGTGGTACTCCTTTCTTCTGGTGCCGTCCTAAGGGTTGGTATCTTCCTCTATCTTTAAGGATAATGTAAGACATCTGGCGAATAAATGGACAAGTTATCATCACTCACAAGGCTCAAGAGTGTATTTCCTTGGCTTGGTTATGTGCTTCATGGAGACATGACTGCATTACAACATACCAGACTTTGTCATGAGGTTCAGTAGCTATTTGTTAGTGTCGGAGGTCAGGAATACGGAGTGCAGCCAGAGAGGCAAGAAGACAGGCGGAGGAGTTGCCTTCTACATGAACAACAATTGGTGCAACGGTGGAAGAATGTGTGTGTGCAGCCCAGACATTGAACTGTGAGTAAGAAGTCTCTAATAACCAGGGGTGGACCTAGACATTATTATGTCTTCAAAGGTCATACGCTGTATCCCTATCCCCAACAACGAACCCCAGGTGACCAAGGACTTCAAGGCAATTCAGGAAGAAGGCTGCCTTCAGGAGCGGTGACAAGGGGGAGATGAAGAAAGTGTAGATAAAACTGACAGAGAAGATCTTGCAGGGCCAGGAGTGTTACAGGAGGAAGCTGGAGAGCAAACTCTGGCAGAAAGACATGAGGTGGCTGTGGTCATGGAAGGAAAAACGACCAGGGTATGCAAGGAGATGAGCATCAGGCCAATGAAGTAAATCAGTTCTTCAACAGGTTTGATGTGATGGCTCACTCCTACTGCCCCCACCACCGCCTGCAACTTTCCCCCCCTAGCACCACCTATAAACTGGAGGTCCACAATCCAAACCCCTCCTGCCCTCATTCCCTCAGCTCCAGCCACCCTCGCACCCACCGCCTCTAATCCTTTTCACTTCCCCCAATCATGACCAGTCACCCCTCTCTCCGTCTCTCATCAGCACCACTCAACTATCTATCCTTAACAACCCCCCTGAGTACTGCTTCATTCGACCCGGTCCTCCTGCTTACTTCCCTCATCAGGACTTCCTAATTTATGTCCTCCATACAGAGGACAAAGGAAGAGATTGCAGTCATCTACGTCCTGGCGAGGCTGTGAGGTATGACAGCCTAATTCCTAGAGGTCTGAAAGGTTGTGCTTTTCAGATGTGTGCAGTTTTCCAGCGAAAAGTCAACCTGAGCCTGAGCATGATGATTGTCCCTGTACTGTGGAAAACATGTTTTTTGTTTGGTTCCTATGACCAAGAAGAAACACCTATGCACACAGAGTGACTGCAGACGAGTGGCTTTGACCTCTCATATCATGAAGTCATATTAGTGACTCATCCTGAAGCACCTCCATCAAGTTGTGGAGCCATCACTATGAATGAAAAATGCATACGCTCTTTACAAGAAAGGTAAAAAAGTCTGAGTCTTTGTCGTCTCTGGAGAAAGAGATCCATCAAAGTCTGCAGAACCATGCTGCAGAAGTTCTATCACTCAATGGTGTCCAGTGTCTTCTTCTATGCTGTAGTTTGCTGGGGAAGTAGCATGAAGGGAGCTCATGCCATCAGACTGAATAAGCTCATCAGGAAATTCGGATCTGTCCTGGGATAGGAGCTAGAGTTGTTGTTGGAGGTGTCACAGAGGAGGATGGGCAAAGACTCCCAACCCCTGAATGCGACAGTGGAATCCATCGGAGCACCTTCAGTGGTAGACTGAGATCACCGAAGACCACCACATGAAGTATTTCCTACCAAAGGCCAAATAAACTGTTTGACCCCCTTCTGCAAGATGGACATCGATAAATCTGATAAAAACACCAAAACAACAATACAATTATCATGTGCAATATCACAAAAGTCATTGTCTTTTCTCAGGCATGATATTACATTGAATATAAGTCATTGTTATTTGCAATATTATTTTTCATTATAATTGTCATGTACAACATTATATTTATTACCATTAGCAATATTACCTTACTGTGTTTTATGTGCAATATTACTTCCATCACTGAACAGCATTTGTTCTGTTGCAGTTAATATATCAGACGTTTTGTATTTGTCATTGTCACTTTAAGAGCCTCACCATGTCAGGAAGAGTTAAGTTTTGTTTTGTGTCATGTGACCAGTGTCGCCAGATGTACGATAATTATCGTATTATACGATAGTTTTAGGGCCTATACGTTATACGATAAATACTTTTTAAAAAAAAGGCCAAATATACCGTACACCCAAAAAAAACAACGTTTTTTTTGACAGGGACAGAGGTAAGAAAACAAAGCCACCCCGCGGGTCACAGCAGCTTCATCGCTATGCCCGTGTCATGCCTCTGTGTTCCTTTCTCCCTCTGTGTCTGTCTTGTGATTGGTCATCATGCTCACCTGTGTTTCCCCTCCAGTTGTGTCTCATTGTTTTGTTATGTCTGTGTATAAAGTCTGTCCTTAACTTCCCTTCTGTGCCAGTTCGTTGCATGATGTCCTCGTGTCGCCATGCGCCGTGGAGGATCAGGTTGGAGTTTTTGTGAATTTGGTGCTCAACTATTCCAAGACTCCCGTTCAGAGTGTTTCCAAGGCTCCCGTTCCGATTGTTTCCAAGGCTCCCGTTCCGATTGTTTCCAAGGCTCCCGTTCCGATTGTTTCTAAGACTCCCGTTCCGAGTGTTTCCAAGGCACCCATTCCTAGCGCTTCCAAGGCTCCCGTTCCTAGCGCTTCCGTGATCTTTCTCCCAGCGCATCTCGTGATCCCTCTACCGGTGCGTCTCATGATCCCTCTCCCTGCTCCTCTCCCGAATCCTCCTGTGATCCCTCTCCCGGCCCCTCGAGTTATCCCTCTCCCTGCTCCTCCCGTGACTCCTCTCCCGGCTCCTCCCATGACTCTTCCTCCCGTGACTCCTCTTCCAATGACTCCTCTTCCCGTGACGCCTCTTCCGGCTCCTCCAGCGACGCCTCTTCCCGTGACTCCTTTTCCCGTGACTCCTCTTCCCGTGACTCCTCTCCTGACTCCCTCAGTGACGTCCTCACTGACTTTGCACTCCAGTGCTCCGGTCCCAGATACTGACCCCGACTCTAGCTCCGTGCTCCTTGGTTCCCCAGACCCAGACCCCGAGTCTAGCTCCGTGCTCCTTGGTTCCCCAGACCCAGACCCTGACTCAGAGTCCTTCATTGCCACTGGTTTCTGGTTGGCCTCCACCCAATGTCAGCCAGAGAGGTTTCGTCCTCGTCGGCTGCTAGAGGCACCTAGCCACAGGCCACCGGAGAAGTTTCTCTTTCGCCATCTTGCCCGCTGGCCTCCAGCTCGGCCTTCTGAAGGCTCTTTCCACCTTCACTGCTGGCGGCTTCGTGACCTGGTTAGCCGCCACGGGCAACCTCCTCCTCCTCCTCGTGACCGGGTTCGCCTCCACGAGCGACCTCCTCGTGACCGGGTTCGCCTCCACGAGCGACCTCCTCGTGACCGGGTTCGCCTCCACGGGCGACCTCCTCGTCCTCGTGACCGGGTTCGTCTCCACGGGCGCCCGCCTCCTCGAACACCAGAGTGGTCACTCTGGTGCTGCCTGGTTCCGGCCCTGCCTTCAGGTCGTCCACCGGACAGTATAGGGTTGCTGGACCAGGCTGGTTGAATTTTTTTTGTTGTTTTGACCCTCCTCCAGACCCCCTCCTCCCACCCTGTTTGTGTTAAAATTTTGGGATTTGGACATTTGGTACGTCTGGTATCCGTCCCTTGAGGGGTTGGGTTCTGTCATTCCTCTGTGTTCCTTTCTCCCTCTGTGTCTGTCTTGTGATTGGTTATCATGCTCACCTGTATTTCCCCTCCAGCTGTGTCTCATTGTCTCGTTATGTCTGTGTATAAAGTCTGTCCTTACCTTCCCTTCTGTGTCAGTTCGTTGCATGATGTTCCTCGTGTCGTCACGCGTCCCAACCCTTCCCAGTGTGTTGTGAGTAACCTCCAGTTTTTCTGTTCTTGTTTTTTCCTCGTGTCTCTGAGTACAATAAATATATTTGCACCCGCTCTGTCGCATGCGTCTGCATTTGGGTCTGAGCAAAACCCCACAGGAGTGCGTAACAGCCCGGGAGTTAGACCTTACGTTTACTTAGGGATACTTTTGTATGCAATGTAAGATGTTTCTCCAAGTTGCTTGTGAGGAAATTAAGAAACGTTTCAACTTTAATGACCCAGTCCTAACCCAAATTGAGTACCTCTCTCCTGCCATTGCGATTGACGCACAATCACGATCACTATTTCAATCTCTGTTCCCTCTGATGCAAGCTGTGCCTCGCATTCTGGACAAGGCCGACACAAACAGTGTTCAGGCAATAAAAGCGAGTGTAGAAAGATGGCCTTAATGAACCTGCCTGACAGCTCCAAATAGATGGATGTGGATAAATTCTGGTATAATGCATTAATAATGAAAGACATGGACAGGGAAACAAGTGTTTAAGCCCTTGGAGTCATTTATGCATGATGTGCTTGTTTTCCCACATTGAAACGCCTCATGTGAGCGTGTTTTCTCAAAAGTGAACTGATGAAAACCAAGCCACGGCACAGGCTCATGACTGACACTATAAATGGACTCATACATTCATCAGATGCGTGAACACAGCTGGTGGATGCGCAAATTTCACACCAACATAGACGATGCTGCGCCCAATAACTGCATCCAATCTTTACCAGAAAACATCCGCCACATCCACAGCTGGACCGTCTACATCAGTTGCCGAATCACACACAGGGACAGATAGTGACTCCGAGGTGGAATTCGACAATTAGATGAGTTCTGATCTCTGGCTGTGTTTCCAATTAGAAAGTACTCATATACTCGACCCTCTGTGATAATAATAATTTTTTACTGGTTGAATTTCAAAGTTCAGTTTCTCCTGTTGATGCAGCTCTGTATGCATGAGTAGTTCCGATGCTTTCATATTGACAGTTAAGGACTGGATCTGTTGTTGTGCAATTGACTGGACGGATGGGTGTGTTAAAGTGTGGCAATGAATGTAGCAGTTGCTTCATTCCAATATACCACTGTGTTTATACCTTAGGTTATTGCAGTTTCATGCACATAGAATAGGTTTCTTTTTAAATGCATTGTCCTAGCATGTGATTTTTCAAGTTGTTTTAGTACATACGATAATTTTGGTCCAAATACGCTAATTTTAAAGCGACAGTTTGATATTTTTTCATTTCCTATCTGGCAACACTGCATGTGACTAAGAACCAGGAAGTAAGTAAGCATCGGACACGATACAGAGCTACTGTTTAATCGAGAAGCTAATCCAGTTACATCTGCATACATCTTATGCCTTTTGTAGCATCGTGGGTATGTATTGATTATCTTATTATTAGCAATGATGGCAATATTATTAATTTTTGGGATTATGTTGAATTTGTGAAATTTCCTGATATTAGCTTCTGAGTTAGCATTGTAGCTATTATGTAGTTAATATACTGTACACAATTAGTTGCAGGATGAAAACATGTTATAAAGGCAAATAGGTAATTAATTACATGTTAAAATATGTGGTGACAGTTTACGTTAAAAGCATTGTAAATATGTAAAAGCTGGTATGTTAAAAACTATTTAATTTCATTTATATAAAGGATCGATTTCATATATTTTCGCTACATGTATGTAAATGTTACGAGTATGCATATTGGTAATTTTCATTTCTGTATGTTTTAGTTTCACAACTTTCTATTGCGACGTCAATAAACCTGTTGACAAGACAACAACAGTCTTCAGAGACTTGATGTTAAGGAAGCGTTTATCTGGCTGTCAAGATATATTCAGAACATATATCAAGAAAAGTACAGTGAACCACGGCCTCTAGCAGGCAGGACAACACAGTGCAAGCCGGAAAATAATAACGTCATCACACGAAGCCTGTGGATTACCATTATAACAGCGCCTAAAGGCAGATACATCATCACAATGCACCATGACAGAGAAAGCATCTTCATTAAAGACACGTTCCAGTGTTTCATGTTCCTCAGTGCAATGAAGTACCTCATCAACTGGATCCGCCGCAGCTAAGGTGAGACCGAGAGCAGAAGCAGCAAAATTACGGCTCTCATAGGCTAAAGAGGAAATTAACCTAAAACTAGAAAAAGCTAAGTTGGAAGCATCGATGGAAATGCTCCTGTGTAATAAAGAGACAGCTGCAGCCATCGCTGAAGCAGAAGCATGTGAAGAACAGTTCCAAGTTAAACTTTGATGCTTCTCCCCTCGAAGTCACAGAACGCACAGAGCAGTATGTCATTGACCAAGCCAATGTTCAAGAGTCAAACCTCGATGATGGCATCCTGGTCAAAACAGAGCCAAACCTCAGCTATGATATTTCATAGTTGAGGTTCCCTCACTTAAGAAGTGAAGACTTCTTAAACCTGAAGCTAAACCCTTCTTACTAAAGTCACTTTATCTTACTTACAGCCTCACAACTATGAAGATGAATATCTTAATGAATCACATGAAGTCATGTCCAATAGCGGTTGTGCTACTCCTGTGGGAAATCTCAGGCCTCAAAACAACAATGGTCACCCTACTTTCTCACGCTATCCTGTACATTCACAATCCAATAATGACATCTCAAATCAGATATCTTACTTTGTAAAATATCTTGCACGCGGTGAACTTGTTGCTACGGGCCTACTTCAGTTCAATGACAAACCGCAGAACTACAGAAACTGGAAACATTCCTTTCAGACTGCAATCAGTGGTTTAAACCTGACACCAAATGAGGAAATTGACCTTCTGCTCAAGTGGTTCGGCAAGGACTCAGCAGAACATGTTGACCAGATAAGAACAATATACATCGACTATCCAGAAGCAGGTCTGGCAATGATATGGGGTAGACTTGAACAAACAAAGGGTCAATAGAAGTCATAGAAGATGCTTTGTCCAAACGAATTGACAACTTTCCAAAAATAACAAACCAGGATTATTCCAAACTAACCAAGTAGACTGACTTACTGATGGAACTTCAGTCAGCCAAGGCAGAAGGAGACTTGCCAGCGCTCTCTTTCCTCAACACGGCAAGATGATTCAACCCAGTAGTGCAAAAGCTCCCAATTCGTGTGCAGGAATAGTGGATTTCAGGTGGTGCATCCTCCAAACGACAAAGACATGTTTCTTATCCTCCTTTCCCCTACTTTGTAGACTTTGTTAACCGGCAGGCTATCATTGCTAATGATCCATTACACCCTGGACCTGCCCACTGGAGAAAAGAGTCAGACCTTGCTCCAAAGCACGGCGTGGAGGAGGAAGAAAATTCACCTGCATCTCAGGTCACCACCAAGTGAACAATGGTCTGTGGTGGAGATATGATGGGCCATCTCAAATATGTCTGGTAAATTTGTATCCAGCTGGCCACAGAGACAGAGCAGTAAGAATCTATGTAATTCTACACGAGCAAAGCAACAGATCACCTGTGCGTTCACAGTTCTTTGAAGTGTTTAACGATCAAAGTCCCAGTGCTCCTTACACATTGGGATATTTATTGGAGATAAAGCAAGCAGCAGGACGTTGAGCCAGTGGCTACTGTTGAGCTAAGTGGAATCTCTTGATCGAATCTGGGTAATCCCATTACCCAGCCGAATAGAATGTAATGACATTCCCAAAAGCAGAGATGAGATTCCAAATCTTCATTCCAGTTATTATCGATCCAGAAGCCCCGATTATGCTTCTATTAGGTCGAGACATCATCAGAGTGCATAAAGCAAGGAAACAGGTCAATGGCCCACACAACTTACCCTATGCACAGAAATTGGATTTGGGCTGGGTCATTGTAGGTTATGTGTGTCTAGACAGCTTTCACAAGCCATCAACAATTAGCACCTTCTACACAAATGCTATAGAGAAAAAACGTCCCACTGTCTTTGAACCATGCCCTTATGTCTTCCATGTTCAGGAAAGGTATGGCAACATCAAGCTTACCAACAGCCCACCATTATATTCTGAAGAGACGACTGTGTGTGATGCCGACCACTTAGGATGCAATGTGTTCATGCGGACTAAAAATGGCCTCTTTCATTGAGGATGACTTCTTCGTGAAAATAATGGACCAATGGCTCTGGCAGGATTCACCTTTTAAATGCCCAGGTCAAAAGCTTCCCAACAACAGGTTGTCTCATGTCACTCAAGCGTAACTTTGAAAGGAAGCCTGAAATGAAAGATCACTTCCTCAGCTTCTTGGACAAAATGTTTAAAAATGGCCATGCGGAGTTGGCCCCTCCCCTCGGTGAAGAAGAAGAACGATGGTACTTGCCAACATTTGGCATGTATCATCCAAAGAAACCAAAGCAAATCAGCTTGGTATTCAATTCAAGTGCACAATATGATGGTATATCACTCAATGATGTACTGTTAATTGGGCCTGACCTAAACAACATACTGCTTGATGTATTGATGCAATTCAGGAAAGAAGCAATTGCTTTCACAGCAGACATAGAACAGATTCTATTGTTTTTTGGTTAGGGAACAAGATAGGAACTTCCTGCGCTTTCTTTAGTTCCAAAACAATTGACATTTGGGATTATTGCATGAGGGTGAACGTCTATGGTACTGCATTATTATGTGCAATAATAGTACGCTCATTATTAAGTAAACAAATGTTAACTTGTGTTGACCACATTTTAGTCCCCAGATAGATGTTACAACCTCATAGTGTGGGTTCATGACCAGGTTTGTTGTTCACATCCATCAACATACACATATCCACACTGTTGCTGATCACTTGAGTGATAATTAACTCACCTATTACATCATCTGTGTGTTGAGCTGCAGTGAATAAGAAGGGGTAGGTTGGGGGTGGGTTGTTGGTGGAGTTTGGGAGGCGCGGGTTGCTCCATCATTGTTGGGAGCACATTGTTCAATGTTGGCACGCTGACTGGTAGCTTACCACCTCGAGGATGCTGGGAGCCACAAAGGGCCAGGACGGAGGGAGAGTTGAGCCGGGTGAATATCACCAACACCCGCGGTCTAATCCCCCTGCCCTGTACATCTGCGCCGATCTTGTTTCAAAGACCTGGCCCCCTTTTTTTCTTCAAAATCCCCCTCCTCCTCATCATGCACCACATCTTTTCTTTTCTCCCACTGTTAGTCTGCTGCCGGAGAAAGGACAGGCTTTTATAATGGCCCATCGTGTCACACAGACACAAGACCTGAGGCTGCCAGTCATCCAATGAAGGCTTTCTATAAGCTTTTTACTGCGGTCACTTTGCTCATGTCGACTCAAGCAAAAAGGGAGAAACTCTTATTTTCTCACGTGAAAAGGCTCCAGACAGAGACATGAAGGCCAGCTCTTCACATCGGACACAATGGATTTTGAAAGCCAGCGTTTCTCTGAAAGTAGTAGGGAGTGTATGCCAGGACGTTGGCATCGTGTTTTAATTGAATTTGACTGTCAGCAGGTCTCAAAAGACCCAAAACAAGCTTATTATGAAAATGCTCTTCTGGCATCCTGCTGAAGTAAACTAAGGACAAACATGAAGACGAAAGTTCAAATGACTTTCAGACTGTCATTTTAATTATTATTATTATTATTATTATTTTAAAACCTTTGCAAAAACACATTAAAACTGAAAATAAAGACACTCAGAACTTTCACGTGAAGGATGTAAATATCTATTTACAATTGTGAACTAATTCTACAAAAATATTAAAAGTGAGTTCCTCGTTAAACAATTAAAATACTACATGAAAAATAGAGTACTCCACTGATTTGTTCACAGACAGACATTTTGAAGCATGAAGTTGTTGCTTAGTGCTTGCCATGTCTGTCAGATATGGATGAGAAGAATAGATGGAAAAAAGACTCACTACTAGATTGGCATTCATCTAAACACTGAGGTTCAACAGTCCTCTTGAGTTCAACAAAGCCTTATCCACAATGAAACTCATAACCCTTTATGGTTACTGGATTTGTTGTTTTGTGACAGCCAATCATTAACTGGAGTATGTACCTATTAACTTCGGCCGAGAAATGGGCTACATTCTGGACAAGACACATATAAATACAACACCATTTACTCTATTATTTACACCTACGGCAATTTAGAGTCAGAGTTTTGAGAGAAGCTGGAGTATCTGGAGAGAACCCACGGAGACACAGAAAAGAAAAACATGCAAACTCTGCACTTCAGAGGTAGCCACACGTGGTTTTTGAACCCAAACCCTTCTCTCTGTGTGGCAACTGTGATACCCACTCCACCACCATAACTCCGACATCAAATCCATTCATATCTAAATATTTCTTGTCAGAAACCCTAGAAATTGGTCAACCCCAAACAGCAGAGTTTAACTGTAAATATATACCAGAATAGAACATGACATCCCAGCTACAACCTCATCTCGTGGCACCAGAAATGATCGAGTAGCTAAAGACGGGCACAGTACTGTACTGGCCATCTCAGGGAAGGATAACCCTAATGATGAACGAGTCAAGCTCAGAAGGGCCTCCGAAATCATATCATAGGAAATTTTACACAGCAACAACAGTGTTGTGATTTAAGGAAGGAAGCCTCATATGGGTTACCATTTGTTGGGGCTTTACCTATAGCAAGGTGTAGCACTGTTTAGATGCCTCAACTCTAATGATTTATTATCTATCAGAAATAACCCAATAGTATTATTATAATAATAAATCCAACTCGGGGCACCACCCTTTGAAAAGTGAAAAATTGATAGCCAATTGATTTAACCAATCTCATGGTACTGAACTACCAAATTGGCATTTTGATTAATAACAAGGTTATTATCTATTACATAAAATTAACATATCGTTTAGTATGGATTGAAGGATTCAGAGCTCTGAAGCATACAAGGTGGCAATATCCACTCTTGTACAGCATTAAAGAAACCGATAAGTATATAAAAAGGAAATTTATTGATACGGCACAGATAGAACAAACAATAGGTGGGTTTACATGGACAGCCTAATTTCGAATAGATTCAGAAAAAGGCACCGAATTGGAAATAAAATGCTGCATGTAAACAACCCTTTCCGAATGAGATTTCATTCCTTTGCATGGATGTAGTCTTAAGCCCTTTCATGAAAGCCTTTCCGATAGCCAGTCACTGCATGTAAACACTATTTCTCAAAGCTCTCTGTTTGAGCTCTATCTGCGCTTGCCAAGCGTCACATGCTCTGGCGGAGTTTTTTCCCCGCACGCACAGCGCTGTCATGCATTTTAAAAATGGCGACTTCAAAACAGTACTGGCCTACATCAGAGAGTCATTTACTCATCGTAACTTTGAAAAAGTTTAACATATTTGGACGCTTATATGGACGAATAGTCTCTTTTGCGCATACCCCTTTTATTGTATTCTTCTTCTGGGCGCTTGTTGGCGGTTGGCACCTGGTTTATTGAAGTATTACCGCCACCTTACGAACTGGAGTGTGGATCATCTGCGCATGTCAGAAAGCCGTTTCCGATAAGATAAACCGCTGCAAGTAAACATCAGGTCGGTAAATATCAAAGCTCATGTAAACAGACGACCGACATTGCAATTCGGAAAGGTTTATTTCGGAGAGGAGAAAAGTGTCCCAGGTAAATCCATCTAATGTGTAATCTAACTATTAGCTATATACAAGAGCGTGTGCGTGTGTCTCGGCGTGAATGGAGAGGAATCAAGATGGCTGCTAGGACCACTTGAGAAGACCACACAACATGGCAGTTGCGAGTCAGACCACATGGCATGTGCGGAGCAAATGAGACAGAAATAGGTACAGGGCAGACAAGATGTGAAGTCTCGAACACCAGTTTGTCTGGAATGAAGCCTTGACTATTTTGCTTTTCAATCAGACTTAAAGATCAGAGATATTCAAAGATAAAAGGTGCCAGGTTCGGAAAGGAAATAGATAGTGACATGTAGTAGACTACAAATCCCAGATTTTGGATCCATCTAACATAAACTAACTACTAACTCATGGGAAAGAAACAGTCATCATCGCAATGGATACAATCAAGTAAACTTCTTGCTAAGCCTTGTAAGATTGTTCCGTTCTTTGCCCAGTGGAACTTTACCCAGTCCAATGAAGGAAGGCTGGTCTGTTAGCCAGTGAGTCCATTGGTAGGTGGTGAGCAAACCTGGGAAGGAGATATTGTTCCAGTATCCAATGGTTTGGTCCTTGTTGCAGATAAGGCAGAGTTGATTGATTGATTCAAGTTTATTTGTGCTTGGACGTTGGGCAGACTCTTGCAGTGCTGCCTAATGAAGTAGTTGTCTGTTGTTCTGGACGGAACACTCTAACATTGAGAGTTTAGAGCAGTTGCAGAGAAGCTGAAGAGCTTTGAGAAGGTCTTAGTGAAGAACAGAGCTCTCTGAAAAGAGAGTGTGTGCATTTGAAGGTGAACAGAGATCCTTGTGCAAAAGAATAGAGGAGCTCGGTTCCTTACATTGACCTTATGACCTCATGTGTCACACCTCACCGTAAACCAATTGCAGTCCAAAGCTGCAATTTTCATACCTAGGTGTCCACTCCGGGAAGAACTGTGTCAAACAGAGTTCATTCATGGACATGAACCCCAACAATAGAGTCTGTTTCTGTTTTTGTATTGTATGTGCAGTAATTTTCATCTTATCCAAGACAAGTCTCTTCCAAGAGACAAATAAAGAAGCCTTGAACCTGAATGATTCTGAGACCGGGCAGACCAAAATGAGCTCTGCTTTTGACTACAAGAAAGCAAAATCTACAAATCTTGAAGCCAACTCCAAAGCCAATATAGAGGTCACCATTAAAAATGTGGCTTAAACCAGTCAACCATTTCCATATCAAGCACCAAATTTAAAGGTCCACTGTGTAAAATTTGGCCGAAGGCGAGGCTGCAGGCAATCCTTTTAGCAGGGTTGCTTGGCGGATTCAACTCTGCTCGACTGCCAGCCTCACAACTTTACAGGGAAGGAGGCTGAGTGCGGACTGAGTGCTGATCAGTAAGCAAAATGATCACTATGTCTATTGCTTACTGACCACTCAGGGAAGGAGGCTGAGGCACCTGTCTCATTTCAACTTGGCAGATTCAACTCAGCTCAGTCATAGATGCTGCAGGCACCTCAGCTCCCTTCACTGTGCACCAGTTGAGGCTCAGGCTGGTGGCTGAGCCTCCGGCAAAAGTCCTCCGTTGCTTGTTCTTGTTCTAAATAACAACTAGGACCCTCCATTTCTCAAAACAAAGTTACAACTTAAAAACATGAAATTCTCTGTCTGTACCAACATGGCGGCCTCTGTACAAAAATTAAGATTGAGTTTATGGAGATAATAAGAGCATTTTCTGAACAAACATGAAAAATAAAAGGTTTTATTTCAGCTGAAATTTTACAAAAATACATAGAGATGAGTTTTATATTCCATTTATTCAAAAAGATACCATTTAATACCGCCTAAATCTTACACACTTACCCTTAAAGAGGCAGAGGTCTATCAGATCAGACAGGACCCAAGGCGCAGGCTGTGTAAAGATGTCCCTTTGATAGTCCGTGAAATATAAGCAGGTTGTAAGATGCAAGCTGGTACCACACAAAGAGTCATAACCAAGTCTGTGATAGTGTAAAGGAATATCTGTGATGAGTATTCAATCACAAGTCCTCAAGTCCCAGTGGGAGTCATCACTGAAATGAGTTGGAAACAACAGAGTCAAGATTTGGGAATATCTATTCCAGACATAGTGGTGTTTGACTAGGAGCAGAAGAAGGCTTGTGGCATGCTGACAGCAACAATAAGAAAAATAAGTAAAAAAGAAGGGGAAGTACCAATGGTGGAAGGGACAGCAAAAAAAAATATGGAAGGTGAAAGCCAAAGTGCTCCTAGTGGTGATAGGAGAATAAGGGGCTGTGACCCCAAAACTAGAAGAGTGGGTCAAGCAGATTCCAGGTACAACATCTGAAATTTCCATCCAGAAGAGTGCAGTCCTGGGAACAGCTCAGATACTCTGCAGAACCCTCAGAAGCCCAGTCCTTTTGTAGAGGACCCAAGTTTGAAGAAGACACATACCACCTGCATCTTTCAAATAAATGAAATCACTGATCAGCAATAACCTTATAACCACTGACAAGGATGTTAGAGTAACATCGATTATCTCATCACAACACTTGTCAGTGGGTGAGAGACATAAGGCAGCATGTTTACATCACCCCCAAAACCAAAGTGAAAAAATGAAATCAAGGGTTGATAAAACTTGCGTGAGTTTCATGATGACAACTCATATTGTGACTCAGAAACTCAGAGTCCGTACCCAGATGTTGTCCAGACAGTCTTCTGATGACACAACAAATGGTGTCCTGGGGTACCTTCTCACAGACCTGGATCAGGGCATCAGTGAGCTCGTGGACAGTCTGTGGTGGTACTTGGCATCAGATGCGCTGATACATAAAATCTCAGGGCTTCTCAATTGGATTCAAGGTGAAGGCCAGTAAATTGCTTCAATGCCTTCATCCCTGTTAATGTGAGGCCACGCATTGTTCTGTACCAGGAGCAACAAAAATACTGATGTCTATATACCACAGTTTATATGTTTTATTTGGAAGATTAACATTAGATACTTTATCATAAAATATCCACTTTTCCTCTGCTGCATGCCATCCTGTCTCAAACCATCTTTTTTTATTAGGAACAGAGCTTCTCCATTCCAAAATCAAAGTCTTGAATGAATCATTCAAAAGTTTAAATAGGTATATATTGTACCAAACTGAGTGAATCAGAATGTTATCTAAGGTAATATGGTATCTAAAAATACATAGTATATGTAGTAAATTAATGTAACGCAAACGATGTAAAACAAAGAGAGAGCTGTAGATGCTCCTAGGCAATGGATGGCCGATAATGTCCTCTGGTGGTCCTTGTAATAAACTGCAGCTTGTGTAACAGTATGTGCTACACAAGGTAGCACACACTGGTATTGGTATAATAATAATAATAATAATAATAATAATAATAATAATAATAATAATAAATTAGATTTATATAGAAATGAATAGTACACATATTACATTTTTAAAAAACATGCATTGAGATGACGGTGATTAATATATATTCTTGAACTTTCTGATACATTGTAGATTTTCCAGTGGTGCAAAAATAACTTGGGCAGATGTCTTGAAAATAAAAAAAAATAAAAAAATCTGAATTTATTTTAAAGCAATTCCATTTTTTTAATTTTTATATTTTTAATTACAAAATCTTTTAAGTATAATTTAAAGGAGGTATTTTAGGGGTACGACCGGTTGGCAGAGATTGTTGCCTGAACAAGAGGTTCTGATTAGCGGCGTATATTTAATCCTTCAGTATTGGTCTACAATTGGCACACAAAAATGTTTTGATACCTCTTCTGTGACTTACAATTGCTAAACAGCTCATACCACTGTAATGTTATTGGATAAGGGAATGTTTCACATCAGCCAATCACTAAAAACGTAAGTTTGTGTCCAATGTAAAAGTCTTCCTTGGCTCTGTCAGTAGGGAATTGTATACTATGGATTTTCATGGATTTGGACATTTTCTCAATAAGCGAGTGTGATGAATTACGTTATATATCACTGAAATAGCATTATAATATTAGTGCTGACTGCATGCATTGATGTCTTTTCAATATGGCTTGAGTGATTGTTAGAACTTTTTCTTTGAAAAACTGAAAGCTTTGACTGCCACACATGAAATCCATCCATCAAGCCATCCATCCATCCATAATCTGTAACCACTGATCTTCATCAGGGTCGCTTGGGGACTGGAGTCTGTCTCTGCTAACTTTGGCCAGGAAATGAGCTACATTCTGGACAAAACACTTAGAGACAGAAAACCATTCACTCTCATATTTACAAATACGGCAATTTAGAGTCACTAATTCCCCTATACCTCAAGTTTTCTGACCGTGGCAGGTAATTGGAGTAAATGGAGAAAACTCAAGAAAACACAGGAGACAAAACATGCAAACTCCATATCTACGGGCCTCAGGGGTAGGCACAGTTGGTTTTTGAACCCAAAACCCTCTTTCTGTAGCTGCAGATGCAACTGTTATACCAACTCCACCACCATTTCCCAACATTAAATCCATCCATATCTAAATATTTCTTTTCAGAGACCCTAGAAATTTGTCTAACTCAAACAGCAGAGTTTCACTGTAAATATATACCAGAAAACAACATGACATCCCAGCTACAACCTCATCTCGTGGCACAAGAAATGACTGAGAAGCTAAAAACGGGCACTCTACTGTACTGGCCAACTGAGGGAAGGATAACCCTAATCATGAACGTGTTAAGCTCAGAATGGCCTCAGATATCATATCACAGGGTTGAAGCAGCAGTTTACAAGGGTGACATCGCATCCATGATTCTAGGACTACGCAGACCAACCTGAACACTGCCTTTGACTACACGAAAGCCAACCACACAATGTGCCACAAATGGACGTGGATACTGACACTATCCAGTACTGACGCCTTTATCACTTTTCTTCTTTCCATCCACATTTTTTGGAAAGAGGAATGGTAATAAAGTCAAATATTGTTTATCTATTGCAATTTTTACCATGAAAATTATATATATTGTTGTTTATTAACATGTTAATAATAATATTTTTACATTTAAAAACAATTAAATTATTTCTATTTTGAAATAACTCCTGTTATAAATGTCAATTGTAGTGGACACCAGGACCATTTTGATGCATTTAATGACTTGCGTGTTCTTTGATCGATACTTCACAACCGTCAATCTCATGGATGCTTTGCTCACAAAGGTCCAGTAACTGGAACCATATTAAAAAACCGAGTACCAAAGCATGCGTGCCAGCTACCAGGAGACAAGCAGTTGAAAAAAGAAGGAAGAGGCGGGTAAGTAACGGTGGTCCGGAAGCTGGGAATTACTAAATGGTTTGACAATAAATCAGTGCTGATGGCTTCCACTGTGTATGGGAAAGATCCTGAAGATATCTATAGCAGATGGTTCAACGAAGAGAAAGCTCATGTAGAAATGAAAAGACCAGCAGCTATCAGAGGTCACACAGTGATCTGTGTGACCTGTGTCCATGCGGTCACAGAGGTGGTGAGCTCTGTGACCGCATGCTGAGCTTTTATCGCATGTCAGCCAGGACCAAGAAATAAACGTCACGTGTGATCCCTCATTTCTTTGATGTTGCCATCACAAATGCTTGGATCCAATACAAATATGACAGTAAAAAGATCCATCGACCAGCTAAGAACACCCAACTGGACCTGGACTTCAAATTGCACCTGGCTGTTGGATAATCCGTTATTTGATAACAGCAGTAAAGACAGTGAAGAAGAGTATCAGCCACCAACCAAAACATGGAACCACACAACCAGAGAACCTTTACGCAGACCCCAAAGACGTACCTACTTTCCATTTCGCCACTCAATCAGACTGCCAACATCAGGAGTGTCCACTTTAAACAGGGATTGAAACATCAAGTCCTGTTAGCACCTCTGATCTTCCGGCAGAATTCTAGCAACTGTTGTGATCAATAGAGCAACTGACTATAAGGGAAAGACCCTATGACAGCTTAGAGAGACAGTTGACCGGAGGAAATAGACCCCAATGGGACTGTTGTGGGATAGCTACCCGTAACAGCAGGCTTTTTTACCTTATTAGGGCACAAGACCCACCCTCACCTGGCCGCAAAACATTCTCAGAGAAGAATACCCTATAGGATAAAAACAAGTAAACAATATTGCGCCCACGCAAGAAGACCACAGACTGACCTCCCGGTAACGAACCTCAGTATGGACACGTCAACGAACAAAGGCCGTAGTAACACTCTTGAGAAACCAGCAGCTGGACATGTTCTTAAGATTTACAAGTGTGGCTGGGTTAAGGTAAAATAAACCCATGACCTTAAGATACTTCAAGAGTGAAAGAAATGCCTGAAAAACCCAGTCCCAGGGTACCGCATTGACCAGATTCTGTCAAGAGGAAAGTCAACTCAAACGGATTAAACTCCGCAGCAGGAACAAACCCACAGTCTGCAGAGTATCACCAGGAATAAGCAGCAGTTCAAGACACAAACCTGCACATAGCAAAATTGAGAACATGCCATCAGTGAAATGGCCAAAGTCAGATAGCAAGGAGTGGGAAACCATCAACACAGTCTTAAGCCTGATACTAAATTACATCAACAGTTCAGCGGCAAAGAAGTTGGAAAACATGGGTGACCTTATCTACAACTATGGAAATGAGAAATTTGGAGGAAAGGAACAAGTGGGAAAGACATGCGTTCTGCCCCAATTCATGCCGTCTTCAGTTAATCCAAAGATGTGTAAAAGAAATACGATTTAGTTGTCACAGATCCTTTGTGTTAACACAATAACTCAACAAACATGTCATGGATCCTTTTGACATTTGTTTGCCGTAAAGTCCTTAGTGCAAAGACGAACTGGATCAATTTTAAGAAAGTTTGGTTGCATATTTCGGACACTAAGGGTAACTTTATCACCAAAACTTTTTGGGTCATAGATTCTCAAGCATTGGTACGATTTTGTCTAAATTTTGTCCATGTGAATCGACTCAGGGGATCCTGTATACATCATGCTTCACTTTAATTGTTCATATTTTACTAACTACGGAGAGCTTTTGACTGAAAACATTGTTTTTGACACATAACTTCCTAACCGTCAGTCCAATTTGGTACAAATTCAGTGCATATGAATTGATTCAAGGATATCTATATGTATATATGATATTTAGCTCTAAAAGTACAAATATATTCACTACAAGGAGCTTTTCTTTTTATAAACCTTTATACCCAAATAGACCTCAGTGCGAAGAAGAACTGAATTGATTTTAAGAAAGTTTGGTTGTATATTTCTTACACTAGGAGGAGATATACCTCCAATGGTTTTCGGACATAATTTCTCAAGCGTTGGTCCAATTTAGTCCAGCTTTGCAGTGTATGAATCGGCTTGAAGAGATCTATCTTGTGAACATCATATTTTATTCTAGTAGTTCACATTTTACCCAATACGGTTCAGTTCTTCCATGACCCAATGGAACTTTGTCCATGGAAGAATGTGATTGATGTTAGGAGAGATCGGTCCTATACTAGGTAGCTTTATCGTCAAAGGCTTTTGGGTGATGAATTCTCAGGAAATTGTCCGATAAGTTCACCTTTACACATAAGGGGGGTCCCTTTTATGAAAAACAATGTCCCCTCGACCCTGTGAAAGGAGGATGACAGCAAAACTGTCATCCATGATCGACAATGACTCCCACCACATGAAGGACACTGCTCTGGAGAACTCCTTGAGTGATAGGTTGCTTCACCCCAAGTGCGTGAAGGAGCGCGATCCCATGTACTTCCTTCCTGAAATAGTCAGACTGCAAAACCAACAAAGCTCTCAGTAGAAACCAGAAACCAAAAGCACATGTATATGCAATAAACTGTATGCACTGATATTCTTTATATTCCACATATTTTTTTTACCTCACCTATATTGTAGAGAGTTGTATTGATATCTTTACTGGTTATTTTGCATCATCATTAATATTGTTCTCCCACTATCATTTCTGCTTTTTCTTACGGTTCTACTGTAATGCTGTAAATTTCCCCACTGTGGGAATAATAAAGGTATATTTAATATTATGTTATTGTTCTTTGTATCAAGCTGTACCATAGCATAAAAGGGTGAAGTTATTTACCTTAATAAATCTTTCATGGTTATTTGCTAACTGCTTTGAACTAATCATGGCTGTTTTATTTGTTTTTTTGATGGAGGAAGAAGATGCAATAGCAACAGGAAGGCAATCCCAGCCTTCGGTATAAAGAAGGCGCTGTATGGGCAACGGTGGTTGGGTCGAGGAGGGGGCGGATGTGATGGGGTATGTTAGTTATTCGTGTGAGGGTGTGGGGTAGGGGGGGAGGGGCTGACGATGCGTAATTGGAATATATTGGGCTACTTATCCAGCCCCCTCACATGTCTGGCAGGTAAGTTCTTCCTCCAAAATGTCCCCCATTGGTCCACTCTCTACAGGTTGTCTACACATGCGACGTCCGTGGTTGGAAGACTGGTGTTGCCGGCGCAATCCAGCGTGCACCCCTAGGTCCTAGCTAGCCTTCATTCTTTTAAATACCTCACTAGCTTAGCATGCATTATACACCAGAACAGACACAATTTTTTTTCCTGTACAGCAGTTCACACAGTAGGGCTGGGGGCTGCAGTTGGGGTGGGGGCTGATGTTGTAAGCTGGTTAGATTGCAGTGGTCCTCTGTGTTGCTCAGTCCCGCCTGAGGATGGCGTAGCGGGTGGGTTGCGGCGCAGATGGGCACCGTGGTGGTACCGTGGTGGTTGGGTGTGTTTTGGAAGCCCCTCCTGTACCGTGCCTCTGCGGTTTTTCTGGGTACTCCAGAATTGCTGGTCCCTGCAAAAAAGATGGTTGGTGCCTGTCACACATGCAAACGCATAGACAAAAAAAACATTCTGCTGCAAAATCAAAGGGCATGTATTTATAAGAAATAGTTTATAACAATCTTGCCACAAACTATAAATATAAGTGCAGATAGATGGGGGAAAAAAAAGTAAAGTTATGTCCACAGTATTTTTTGGGAAAACAATTACTCTCAGTGAGTAAGTTATGAACTATTAAAGTAATGTGATGTATACAAGATAGATTTCATCTCGAGGCCATTCATATGCACAACATTTAGACCAAATAAAATCAATGGTTGAGGAATTAGGGCACGAAAATAGGGATAAAGCTCCCCCTAACGTCATAAATATACTACCCACTTTCCCATAAATATAAACAAAAATAAATAAACAATCCAGTTCTTCCTCGCACTAATATTTATGGTGTATAAAGTTTTAAAATGATCCATGAAATTTGAAAGAGTTTTTGAGTTCTGTCGAGGAACTCGTGTTTTTCATGTAAAAAGCTCCCCCTAAAAAGTAAAATGTGAACTAATAGAGTAAGTATGGTATTTACAAGATGGATCTTCTCAGTTGATTCATATGCAACACGCTAAGGTCTGGGTATTAAATTTGAAAATGATCCATAGCATAGTTTTTGAGTTATCGCACTATTTCATGAAGTGTCTTCTGCTGACGCTGATGATTCCATAATATCTTAGACTTTTCGGGGTATATAACTATTGAGCAGAAACATGGTATAATGATATTGAAACCATAACAGCCCAGTTTTAGTCCTAAAAGAGACACCAAAACATAGAAATCCATTTTATGAGTATGGATCTCTTGAAGATATGGAAAGAGGGTCACAATTCCCATTGCATACCTCTTCTGCATACTTATGGGTGGAATCATGCTTTTGAAACAAAATGTTTTAACATTTGTGTCAATTCCATGTCTGTTTCTCTTGGTCACATTAAGTGATTTCTGATCAAAGTGATTCTGTCATTTCTGCAACCAGAATGTTCATCATTTGTCTACGTGTTACATCTGACATCTGACTATTTGGTCAAACTCCCTCAAGATTTCATTCCCCTTTGGATTGGGCCTTTAGAACTGTATCAATCTCCCGCAAACCTTTACATATATAATAATGTTTGACAGTAAAGGTTGTAAAATATAGCTCATTCTCACTTGTGAACTGTATTGTGTACATGATAATAGTTCAAGTCCTGTGACTCTAACAGCAAATCTTAAGATGTTCTAATTTGAAGATGGTCTCAATGATAACCTGTCGAGCTTCATCCTGATCCAGCTCTCTCACTCTCCTCCTGCTATTAATTGTGGATGGGAGAATAATAGTTGAATCAGATGAGACGGAGAAGAAGAAGCTTGTGATACTGCATGTACAAAAAATGAAGATTATGATACTAATGGATCTGTCACCACCACTGACTTTGATTCGTGTGCTACCAGTTTAATCTCAAGATCTAAAAATGGTCCACAGAATAATTAAAACCATTTGCAGTCACTGATAAGTATATAAGTATTTCAAAAATTGTTACCATGAAAGATAAAATCATATCTAAGTATATTTTAAACATTCTCTGAGTCAGTTACCAATTGTGAGATGACAATAAATGATCATACATCCAATGATCAAAATTACATGTAATAACAGATATATTAATTTATTTAACTATTTCATAAAATTTAAAAGGTATGGGGAACTATTTGTTCATTAGCAGTATGATCAAGGCAGGCTCATGAACAGTAAAGTATTCTAAATATTAATATAATAACCTTACATGTTACTGGTTATTGCTGTTAATCAACCTGGAAGTTCTGGACCCCTGACTTTACAACCTCATCAAATATGTCTTTGTTAACCTCGTTACCTGATGTCTCAGTCAAGGTTAGCACACCCTCAGTGAAAATTTCCGCAAACAGACGAAATTCATCTGTTTCTGGTAGAAACAAAAATGACATTAATGAACAATATCAACCATATAATTTAGACTAGTATATTTCTATTTTTAGTGTATTATTTATATGGTTTCCAAACCCTCACAAACAAACTGGATGAAATCAAACTTGTCATCACTTTGTGGAACTTGCATGCAAGTATTTTATAAGACATTGACTTAATGGATATTTTTTCACGCAAATTGTAACATAAAATTAGTGAAAGGAAGTCAATGTGGGCCTGTATAACAAAACTCATATGACATACATATATAATAAAAAAAAGCCCTTAGATAAGAATGTGTCTTCAGATTTGAAAGAAACACTTAGAATCAGAAAATATTATTATTAAGTCATGCAGAACATCCAGAATATATATATATATATATATATATATATCCTAGTTAGCTCCCTTTACAGATGCATCACCACCTGTGTCTTATACATATTCAAAGGCTACTAAACAATCAGAAATCACTGCATATCCTGCCAACATCTGGCTCATGATTTGCGTTTGACTTAAAAATTTGTTTGGTCAGGTTGTCAAGTGATGTCTGGCGATAGCTAGAATCAAGGATAACTCTCAGTTAACATAAGTTAGTTTTAAGTTAGTTAACAGCTCAATAGAAGACTCTTTCCTAAAATGTGGCTACGGTCTTTATCATAAACTGTAAAGTTTTAGCAGACAAATATGTATTAATCAATATTTATCACACCCTGTTCGGTGTGGCTCTAGTTGAAATGTGGCATGTTATAAGTGGCTAAACTTTTGAAAAAGAGCAAGGGCTTCAATAGAAAATTTATATCAAAAAATTATTTAATGAATGATGCACAGATCAAATAAAGATCAACAGCAAGTCTGCCATGTTAAGGAGGGAGACTCTGGCTTCAGATAGCATGTGGACAATGCTGGGGGCGGGGGGAATTATCACCAGAACCATTCAGAGTTAAAGTCACTAAACACTTTACTTCTATTTTACACTTTATGAATTTAATACACTCTGTTTTGACACCAACTACTTGTCGAATGGAACTTAAATAGAAGGAATTTGACCATCCAGTGTATGATTAACTCTACTTTTGCTCTAAATTCAACAACAACTAGAATTTAACATTTTTCAATTTAAAAAAAGAAGAAAAAGAAAAGTATATTCAGTTCAAGAAGTAGGATAATTTTCTCAACCTTCAAAGAAATTCCTTATCTTTTATTTTTCACAAACATTAAAAACCAATACAGAAACATGCTTTTCGCTGGACAGTAGGAATATGACAGATTCTACTCTGATAGTGAGTAACTTGTAACTAAAGTTGTCAGTCGAAAGTGGTTTAATATTTTCCTCAGTGATCTGGTAGGTACCTCAAATTTATACTTTAGTGCAGTGCAATAGGAAAATGTATTTGTTGTTGCTCTCTACTAAACTTATTATTTATTCAGGTATACATTACTTCCTGCACCTTTAAAAATTTTTCCGTGGTCGTGGCGTCATATAAAGGCGACAACCTGTTAGTTTCCGAATTGATACTGCGCATGTGCAAAGATAGGAGTCCTTGGCTCAACGGCCCACTGTAGGTTAACGAATCTGTGAGGGGACACAGAAAAAATGCAAAGCTGGAATCAGCTATACCGCTCCCTGGCTACGGTAAGCCTGGATGTTTCTAACCCTTTAACCAAAATGTGTAGACTGGACCAGTTTTGAGCGGATCCAGCTGGCTGTCGGTCCCGTTTACACTTATATTTTTACACCTTCAACCCCGGCCTGGCTAGTAGGTCAGCTAACAGCTCTGCTGTCAACCGACACCAGATTCCACCATTCAGTTATGTTTACAAATATTGCCTAATATGAACATTATCTGCCAACAAATTTCACTGTTTTAATTCGGTGTGAGCAGGGTTGACAAAAGATGCATTTAGATAAGCAATATTATGACTTCAACCCTTATCATTTTTTTTCTTCTAGAAAATAGTTAATGTTTTGTGAACGGCTTAATTTTCAAATTATTAGAGTTTTCAGATGGCGTTCCAACACAATTCTAAAATAAGACTGAAGCTTTGTAGTTCTGGAATAGATAATATTAGGTAAATGTTACAAGTGACAACTCGCCTTTACAAGTCATGTTAGCATGCTAAGGTAATTAGCATCGGTTTCACTCTAGCGCACACAGACTGAGCAACTTACAAATACGCATTGTTCTGAAATAGTTTGAAGTCAAATTATTTCTTAACGAAATGTGTGATTAAAGACATTATCTGCCAGTACATATTAGCTAACCATTCAGTGCATGATAGATTGTCTAGCTCGAGGTGCGTCACAGTGCTGATTCCATACCCACCTTGACAGATGAGTGTGTACTAGCTGAGAGTAGAAACTTTCCTCACTACACTGCACCTCTGGTGACTGTCCTTAAGCATGACATCCGACCCCAAACCTACCGCAGTGGCTGTGACCCCATCCAACGTAGTCTGTAAGAACAACAATGTAAGCTATTATCATTTTGTATTATCTTCTAAAGCTGACTTTAGGTCAATCGTTACCACAAAAATATTTTGGACCAGATTCTTACCGTCATAGCTGTGATCATGACAATGCTAATGCAACCATTGCTTATAAAATTATTTCGCACTGGTTTTCATACCAGGTCCAGTATGTGTGCCCTTTAGTAGATGGTCAAAGACTTTTTAGTGAATTATGAACACAATATAAATTATAAGCTTTTTTTTGCACACTGTCATCAACAGCTAAAATGTACAGAAATTGGAGACTTATCATTGAAAAACTGCTATGTTAGACTCTACACACCTAAATTAAAGTCCCTCCACTTTCCAATTTCCCTGCTTGGTTTACATTAGTTTTAAACTTTTCCAAAGACAAGTTTTGCTTGCCGTCCTCCATTGTTTAAGATCAGCTACCACATGAGAATTATCGCCAGAAATGTAAAACATAGCCTATACTGCTTTCAGGGGCTCATTGCGTTGTTACGTTAAAAACCACCACTAATATTAAAAAATGACATAGACCAACACAGAGACATAAACAGTACATCTATCATTTTTTATTTATTGATACATTTGGCTTTCACTAAGATGTCTTGAAAGTCAAGTCCGAGTTGACCTGGAACATAATTTCTAAATATTTGTCCGAACCTGACCTGAGTCTGAGGGACTAATGATCAGGCCCTTCTGTTTAGGGCTGAAATGATTCCTCGGATAATTAGAGTAGCTCGATTACTAAAAATGATTTGTTTAAATCTGAACTACTTTACAGGGCACTGTGTTGTAGCAAGCATCGCCCTCCCCTCACACCTCCAACAGTGGATGGCTTGCTTACGGAAACGGATACTCACAGTGGCGTGATGCTCAATGAGGAAACAGCCTAGATTGTCCCATACTATCCTCCGGTAGCCTGTTAACCCATGGCATCGTGTTGCAGTTTTTTCCTACCTACACAATGCAAACTGGATCTAAGTTTCAAATTTAAGTTATTATTAATTATATCGCAAGTCATCATTTCTCACTTGTCATCCACGGACCGACGTCTTCTGTAGGAAGCATCTCACCCTGTGCGGGGAGGTAAACTAGGGGCAAAACCTATCTTTTTGAGTGCAAACAGATGATCATTGCCTCAAATTTGGGGATGTTCAAAAGCCTGACAAATACTGACGGACTGTGATAGTGACTCTGGGGATTGCTGAATGGGTATTTGAACTGGTAAATGGGTGTTTGAACTGTGATTTCTTAGGTTAGGCACCGCCGTGAACTGAGAAATTAGGTAGGATTAGATGTCCCCTTTTTTGGGAATAAAATCGGAAGAAATACCTAATAAGAAAAAAATAAATGCTCCACATAAACCCCCTTCTGAATGAGAAGGCCCCTACCAATTTAGACCACAGCAGAGAGTTTGTTTTTAATACAAACTCTCAAAAAAATAAGCGTGAAAGTAAGAAACATGTCCAATAAAAACAGAAATGATAGGATTCTATGGATAAATACCACAACTGCAAAACTCCTTAATTATTATTACTGTTTTAGAGCATGCTGCAGAGTCAGATGTTATTGCAATTCAAGCAAAAAACATGTTTATTTGGGTTTTTTTTTTTAAAGGGGAACAATTTGTGTTTATGTAATTCACCTGTCATGATTTCTGTTTTGTATATTATTATTGCTCCTGAACAAAACAAAAGTGATTTAATTTAAAAAAATTGCAGAGCTTAATATTTTTTATTCGATAACTCGATTAATCGCCAGAATAATCGATGGAATACTCGATAACTAAAATAATCAATTACTGCAGTCCTCCCACTTCTGTTTCTTTATGATATGTAGTTCACCGAATCCAGCCCAGTTTGTCCGCGTTTAGAGCCTGGACAAATACACAGCCTTACTACCGAGTGACTCCAAGTGAGAACAAAAATGCTTAGGGTCGTAAAAGAAACTACAACTCCCATAGTCCCATATGTCACATAAAACCAATACTCACAAGGCCAGGCCTTGCTCATTATAATATTTTAATCATTACATAAACTGCAGTTAAGCTGGTGACGCTTGCTGCAGCTTAGTTAATAAATGAAAATGCTGCCGAATCCTTGTACTTTAGCATCGAGAACGCATTTACGTTTTCTCGTCTAGCCCCAATTTGTAATAACTCATTCTTCCATGGCATGTATACGATTGGACATGCAATAAAAAAATTACAATTTTTAACCCTTCTCATGAAGTCTTTAGTTTTGGACTGTTAGATGGATTTTAGTTTGATCACTTAGTTACGGTTATTTCTGACTTTGCCTCACAGCGGAGCCACCACCTTCCCTGCAAACTACATGGAGCTGCAGCGCTGTCTGTCAGAACCTACGCCGATAAAGCAGCAAGTAAGACACTCACAAATGATGTTATCTGCCTTCATTAATTACATTACTTATATCAACTGTAGCCCAGTGTGTGACCGTTTCCACTTTTTCCTTTGGATCACATACAAGGAAAAGTTGTTAGACAAAACAATCGTCTTCTTATAGCATTAAGCGCCGAAAGCTTACATCATCATTTAATAGTATGATCTAAATGAATTTAGAATCTAAAAAAGTCTATTATAATTATCTAAATAAATTTTTTAAGTTCGTAGTCTGGAAACCATATCAATGTTTAATTATATGAGTTGTTTTTGCCTAGTAGAGTCTTTTTACCATTAATGGCCCAGCCATACCCACAGTAAAAATAAACATCATCAAAGCAAAAGGGCGATTCGGCTTACACTTTGTTAGAGGTTCAGTGTGTAAAATAGACAAATAAGTAAATTAATAAGAACAGTTTGTTTGTTTTTTTGTTTTTTTTAAATTTTGGCCTAAAAAGCCCTTAATATCTGCAGAGGGAGTGCGTCCTTTTCCATAGAAACCACCAAGTATCCCTGCCATATATGCACGGCAGCCTGAACTTAGAAACCAAACACTTGTAATAATAATAATAATTTTACTTTGACATTTATCTCTGCATTTGACTGATCCCTGAGGGAGCAGTGGGCAGTCACCGTGAATCACCCGTGGAATTGAGGTTTAAGAGTCTTGCTCAATGACCCACAGCATAGAGAAGGCTTTTGTGTTTTTTTTGGTTGAAGTGACACAGAAACTATTTAGGATGACTTAGCCTAAAAACTACAAAGAGGAAGATGATGAATAAGTTGGTGCTGAATAACTTTTATGGACTTGGCGAATGAGAAATGGCTACATGGAGTTGCTTGATTCAACTTACATTTTTCACTATTCCTTTAATGAAAAATGGTTAATTATCTTAGTATTGTTCTGTAATATCAAGTTGCTGATAGCTGTCATAAAAATCTTTCAATTCACTAGGTCTCTCAACATCATAATAAGTACAGTGTTTAAAACCTCTCACCCATCTCTTCACTGAGCAGCTGTCATAAACTTGTGATTAAAGATGTTGTATTGCCCTCTGTAGTTGATGCTGATGTCACAGTGGTGGGCTCTGGTCCAGGTGGTTATGTCGCTGCTATCAAAGCTGCACAGCTCGGCTTCAAGGTAGGCCACCTTTAAGGATTATTGAATCGCACAATAATACCAAAAAATGATCATTGCACAATATGAAACAACTCCATTGTGGTATATATAAGTTTACTTTGTTATAAAGCAGCAGTGGGTACTCGGATGTACAATATATTTACAGGAACAGTTGTTAAGTTATTACCCTTTTATATTGTTAATATATAATGTACTGAATAATTTACATGAATAAAGATGGAGATAAATGTGATTTACTCTATGGATTTGACTTCAAGCACCAGTTATAGGGTCATACATTTGTCCGGCTGTTCACATCCCCTCAAAAACCATCGGATCGTTTTTTAGAAAATTTCTTGCGTACTTTGTAGGGGCCTTAAAGATGTGCATCACATTTAGTTTAATTTTTCTTATTGCACAGTTGAATTTGCTGCAGTGTATTTACATCAGTACCATTTGAGTTTTTCCAATTGCAGCAGTATCTGCTGTATGTCCTTAGAGTGAAATCTTTTCCATCAATTTCATAATGGGACTGCTTAACTTTTAACGTTATTCTTTTCTTAGATTCTATCTGCCACATTCATTTTTGGCCCTGTCCATTCTAATTGATGGAAAATAATTTTATTTCCTCTAAGGAAAAGGAATTTGTTGCTGTGTCTAATGTATTAATGTATATCTTTCCCTTAACAGACCGTGTGTGTTGAGAAAAATGCCACACTGGGTGGCACGTGTCTGAACGTTGGGTGCATCCCCTCAAAGGTAATAAAGTGGTTTTTCCTCCTGACGATATGTTTCTATCTTGAGGTTGAGTCAGGTGTGAACAGTTGACTTGCTGAGAATATGTTTAGTTTGATAGCTGTGCTGAGAATTGGATGTTTGCTTGGACACACAGCGTTTGTGTAGTTCCCCAATCAGGCAAAACAAAAAACATGCACTTATAGCTCTACTCAGAACTTTGGACAGTATGGGAAACATAACTCTGAAATTCATAAAATCACAAAATACATGAGAAAATATAATTAGAAATGTTTAAATTTGTGTGTGCAGGCTCTACTGAACAACTCCTACTTCTACCACTTGGCCAATGGCAAGGACTTTGAAAGCAGAGGCATTGAAAGTAAGAGGCCTGATGGGACTTATTTTCATCAACAGACTGTTTCTTGATGATGATGGTATACTTGCATGTGGAACACAGTTATAGGCACAGAACATAGATGTGGTTATCTTAATTAGTGACCATTCCTAGATTTTGCCCAGCTCTATTTGTAGATAAAAAATTGTGAAGCTGTTTTTATCTAATAAACATATTTTCCATGGTTTTCAGTTTCAGGCCTCAAATTGAACCTGGAGAAAATGATGGCTCAGAAGAGCGGGGCAGTCAAAGCGCTGACTGGCGGAATCGCACATCTATTCAAACAGAACAAAGTCAGACCTCTTTTTGTTTTCAATTTTGTTTACTCAAATCTAATTAATGATATTAATCACAGATAACAATGTCCATGGTGTGACATAACTCCTAGGTGACCCATGTCAACGGCGTTGGTAGGGTGACTGGTAAGAACCAGGTTACAGCCACAGCTGCAGATGGCAGCGATCAGGTCATCAATACCAAGAACATCCTCATCGCAACAGGCTCTGAGGTCACGCCATTCCCCGGGATCCAGGTATGAAATTCAAGGCAGTTTTTAAAAAACATAGACTTTGAATTTGTTCCAAGTTGGTATAACAAAAAGGGGAGGTTGGTAACTTTGAGATTGTATGTCGGTTGCGAGTCAATGCAAAACTACAACATGCAAACTGAATTGTAACGTGATTAAATGTGTCCCGCAAAGCTGAAACTTTGAGACTGATAATAAATGCTTCATAGAGCTGAGAGGAATTGAAGCTTTGGATGCTAATTAAATCTGGGCGTTTCACTATAAAGTCTACATTTTAAATCAACTTTATTTCTAAATAGTTAATATATAAAGGATTTTCATGAATATGGAAAGGAGTGTATAGTAGTATTTAAAGGTGTTTACAGTCTGGGATATTTTTCTTATGTCTCTAGATTGATGAGGACAGCATCGTGTCTTCAACAGGAGCTCTGTCTCTAAAGAAGGTTCCAGGGGAGATGATTGTGATCGGTGCAGGAGTCATCGGAGTGGAGCTGGTCAGCATCTGTTCTTTTTCCATGTGTCTAGGCTGAACTGACAAAACGCAGCCCAAATAAGAGTCTAGAACCAACCACCTCAGTCTGATGGCTGGTTTACAGTCACATTGCAGCAGCGGACAATTGCATCATGTTTAGTGTTTCTCATCTTACTCGTGGCACCTTTTTAAAAAAAATCTCTCTAAGGCTACGTTCACACTGCAGGTCTTAATGCTCAATTAAGATTTTTTTTTTTGATTGTTCACATTAAAAATTTAAAAGCGACCGCCATCAGATTTGATGCAGTGTGAACGTAGCCTACACAACTCTGTAAGCCCGGTCCTAATCATGACAATAGCAGCCTAATGCCATTACAGATTTGAACCCAATTAACCCCAAATTTACACTAGTGTTTATCCTCCCATTCTTGTAGGGGTCAGTGTGGCAGCGCTTGGGCTCTAAAGTCACAGCGGTGGAGTTTCTGGGTCATGTGGGTGGCATGGGCATCGACATGGAGATGTCCAAGAGCTTCCAGCGTATCCTGCAGAAGCAGGGCCTTAAGTTCAAGCTCGGCACCAAAGTCATGGGAGCCGCCAAGAGGCCTGATGGCAAGATTGATGTGGCGTGAGTAAAGCACTTCTGAATCCTCAGATCCTGTTGATTGTCTTGATGAGTCTTGATATTTGAAAAGCAGAACCATTGACTTTTTATTTTGACATGCCTGTGTTTCAGAGTGGAGGCTGCGGCTGGAGGTAAGAGTGAAACGCTGACGTGTGATGTGCTGCTCGTTTGCATCGGCAGACGACCTTTCACTCAGAATCTGTGTCTGGACGCTGTTGGCATTGAGCTGGATAACAGAGGCCGTATTCCGGTCAACAACCGATTCCAGACGAAAGTACCAAGGTAACTTTGAATTCAATTGAGCAAAATATTTGGAAAAAGTTCATTTAAATTTGTTTTTTGAAATATTTCTGTCCAAAACATGTGCAGATGAAAATTTATTTTATTTGTTTATAAATATAATTTAAAAAATCAAGATATGTGGAAATGTACTTTTATTAAACAGTAAAAAAAATCTGAGCCCTTGTGAACTACACAATAGCATACGGACCATGATTAGAAAGTGTTAGAAACTGTCTCTTGGAGTGTCTGTTGGTAAAATCAACAATTGTAATAGTTCTTTATAGTTAATTGAGTGAGTAGTTGAAACTTCCTGAAAGGGAGCAAAATAATCAAACGAGGCATCATTCTTGTTGACATATATTCTATAAAAGCATATAATCTACGAAGTTTGGTTAAAATGACTTGGATTAGCTTTTTGAGAACACTCCAACAGAGGCTGCATGAGGGTATGACAATCACTCATGTTGATTGGAGGTGAAAATGAAGGACGATTTTAGTGCAGGAACATTTGCTGTGGACGTAATCTATAATAAACACTATTAAGTAAAGGTTAAAGTCAATGGAGCTTTTTCATTTGAACTTTGCTTTTGCCATTTTTTCTTAACTCTTGACACTAATCACTACTTAACTGAAGATGCAGATGTATATCTACTCCTACAAAATAAATAAATATGCTTGTTTTTTTCTTTAGTATTTATGCGATTGGTGATGTGGTCGCTGGGCCAATGTTGGCTCACAAGGCTGAGGATGAGGGAATCATCTCTGTGGAGGGTATGGCTGGTGGCGCTGTGCACATCGACTACAACTGTGTTCCCTCTGTCATCTACACACACCCTGAAGTGGCCTGGGTGGGTAAGACGGAGGAGCAGCTCAAAGAGGAGGTGAGAGTCAGGGTGTGAAGATTAAGAGGAAAGTGATACAGCTGCTTACAAAATGTAAGCGGCTTACAAAATGTAAGCGGCTGGAGGAGGTGTCCTAATCAATACCTGTGGTCCCGAACAGCATAGTATTTATCCTTTCCTGCCCTAAACGTAGTATAGCTTGAGCCACGTTTGTGTGACCGACTGAATGAGTCTTTCTTGATACTAGGTAAATGCTCCATGTTCGTCTCCAAGTAGTCACTGTCAGTTTTTCCCTGTCAGTTTGTTGTTTGTAAGGGACCCTGTCAGTGACATCCCCTACTGATGAGTAGAGGGAGTTTTGATGTATTTTAAAGCAATTTTTGATGAACTCGATTAATAATTAAATTTATAAACTTACATTAGGGACCATAGTAGTAGTAGCATGTGAAACAGTTTATCTTTTTTTTAATTTCATTTATTTGATTTTAACTTTTACTTTGTTCAACCAGGACATCCTATTGATATTAAAATCTCTTTTACAAAAGACACCCGACCAAGATAGTAGCCAATCAGATTTAAAAATAAAATAAAAACAAGTAATACAGAAATCCACAGTAAAACAATCCGAAACAATTTACACATAATTGCCTCTCAAGAAAAACAAGTACATATCTTCATAGTAAATACTTTAGGGGGCTTTCTAAATTTGATATAAGATGATTCACTTGATATAAGTGAATCCAATTTTAGGTTAATTTGAAAGTTCTTCCAAGTCCATGGTTCAGAGTAAGAAAAGTTTTCTCTAGATCTGTCAAAACTTGGGGTGCATTGAAAAGAAGCCGCTTTGAAGATCATAGCTGGTAACTACTAGAGCTGACAAAGAGATGGGCACTGAGGTAAGCTGGATATTTACCCCGTATTGCTTTATAACTAAAAATGTACCAGTGCTACAGTCTGTGGTTGGTCAGTGATGTCCAACCCACCAAATCAAAGAATGAAGTGATGAGTGAGGGACTCTGCATTTGTAATGAAGCTATAGAGAAATGGTACACTCAAGAGACGAGGCTGCATGCATGTACAATATGCCACCGTAATCAATAACGGACATAAATGTTGCCTCCACAAGTCTTTTCCTAGTGCTGAAGGTAAAATTATATTTATTTTTAAAGAGAAATCTATCATTCATTTTCAGTTTCCTCCCTAAGTTTGCAATATTTACATGAAATGAAAGCTTGTCATCCAACCATATACCTAATCACTTGTAAGAGGTGAGTTACCCTTTCGATGGGTTTGCCATCAGATGTGATGATGCTTAAAACATTGAGCAGTTGTGAGCGATCTTTGAAAAGTCTATAAACTTGTTTTTTGAGCATTTAAAACCAACTTTAAATTCAATAGAGCAGATTCTGATGATTTTAATGCAGTCTGAAGCTCTTGCTCTGCCTGGGCTATAGTGGGAGCATTTGTGTAAATCACTGTCATCATTAATAAAAAATACATTTTTGAATTAAAACCTTTTTATAGAGACTTATGACCAAGTCTATGAGAACACTGTCAATGAACCCCAGCAGGGTGGTCCCCCAGATTCCATTTTTGGTTCTTTGGAGGTCCACCATCTTCATTTTCTGTTCACCAGTTTTCGGGGTCATTGTAGTCCGTGATCAGGAAGTGATAAAATTGGTATGAATACAGACAAGAATTATGAAAGGATAATAATGGACCGGGATGACGAGCTATTAAATATGTATAAATGCTAATTATCCCTGAAGCGGTTGAATCTCCTGCCATGTTTAACACTCTTGACTTGTCTCCTCTCTATCTCAGGGTGTCCCATACAAAATTGGCAAGTTCCCCTTTGCAGCCAACAGCAGAGCCAAAACCAATGCAGACACTGATGGCATGGTGAAGATCCTCAGCCACAAGGAGACAGATAGGATGCTGGGAGCTCACATCGTCGGAACTGTAAGAGCGTCAACCATATACAACTCTCTGTTCTAATTTTAATCTGTGTGGATCAAAAACATATTCTTCTGCAATGTATCATAACTTTCGAGGCTAAAACTGTATCGCACAGCATTTTGTGTGTTTTTTTGCACCCCTATTAAAATCTAATATCTAAAAATAATTGCAAATGCCTGTGTGGGTGGACCTAAACGTCGCATTTCTCTGAACAGTATTTATCATCCAACTAAAGTGACAAGTTAAAATATCTGCTATGAAAATGATAAAATCAGGAAAAGCTCTGTGAAAACTACCAACATGAACAATGACTGTTCCAGTAAGTGTTCAATAAAGCCGGCATGCTCTGTATATTAAACCTTTGGAAGTGGACCACCTAAATACAATCCAGCCTTTCTAAATACCATCAATAGTCATGTTTATTATCCTGATTTGATATTTCAGGGTAATTGCTTTGGAAAAAAGGATTATTTTTATATTGAAATGTTTACCATATACAGTAATAGAGTTATTTGGTAATGTGATATGTGATGACAGTCTGCTTTATTGTTGATGGCACACCAGAAAACTATTTCTGTGAATTAAAGTGGTAGACAGGCCCAAGAATATCTTGAAAAATTTGTTCTTGTGTTAAAAGTTGTTTTTTTTGTTGGCCTGCAGGGGGCAGGAGAGATGATAAATGAGGCTGCTTTAGCCATGGAGTATGGTGCTTCCTGTGAGGATGTTGCCAGAGTCTGCCATGCCCATCCTGTATGTTCTGCACACACACACACACACACACACACACACACAGAAGTTAAGGAGAAAATATATAGAAATAACCTTGACAACTTGGAAATAAAAACATATCCGCATTGTTGGATCAACTGTTTTTTATATATATATATATATATATATATATATAAAATACAAGGAAGATATTTAAATAGAATTAAATATTGACCTTGCTAACAGACTGATGTTAAAAACGGCTCACTCATTTCCTCCCCTCTCTTCTTCCACCTCTGTCTATCCTCTATTCCTGCAGACCGTATCGGAGGCCTTCAGAGAAGCAAACCTGGCCGCCTCCTTCGGCAAAGCCATCAACTTTTAATCTGCAAGCTGCCATCACATCCTCTGTACATAACGGAGGAGCATTGGGGAAGCACTGTGTGTCTGAGTCAAAACCATTAACCAATCCATTAGTATCTTCTGCTTACATCAAAGCTGAACCATAATTTCATTATGTTATTTAAATGTCTCAATAAAACTGGGTTTGGGTGGTAAATAAACACTGACTGCAGATCAGAATGTTTGCTTTCCAATCAGATCCCCAACAAGTCTATTTTTCATTGATGTGCAGTAATTATAATATATGAATATTATTTTAACTGTTCTCTTGTAAATGAAAGCGTTTTTGTTGTTACCACTTTCTTTTTTGTTATTTTTAACTATGTGAAAGATTAAGATGACCAGTGTGTGTGTAAACAGAGCAAGAACCCGAAGCAACTCAAGGATTCACAGATTGGAGTTTAAAATGTTAAACCACAGTTTGAATTGCTTTCTTTCTCTCAGAAAAATCAAAGCTGGGTTGACAAAATATTTGATCTGGAAATCAGAAATATTTCCCTACTCACTGGTGAAGTCTATAAGATGTCAAGAAACCACAATTATTGAGAAATAATTTATTGTAACTTTATATCAATTGCATAATATGCTCCCATTATTCATTTTCCCAGCATCTCAATAAAACCAAAATCTAGTTAAATCATGATGGCCAAAATCGAAGTATTCACTCTTCAGTATCATGATCTGACTTTGTCTTTCACCCCATAACCCATAATTCATCAATTATTTTAATATTCCCTCTGCAGAAAAAATTATTTCTGATTTTTTGAGAAGACTGAATCTGCAATTGGAAGCTGAAAGATTACCTGCAGAATTAAACTTCAGTAGAAACATGGAGCTGACTTAGTAACAAGTGATGTTCATGTATGTTGGTTTACACATTCCAACACCATGCAAAAAAGGTGAACTGGTACCAGGGGGCTGCGTTCACGCTGCAGGAAAGACGTGGCCCAAATTTGACTTTTTGCTTATACGGAACTCCAGATCATTTTATGACTGAAGGGCACAAACCACCCGCTATCTGATCATTTCAGTTTTGATTGGTGACACTTTTAATATGCGTGTGATCAGAATCTGATTCCTTCAGATGGAAAGGCAGTGATCAGAATTCATGTGGATTCTCTCCCACTCAGCATGTTCACATCAATATTTGGTCAGCAATTTGAGATAAAGTCAGATATGGAGGATCTCAGTAAAGACAACTGGAAGACATGAGGTTGCAAAGCAGACATCTGACATTCACTACCAGCATAATCATATTATTACACTCAGTCGTTAATGCAGAACGTCTGCTTGAACATTACACAGTATGGACACCTTGTGCCACAGGTTGTGTGAGATGACACGGAGATAGATGGCGCTTGTCCGAAAATTGGCGTCACTGTCTCTTTTCTTCGGTAAACTAACTTGTTTACTGACAATGTTGAGTTTATTAACTGGATGGGATATCAGATGGTTACCTCACCTGCATTTCAAGAGAACAAAGAAATAAGGTCTAATTGTGTGGGAAATCAATCTTATTTTGGTTTATAAAAAGAAATAACCTTATCAGGCATGTTGTGCGTAGAATAAGTAATCTCGTTAAAACAAATACATCTACTTCCAAAGAAAATATATCTTATTTAGTCCCAATAAGATATTACATTTATTAAGTTGATTTCAGCAGTAAAGGTGTGAAAATGAACAAGACTATTATTTGAAAAGAAGACCATTTACCCAACATCTCAAATTTAAAAAATCTTATCAAATGACACCAGTGAAAGTTTGTACATATATTCCTATTCATTATTAATGAATAAAAATAGATTACATTTTTACAATAACGAGAACCAGGTTCTGGCCTGTTCCGCAAAACCGTCATATTAGAAAATGAGCAAAATATTCTTAAATACAATCTTCCAATGGCATCAATCAACTCTGCTGGGCTAGAATTCTTAAAAACAGGTTTCATCCAACCACTAAAAAACTGGTATTGGACATTAAAACTACATAATAATGTCAAGGTTTAAGAATGAAAACTCTTACTTACTTAAAATGAGCATTTTTGTATTGTAATATATCTAGAAGAATATTTAGCTTCTTTCAGAATGTCTGTTTCTGCAGTGATGATGAAAATGCTCGTAACCCCCCTGTGCTGAGTCGAGCGTTGTGCTCAGCTCATACATACAATGTCTTGTTGAGGCAGTGCTAACATGCAGATGTTTTTATTCACTTTGTTCACGTGTTCGTTTAACGTGCTACATTGCTATGCTATGTACTAATTATCAGTAAACAGTATGAATCTGATGGTATCTGATATCCAACCCTTTAATTTCCCGTTCAACCGCTAGGTTAAGCACATTTTGAGTCTCTATTTCTTATTGACAAATGTGTGCCACATGGCTGAACCTGTTTAATATATGTCCGAGCATGTTAATAGCAAAGAGTTAAGGGGCCAAGGGTGGTGCTCTGAGGGACACCCCATGAAAGAAATAAAATGTGCAAGTAAATTAGTTTTCCATACTTCTCTTCTTTTCTTTTTTTCATTTTAATGACATTAAAGGGTTCATTTTAAAACAAGTATTTAATGTGTAAATAATTCGACCAGGGTCAACATTTAGAGCCTGAACGTCTGAACACGTCTCAAACGGAGAAAGCTCTTTGGACAGCTTGATTAAGCAGCTCCATTTTTAACTCATGAAGTGCTAATTTAGAGGATTTTCAGCTTAAATTGTTAGGTTTGAATTGACAGCTAGAACCCAAAAGTGGACGCAGAGACGGATGGCGGTCAGCAACCCTCTCATGTCTGGGGATGGTATGTTTGAGTGCAAAGAAACGGCTTCACCACAGATCGCCCCCACAAAAAAGCCAAGGACAACTATGTGGCAGTGGAGTTCTCTTGAACCAGATTGGTCACTGAAAATTACATTCCCTACGGTAAACGACACAAAATTAAATCAGAAAAGCTGCCGATATAGCCACCACATTGAAGCTGAATACTCTGGTGAGGAATGGTTGATGAGCCAGGGATCGTTCTACTGCTGCTGACGGCCGAATTGAAGACAGGTGTGTGTGACTGTCTGCCCTCACAGACATACACACTTTCATCTTGTCAAACCTTAACAAAGTTAGAATTTTTGATACAGTCTTCACTTCTATGCAAAAAGCCATGATAAATGTATTTGGGAATGAGGAAACATTTTCTATGGACCTAACATTACAGATTTCTGAACATGGGGAGGAATTTCAAACACAATTTCAGAAATGTGTTTAGTATGGTAAGTTTATTTTATGTCTCCCATGATTTTCCTTGAAGGAAAAATAACTTGGGGTTCTCATGTGTTTAAAAAAATTCAGTACATATGTAAAAATGGTTATTTCTTCATTAATGATATTTATGAATGCTCAACAAGTATTGCTCTTTTTATAGTGCAGACCAGATTTTGGTTCTCAAAATATTGATAATAATGTGAATAGTTTTAAAGTGGCCGCTTCATTGACAACAGATAAAATTAAATGAACATTTTTACCAGTGTAGTTTATTAAGATTATTCAATTAATTAATGATGTATCCTCTGTTGGTCAAATCTTATTTAATGATAGCTATAATATCTTATCAAAACAAAGTTAGGCATATTGCGTTAAAATGAGATTAGCTGTGTTTCTCCCACTTCACTGTGTGTGCTGATTCAAAATCTAGATTCAGACTGCTGAACGGATTTCTATGAAACTTAAGGATGGGTCTTGGTACAGAATAAAACACGACACTCTGGGATCAAGAATTGAAATGGTTTTCCCTACTGTCATTAACATTATGAGGTGTGGGTGTTATTCTTTCTCTGATAATGATGCATGTATGTCAGTGGGGGGGAAAGCAGGCATAATTAGAGGTTATCAACAGTCTAAAGTTGTTCACAGTCAGAGTCAGAAAATGGTTTATTGACAAAGTCCTGGACCTGCGATCTTTGTGCAAAACATCCAGTTGCTCAATTTATGTTCAACAAAAACTAAGCATAAATTTAAAAAAGTATACTTTGCATAAGTAGGACAAGTGGCAGTTAAATGTGTACACATAAATGCACACATTCATGCTCACACACAGGCACATATACATTCATGCAAGCATTAAAGTGGAAGTCCAGTTGTTCAAATGTGTAAGTTCTGCCAGCAGAGCCTGTGCATATCCCCAGTGTGTGTGGGGAGCCTTCCAAAGAATGTTTTAATGTAACACAGCAATACTGAGCATGTTGCAGATCCAACTAAAACTCCTCACCAAGTTTAAATGGACAGCTGTTGCATATCCAGTAACGTCTAATAACTCTAATAACTTCATAGTCTGATTCTGGATAACGCCTGATTGAATTAAACGGGACTTTCAGGCCTTGGCGGGGGATTTCCTGTTGAGAGTGCGTAAACACGAACACGACACCCCCGTTCTTCATTCCCTTCATTGGCTTCCCATCTCCAAAACGATTGATTATAAGATCTTCCTCCTCACTCACCAGTGCATCCATGGCAATGCACCCCCCTAGCTAAAAGAACTACTCCCCCCACTGACATCAACACGATAACCTCCCTTCTACCCACTCATACCGCCTCCTCCTTCCCCGGACTAAGCTCAGCACCATGGGTGATCGGGCCTTCTGTTCTGCTGCCCCTCGTCTGTGGAATGCCCTTCCTGACCATCTGAGGGCTCCACAGACGACTAAGACTTTTCAAAAAGGACTGAAATCTTTCCTTTTTAGCAGAACCTATAACTTTAATTAACATTGCTGCTTTTTGGTCAGGCTTTTATGTAGTTATTATTTTTATTTTTTATTGTTGCTTTTATCTGCTTTTACCCTGTACTTATATGAGATTTGATCCAAATGTAAAGTGCGTTATAAATTAAATGTATTATTATTATTATGATTATTATTATGAACACGACTTTGTGCTTTTTGTAGTTCAGAATGGATCAATCCAAAATGCCTTTTAATACAATGAGTTTTCTAACCGTAGTAACAATCTCAAGTTAGACCACAAAAACAAGGACAAGTTACATTGTTCAAGATACAACCAAAAATATAACAACCTAAAGGTAAAGACAATCAAACAACATTATTTAGCTGCTCCTTCTTTTAGAAGGCATGTTGACTCCTCTTTAAACCCAGACGGCAGCAAACACGCCTCTGTCAAATGAAACATATTTGAGTAACTGTTACTTAAGCAGCAGTGACTCCACCTCTGTTTGAGTAACGACAGGTAACTATGTGCGTGTGAGTGTTTGTGTGTATTCAACAGGTGTGATGGCTGCACGTTGAAGCAGACTTCAGGAGTTGAACATGGCCGACTGAATTTCAGCAGGATGGAAAACCAGTCAACCAAAGAAATCGAGAAGAAAGAAATGATATTCAAATAAAGGAAAATAAGAGTTCTGGAGGGAAACTCTCATCTGCAAGTCAGGTACTGTTGGTGTCATCGTCCTCTTTGATGTTTACTTGATTCATGTCATGTGCTGCTGTAATGCTCCGAGCTAATATTACACTTTTACTGGGTTTTATATGTTAATGTGAAAACAGACATTTCCACTGATTCAGTAAAACTTCACTCCTCAATATACCTTTCTCCCTTCTTTCTTACTTTTAACTGTGTTTTATCTATTCCTCCCTCATTTCGTATTTCCTTCTCTTCATAATTCCTCATTCTGCTTTTTTATCTTTCTTTCTTCCCTTCATTGTATTTTCCCTCTGACCTTTTTTATGAATTTTTTTCTCCCTCTCTGTTAGTCCTCCTTTTTATTTCTTCTTACTAACATTCCCCCCTTTGATGTATTTATCACAGTGTTCAGTTGTTTCTCTATCTTTTATCATCCCAATTTTTTACATTTATTCCACTTCTTCTTTTTATTTCTCTTTCTTAGTACGTTTACATGATGAACTTTCTCCCTTAAGAGCTATTTAATTTATTTATTTACTCCTTCAGGTAATATTTCCAATCCCGGATTAACGTCACATGTGATGGAATCGTTGAATGACTGAAATGTTAATCAATTTAACATCCACAACTGGGCTTTCGTAACACTTAGCCACTTGCAGACTACTCAGTCTCAGCAGCTCTCCTCCTACATAGGGTTTATCAGAAATAATTTATCTTGATGTGAACAAGTTACAGACCCGTGAGCCTGCTTAATAAGGATTCTTAACTTCTAGCAAATATGTTATCAGGACGCCTAGAACAAGTATTATCCAACATAATTAATTTTGACCAAGTAGGTTTCCCCCCAGCTCGACTTGCATCTCATAATAGGACAAGACGTCTGCAAATGATGTGTGTTTTTCGTTCTCTCCAGCATCCAGGGGTTGAAGTTTCACTGGATGCAGAGAAAGCGTGTGACTGAATAGAGTGGTCATACCTGTTTCATATTCTCTTCAGATATGGCTTTGGTAACAGGTGCCTACAGTGGATTAGAGCTCTCTATCATGTGACAGTTTCAACAGTTAAAAGTAATGGCTATACGTCATCCCCTATCCAACTATGGCACTCAACTAAAAAAGGCTGACCTTTGTCCCCGTTGCTGTTCTTTTTAGCCCTGGAACCACTAGCTCATATCATTTGACATGATAAAAACATTACAGGTGTTTCAATTGGCCATCATGATTTCAAACAAAATATGTAAGCAGATGATAGCCTGTTGATTTTGTCAAATTGTTTATATTCTATACATAAGATCTTAGAAACCATCAAAACTTTTTGCAGGCTCTAAGACTATAAGATAAATTGGATTAAAACTAAAACAACACCCTTTGATCAAATTGCACATAACAATTACCCCTGAACAGATCATTTGGAAACAGGAGGGAATGAAATATCTGGGTGTTATAATTAGAATACCTATTTTAACATAATTAAGTTGAATGCAAAAACCCCAACTGCTTTCCGTAGAGGATAATCTAAGAAGGTGGCGACATTGCTATTATTTTTATGGGGAGAGCTGAAGTTTTGAAGAAGAACGTTCTCCCAAGAATACAATTTCTTATTTTCCTTTGTACCTGTTTCCATCCAAAAGTTGTGTTTCACTAAAATAGAGAGAATATTCTCCTATTTTCTGTGGAAGGGGTAAAAAGCCTAGTATAAAAAGAGAAATTTAACTATGCAAAGTTGTAAATGAGGCCCGGGAGTTCCAGATGTGCATTTATATTACCTTGCCAGATATTCCCTAAACTGGGGTTATAATAAGACAAGAGATAAAGGTAGTTGGGATTGGCTGGAGGAACACCATGTAAAGAAAAAGGATAAAATTATTAGATTATCTTTGATGTGGTATCGCCCTATCCCACCCACGAAAAGGGATAATTGTTGTATTACGTTTTTAAGTTAAAAGAATACTAGGTATCACAAAACAGCTTTACTGTCTTGTCCAATATGGTATAATACAGCTTTCAAAGCTGCAGATAATCCACTTTTTAACCATGTGTGGTAACAACATAATATCATATAGATATCACAGCTAGTAGAAAATTGGGAATCGATTACTTTTGTGGGGAGATTAGAAGGCGGACTCAAACTCATTCTTACAATATGCCCAATTAAAATCTATTTTATCAAAGTTTCCCAAACAATTTTTTATCTATGATCACAAAAAAGATAACCATTTCAGATCTTTAGCATTAAGAAGAGGCACTGTCTCAGGATATATAAGCCGATAATTCACTCTTTTTAAAATCCCCATTTTGGGACTCGACCAAGAGGCATCACGACCTGAGAGCGAGAAATTACTTCTACAGAATGGTAGCAAATATGGAGAGATTCTGCAGCAATCTGTAAATAAATCCAAAATAGATTTATACACTTGAAGATTCTTCGTCCAACATATTTTCTCCCGCCAAAATTAGAAATATAGACTCAAGTCTTGATTACCAATGTTGGCATGGTTTTGGACAAGTAGGGACGTTGATTCACATGTTGCTGCGCTGCGCTGCAGTAAATCCATTTTGGACTGAAGTGTTTCACAGCATTTCAAGGTTCAATGAAAAAACAGGGAAATATTAAACTTGGCTTTTATGGCTGCAAAGAGAATGATTCCGTTAAACTGGAAGATTTGTGGTTCAAGGAATTTCTCAACCTCCTCAGTATGGAACTTGTGGCCGATTTGAAAAGTGAAAATAAATACCATTTAAAAAGAAAAAATTGGGAAAAAAATGTATGTTCTACCCATGGACAAATAGGAATATAGTAGGGCAGATCTGTAGTCCCTTATACATGCAGACCACAGGATCCTGGTCACTGGCTGTTTTAATGAATGTTTGAAGAGCTATACTGCATTCCCCACAATGCCTTTGATTTTTGTGTATTATAATTTTTGCTTGTTGTTTTTTTCCTTGGTATTGTAATTCTTATTTATGTGGAAAAACAAAATGTAGAAAAAAGAAAAAAACTACAAAACGAAATAATTCATGGTATGTCATGAGTCTGTCTCCACAGAATCACATGTGCAATGTGTAAACAGCTTCTGGTGGACCAGTTAAGCTGCCACATTTATTACAGGTACGACAAAGCGTTTCCATTGTGGTCCGGTGAAACTGAAGAGTTTATACCCGACGAAGGTCTCATCGTCATAATGCAGCAACATTCAGAAATTTAGCACAGAGTACACACACACACAAACGTTTTTGATCTTGCGTTTATTCAGCTATCAAACACTTGAGGCTTTTCTACTAATGACATTGTCTCATGACATCTGTGAAAGAAATCAATCTCAAATGTGGGAAGGAGTATTCAGGTATCTGTACTCAACTTGTGTATTAATATATCTGGACGCTGTGCTCCAAAACATTTTTTAGTTAAATTATTATATCCCCATAAAAGTCAGGGATATTATTGAATTGTCATCATCGCCAATGAGTCCGCCACTGCTAGACATCTTCCATGTTAAAAATAATACATTTTATATACTGATAGACCTTTGTCCGAGGAAAGGACAGTTTGATTTTGAGAAACTGCAGTTACATATTTGAGGAATAATATAGGGTGCTTTATCTCCAAAGGTTTTCGGGCCATAATTTCTCAACCATTAGTCCAAATTGGTAGCAAATGAATCGATTCTAGGAGATCTATCTTGTATTTATCATATTTTACTCTAATTGTTCGTATTTCACTCACAGGGGGAGGCTTTCTTTATTAAAAAAAAATAAGTTTTTGGGACATAACTTCCTTACCGTTGGTGCGATTTAATCTACATTTGGTTCACATGAAACCACTCATGGAGGTTGATTCATGTGCATCCAATTTGGACTAAATTGGTGCATAATTTCCATTTAGAAAGTATGACTTTTGGTCAGAAAATCTCTCCTAGTGTCAGAAATATACAACCAACCTTTCCCAAAATCAATCCTGTTATTCCTTGCAGTAAGATTTATTTGTGTATAAAATTGAAAATGATCCATGAAATTATTTATGAGTTATCACTTTAACATGAGGGATCTGTAATGGCGTTGAACACGATTACAATTCCATGATATCCCCAAATTTTCGAGGATATAATTAGATGGATGTGAACACCTATATATTCCGATCATGGGGGGACAGGCTTGGACAAATATTACTGCACATGGAGAGGCATGTTCAAACAAAACCGTACTGATGTTTGCAGATGTCAGGGTGTGACACACCGTGTACCTGCCATATCCTACACCTTCTTGAAGATGAGAATGTTGCTCTCGCATACAATAATGTCAGTGAGAACGTATTGATCACAGAGGCTCAACCACAATCCATCTTTAAGTGCCTGTGTTCTAGTTGTTTCTGTGAATTGCAGTGAATGATTTGTTTCTTTTCCTTCACCTTTTGGCGGTCTATAAAAAGTTATCTCACGGTTTCTTAAGTATTCTATTCCTATAGTCAATCCCACAACAGCTCCTTCTCATGTTAGATGCATTAATGCATGTTTGCTGCATTCATTAATGAGTGGTAGCGCTGCCTCACTTAATTATACTCACAGTGACTCTCTCCTCCTCTGGCATCATTTGTATTGCCTCTATACTGGGCCATGTACAGGGTTGCGGGGGACATTGGAGCCTACACCAGCTGTCATTGATACATCGGTACAGGTACAAAAACCTGCGCAACACATATAAAGACAAACAATTGTAAACAACCACTCACCTACATTGAATGTTTGAACTGTGGGAGGAAGCTGCTTCACTGGAGGAAACCAATTTGCCCACCTACAATTCTTTCAATACAGAAAGGTGTTGGAAAACCCAGAAGCTTCCTGCTTTGAATCAACAGCGCCAACAACCGCACCCTATGCTGCCCTGTAATAGAACCACGTGCAGTCTAGTGCCTGAGTCAAAGGTATTTATCAACCACCCCCTTTCTGTTCAACAGCTTTTTTTACATGTAAATCTTTAAGTAAAGACTGTGTTGTTTTTCTGCTCAGGACGGGATGTGAACTTTCATTGCTTGGAGATAAGAGCTGTTTGTAAAAAGATGTTGATGACTTTCTTGCTGATTACAGTGAGATGGAATTAGTGGAGATGGAGGGAGGAGACATTTCCTCTTCCTAGTTAAAGATTCTGTGTTATGGGTTTTTTTCCTTGAAAACTTCACTCTGTATTGGACGTCACCTCCTTCCTCCTCAGTCATTCTCCAACCGGACTCCCTTTCTTTCTGAGTCCTACAGATCAGAAACATTCCAGTCTCTAGCAGTCTGATTAGAGCAATCAAGGATGTCATCATTTCTGTAAAGCCCCTCAGTAGTGAGTAAAATACTTTTCACTTAAAGTTTTATTTATAACAAATTAACTTCTCTAGCATTTAGCGAAACCTGTTTTTCACCAGGACGTGGTAATTGTGCTACTAGTAAATGCTTGAAGTAGAATAGTGTCGCAGGCACTTGTTGTATAGTTTCATTTTCGTCATTTCTTCATCAAATTAAGATAGTTGCCATTTTTAGTCTTAGATTGTATTTAATTTGCATTTTAAAATAATAGATGAAAAACTGCTGAATTAAAATAAATTGAAGTTGTGACTCTATATCTTACCCATGAGGCGGGCAGGCTGCCATCTTCGCTTTGATACAGAAACTGAATTGTAGGTTTTAAAACAGAATTATTTTTTAATCAGATGGGGATTTTTGATATATAAAAAATATCTTTAATGACCTTTTCAAGCACCATTCCCTAGTTATCTTTCAGAGAAATCCATGATTACCTCTGCCAATGAGGAGGATTAGACAAGGCATGCTCTCTTCAGCTGCCCTTTATTTATCCCTATGAGCCAGTATAAGAATATATAGGGGTATAACCTGTTCTGATGAAGGTTTCCGTAGATTGGCCACCATCCTGAATGTATTTGCTCAGGAAATGCAAGAGATAATTTCTTTGTGCTTTTGTTCCTTGGAGTTTGCCTTTATTTTCTTTTTTCTGAACCTGTCCTGTCCAGCAGCCTCGGAATGCAAAATGAGGATCTGGCTGCGTTACAGTGCAGGACAGATTTTACTCAGATGTTACTCTGTCATTCTCCCCCATTTGCATAAACTGCACGTTATTTAGTAAATTCAATAAGGTGACCGAACCGAAAGAGGTGTTTGGGAGGAGGGAGAAAGAAAGTGTAATGAAAGGATATATACATTACATCCACGACTGCACAACACTGTGTTACTTTTGTCGTCGGTGTGAAAGTGTGGGGTACACAAAACGTCACGACCCCCAGCGGTAGGCAGAGTGGGACCCAAACCACCGCTACGCCCAAGCATGGTCCCGGAGAGGATGAAGGACCTGAAGCCACGTACCCCTAGACAAAGTACTTATGAGTGAGACGTTGTTACTGCGACTATGCATGTGGATACATGAGAGGCACCAAACTTCAGACACAGAAATTCAGAAACTTCCGAGCTTGTAGCTCTGAGGAATATGGAAAAAAAAGAAGAAATTGCCATTGTTAATACGTTGTTGATAATTGCCATTGTTAATACCTTATACGAACATCATACAATTGCCATTGTTAATACGTTGTTGATAATTGCCATTGTTAATACCTTATACGAACATCATACAATTGCCATTGTTAATACATTTTCTAAGAACTTGATAGAAGAGATTATTTCTTTGCTGTTTTTTCTCTTGGGTCTGACTTTGCTCTTTGGAACATAGAGAAATGCTTGTGTTTATGTAGAAATGTAATGTTTATTTTACAGCCAGAGCACCCTGCTGTTTGTTAACGCTAGAAGGCATCTTAGCTTGTTTAGTTTATTTGTTTATATAATCTCCTCTGTAATAAGATGAAACTGCTTCAGCAAAGAAAAACACTTATTTTTGGGAGAAACTGTAAGAACTTATTGTACCGCGAGCAACCAATCTAAACTGACAAGCTAATGAGTTCCCAAATTGACTTTGATCTAACTTTTTCCAGCATTGCTGGAATGTAACATGTAAAACCTATGACATTGTCACTGATCTGGACTAATCCGTAGTTACAGTATGGTAAGTGTTTATGTTAGTTTCTCATTTTATATTTCTGTCATTGTGCGGGTTTCATTTAAGTGCTTCTTTAGTCTCAAGCTCTTGAGGGTTGTTTCTGGAAGGTGTGGGCATTTTGTCTCCAGAAGGCTGTTCAAACTTTGTTTCAGGGTTGGGAAGGAATGCTGTTGAGGTTTTGTGAGGATTCTGTTATCAAGTTTGCCTGTGGGTTAATGAGCTGCTACTGTTTGTTCATGGTGGAGTCCTGCAGGTGGAGTTCCACTCAGTCATGTCAGCCAATTTGATGGCTCAGATGTTGATTTTATATGTCTCTGAAAGGAAATCCCCAGTTTATGCGGTTTCACTGTCTTAACAGAGGTTGACTGGTTCTATTGGGCTTTTGTGGTGTTATTGTTTTCCAGCCTTCTTTTTATCCTCCTTCTTCCTCTTTATGCTTAGCATGGAATAACTCACTGAATGGAGCCATGCCCTTTTCCGATGACTTAGTATATATCAGAAATGAAAAAAAAAGAAGTGTGATTTTGCCTTCCATCATTTGTACAAACAAAGCATGTAAAAATGGAGCACTGTGGATAATCGTAAATATAGCCTACTTTGGTAGTCTGGGTGCAAAATGTCAGCATATATCCTGGTTGCTTCCTAAATTTTAAGTTATTACCTTTATCTAATCAAGAGCAAATTCAAAGAGACAGGGTGAAAGCATGACTAAGACTGTAAGCACAACAATTTACTCGGGTTACTCGACCTGGAGTATAGATATTTTACACAGTCATCAGTCAGCGATTCCCTCATAATTGTTTGCTACAACAGTAATCCTCCACCTCATGGACTGGAATAATGAAAGGGATAAAGTCATCTCTCAGTCCTTATTTGAAGTTGTGTTAAATTTTGTGGAGGATGTTCATAGTGTTGTACTCTTTTATCCCACCAACCCGCTGCAGGTTTTCAGTGAGTTTGGGACTGGCCACACACACAAATCCAGCACTGGTGTCCCTTCTGTACGGGTCTTCGGTTGTTTGGCTTGACTTTTGCTCAAAACTGTTGCTTGGTTGCCAGGCACATTTGGAAAGGGCATGATGAATCTCTGGCAAAGATGGAATCATCTGACAGTAACTGTCATTATACTGTATTTTCTTTGTTTTGCTGCTGGCCTCTACTACTCATGCTGCCAATTTACTTGATAATGAAGTTGATGATCTGAATCTGGAGCCTTTCTTTTTAAAGATCTAAGCATGGTAGTCTGGGTAAGTTATGAACACCATGAAAAGGTTTATTGGCGTCTTACTGGGGTGGCTTTAGCTCAGTAGGTAGGCTTATCGTCCCACAACCGCGAGACCAGGCCAGCCCAGCCCAGCCCCTGACGAAACATGCCCTGGGTCTTTGAGCAAGACCCTGAAACTTCAGCTCCCCAGCTGCTTCATAGGGGCCGCCAACTGCTCCCTCAGGGATGGGTCAAATACAGAGATAAATTTCACCAAATTGTATGTATTACATGTATGTACTGTGTAACGCTTGATAAATAAACTAAAGATTATTATTATTACTTACATAGTCTTACTGCACACACACTGACTAGTCACATTTTGAGTCATAGCTTGATGTTGTGACAAGGATAAAGAAGCATGTAAGACAAATTCAGCTTATAGACGAGATCTTTAAGCTGTGACTCAGATCGGTCAAGGACAAGATCGCCTTTGCTACCTGTACACATCAATGAGCCTTGCTTTTCTGTCATCCAGGTATCACAATCTGTCCCTTGTCAAAGTGTCTCAGACTGTTTGCAAGTCAGTTTCTCTGCTTTCAACAATTCAACTTCAGGTGTCAGATAAACGGGATTCATTGCCTGTCAGACTTTATATTGTCATGGCTCTTTAGGGCATATGACAGTTGAGTTTGGGCAGAGAGATTATGGGATGTGTGACATGTAGAGATGTCCCGGTTTGATCTATGAGAGGCTAAACTGAACCTCTCTTTTTCTGCTTCCAGAAATCCTGTTTTCATCCTCCTCATCATGCCTAGGATCCATTCAGCACGAAACTCAACTCATACGAAAAATGCAATATCTACAGCTGCTCCAAACAAAACACCCACCCTGCCACTGACCTCCAAACACATTACCAGCCACACGAACACCACCTTCGACCCAGTCGCTGTTGCCGCTGGTGCTGCTGAGCACCTCGTCAATGACCTGCTGAGCCGCATTCCCTGTAAGTAACTTAAAGCTGTGAAACCTTGAGATGAGTTACATTGCCTTCTCTGGAAACTATTCGTTTACCTTGATTAAAAATTGTTGTTATAGTATTCTTTTTTTTTTTTTATTTAAGATTACCAGCTGCACACACGATGTCTACAATTTTGCTATGTGCTTTGAAGTCCTGCTCAGCTGTTTGAGTAACCAACATTGTTCGCTATTTCTTATTGAAACATGTGTGCCATTTGACTCAACCTGTTTGTGATATGACCCAGTGGCAGCATGTACAGTATTTGCTAAACAGAAATAGGTCAAGGACAGCACCCTGGGGGATCACACAGGTCAATATTTAGCAACATGAGGATTTACTAATCAAAATAATGTAACTCGATACAACAAAAAAGTGTAATAAGGTATTATGGATTTCTGAAAACATGTGTGTTGCCTGTACGGCATTTGTTAGAGTTGAATTTTCAAGTTTTCGTAAATGTATTCTTTCAATAATTTATTGTTATTTCTTGTCCAAATAAGAAGTTCTATATCTGCTTCATATGTCACAAGGTTTTATTTATGTCATAAATGTTCACTTTATAACATCATACGTCTCCCTTCAGGTTTCTCTTTATGATCTTCTGGTCACAGTGTCACTTGCTTTTAGCTCCAGACATGCTGTCAGGACAATCTACACAGATCCATAATGTAACATCCTAAAGGCAATGCCTTTTCCCTGCTTTGTCAATGTTAATGGAAGATGTCACAGTTACGGATAAAATCTACTTGAGCTTTCTCTTCATTGACTGTTGTTTAGCTTGATGTTAAGTCGGCGTTCCAACAAACTGCAAGAGAACATTTCAAACATGCTTTACCAAAAGGTTGAGCTAATCTGATTAATATTGACAATTTTACGCAAAATAAAATTTTGTTCATTAGTCAGATTATTTTTTACTGTTTAAGCTTGACAAAAACATTTGTTTTTTTATGATACATTTTGACGGTCTCCGATGTTAAACAAATGATTAAAACCTGTATCTGAGTTCTTTTGCAGCAAAATTACCCATAAGGGCAAAAAAAAGCTTCTCAGTGAGAGGAGTACGAAATGTCAAAGTATGTGCTTCTAGCTAAATAACACTTGAAACTTAGTGAAAATATTGTTGACTAGCTTTTGTCTCTTCGTGAGAGCACTGAAAGATTTCAGATGAGTCTTAGTTACGATCTCTGTGCATGAAGATCTTAAGTCTAAACACATTTTGTCTCTTGCAGTGCCTCGATGGGCGATTTACACAGTCTTTGTGTGCGGGGCTCTGCTGATTCTGATCTGCTGTTTGTGCATTTGCATCAAGTGCTGCTGCAAAGGAAAGAAGAAGAAACAGAAGGACAAGATCAATTTGAAAGACTTGAATGGAAAAACAGTCACAGCTCTGGTGAGTGACAGTACCCTCTGGAAGTGAAAAATTGAAATCATCCGCGGGTCTACCATCATATGTGAACAAGACTCTAGGACAGGGGCGGTTTTAGCTTGTGTGGTGCCCTGGGAGTACTGCCCTTTCAGCTGGATTTAGCTATGGGCAACCCATCTCACCCATAGCTAAATCCGCCACTGCTCTAAGATATTTAAACTCCTTACCTTGAGACAGAAACTCACCCCCAACCTAGAGTGAGCAACCCCCCAGCATAGGACCATAGCCTCAAAGTTGAAGGCTGCATCACACGCCTCCACAATATGAAAGACTGATGAAGTTTGCATAACAAAATCATCTGCAAACAGCAGATGATTTTGGGGAGTTTGTAATTTCAAACTCCCCAAACCAGATCCTCTCCTGACTTTTACTGCACTTGAAGGAATTAAGTAAGTTACATTTCGGTGCCTAGCATTTATTTTGTCCGTCTTTTATCAAAAGTGATATCGATATGTGAAAGATTTAAGACTAATGAGATTTTTGTTATAGCCCACTGAAAAGGTTCACTCTTGACTTTAAACTGATCTGTTTCTTGTGTTCTGACAGGTTCAGCCAGATGTGGGAGATATGGACTATGGTTCGATTAAACAAGAGGAAAGAGGAAAGTTGCTCTACTCTTTGGAATACATTGCTGCTCAGTCTGAGGTGACTCTTGCTTGTGCATTATCGAAAATCATTTCTGAAAAAAATTAGTTTAAAACAAGGATGCAGTAACACCAGAAATAATATTTTTAAATACATTTTATGGAGGTGCATAGGCGTTTATTGACAGAAAGGCAGTACAGTGACAGGAAACGGGGAGAAAGAGATGGAAAAGTGACATGCAGCAAAGGGCTACAAGACGAATCGAACCTGTGGCCACTGCTAAACAGCACCCTGAAAAATCTTATTTTTAACCAATAAATTCTTCACCCTTGTCAAATATTGCTGCTTACAGTCCAAGTGTTAGTAGAGATTATGCAGTAAAGATTATGAGCACTTGAACAGGAGTGTTAAGCTCCTTTCTTTTTATTCTTATATATTTTTGTTTCATTTTCAAACCACTGGTGACTAAGCTTGTTTTTCACACATGTATTTGTAGAGTTTCTCGTTAGCTCAAAGTCAGCCCCTCCCTGTTTTCTGCCTGTGTTTTAGCTCTCAGTGGGGATAAAACAAGCCAACAGCCTGAAGGCCATGGACCTTGGGAAAAGCTCCGACCCATATGTCCAAGTCTACATCTGTCCTGACAAGAACAAAACCTGTGAGACCAAAGTGTTCAAGAACACTCTAAACCCTATCTTCAATGAACAGTTCAAATTCCACGTAAGATATGTTTTTGAAATTATTCAAAGTCTAGAATTAAATTTTCCTCAAATCAACAAGCCCATGAAGGCCTTTGTAAAATATATTATTATTTATTACTGTCTTTGTGTTTTTTGTTATTTTCTTAGTTTGGCAGTAATGTTAGTTTTAAAGCATTTAGATTGCAGGAGATCCTCTGCACCTCTGAACCACAAACGTGATAATTTTGCCAGTGGATCCGGCTGAAGGAGGATGTTTAACTCTTTTGTGGAGTTTGAGTCAACACCATTAGACCACTGCTGCAAGCAGGAGGCAACTTCATCAGCTCATAAAATACGATGCTGATGTGAGCAAAAAACTTGAATCACCTGTAAATCATCCATTTTTTACAACTTATCTGACTTCAGGTGGCATTCTTTTTTTTTTGTGTGTGTTTTCTATAGACATTACACAATTTTCAACCATTGCCTCTGCCATCTGTGCAGTTTATAGCTGAACAAAATGATGCATATTGGGATGTGAGGCAGACTGACCCTTAAATCAATCTTAAGACAACAAACGGACAGATGCTTCATCCGTTCCCAGATATCCAAGTCCAACCTTCTGAAGTCCACGGCGGTGATGAAGGTGTATGACTTCAACAGGTTCTCCAAACACAGCATCATCGGTGAGCTCAGGATCGAGCTCTGTAATGTTGACTGGAACCACGTCATTGAGGAGTGGCAAGACCTCGCAGAGCCCGCCATGTTTGAGGTTTCTATTGTCATTTACTTCTATTCACCGGGCAGCAGCATCCTTCCTAAATGCTTTTTTATCTTCTAATATAATGTTTTCCTTCATGAACACGATGTTGACAGACCTCCACTGTTTTTTTGTTTCATTGTTTGTTTAATGTTCAACATTGTTGTTCTGTATTTTTAGGCTTTTCAATAATATATGAAATTTCTTAGTCTAAAAAATATTCCCACTGCTCAACATTCTTTCCATGTTTTGATGTTTTACTACATATTTTTTGTAAAATATGGTTCCTGTGCCACACAGAACAAAGGACAGCATTTGCTGTCACCCACCATCTTTCATGTTTGTACTGGCCTTTAAAACACATCCTCATAAGAGAAACTAAGTTAATAGAAATCATTCAGTACGAAAATAAATTCCAAATGTTATCTTTACTCACTATGAAGTTTCAGCAGTTTCAGTTGATATAATCTCATCAATATATTTCAGACTGTATTCAGGGAATAGCACACACTATGGTTAACATAATAACCACGGTTGACTCTGATCCACCTCATGTTAAAGGAAGCACCACCTAATCCTTTGACCCCGGAAATCTCCTCACATATTGAGTTTTCCATGCAGGGGTATCTTTATTGTAATTGGCCTATTATTATTTTCAATGGTAAAATGTTCAAGGAATGTTGAAGAAAACTAAAATGTGATCCCGAAGCCACATTCTTACCGGCATCCAACTCAAGATTTAATCAAATATTCAATCAACAAAATCCACTGAAAACGTTCCGAAATGCATTTGTGAACAAACAAACAATCAAATGAAATGATTACTTCAATTTATATTAAAGGCTATCATATTTTTTCACTTTAATAGAGAAGTCTACATTTATAGACATCTGACAAAGTTTAATTTTTTTTTTTAATTTCTTTCTTTTAAAAAGAACAATAGCAGAATTTTTTTTGATATTATTTGTTGATATTATATTATTATTATAACTGTAATTTCCATGTGATGCAGGATGAAAACCTTGGGGAGATCTGCTTCTCTCTGCGTTATGTTCCTACGGCCGGCAAACTGACTGTGATCATCCTGGAAGCCAAAAACCTCAAGAGTATGGACATTGGAGGAAATTCAGGTCAGAATCTCACAACAAAGTCATTTTGTTCTCAAAAGATTTCCAGTTGGGTATCGGCAGCCGGCCAGTACAGGTCATACATGATGCAACATCAACCAAGGCTTCATCAGCATTTGTCACTTTATCAAATGTTGAGCAAATACTTGAAATCAGCATATCAGTAAGTTTCTGCTCTCTTCATTCCTGCCAGGAGTTTTGAGTGGTTAACCGAATAACCATCTAGATCCCCCACATGGAGGCAAACTCTCTCACTGTAATAAGATTAGAGAAACTATACTGCTTTGTTCATCTCCTTTTCAAATATTTTTATTGAAAAGATTGAGAAATAAAACCGTTTTGTATTTCAGTACAAGGATGACACTGTACAGTAACCTCAAATTAAAAATCCATCCGCTACAACGGTATTGGCAATTTTGTTCTCCAGAGGTGGACTGGTGACCCTAATACGTAGGGGAGAATGTGAGGCTGAATATTTATTCAGGGACTTTTCTTTTTAACAGATCCTACACTATAACTTTTGATTAACATTGCTGCTTTTTGCTAATATTTTTATATATCTTTTTTATCATTTTTTTTTTATTGATGCTTTTATCTGCTTTAACCTTTTAGCACTTGGAGATTCGATCCAAATGTAAAGTGCATTATAAATAAAATGTATTCTTCTTTTTTTCATAACATTATATACTGATTTTTCAAACACAAACAGAAATGTACAAACATGTAGAAAACAACTTGGACATGAAATTATACATAAAGATTATCCTTTACCTTCTGCTCTTGATCACCTACTATAGAATGTTAGCCTCTTTCATTTAGTGATGCCTAAATGTTCTAATGCAGCATTTTTGTGTGAAAGTAATGCCTAAGCTATTGTAATTAGTAATGCATTACTCAATACTGACACCAACAAAATAAGGTAACATATGCACTTATTCTATTTACGTAATGAATTTCATCTTGAAACTGACTGACTGACTTTGCCAGTTGAAAAGAAAAGAATCGGTGTATTTATGTTGAATTTATAAGTTTAAAATTACATTTGTCTAGGTGCGAGGAAAAAAAAAGAGTATGTTCAGGCTGAACTGAATATTAAGGATTTTCTGATACATCTGTTGGATAGGGTTAATGTTGTTGATTGTGTAATATATTTTTTGCCATGCAAACTTTCTGCTTTTCTATTGTAACTGTGAAGTAAAGTAAAGGCTGTTTTTATGTTTCATTGTTTGAAAAAAATGCACCTCCTTTCTATTTATGCATGAATTTAACATCAGCCTGGGTTTTCAGATCCGTATGTCAAGGTGCAGTTAGCTCTGGACAAGCGAAAGTGGAAAAAACGGAAGACGTCAGTTAAAAAGAAGACTCTGAACCCTTATTACAACGAGTCCTTCACCTTTGATGTGTCATTTGATCAAATCCAGGTGAGTGGCATCAGATAAGTCAGAGAAAGCATCATCCAGCATCTTTTAAACGTATTCCAATCTTTTGTTTTAAAATCTCATTCAAATACAATTTGAATACGATGACATAAACCCATCACATAATCAAACATCTATGATAAGGTCATCCATTTCATTTTAATTACTACTAAGTACACTCGCATTGGAACAAAGGAGTAGCTGTAAACTAAACGAACCAGATGGAGGGAAGTGGCAAAAAAAAGGGGCAGTTATTGAAAGACACTCTTAGTATTTAATTCCCACTTCATAGCTTGGTTTGGCTCCTGGTGCTAGATCCTTTTCAACCGTTCATTTTCCGCTGCAGCTGTTATCCCCATAGGTAGGACTGGTTCTTTACATGATCAATACATGATGAAATTACCATGATGTCTTCTCCACCCTGATGCACACACAGAAACAATGGCAGGAGTTGATCTTTTTCGAATTTTAGACCCATTTAGACTTAGTGGGAGGAAGAACTGGAGTGTTTTGGGTAAAATTTGGTTGTATATTTCTGACACTAGGGGGGAATTTATCTCCAAAATTGTCAGGCAATAATCTCCCAACCTTTGGTCTAATTTAGTCCTAATTTGGTGCATACGATTTTTTTAAGGAGGTCTAGTTTTTCAATATTGTATTTTATTCTAATAGTTCATATTTTACTCGTAGGGGGAGCTTTTTTTTTTTTTTCAAATGAAAATGCTGTTTTCCGGACATCATTCATGAATCATTTTCAAATTTTATACCCAAATAGAAATGAGTGTGTTGAAGAAGTGGGTTGATATTGGGTCTAATTGGGTATAATAACTGTTGGTCCAATTAAGTTCAAATTAAGGAATCTATGAATGGACTCAAGGAGATTTATCTTCTACATATATTACATTTTACTCAATTAATTTATATTTTTTACTCCCAAGGGGGAGCTGTTTTAATGAATAAGACTGTTTTCATCCACTACTTTCTAATTGCTGGTCCATTTACGTCCAATTTAGTTGCACATGAATCGACTCAAGGAGATCTAACTCATAAATAATATTTTACTCTAAAAGTTAATATTTTACTTACGGGGAGCTTTCTTTATGAAAAACATTGTGTTGTGGACACCACTACACATTTCACTTGAGGAGTTCAATGATAGGGTTTCTTGTACACTGCAGGGGATTGGGGGCTTTCCGGGGATATACCCTTGCTCTCGGGGATGACAGCATAGGTCTAGCTATATAAAAGCAGCTCTACAAGTTATGCCTTCAACCTGGATAACATTTGATGAAAGGAAAAAATTCTGCAAAAATGCCCAAAAATATTTGAAGGTGATCTCGTTTTACATTTAAATGTCATTGTAAATTTAAAAACATTTTCCTTGTAATCATTTGAAAATTGAAGGATATATTGCGATATTTCACAATCTTCTGTGCTACCAGGTAGAATGTGTATATAAATCATTGAAGCTGTGATTATATTTCTACTCCTCTACCTTCTTCTGAAAATGTTCCTACTTTTTGAGTTAGATAAACTATTTATAGAGCATCCGAGATTATCTAGTAAATGTATGAAATCCAGCTGATGTTAAGACTGTTCAAACTCAATTGCTCAACAGCATAAAGTAGTGACATTACCTCCCTGTTTGACACCTTTAGCAGGAATGTCTGTAAAATAAAATGAACAATGAGTATTTTTACTTTAGTACTTCTAACTACATTTTGCTTATAATACCCAAATGCTTTTACTGTACTTCACTTTTATCGCAGTTCTCTTACTTGTAGTAAGAGACATGCAAGTATTTTCACAGTTTGGAATTAGTAAGTTTATTAAAGTTAGTTAAATGAGCACTTTATCCACCACTTGTCACCATATACTCACATCATACTATGAGTCTGGACAGACATGGAGGGAAACTGCGGGAGAGAGAGAATGAGAGAAAGAGAGAGCAAGCGAGTGAGTGGAAAAGGCCCTTCATGATTCAACATTTTCTTTAAATGAAACTTTAGCAACCTGTAAGAATTTTCATACATGATATAACTCATCCACGGTTTTCAGAAACCCACAATGTCAGCAAACACTACAGTCAAAAGTCAGGTTGTTAACAAACTGTATTCATCTTTATGAAACAGTGTGCGGTGCTAGATTAACCCTCTGGTTGTCCACAGAGGGTGCACCTGGTTATCTCAGTGTGGGACCACGACGCTGTGACTCGAAACGATGCCATTGGGAAAATCTTCTTGGGCTGTGATGCCTCTGGGAACCAGCTTAGGCACTGGGCTGACATGTTGTCCAACCCGCGGCGGCCTGTTGCTCAGTGGCACAACCTGCTATCAGCTCAGCAGGTCAACTCGACCCTAACCCTGAAGAAGAAGATGCCCCTCGCCTCCAAGCTACCTTTCTGATCGATTGGTGGTCTCATCCAGCATGAAATAACTCCTGATACATCACTATGACGGAACGAAATGTATTTTAAAGAAAATTCTCAGATGCTCTCAAGGAAAGGAAAATATTGTTTCTGACTGAATCCTTTGTATAGTTTACATTCAAGATTAACAATTATATTTTAGTATTATTAAGTTTATAAGTTATAGTAATTTTAAACCTGAGCACTTTTTCCACGCATAATCATCACTAGTTTTAGTAAAATATTATATTTGTTATTTTATGCAATCATGTCCAGACCTTTTCTGGACATTTTGGCTCCTTTTGCACAAATGAATTGTAATTAAAATGTTAACGCTCTCACGTCATTGACAACCCTGTGGAATTCACTGCTGGTGTCATCCATTGGCACTGCCAAGAATGATACTTTGTTGCTGTACATTTCAAGCATAGATAGTTCTATCGGTGAACCTGGGAATTGGAGTCCTTTTGGGTTACATAATAATTTTGTTGATCTGTAAATTGAATATAAAGAATAATAATTTTATTAACCAATATTTTCCACAATATCTTTCTAATCTTTCAGCCCGTAAGGCCAAATGTCTCAGGAAATAACATCATTGCTTTCTCTCTCCTAGCATAAGTTTATTACTGATTTCCACTATATAAAAATGAACATAACTTAAAAGAATGAATAAGCATGGAGTCATTATGGCATCATTTCAATTTAAGCAGTTTTGCATCTCAAGACTTGAAGCGCATTCTCCATGTACTGCAAACAGGATTATGATACCGTAAAAAACACACACACAAAAAAGTTTGGCAGTGAGAGGCCCTCATGTGCACGAAGAGGTTCCATAAGTCCCACACAAACCACCGGTCTTTCAGAGCATTTAACACTGCTGATGTAAATGTGATATCATCAAAGCCAACAGAGAAAAAATGACTCAAACTCTCCCTCTGTCAAAATGAGTTGATTGGGACCAGTTTAAAAAAGTTAACCCTGCATTCTGTCTGTGGGCCAGCAGGGGAAGACTTTCAATCAGACTCCTTTCAAAAAGAAGTCTGATTGAATGTAAACTCGTGAGAAAATAGCCCCACTTCTCCCTTTAATAATTACCTTATTTATCCATTTTCAAATTGGCCCATTGTCTCCATTAATAGCTTAAAGGGTTTTTAAATAGAGAAAGATGGACATTTTGTAAATTATGGTCCAATTTTGAGTAAAATCATTCATTATGTCAATAGTTTTTTTTTTTTTTTAGGAAGTCAAGCCAGTATGAACACCGTATGGGAGGAAGGCGTGAGCGTGCCTGCCGTTTTGTGATGTGAAAACGTGTTTGATAATTATTAATATGTGCATGTGAGTTACTGATACTTACTGATTAATGTAAGTCAGATACAATCTAGACAGTTGTGTAACTCCCTCAAGGAAGATTAATTTGGCCATAATGCTATCTCAAATCTATAAAACAAGATTCCCTTAACTAACAGGTAATATCCCTGTGGTTTTACAGAACAGTGCGAGCACAATAGGTCAACAGAGGCAGCTATTGTGACAAAACCTACCAGTCTTTTTCTGTCCTTTTCACCTCAGCTAAAAGTAAAGGTAAAGATTAAACAAGCAGCTCCTTCAAAGGTACATCAGTAATGCCTAGATAACTGAAAATATTGAACACTCAGCGTTATCATACTCATCTGAGAAGCAGCAGACTGATTTTGAGAGTCTTGAGATCAATCAAGCTGAGTTCAGCAGGTGAATCGGAGTCCCTTCCTGCTGCTTCAGGCCTCTGGAGACCAGACTCATCTTGAATAAGCAGCCCTTGAGCTCTGCACTCAAACAAGCCACCAGGAAAGTGAGGAGTGTCAATTCCCTGCATCAGTTGCTTACTCGAGGTGTATAGTCAATTTCCATGGATAAGATCGGGCTTATTGTCATATTGTTCACAGAAAATGAGGTTGCTTTAACCAGAACCATGGCGAGCCATTACATAATGCCTTTCTAATTTCTTCACCCTCGAAACTTATTCCCACATTTGGAATCATGTTTTATCATTTAAAAAAAATAGGATTCCATTATGGTGGATCTTGATCTATTATTTTATTTGTAGATTTAACTTCTCATCTTCCACACATACATGAAATCCATTTGAATGACTCTGAATCCGCATAATCTCCACTACATGTTGGTAGCATTGGTAGCACATTTACCTGAGAATGTGCCCCTGCATGTATGATCATATAACCGCCAATCCTCAACGGGCACAAATGCTTCGGAACATAATCAGCCACAGTGGACTATTGTTGCCCAGGCAAGTTGCTGTTTTTTTTCCCTTTTATTTTATTACTTATTAATCTAAATGGTAAAACACTTAAACACTTTAATTCTGGTTCAAAGGGGATGTAATACTATTCCTCTGAGTCCTGTGATGATCCTGGTACCATTGGCAGGAGTCAGTAGAGGAGACAACAGGTCAGTTAAGGTCCAACAATGATCAGCTGAGCCCCTCATGGAGCCTCTTTTGAATGTAAATATCCCTCCCGCTCTGTTACATCATTCTCCATCGTGAGAAGTTTAACAGCCTACTCTCCCTCACTCTCTCTCTCTTGTATATTACGCACCACTGAATGCGGATCAAACAAGCCTCATTGGAATCTAAAGACTTCTTTTTTGACTATTATGTTGTAGAAAATGTTCCTGCTGATCTCTACAATTAATTTCTATTTATCAACGCCACTTTATCTTAGTGTAACCCGTAGTCGTAGTATATTTCCAGTTCTAAATTTCTAAATGTGTTATGCCTAATTAGGTTTTTTAAGGAGCTTGTTCTAGCAACTCAACAGAATGGGTGATTTCTGGTTCCACATATTAATTAAAAATAAATATGTATATAGATCTTGGTAATAAGATCTTTAATTTGGTAAAAAGTAAACCAAAATATCACACAAACACAAATTAAACATTTCAAAATGCATCCAGTGTTTCTTCAATTAAGAAATAATTCAAGCAGACAAATAATAATTTCCCTATCCTGGGGTCTTCCAAAACTGTCTATCGAGTTTAAAATGTATTTCTAGTAAAGAATGTCTATGACTGCGATTTCATAGGAGAAATCGCAGTCAATAAACAAAATAGTAGCAATCCAAAATGTTGCTTGTATATTAAATAATAGTTTCTTGGTCTCCAAAAAAAATATTTCCACACAACTTCTTTTCCCATCACAAGGTCCAGAGAAGGGTGATTTTGGCATTCTGGACAGGAGTTTGCTTTGAATAGTGGATTATGACCTTTAAAAAAACAAAACAACCGGGACAATGAGGTTATCTGACAAATATCTTACAGGTTTGCTCCGTAGAGACTCAACTCACCAGTTTCAATAGTTTACAGCTCAAACCCACTGACCTGCCATGCATGCTATGCAGCCTTAAGTCATCATCTGTAACAATGCCCTGTAGCTGTAACTATACCTATACCATTAAATACCCCATGGCTCTCATGGGATATTTAAGGGCATCCTTTATAAGCACAAAAAATGAACTGGGTTACATTAGCATTTTCTGTTTAGATGACACTATTACATACTGTATTTACTCATAGAGGCTCCCCTGGTCAGCCTCAACAGACAACTGAGATTAATCATTTGTTCCCCACCTTCAAATACCTGTCCTGCTTTTGCTCTGATTGGCTCTGACCCTGACATTTTTAACAACCTTACCCATTAAACTAACTACACAGCTCCTGCAGGCACACATGTAAGTTAATGTACATACCTGCCGAGTTACATTTTTCGCACCTTAAAAAAAAAAGCTGTCCCTCTCATGTACTTTTTTTGTAATTCCTGTCCATTCAAACATCTTAAACTCTGCAACTTCCTGCTCTGACTCCTGTCTCTTGGTCTATAGACTATAATAGTTTAAAATGCTCCTCGCTATACTGATAGTCCCTAAACTATACATCAAAGCTGCTCTCATTACCATCTCGAAAACATTTTCACTATTGCTGCTACCCTTTTGTCACAAATAACTCCTGACACCGTTCTTCACCCAGTCCCCCATGAGTTTCTTCACCTCCTTTCCACACTCCCTGTTGCTCTGGATAGTTGACGCCTCCCTTTCATTTACCCAAATGTATTCTGTCTAGCTGTGACTGACTTTGATTACTCTTTTCTGAAGTGCATACTTCCAGCTCTCCAGCTTTTCCTCAACCTGCTCCCTGCTCCCACTACAGATCATAATGTCGTCTGCAAACATCATAGTCCATGGAGACTCCTGTCTGACCTCCTCTGTCAGCTTTACCATGAACATAGCAAACAAGAAGGGGCTAAAAGCCAACCTTTGATGCAAGCTCAACTCCACTTTAAAACCATCCATCACTCTTACTGCACACCTCACTGTTGACATTTTACTGTTCATATCCTGTACCACAATAACATACTTATCTGTAAATCTAGACTTCCTCATGAAATAACCCAATTTCTCCCTGATCACTCTGTTGTACGTTTTCTATAAATCCACAAAAGGCCCAAAACATTGACGTTTTAGGTATATTATTACAAAATATTATCTCCATAAAATATCCATTAAAATGTCTTACGTACATTATTAGAAGTGGATCAATTTGTGAGTCTTAATTTAGCTGGAAACGAAAAAAGATTTTGAAGTATCTTTTCAGATCTGCTGAAAAATAAATACCAGATGGTCCTTTAACTGTGCTATTTTTAACATTTTATGAGATTTTGAAATAAGGCAATAAATAAATATATACATAAAAAGGGAATAATTTAAAAAAAACAAAAAACCTAGTGGAAGTTATAGTGATGTCAATCTGTGGTAGTAACAAGAGAAGCTGCGTGTGTCCCCATCATAATCACATCCTGGCCTTCATTGTTGCTCTTATCTCCTGTGAATTTCCCTGCCTGGTTATTGACAAAGCCGGCGAGATACACTCACACTTCATTATAGAGAGCCGTGACATCAGCAGGTCGGTGGGTTACCAGGATACATGGAGAGGGGCCCAACCATCCAATTAAAAACAACAAGGAAAAAAAACAGGCTCCAGATCAGCTGCCAGATAATTTTTGTCTCTGCTGTTTCAGTCAGTCAGCTTAATGAAACACTGAGAAAAAGCCAACCAGCCGCTACAACCAGCTCAACACACCCACATACAAGGTGAGTGTATTATAAAAATAATGGTGTGATGTTACAGGTGTACCTGGAGTTTAGTGAGAGTGCTACCATTTTACAGACTGTGAAACATATTTTAAGCTTCCTTAATATGTGTCTTAATCAAATTAATCTTTATTAATTTCAAAAAGAAGCTCATCTAACCTATAAGCATACACAGTGTTTATTCCTCTGGCTTAAATCAAAGGGAGAGTAACTAACAAGGGGTCAAAAGTGAGACTATGTACTATTAAATATTTTGGATTTCTTTTTTAAATGCAGTTTGTTTGAGGGAGACTATTCAATCCGATGGCCAGTAAAGCATATTCAAGTATTTAACATATTTAAATATATATAAGTAATTTGTAATCATCCATTGTGACATTTCTCTATCAAATCAAATGGTGCACCTGAACCCAACACCATTGTCAATTACTTTGACTGTAACAAAGTTAATCCAACATTTCCTTGATGTTATTGGTTGTTATTGGGCTCTTTCAGTCTATTTGCCCATTGCAAAACTGGAACAGGACATATTCATAATTTTAACGCAAGTAACACTACTTGTGCAATATCAATAATGTATTTGGTACTTATTAACAGTTGTGCATTTAATCGTTTTTTAAGTATATTTTTGTGAGGTATGGTAGATTAAATTTTCAAAAGTATGGATTCTACTTTGGCTCTGTGACTGTTTTAATAATTTACATTACTAGTACCAATGTAACAATGTTAGAAGAGCCTTTTTTTTTCTGTTGTAGCTGCTGGAGATGAAGTTTGACCAACTTGATTTCCACTCATTGATTTGAGTCTGCCGTGGATAACAAAAACATTATATGATCAGTTTCCAGTATATAAAAACATGAAAACTCCTCTCCGGAGGCCCAGTTTGTGTGTTCAAGGCTGCTGTACAAGGATGTCAACCTCCATGGAAAAGGACTCCTCATATAAATGTATTTTTCTATGCCACGTTATAAATGACATATTTCCAGGTGCTGATACTCCAGTAAAATCACAGTTAATTATATTTGCTACATGAGATACCCTTTAATTTTACTTATTGCAGCTGTAAACCGCATTAATGTCCTTCACTGTATTCATTTGGAGATGCGTGCGATTTATTGTTTTGGTTCAGTCCATTCTTATTCGTTCAAATTAGGTTGAATTAAGTTAAAGAATGATCAATTCCGCTGAATGGAGAATTACCCGTTTTTTCGTCGAAGCATCCTCATGTCTTGCAAGTGATTCGCCGAGTTAAGCCTTACAGGTAGTCTCATCAATCGTGCTCTGCTTTATGGTATACCAAGATGACCAACCTTCACAACGCTTCATCATTTTAATATGTTACCGAAAAGAAATATACGGTTAGTGGCGTTCTAATGATATTTAACGTGACTTGGAAAACAATATAACCCGAAAGACCAACTTCAGGGTTAAATAACTTCATTCTCTCACATAGCGCATTTGTGCCCGCGCGGCAGGGGTTCGGGGTCGCGTTCATGATGGTGATGCTGTTCCTAGAGAAGCGAAGCTGTGTGTTAGCCGGCCCACTGGTGTCCAGAAGCCACGAATAATTGAAAGCATTCCAGAATTTTTTTAACGACGTTAGCCAGAAATGTGTTTCGGCGGACGAACACGATGTTGCGCTAGTTGGTAGTTTTTCTGAATAACTGTTTTAACCAGAGTGGAGAGGCAACCCGCATAACAGTTATGCTGACTAGCGGCTGCTATCCTGCTAACGTTCGAGCAAACGTTCAGCTTTGTTTTTTTACCTGTGCCACAGACCGCCTTAATCATCAATGTCAGTCTTAACAAATCGTTTCGGTCTCACTCCACCATCGAGTCATAAATAACCAACGTTAAGACGCTTGCTCCACCGGCTCAACAAAGATGACACACGCCTTACGCTAGCTTTTTGGTTAACCAAGTTAAGCTAACGGCCAATTTAGCTGGTGATGCTATTAGCATTTTGGTCCCGCAGCGAGTTGCTGATGTGATGTGTTGCTCGACTTGTAAAAGATGACGCTACGCTTTCGTCGGGTTTCTGTGCCTCTGTCTGCAGGAGGTGGAACATGGAAGTCGAGGAAATGTGCAGCAAAGATTTTCCTCCACAGGACCAACGAGATAAAAAGGTGTTCTGCAAGCAGAATGGAAGGATTAGTAAGACCGAAGTTCTCAAGTCTTCTCCATACAGTAACATTATAAAAATATTTCCCATTCAAGCAGACATTATGTGTTTTTTAAGTTGACATGTCATCCGCAGGTATAGTAAGAACTCTTCACAGCACGTTCAAGACCCGGAACACACTCCAGATTCAGTCAATCGCATTCTCAGAATGTGCTGGTAGGTGAAATTCTCTGGTGAAAACATCTGACTACATGTTATTAAAATTATGTGCTTTTTCCTTTTTTATGATTGGATGTTCAGCTAGCACAAGGACCTACAGTTAATTATGTTTTAGTTCAACTTTAAAGTATTTTTGAGCATAAACCTATTGGATAAATATATAAAATGATTGACAAATGGTGCATGTCCTTTCAAGTTACCATCATATTTTCATCTTTGAAAAGTGATTTCAGTGGCTCTAAGAGACTTACAAGGATATAATTCAGGTTTAAAATGATAAAAGGGTATGAATAAAACATTTTATGGTATTGCTTTTGAATGCATATTAAGTATATATAAATGTTGACTATAAATACAGATTAACAGAGTATTACAATGTGACGGTGATATTTTAAAATCTTTTTTTTCTTTTGTTGATCACAAAAATTAACCAAATACCATAAAAAATGCTCATATAAGATTTTCCACAAAAACGGCTTGAGTACCTTAGTTACAGTACTTAACAAATCATACATATGTATGTCCTACATATACCTACTTTGTATATGTCTTTCAAACAGCGAGATTGTGACCCACATGAAATTATCTAAAGTGATTGCTTGTATTTGGCTGTTGACATCAGACATGTTCTGTTGTATGACCCAGGTTCCTGTCCAAATTTGATGATGAATAGGAATGAGCATACTGACATGAGGCCCATGCCTGTGGCCCTCACCCCCCAGCTCCCTCCCAGAGCTCATCGGCCCCTCTGCATGTCAATCTCCTCCGACAGCAGTGGGCGCTTTAGAGCTCTGGAGACACAAGAGTGGAAAAAAAACCTCAAAGCTCAGGTATGTCTAAACACAAATTTGATGCCAAGTTCCAGCTCTGGCCCCACAGGTTTGACCACTAGTTTGAAGTAATTAAATCAAATAAAAGTCACAATATGAAGTTTACATACATTTTGCAATCCTGATAGATTCAAAGTTGTGCTTGCTGAAAAGAGGCTGCTCTTGCTTAATTTTCCACCTTTTGATCATCCAGAATCTGCCAGGGTGAGGACTTAATGGCGGAATTATATAGGTAGGGTCAGAATAGATTTTAATGAGACTAAAAATAGACTAATAAGAGGCTTCTGCATGGTTAAGCTCATCGCTGTCATTAAAACATTTTATTGTTATTTTTCTACTTCATCTTTTCAATAATTACAGTTACAGGAGAATATTTACTGTATTATATTAAGTGAACTAGGATCGTTAAAAATTCATTACATACTTTGTAAGAAGTTAATCAAAATAAGTCACATGTATCAATATTGGCAGTGCAACACATTTAAAAAAAGTTTAAATTCAAATGGACTTTTGGTATATGAAAGAATCAATGTATAAACCTTAAAGGACAGCATATTAAAATGTCCATATACTCTGAGCTTCTATTTCAGTGCTCATATGCAATGCTGACCATAAAGAAATCAAAAATGGGACCTGTGGTGTTATCTTTGCACCTCATTCCTGAGCATGCAGTGTGACATTCTGTGCACACACAAATAGTTTTTCTCCAGTATAAACAATCTTTTGAGAAGAAAATGTCTATGAAAAAAGCATAACTTGCTTACACAAATCTATTACTTGCTCAAAAAATGTGTTTAATTGCTTATTTTCCAAATACAGTACATGCACAATAACAATGTCTCTTGCTACGTTAATTTTTTCGGACATATATCGCTGCTTTAACACACCTGTGGACTATATACTATATACTGTATACTTAATATTTACTGCTGCGCAGGTGTGTGCCAAACACAGAGAAGAGATAGATAAGAGAACAAATCACACAAATATGAGCAAACATGTTATGGAACATGTTACGACCCTTTGGCTGTTACTTGCTCTGTGACAAATGAGATCATGGAGTGCAGGGTTAATTTATTGGGCGTTAATTCATCAATCATCTGCTGGGATTTTTAGATGTCAGAACTAGTTTATTGAAACTCAACAGATATTATGTGATAAAGCAATTGATGACTTGTGTCTATGTGGTTGTTGCAGATGGAGCAGGCCCACAGTGCAGGAGCTGCTAGCAGCACAGGCTCTCTGGAACGAGCGTCCCTGTTCTGTGCTTCGGCTTCTACCACAGCATCCAGCTCTGGCCTTTCCAGCCCTCTTGAGATTCTTAACAAGGGCAAATCCTCCAGTCGCTTCTCTCTGTTCTCTCCACCCTGGAATAGCAGCTCGGAGTCTGACTCCAATCCTCCGTCCCGCTCAGGTTCCAAGAAGCTTCGCAACTACAGCAGGAGAGCAGCAACGGGACCAGCTGGTGCAAGAGGCCCTGACACATCTGAGCCCAAACCAAGTGGACCTGAACACTTCCAGTACTCTGAACCCATTATCTCCAAGGTTACAGACTACATCTTTGTCGGCAACCTCAATGCAGCATACAACGGGCGCACACTGTGCCGCAATAACATTGACAGCATCATCGACATGAGCAGTGTTGCAGGAGACCCGGGTCCCAGCCTCAATCTCATCCCATGCACCTGCTCTCGTGGCACCCGCCACAGCTGGTCCCGCCTCAAGGTAGATATTGGGGGTGTGCCTGACGCGCTGGTTGATTGCTCGGCCATGAAGCAACGCTGCTTTGATGACATCAACGATTGCATTAACGCTTCCACTGAGAAGAGAAAGCGTGTCCTGGTGCACTGTCGAGATGGTTTCTCCCTGGCGCCCACATGTATCATCCAGTACCTGATGGTAAAACAGAACATGAGGCTGATAGCAGCCTATGAGCTACTAAGGGCCAAGTACCCGGTCAACATTAGGGAGTGCCATCAGAATGTGCTGGTGAGCCTAGAGAGGGCACTACGCCCTGGAGGCAATGTGAACCCTGAGTGCTTCAAACAGGCCATTTCACGGAAAGTGGCATGGACCTGACTTCTTTTCACAACTGGTTCGGCTGCTGTTCTCGCTTTATACCTCCAGCCCCTCCATGGTATTGGATATATTCCTACCAGCTAAGGACAGCTGTATCAACCCTGTGAACTCCTCAATGGGATATTGTTCTCACTTGGGCTCAGTAGTTGTAAAGTTTTGAATCTAATGTATTTCCTGCTTAAACGTGTAAAGGTGGCCTCGCTATAACGGACCCTCTACCGTCACAGAACAGGAGGGACAACAGACTCCAGAGTCTTGCATTCCACTTCTTGGTGAAATTATGTAATATTGTTGATTGTATAGTTGATATTGTCCTGATTCAGTTGTGTGCAATACTCTCGTGGTGATGTTTAGTTCAGAAAAATCTATTAATGGGAGTACTCAGGAGATTATTGATGTCAATTCAGCACAGGGTGGGAAGAAGCTCATTAGATCAGTCTGTGCCTCTGATCACGCCTGGCACTGACATGCATGTTTGTGAGCTGGTTGTACAGCACGGATGTTTTGGAATTATGTCCAAAAAGCGTAAAGAGGCACTATTCAGAATGATTTGCAAGTTTGATACGGTCATTTTTAATTCACAGATGTTGTAAAACATCTGACAACGGATGTTGTTGTAGCAGGTTATTTCTACCGAAGCAGCTCTTTATTCATTAGACACCAACTCTAACCTTCACAAATGTTTCAGAAGTAAAGCGCAAAAGTACCTGAGAGGACGATCTAAGCAAATTAAACAATTGACCCCTTAACTTGTTACGCACATAGGATGTCTTTCAGCTTGACTGTTTTTGAGTTAGTTATTTGAGAGTTTAGAGGTTATATTTTCACACAAAATCATTACTTCTGCGGGTTTTTAGTTTAAACGTTGAGCACCAGAAACACTGCAAATGTAGACAGGTGACAGAGTAAGCTTCCAGAAGATGATTCTTATGTTGATTCCATAAAACAGTTATAATTGGTATTTTATGTTGACAATTCTGCAGATGGCAATCTCAAAATAATTTTAGAAGGTATCAGTGATAGAGCTGAGGTACTTGAGAATTAACAACCGAATCTGGACCTCTTAGTAGAGCTTAATAATCAGTCTGTCGGCCACTACTTTACTCTTTACCTAATCACTTAAGAGAAAAGAGCCCTGAAAAAATGCAGCCCACTACTGTGTCGGCCACCTTACACAACACAAAGAGTAGTTGAATGACAAAGTGGAAACCTACCTGCCCTTTTCGGCATGGTCGCCTGATATAATGGAATGAAAGAAATGCCGATTTTGCCACAGGAGGAGTGTTGCAGAGAAAGATTTGTCTGGTATTGACAGGCACCTAGACCTTAATGCCGAGGTTGCTGGATCGGATGGGTTGGGGAAAAAGAGGTGAACATGAAACCCAAGCAGTCTCTGGATATGCATTTAGACATCTTTTAGATGCCAAGTATGACCTTAAATCTTTTTTCAGTTTCTCTTAGATTCATAATGACACCTGTTACTGGTTTCTATTTGAGCTTTATTTTTGTTTTTAATAAGATGTAGATGGTGGCAGACCTGTTTTTTTAGTGTTTTTTTCTTTATGTGTGTGTTTATTTTCCAAGATCATACTTAATGAAAGATGAGTGGACCAGCCTATCCTCTATGAGGAAGACTCTTGCCCTACATTCAGCCACATGTTTGGTTAACCCTCCTGTTAACCTCAAATTTACTAACTTCGTTTAACCTTGCCCCCTGCTCCTCCCCTTATCCATCCTGAGTACCTAGTTTGTGACTATGGAAAAATACGCAAATCAACCTGAAATCTTGGATTGAGCTAAAATTGGAAAGGGATCTTTTTATGTTTTCAAGGATTTATATTATTTGAAAGTATCTTTTTTTGTTTATGACATGGAAAGAAACAAGTCCCAATGTATAGGATCGTAACATGTATTATGTTGGGGATCACTTAGATTCAAGGAAAAACACAAATAATTTCTAATATTTAAAAAAATTTATTTGTAAAGCAGTACATCAACATCATAAGAACATAAAACATAACTTCCTTATTTACACAAGACATCTATGAAAAGGTAAATTTCAGGTATTGTTCTACGCTACTATAAGTGATGCGTATGTTAATATGTATGTGTGAGAGAGCAAATGAAGTTGCACAGTAAGCAAAATGAGTTTGACAAAGTATGGACATCAAATTCTTATATTGTGTGAAGTTTGCTTGGATTCTCAGCGGGTACTCCAGCTTCTTCCCACAGTCCATACACATGCACTATAGGTGAATTAGTAATTAAATGTGTGAATATGAGCGTGAATGGTTTTCTGTCTATATGTCATCTATGATGAACTGGTGACTTGTCCTGTATGAACTTTCCTCTTGCCCAATGTCGACTGGGATAATCTCCAGGTCTCGCACGACTCTGAACAGGATAAGCGATTACAGAAAATGAATGAATATTCCTTTTTTTTTGCCAGCGAACCAAAAGATTTTGGTTGCACAACTGTACACAAGATGTGCCGAGCCTGTGTCCATGTGCTCCTTGCAGATGTATCTCACAATGACGTTGCTGTGCTCTGTCATTTCTTTATGTACGTTTTTTGCCGCTGCAGTCTGAAGCTACCACTGGAGGAGTTGTAAGCCTTCGCAACAGTTGCAGAAGCTTTAGAATTACATGGCATAGTGACCTCAATATCATCCTTAACAACCAAAACAAACTTATATTTTATACAGGTAAAACATCCCCAAAGAAAACCAATGTGTACAGGATATAAAACATATAATCAGTCATTCTACTTATCTGTGATCCAATTGTTTCCATAAAATTAGGATAAGTCATTAAATATGTCGTTTAAGAGACATTAAACAGTGAATGGACGATAATAAGAGGGTGCTGCTCAGACTGTGGTTTGCAAACTTTAACCTCTGGGAATGTAAACGATCCAGGCGTTGTGCATCTCTGTGGATTATCAGTATTATTTTGTCAGTGCCACTGAACTGTTATCCAGGTTTTGCACCGCAAGAGATGATTTTGCACTATTTAAAGAGTTTTTTCCAAAATGTATATTTATTTTTAAATTTTATTTCAGTAGTTTTGGAGACCCAACAACAGCAACATTTCTTGACAGCTATGTTGACTTGTTAATTGCAGTAAAAGTAAGGTAATGGTTCGAGTTTTTACATGGTTCAAATGTTTTAATTTCACAAATGACTTGAGTTGACCATATTTTTTTTTTATGAATATGTCCACTACCAATTCTAGTTTTAGTCCAAACACAACCATTGTTTGCTTGTGTGACTATCACACACAAGCCATAATGCAATTTTACCAAAAAATTCATGAATACATATATTTAAATCTTGAACATTGGTCAAAGAGAGCAGTTACACAAGGGCCATAAATGGCAGCAATTTCATTTGCTGCCAATTGATCTTTTATCAATTATTTTCAAATTAAAAGTCTTAAAGTTTGATTACATCAGCCATAGGATTGTTCTTGTATAGAAAGGCCACTGCATGTGTGACACAAAAATGGTAAAACTAATACTGATGCCGAGTCTTCCCAAATAGATGTAATGAGTTCAAGTTTTCTCATAGATAATTGCATAGATAATTGCTTCTTGTGATAAGCTTGATGTGTTCATGGCAAGTGCGATATTTTTAACAATCTTGAGGATTGCCTTAATCTGATTCTAAGGGAGCTCCTGAACATGTCAAATTAAGTTAATTCCCTTTTTATACAACGTGATAATCTGATAACACTTGTATGAAGAAGTCAGACAGATTTTTCACACCACATCCAATTATTGGAACATGTCGTTGTCTACATGATGTTGTTTGGCCAGCTGAGGGCAGTGTCACCGATCTACACCAAATTAATGGCACTGAGTTGAAGTGCTGCAGGGTTGTTGTGAAAAGGAGCACAGTGTTCTCACTCACATTTTCATTATGCTTTCACAATTTTAAGTTTTCCACTTTATTTTAAAGTAAACGTGTTTTGGGGCATGTTATATTTGATGACAGAGAGTAAAGGGACATAGGTATAATGACAAATATACAAAAAGTTTTGTCTTCGACATTCCTTGAAAACATTATAGGGTGTTGCTGTCATTTCTAGAGGTCTAACCCCATTATATCATTTAAGGGAGCAATCTCCCTGCAAATGCTTATATATCTGTAGCACGCACTGGTTATTGCATATGGGCAATAATCCAAAATGCTACTATAATACTACGACATGTTGCTATGAAAAACCTGAAAATGTGACAAAAACATCAGTTAATGTACAGGATAACCGACATAATCTGAACCAGTGATAAAGTGGCTTCGGATAAACATTCATAATGATTTCCTTTAGCATCTACAGGTTGGGTTCTGGTTAACTACTGCCTCTATTAAACCGGTACAAGTCTGGTTCAGGTTAGCTAATTATTCAATTAAACTGCTAAAAGTTTGCTTATGGTTAGCTATCGGTTTAATTGAACTGCTTAAAGGTTGGTTTTGGCTAGCTAATGATTAGGTAACCATCTCGCTGGTGGCCACAAAGCTTGTTAAGGTTTGCTAGAAGCCCAGTTTTTGTTCTGATCAGACAGTGGATTGTGTCCCTTTTAGTCAATAAAATTGTTTGTTTTTGTATAAAAAATGAAGTCAAGTTGTCAACACTCCAATGAAACCTTTCAGCAAAGAGTTAATCAGTACTAGTTTAGGAGAGACACGATTCTTTGGTTCTAAATGTTTTTAGCTCACTTCTTGCTCCGGTTCACAAACACGATTTTATTGAAATTCTAAGAATGTGGATGTAGTTTGTTAATGGTTCAGTTCAGTCTGTAAAATTTTGGTTCTGACTTGTTTTGTTTTTTGGCCTGTTATTAAGAGGTTATTTGTACAAGTTATGCATCACAGTCTGAACTTTGAATCAGTGTCAAAGTTGAAGACGTTTGTGCAAGCATCAAAGAGAATCAAAGAGTAAAAAAAAAAAAATCGAAAGAAAGCATTCTCTGGAATATGTGGCAGGGGAATAACATCTAACAGGCTGAATAAAAGATAGGGGCAAGAAGTGGATTTACCAAAAAAAATTGCAGATAAGGTCGTATCGATTTCCAAAAGGAACGCAAAATGTGCTCAAAATTCTTATTACATTAATATAAGATTAACAATCCAAACTATTAGCATTCTTCAAAACCATCTGATTGTAAAGATAATGTAAAATGATAAGGCCCTAACAAGTCATACTGACAGTGGTGATGACAAAACAATTCATTGGTTGCCTCAGTGAATTAAATCCTATAGCGTAAGATGGTGAGAGTGGAAACTAAAAGTATGGTGCCTTCAATTGTGGTTTTGTGACCGTAAAGTAACATTTGCACACTTTATATGACTTTAAAATCTCGTAAAAAATGTTGGACATTTTTGAATGTTTTATTTTCAATAAAAATGTTTGAATGTGACATTAACTGTGAAGTGATCCCTGCTGTATTATATTTGCTTGTCACAATTGTACGGTTATAGAGTTTTAATTAATACTGCAAACTTGTGAGGGGACCGAAGAAGAGGATATATCGTTTTATCCCTCGTTGTCAAACTGAATTATGTTTTCTAACTGGTTCTCTCAGGTGATCTCTCAGTGGCCCACAATGTTCTTGATGAATATGATTTTCAGAAATGTGAAGCGATGTGTTTATCATGTCACGTTTTTTAAGTTGGATATAATTTTTACTGTTGAAATATTAAAGAAAATGATGTACTTAACAACTGTTTCAGTGTTTTCATACCAAACATAATATGCAGTACAAGGCAGAATGCTCGGAAACCAATGGCGTGTTCTCAAAACGAGTGAACTTTGTTTTGTTGTTGTTTTTGAAGCAGACTTAAGGCGTTTTGGTCCATTTAGACCAGCTTTCTTCTGTGAAATTTTCACTGTTAAGCTGGCAGAGACAAAATGTTTAAAAGTTACACCCACTACAGGTGATAAGATATAGAAGTCCAAAAAGGAGTACGGGATTAATCATATTTATTAAACATATTCATAATACAACTTAATATTCTCCGTTTTGTCTCCTCGCAGATCAGTCCATTGGTTAATGAAATGCAGCGGCTGGGTCCCGCTGCACACAGTAAACACTGTAAGCACATCTTGTAAGTGAAAGGACTTTAGACAATTCCAAAAAATACACGCCTGTTATAATTCACAGCAACCACACACCATAAGCCTGTCCTTTTGTTACCACTTGAGCATAACTTGGGTCAATAATATCGGGGAAGCAGAAGAATTAAGGTTTTAAAAAAGAACAAAAAACAGAGAAAGAAAACTAGTCCACCCCCAGGGCAATACCCTTATTTCATTCTTTTGCCTGCTTCCAGGGCAGACTGGACGGAGCAAAAAAAACAACAAAGTTTTTAAACCTAAGGCAAGAACAGCTTGGTCCACAGATGCTCTACAAAAATCAAATATGTAAAGCCTTGAAAAAACTTTATTCAGATAAACAGTAAAATACAAGATTACAATTATAAAAGGCCCAAAATTAATGAACCTAAAGTTTTTATACCGACTACCGGTCGTCCTCGGAATGGCAGGGACACATCTCTGCAATGAAGCCGAAAAAACAAATACAATACAATACAAACACGGTGAACTACAGTTCTAAATGACATTTAGCCTACCTGCAAAGACTCCCTTCACACCAACATGGAGTAAGGTGTTCACCTGCCTCCCACCTCTGGCCTGAAAGAATCGCACTTGCGTTTCTCCTGCAGGTAGTCCAGTTTAGCTTTAATAGAGTTCAGCTCCCATGTGTAAACAATGTGTCACAAAAAATACATGATCTGTATAAAAGTGTTACGTTATTCGCCTTTTTCAACTTTTTTTTTAAGCCAGAGCATGTTTTAAAACTATCCAAAATATCCAATCACCTTTGTTGAAAGGGCATTTAGATACACTGCGTTCCTCCGGCGCAAAGCCCTGTCGCAGGGAATGTATCGGGATTTTCTATTTGCATTTTCCGTCATGTCTTTCAGTTGCTCCTGTGTCAGCGGTGGATAAATTCCGGCATCGCGCTCACCTGGGAACGTTCCGGAGCACCGTTAACATCCCGCGGTCGCCTTTCTCAACATCCTTAAAAAAAAAGGACTTACACTCCCCCCTTCAAAAATAATTAAATCTCATGTAGAAATGTGTGTTTACCAGGAGTATTTTGTTTCTGATTAGGCTTATCTTCTGAATCTATTCTGAAATAGGCTGTCCAAGTAATTCCAGCTAGTTCATTGCCACTTACGCTTATTGATCAAATTGACCATCAAATTTTCAATGTGTAAAATTCTCTGCTGACTCGTGACAGATGATCTTTCAAGTGTCTTTGAATAATGGAGAGGGGATAATGGATCCACTGTAGAAACAAATCAATACAGCAAAGTAGTCATCCTACTTGTTTTCCTTGTCTTTCTACTGTCCTCTCCTACCAGCTGTCTCTACAACTGGGTGATGTTTAAAGTCGCAACTGATGATAGGTCAATAATAACCACAAAAAACTAAAATGAGAAAATGCAGGAAGTATGAGCTTCGTTCTTGTATGCAGTGTCCGTCAGTCAGACTGCTTTCCAGAAATCTTCAGGAGGGTCCAAGAAGGGTCACCTAGTTTACCTGGTTTGTCTAAACTAACCTGCAGAAACAAGAATCTAAGATTCATTAAAGTCTATATATATCATTTTCATTTCCCATTGCTTTTTGTCGTTTTATTAGTAATTTATAAAAAGTGGCTTCTGTGGGTGGAGCGGCTGTCTCCCAATCGGGATATTGGAAGGTCGCTGGTTCGAGTCCCACCAGGTTCTACTTGTCCTAGGGTCCTTGAGCAAGACTCTGAAGCCCTAATTTCCCTGGAGCTTCAAAGGGGCTGCCCACTGCTCCCTCAGCGGTGGGTCAGATGCAGACAAATAATTTCACTATGTTGTACTGTGTGTGGCTCTATGTGATCAAAAAAAATTTCTTCTTCTTCTTCTTCTAAAAAACGGGCCACCCATTTCAGAAGGAGATTCTAATGAACTTCTCTGTATATTTTCTGGTCTGTCTGTGTAAAGATAGTACCCTTCAGATCTTCGAGAGTCATCATACCATTTTAACATTGGTAATTGGAGGGCTTTCGTCACACTCGTTTGAAAAACACATGTTTTTGTTGTTGTTTTTTTGTTTCGTAGTGCCGTCTCTTGGTTACACTAGACTAGGAAAACTTGGGAGGAACTGTTTCTTTGGTAATTAAAAGTTCAGTGGCCCAAGGTTACTGTTGAGTGTCTGTTTAAGTGTCTAGTGACTAGAGGTCTGATTTTCTCTTAGTTTCTTTCTCTTAGTTAGTGGATACGGGAAAATAAGATATTACAATATGTACGGGGTCACTGTACAGGGATGGAGGGGAGTACAGACATGCCACAAATACCGTATGTACTGGATATTATGTATCTGTTAAAGGGAGAACCTGACAGCTAAATGAAAATATAACTGTGTCATTATGGAAAATCTCATTTCTGTTGATTACTCATAAACTACTGATTTTATACATGCTTGTGTAGATTCTCTTTCATCCAGGTCATGGTAATCCATGTGGGTTGAACCCAAAGCAACTGGACTTCTCTTTTGGCATTTCACCTCTCATCCAAGAGGCTTCTTCAGTTCTGTACTGTTCAGAACTGAAGAAGCCGGAACGGTTGGAGACTATTTTTCAATTATTCCCTGTTCAGATTTGATTGGCAATGGCGTTTGTGGAGGTTTATGAGTGCTCTCAGGTTTGACGTATGGATGACTCAGTACCCTCTGTGATCCCTTCAACAGTTCAGTTAAGATCTCTGAGATCAGTCAGAGTGTTGAAGAGTTTTGGCTCTCTGGCCGCACTATAATTTTCCATCCACTTCATTAGGTGACGCCCTTTCTTTCTATTTCGGTCATGTCCTCTCAGCATATGTCTGAGACAGCAACTGAGGGAATTAGTCCACAGCAGGGATGTGAAAACACTGTAACTAGCCTATATTTAACATATAAGGCCAAGCAATTGCCTCCAAATACCATGGGCTAAAAACCAATTAGCAACCGCCCACCCTACAAAAACTAACACTGGTAACACCACAAACACAGTATCGACTTAAAAGAGCTGACTCATGGGCAACAGTAGAGCCATGATTCAATCACACATCAGATTTTATCTGTTACATTCACTTATTCTGACTCCTTAAACCATAATAATGTTTTTGGCAAAGGTCTCCAAGTTGTTTTCTCTGTTTGAGACACTGCGTGTTGCAGTTTTGTGTATCACCAGCAGCCACAATTTAACCCCCACCTGTTTGACTCACCCCTCTAATAGAGAAATGCCACAGCTTTTCTGCTCTTATGGTGGTTGTGAATACATTTGTAGTGGAGGAGCGTATAGTGTCATTAAAAGTAGTTGGCGAGCAGGGCCACAATTACAATATCAACACCACTGTTATGTTGTCAACATTTGATTCTGAATCCTTGCTGAGGATTCTCAGCCTCAGATAAACACTTTTTATTTGCTAAAAATCTTCTGATTTCATTCCTATTTTTCACCCTTTCCTGGTTTTGTTTCTGCAAAGATAATGAGGGTTCATGTGGGATCTCAGTTGAGGAACTTTCTCTCTGCCTCTTCACTCCTCTCACTTACCTCCCGGCTGTCTCCTGTTAACAGCTTGTTAATATCACCCATTTAGCATGTCTTAAATGACTTTCTTGAAACTCCACTCTAAGTTTTTCTGCCCTTCCACCTGCTGCTCCCTCAACTTTCATCACTGTTGCTCGCTGGCTTCCTGCATCAAAGCCCAGCCACGCTCGTAAGACTACCCAGATTTCCCAGAATGTCTATGCATCAATTCATAACTTGTTGATTTGCCTCATTTCTCCAGTCTGCTCCTCCTGGTTTTCACCTCAAGACTCATGAGCATGTTCCTTTTGGAGTCGTAGCAATGGGATTAAGCAATAAGAGAAACAATCTAGAAGGTTAGGGTTATTTATACAGGTCAGATTGGGAGGAGATTTGTGGGATGAGGGGGGCGTCAGATATAATATTTCAGATCCTGGTGGAGCCCATTGGTCTGTAAGAAAATCAACTTCCATACACAGAAAGATGCGGTTTCATTTGCCTTTGGGGAATGCAATATATACCAACATATATAGCCAAAACCGAGCTGCTTCCGTTGCTCCGTCCTTCTTCCATCTGCAACTTAAAGGTGAGAAATCCTTTTTCTTTTCTCCACTGCTAATTTAATTTTTGATTTATTTTTTGCTCAAATTTGATTCATATACACGATTATTGTAATTTGGATAAGGAAATTGAATTATTCTGCTATCTGCCAAATGCTCATTTGGGAACTGTGCTTCAAAAGGATGAAGGTGATGATGATGATGATGGAGGAGTGCATGGAGTTGCATGTTAAGATAATTCATTTTGGGGCTGAAGCATTGCTGCAGGTGTGCATTGCAGTGTGATGAGGTGACAGTGGGACTGACTCAAGGGTTGGAAAGTGATAGTCCCAGTGTTAATCACAGTGTTATTATAGACTGGATTTATTTAATCTGTTAGAACTCAGTCTGATCTGCCAGTTAGTCTGACACCTGTGTCAGAAAATGGTCTTCAACATCATGTTTGTTTCATTTATGCTTGTAGTAAAATTGTTGAATTGTTTGTATTATGTTCCAATACGGTAATCTTAAAGATGAATATATTAATACATACATACACAAAATAAGTATATTTTAGCACCTGAGCTCCTAGTTCATGATATGACCCGACAATTTAATACTCAATTTTGAACTAATCTTAAGTACGCTTTCATGTTCTATCATTTTAACACAAGTTTGTATTCGCTGGGATTAAAGAGGCCATTTTAGATTGTTTGTGCTGCTTGGAATTTGTGCACTACTACACTACTGTAATTTATTGTAGTTTATTGTGTTTATTGTCAAGGTATTATGAGAAGATGAGGGAATTTAATCACTGAGTTGACAATTCAGATGTTGGAAACTTATGTTGCATTTAAAAAAATATTTCTAGGGTCAGTAAGGCTTTCATATGCTGCCGATCCCTTACACTGATGAGCATTTGTTCTAATTAAGTCTTTCTTTCAAAGGGTTTATTTCATAGATTGTAAACAGCACTACAAGTAACCAATTGCTTTAACCCCCCAGGTCACCACATTGCTTGTCATTTTAAACACAACAATGATGTTCTCATGAATATGTCTAGAAGCCTGATCTACTCACTCCTTGACTTTGGTCAACGATGCATCGTTTGAATATGGAAATAGAAATTGTGCTTTTCAGATGATCCTCCTGGAAAATTAAGAGAACAAATATGTTTTGAATAAGAGATGATCTGCAGAATCTGGATTAGTGCTTCAATCTGGAATTGCTCAATTAATCAAACTGTAGGCCTATATGCCAAAAGATCTATACCTGATCCTTTTCTCATTTTCAGTTCGGTTAAAAATTTAGAAACATAGTGCCATACAATGATGATAAATTGAATAAACCTTTCAAAGAAATAATCAAATTTACGAGCCAAAAAAAAAAAAAGAATCTTAACCGCTTGTTTTTGCTAATTGATAAAAATGATGGTTGTGACATATTTTCAGCAAACATTAGAGAACATTTTTTTCTCTGATCTCCATCCGACCACTCTCATTGTTGGTCTGGACTATTCTTCACAGTCTCTATTTACAGATGAGACGGATATATTCGCAGCCATGTCTGAAGTGTTTGCCGCAACAGATGAGGTATCAAGTGTTTTCGGATAATCTTCCACAAGACAGACTTTTCATGACAGGTTTGCCCAGGGGGGGACAACTGGACCTCAAGATCCTATTCCAAATTTAGACTAGAAATTACTCCAGGCTGATGCTCCCAGTTGCTCTCATATTTCTCTAAGTGGAGTCATCCCTTTGGAGAGACAGGGCAGATACATTCAAGTTCAGTTCTTGCTTTCCCCTTGTGCCTTCCCATCACTTTACACTAAACAGATAATGACTTTATGTTTTGGTTTAGAAATGCCTTTACCTTCTCTAAACCTCTCATTATTCAAAAATAAAAACAATGTTTCTGTGCAGGTGTGAAGTCAATCAAACGCCAAGATGTCAGAGTGAGTCCGTTATTATTTTTTATTGTCTTTTTTTATTTTATACTACACCTCTAACAAAGAACATAGGAAACTAATGCATATTGTCTAATTGTATAAAAAATGCATAGAAAATTGGTATGTTAGACACTACGCACAATATCAGTGTCACAAAAACAAGTTTTGCAAATGTTTGAAGAAATTAAGTGTTGAGTCCTATGATTCAAACCCTTCTCCTTAAGTCCTTTTCCAAATTCATTATTATTTTACATAAGAAATTTGTGATTAAAATATTTTCTATCTCAATACCAGAAGCAAAAAGATGTCTTCGAGTCGCAAGCATCATCTGAAGGTAAAATATTTAGCTCAATTCAGTGAACCAAAGTCCAACCGAGTAACTAACAGTGATATATTCTGCTGCCAAGAGGTAACTATACATGTTGTCTGGCAGAGTGTGATGCTCTCCATCGCCAAAACTATACTGGAGGAGGAGGAGCTGGAGCGAGAACAGGAGAGGACAAGGTACATGGCTGAGAACTGTGCTCCTGTGTCCATGCCCAGAACCATGCAGGAGCTGCAGGTATGTCAGCTCACGGCTCAGTGTGGATCAGAGCATGATGTTGTTCTTGTGACATTTTGCTCGTGTCTTTGGCTCAGGAGCTGTGCAAAGAGATCCACCGCAAGATTGACGTGACTGATGAGGAGCGATACGACCTGGAAATGAAAGTCAATAAGACAAACAAAGAGGTAGATTGAAAATTAAAGAACAGTAACTGCTTTAGAACCATCATTGGGTCTATTGTTATGAACTCACGTTTTCAATTATAAAAAACTTTTTAAAATTGTTTTATTCAAGATTTTATTTTAAAATCTAGTAAAAGATAGAGAACATGTGAGCATTTAATTCAAAATAGCCCAGCTGAATCAGAAATCCCCACATGGGTCATACTAACTTGCATAAAAAAATTTGTATTTGGGTAATACAAATTTAAAGGGCTTACAATATATAGAATAGTACAGTTCCAGCTGACACAGGATGTCAATGTAATGTCACTAAGGCAGTAGACTTGTTCATTTAAGATTTCAATCTAACGTCTCCAAGACTTTAGAGTCCTTCGTCTTGAGTGATGATTTTGACGTCCTACGTCAGCTGGAACAGTATTTTTCTATATGTTGTAGGTCCTTTACATTTTTATTACCCCCATATTCACAATTTTAATATGCAAACCAGGCCTTGGCTTTCATTCCCTACAGCAAAGGTTTATCCCCAAAAAGCCCGGGATCCCTTGTGTTGTAAAAGATTGACCTTCTCAAACAGGAGTGAAGTACAAAAAATATATAGTTTTCATTAAAAAAAGCTATTCCTTGTGTAAAAATACGATCTATTAGATTGAAATAGGATATATTCAAGATAGAACTCTTCAAGTCGGTTCATATGCACCCAATTTGGACAAACTCGGACCAACAGTTGAGAAATTATGGCTCAAAAACGTTTGGAGATACAGCTCCCCCTAAAGTCTGAAATATACAACTGACCTTTCTAAAAAATATTCCAATTCTTCCTCAGACTAAGTTCAATGTGGGTATAAAATTTTAAAATGATCCATGAAATAGTTTTTGAGGGGAAGTGACGATGGTTATATTATATTCCCGACTTTTCAGGGATACAATTAATGTGAAAACCGTGTGGGTAAATGTTGGATGTAAATGTAATCTAAAATTGCTTTCCATCTAACCTATTGTATAATTATGAGGCTGTTAGAAATAAACCTACTCACGAGGGCCTATGTATCATCTTTACTGTACAGATTGAGGACTTGAAGATAAAAGTTCAAGACTTGATGGGCAAGTTCAAGAAGCCGGTCCTGAGAAAAGTCCGTATGTCTGCTGATGCTATGCTGAAGGCTCTGCTGGGCTCCAAACATACAGTCAACCTGGACCTGAGGGCCAACCTGAAGCAGGTCAAGAAGGAGGTGAAGGAGGAGGTGAGGAAGTGTCTCGCTTGGTTTATGCATGTTGTAAAAGCTGCTTGGAACTTTACAGAAACAGCTGCTGAATATAACAGTTTACAGACATGGATGCCTGCAGATGAAATGACCAAAACAAAGACAGTGACATGTCTATCGGTGCGTTTCTATCCAACTGTCTTATGGGAATTTTTAATACATGAATAAAAGCAAAAATACAAAAGGGGAGGCAAGAGATCAGCTGCATAGATTGTAATATATAGCAAATCAAGAATTTGCTCCAACATTGTTGAAGTTGAGAACCTCCACAAGGGGCGACCCGACTGCAGGGACAGCCAGCTAGCCAGTTAGCCGTCATGCTCAGAGCCTCGCTCTCGGGCGTGACCACTGCAGTTGGGGATGCAGATGAGTTGAGCAACAATGAGGATGACAGCCTGGCCCACAATATCAACATATTTTCCTTTTTTTGTAGAATTTTTCTACCACTGTTTTTCTTTGCATTCATAGCATTTTGATAGATGTGCCGAAAAGGAAATGTTCACAATATGACCAAATCTGTGACCAAAGCATTAACACAAACAAAACTACTAAAGAATAGCAAGTCTTTAGAGAAGGTACAGAGTTGACTGTAGCCAGAATAGCAAGGAAAACATTAGGCTCATTTAAAAAATTTCATTTTTTCAAATTTACTTTGTGTTATTAGGAAAAACAGTATGAATAACATACCATAGTAAATACTGTGATCAAGTTGACGAAACGTGAATAATGAACAATGAAGAATGAGTGTGCCAAGCTCTAATTTCCATAACTAAATCATTTCAAGTAATGTGAAATCTACTCCTCCTTGCTTTGGGCTGTGTTCTTCCTCACCTGAGCACCACCAGTGCCGTCATTATGATGGCTAACCTGATCAGACCTCCCACACAGTCAGAAGCACAAACTCCATTAACGCAGCCTTTTCAATGTGGGGCTTGCACATATTAATTCTGCCCCTCTATTCTGAATGATGTGAAATGTGGGGTTTTTAATTTTTCTATCTCTGAGACAGCAGCAGAGGCAGTAACTGAGGTGCACCAGAGATCTACATAAACACAATGTGGAAAGGCAGGAGACTTGATGTTTTGAAAAAAGTACTATGTCTGCTTTCCACAACCACAAGAATTTAAAATAGCGTAGCAGCTAACTCAATGAAGAAGAAGAAGACAAATGAAAATGTGTCATTATTGGGGGATATAGCATAAGATCCAGAATATCTTTATCCTCCGAGAAGAGACCAAGATCAGTCACCCTGAATAGAGAAGAGAAATGATTGTTGTGCCATCTTGAGCACATATGTAAGCTGCCACACTAAACACATACACTCTGGTTTTAGGCATCACACCTGTTTTTGCACATGGATCCCAGAATGCTATTTGAAATGCCAAACCGGTGCAGCGCTGTTCCACCATTGTCTAACTCATTGCAAACAAAGGTGTGGAAGACATGGGTCAGAATGTTTAGCAGCATTTATTGCTTTTTTCCCCGTCGACCAACATTTGCATAAAAGCAGTGGCTCGAAACAACCTGGTTAGATGAATTGACTGAATTCTACCATCATCACATGCTTGGACTTCCTGTTCTTGGTGTTTCAGGAACTGCGTGATGTCGGCGACTGGCGTAAAAACATTGAAGACAAAGCAGGCATGGACGGGAGGAAGAAGATGTTTGAGACTGAGGCTTAAATCAGTGTCTTATCTGCATCTGCTCTTAATCCTGCAGGAATCTTTTTAATTACCATGTAAGCTGTAGAAACTTTGACAGAATAAACAAGAAAAGTGAGCTGAAAAGCTGCTTGGACCTGCTTCCTTAAATTTGCATGCATTTGTTGTAATAAAAAAAAGAAAACTATGTCAAGGTCTTTGGAATATATTACAGAAAGTACACAGTCTCATTGTTCAATGAAGGAATTATGTAAATCTTGCGTTCATATTAATGTCAATTTAAATAATAATGAAGTCATTTTCTTAAAGAAATCACTTTAACAGACTCAAATAATCATACACTGTTACTTAACATGTTTACATTCTAATGATTACCTGTTATTACAAGATCAAATATTACAGAGTTCAACATGGTGACTGGACAGCAAAGGTCACCAGGCCCCTCATTTTTCATCCCTGATGCCGTGTTTCACATCACTTCAGATAGTTTACTGCTTCCTACTATCCTACTATATAGTATAGTATATATAGGAGTTCTAGAAGTGAACCCCTTCCCTTCAGGTATCTGGCCAAGATGGTGACCATAGCAGTTGAGAAGTTCCAGAATTGTATGGCCTTATTAATTATCCCATCTGGGCCTTTGTAGTAAGCTACATTTGTAAATATGTACATGAACGGACATAATTACTCAAACATGCAAGGTTTAGTTCTGAGGTGTAGGGATTTGAGATACAACATCAAGTCAACAGTCAAATGTTTCTCGTTGATTTAAACACCAGTAATCTGGGAGTGATGTTTCTTAGATCTGGCCAAAATTAAGGATCTTTTCACACATGGAGGAAACTTTCAGTTGGCTGTGTGATTTTTTAAAAATTCATAAAATACTACTTATTATAGGTTTTGTTGAGTGCAATCAAAGTTCACTTAAGAATGCCACACACGCGATAAATTTAAAGATTCACACTTTGATAAATTAATAGATTAAAAAGTCTATTTTTTCAAATATCATGGAGGACATAATAAATGAAACCATAATTTACTAAGGAAGATTGTTCTGGTCTTTAAAATCCAAAATGGGCCCAAATCCAAATGTTTTTTTTCTCTCACCCTGTGACTAGATAGTGCTGAGTCATCAGCATCGGCCTTGCAGTCCATGATGGCTGCAAATTTAAGTACTTGTATGAGGAATTAAAAAAACAATAAATCAAAATAAAACAAACAAAAACTAATTTCAAAAAATGGAAATTTGTAGCTCAACAACATTTGTAATACTTTCATTACTCATAACAGCTCTGTCAACATGATAGCTTCTACACCTTCACACCACCGAATCACATGTGCTGTATTTCACAAAAATAGGAATAGAAAGTATAGAGAATCTTGTGTTAAAAACTCTTTTGTAAATTAGCCTTTGTGGACTTTTTTGTGGAGTATTAATAAACGTTTAGCATGTAACTAAAGAGAGAATTGAGGACTTACAGTCAACAGGATTTTATCAACATTACCTGAAGTCCAGATGGAAACGTAACACAACGTCTTCAAACTAACCGCCATACCACCGATGTGGTGGAACTAAAATGGTCCTTTCATGGCTTTTATCCATTTGCCATTTTTCTCAAGCTTATAAAAAAAAAAAAAAAGAATTGGCTACAATTGATTTCGATATAAAACAAAAGCTTCTGATTCTGAGGCTAAAGCTAAAAGAACAAACCGCCCATCTCTCCATTCTTTTGTTTATTTATCCTGTGTTATGTTATTTCTGAGCAACAGAGTCTTTTTTACATCATCCTCATCCAGCTGCTGACTGATGGTGACTGATACTCATCATCTTTGCAGTTTTACGTCGTCATCATTCTTTTTTTTAATCCTCCGATCAGCGGGAAAACTTCAGTGAATCATTAAATCCTGTTGCGTTTGATGGAGGCTGTTGGAACGGAGCCTCTCTGGGTTAAGAGCTTGAGAAATTCCATTGACGAAGTGAGAGTATATTTTAGTTGTAGATGAATCTGAAAATGCTAGAAATCTTGTGTTAATAAAGACCAGTTGACTTGTCAGTACCAGTCTATCCACTGACCCGTCTATCCACTGACCCGTCTATCCACTGAGAACAGAAAGTAAACTCTGAAGTCACAGCACATAGACACTAGCCAATGGACGCATATTTCAGCTTAAGAGTTTTTCCACAGTTTTCGCAATTATAGCATTTTAAAGGCATAATGATTTTCCTAAAAATAAAAAGAGGATAAATATAACTGGAGTATGAAATAAATATATCCCAAAGCCAACACTGAACAACAGACTTTGGTTTCCGGGATGAGGCTGAGGCATATGATATGATAGGCATATATATGATATGATGTGACAACCCTTTAAAGGAGACTCAAGGAGACTGACTGAGGCTTAAACTTGCTGTAAGAGGTTTCATCTTGGACACATCATTGACGGAACGATGGGGTAACCTTGTGGTGACACGGAAAGAAATATGACCACAAGTAATAAGTCCACTTAAATGGGCTTTAGGGCTGTTCATTATTTATAAGAGGTGGTCTGTGGTTGGGTCTTGACTGTCTGGAGCTACACATATTTTTTCTTGAGTGTGCCTGAGTGACAGGGGGAAAATGAATGGTTCTTTTCCATCCTATTAAACATTATCGTATATTCACATCAACTATTTTAGTCCAGCAGCCAACACTCCGAACAATCTAAATACTGATCACACATGCTCTGTGTAGACTTACAGAATGAGCGTATGACAGCCAACCCCACTAAACTACCTCTCAAAACCAACAAAACCACACTCAACACACTCACGAGGCCAGCTGTGGTGTTAAGTTCATAGTAAAACCAAAATAAACGGAGATAGATAGATAGATAGATAGATAGCCTTTATTAGTCCCACAGTGGGGAAATTGCAATATTACAGCAGCAGAGCATGTTACAGAGTAAGAATAACACAGAGTAAGAATAACATCGTGTTATGTGCAATTAAAATAAATTAAAAAAAATTAAATTAAAATTAAACGTTATGTGCAATTAAAATAAATTAAAAGGTAGATGTGTGTGTAAGTGTGTGTGTAGTTGTGTAGGTGTGTGTGTTGCTAACAGTGCTGGTTGTGGAGTCTGACTGCTGCAGGAAGGAACGATCGGCGATATCGCTCCTTCACACACTTGGGGTGAAGGAGTCTGTCGCTGAAGGAGCTCTCCAGTGCAGAGATGGTTTCCTGCATGGGGTGGGAGACGTTGTCCCGGAGAGATGACAGCTTGGCCATCATTCTCCGGTCTCCGGAGATCTCAATTCAATGATAAGGTTGTTCATGATACTCAGATTTAGTTTTTATGTCTATTTAGTATGTGTGTTAATCTCTTAATCTATTATATTGCACCATAAAGCGGTGCACCGTAGTGTATTCTATCAAAATACATTGACCATTTTTTCGAACTGCATTAAACACATCACTGCATCTGCGCCCAGAACAGTCAGTAACTGAACTAAGCCGTCAATATTTGAAATCTCGTGTTAGACTTTGAACCTGGAATCAAACATAATAATAATCATCATCCTTTCCAAAGCTAGGACTCCTGTTCACAAGCAGAAAGAGGCCCATCTCTCTCTGTGAGAGATGTTAATACTGTTTGATTCTAAAGAAGTTAAATACAATCAAAAGAAAGACATTAAGCCTGTGACACCTGAAAGACATTATTATAAGCTTCAGAAAATAATCTATCAACGTCCACACCAGCCTGACTCACAATAACAAGTGCATTTTGATCAACATAGAATTTCTTTTAGATGTGATACTTTAAAACTCATTTGTGATCGTCTTTAGTGTCAACATGGTGAAGTTTGAGAAAAGCACAGCAGAAAATTATTTTTCTGATTCTTGCTTCTCTCTCTGCGAAGCCTCCCATTGGGTTTGTCCCTGTCTGGTTCTGAGGAACAGAAATATAAAGAAGCCTTGGGGTCAAATCCTTCAGGAATGAAGCAGCAGTGGTCTTCAGGACCTACAGCAAAGATCCAGTTGCTTCTGTACTCATCCTCCAAATGACAACTTTAAAAATCAAACAAATAATCTTTCTTAGTGAGCAGAATTTGACCATGTCACCTTGAAACGAAATCTGAGGTAAGTCAAGTCTTTTTAAATCATGAAGTATTTCTAATGAGCTGTTTTCATTTATTTTATCCTTTTATCAAAGATATTTATACAATCCGTAACATTAACAGTTACGGATGGTCATTTAATTAAGCGCAGTAATGATAAAGATATTTTGATTTTGCGATTTTTGCTTTTGACAATTATCAAACTTTATGGATTTACCTGATTTTTCTGTTTTTCCATTTTTCAGATATCTATCTGACCTGCTTGCAGATGCGCTGAGCAGCAGAAGCAGCACACTGTGAGTTCAACTTGTTATCACACTATCAGTAATCCACATACAAAAAAATTGGAGGAAGAACTAACAACAAATTGGGAGAATTTTAAAAAGCTTAATAAAATAATAATACAATTGAATGCAGTGGAAATGCATTCATGTCAGACAAAAGACCTAAAATGAAAATAAGAATCATAGGGATATCATAATATCAATCCTGTGATTAATTAATACAATGCAGTGATTAATACATTGTATTTGCTGACGATCACCAGAAGTACTTCTGCGGTATAATCCCTGTTTGAAACTCAATGGCACAAAATAATACAGATAACAATCCTAAAGGGCGGGTTATTTATAATGAGGCGAGCCGGGGAAGGGGGTAGATGACACTGTACTGTATTTCATGACCTTGCCAGCTCATTGGTTTGACCAGTAATCCACTTCCATAACGAGAAAGTGGAGGATTTAGAGAGCTATCAGAGATTGCAATATATACCATCCCAACAGTTCCTCTGCCTGGGACTCAGCCTGTGTCTTTCTAACAGTAATAAGCTTCGACTCTGCAACGCCTAAAGTAAGATCTCTGCCTCTTTCATGCTCATGTAGCGTACTCTTTGCATGGTGACATTAGCAGCAGATGATTTGTCTTGGTGATGCTGTTGTTTTGTGTTTTGTTTGTTCAAACAAAAGTTTGTCAGAGGGAGGTTGTAAAAAAGGTTAAAATCGTAAGTCTCTTTGGAAGATAGTTGATTTTAACTCTGGACAGATATGCTGGTTGATTCACTTGATTTGATCTGCTTGCTATGACAATCAAATTACAAAAGGTCATAGAGTGGAGACATTTTATTGGAATCTTAAATAGGATGTCCTGAAACGATTTTCACTTTGTAGCTGATTTGAACTGATATCAAATTAGTTTTTTTTAAATAATTTTGCATAAGATAAAATTTTACAGAAAAGTAAGGTTTTCCATTATGTTTCTTTTGTTCTTATCTCATAAGGATTGTATCTGTATTTTTGATGCTAACCAGGTTATCTTAATGCCCCCTTTAAAATATTTAGACGTGTGTGCTTGATCTGCGGGCAAGTCGGGGATGTACATTCTGATGATGTGCCGCACTGAAAGGCAACACCACTACAAGGCATGAACTTGAAAATCGATCCTTCAATGTTTATCCTCCTGTCATCACCGAGGGGCTCGGAGGGGCCTGCTCTAATCTGTTGTGGCTTCCAGCCTCAGTGTCAGCCTTCATTCTCAGTGTCCATTAATACCCTGTCTCCAGATTTAGACTGTTTCCTTCACACGTTCAAATATTTAAGTTTTAAAGGTTTGTTTCTTAAATTACACAAACAAAGTAGAGGAGCTTTTCAGGCATATTTTTGGCGTGTGAACAATTCTCTCGGAGTCTGAAAACTGAACCGTAAAGCTGAATTTACAAGAATTGTAACTATAGATAACAGTTTTGGGCTGTTTTTTGGGGGTTTTCAGTTATTTCATGGACCGGAACAAAAGTTTTTCTTCCATATATTCAAATTAAAAAATTTTCATATCCCCCTTTGTGCATTGGATTTAAATCCTGCCATGGTATCTGGTCAGTACTGATCTCAGTGTGGAGCAGATGAACTGTGCTTGCATCCAAGGTGAACCTAATAGTGAGTTATTTCTGCATTGTGCTCTAACATCTTGTCCGTCCGAGGGTCGTTATGTGGTGTTGGGTTACTTCAAACTCTTCCACCCGCCCCGAGGAGACAATCCCATACCACAACCATGGCTCACCCCCCACCCCCACACTTAAGACAAAAATCTGAGTCCAAATTTAACCCTACAGAAATTATTCTATCTCTAGAATAACATGTTGTAATGTCTTCTGAGTTTCTAGTGTGCCAAAATATCTAGCAAGTCCTGGAGATGACCCCCTCATCTATTATTGGTGTACTGGTGATGACCATTTGTTCCTAGCTCAACTATGCATTTTGGGATGCCTACTGTGGCTGTCAAATGTCTTTTCTTTCAAGACAAGCCTACTGTCACTTTTTTTTCTCTCCCTAATGAAGACGTTAGGAACAGCTGTGATCTAGGAATAGAATCCTAATCCAATACTTCATCACTGTTCCCCCAAACAAACAGATCAGACAGTAACTGTCGGGCGTCTGAGTTCTGGATAGGCCTCAAAGTTTTCTGTTACTCAGGAAGACCCACTGTGGGTCGAAATCACTTATATTATATTTTGTGAGACTTCTTACCTAGACATACACTGTTCAGTGAAGACATTTAGCTTGGCATGGGTGTGAGTGGGTATGAGTTCTAGGCTGTCATGTGTCTGTAGTTGACCAGTTCAACTGCTGGACTGACCAGAGCACATGGCATTCACCTGGACTAGATGACTTGATGGTTTACTCGCAAACCAAGATGTAACAAGGGAAATGATTGTACTTTTTACTGTGTTCATTGCTGCCTTTTTCAGATAAGGATTTCAAAATATAAAACAAACAATCCATTGATGATTAAACTAGTGCTTCTAAATATGTTTGTCTTGATACCATACCAAATAGTTTTGTTGAGTAGATAGAATGAAAAATTAGCCTGAGGCTATATCTGTTACAGTTCATTAAATGGTAAAATTTATGTTTAATATTCTACAGCAACAACAATAATGACAATAATGACAATATTGACAATGAAAATAATACCAATACTAATGATTCATTCATTCATTCATTATCTACCGCTTATCCTGTTCAGGGTCACGGGGGGCTGGAGCCTATCCCAGCTAACATCGGGCGAGAGGCAGGGTACACCCTGGACAAGTCGCCAGTTCATCGCAGGGCAGACATCTATAATTTTATGGACATCTAGTCTATAAAATTGATCTATAATCCTTGACATGGTTTTGAGTTATATCTGGAAAACAATGTTTTTTGTAAGAAACATATTTAAGTGTTAAAATATGACTTTTAATCATTTTTATGCTGACATGCTAAAAATACCATATACATGTAGCACAATTTGCCTAATTTCACATGTAAATGCTAATTATTATTTTTATTTTTTATTTGTTAGCATAAGCCCCAAACTTTAATTTAGACCAGTTGCTGGTGCTGAAAGATAAAGTCCTAATGAGTTATTCTGTGAGATCTTCAAATGTCTGAACTCTATTTCAATGCAAATATCCAAGAGTTGTTGAGCTATTTAGCAGTGCTGGGCCACTTTACGAACAGCCACGCTTCCAAAAATAGTGTTCATTTAAGGGATTACCATGGCCTGGTAACAAAGTCCAGTTCCATGACATTTCCTGGAATTATCGTTATGTTTTAAGATAGAATTACCATGAGCCAAAACTTGAAATGTGAGCTGGGTAAATTTCTACGACACCCAGAGGGAATTGTGAAGAGGGGACATGGCAACAAACAAACATAACACAAAAGAACTAATATATATATTATAAATTTTAACTTTGATCTTTTCATTTAAATCATTTTATGAAACTCAAGCTAATTTTGGATAGAAGAAATTTATTATGGACTGTGTCAGACACAGATTTTATAAAAAATTTCTAGATGTTTTGCTGACTTCCCACTTGAAGGTGTCTCAAATCAGGGTTGAAAAGTCAAATACAGTTTTCCCTATCATTCAAAGACAGAATACTGTATGTGGTCAGGAGAGAGAAAGAGAGTTTTGTTGTAATTCATCCATTCATTAATTATATGTGTGGTTAGGTAATGGGTGATACAGTGTATGCCCATAATGGAACTGACAGACTCATAGTGATATAATAATAACTTAAGAGAGGCGGATACGAGTTTTTTATTTAGTGCATAGGAATTCTCTTGAGACAAATAATTCCTCTGCTTTTCCAAATGAATCAGGGGTCTGTATTTTCAGCAATTGCCTGAATTGTCTCTTGAGTCACCATGTAGCCACAATCCATTTCAGATAAACCATAGTATATCCCTGAAGCATGCCACATCTGTTGAGCTGATCCTGGAACAATATTCTAATATCCAGGAGATCTGAATGGACTTTCAAACTAAAGAACCGCAAAGTCCTTAGGTGCCAGCTTAAAGTCGACCAACGAATAACAATACCATCTGTATTACTACAATACATGGGCATCAATGTCTTTTGGCTCTTTCCCTTTTTTCAGGGGTCGTCACACCAGATTGTCTCGTTCCGCATATAGACTTGGCAAAGATTTTTTCGTCGGATGCCCTTCCTGAAACAACCCTCCCATTTATCCGGGCTTGGGATCGGATCTAAATGTGAGAGGTTGGATGGTAACACTGAGGCCCTTGCCTACAGGTCCAAACTGGATATCTGCCACGCCCTCTTTTGACAACAATTCAAAGCCCAGTGTCCTGCATCAAAGTCTGGGGTGTAACCCACTGAGCAGTGTTTCAATGTTTCAAATGGAGACAAATGAAAACTAGATTCAACTAAATTACTGTTATCTATTTAAAACTATCTATCTAAATGTTATATAATAATTCATAATTAACTCTAAAAATAAATAATTATTTTTTATCTCAGATAAAACTGATGAAGAAAAGATTTTTCTCACCTGAAAGCGTCAATTCCACTTACTTAGTCCTGTGCGTCGATTGGCCCAATGGAGATGCCTTCCTATTTACCCCTATTACTGTCGTGGACATACATTGATCCGACCAGTTAGCAGTTCTAATGTTATGGTTGGTCAGTGATTATTGATGCCATCTGTTAAAATGAGATAAAACACACATATCGAAAATAAAAGACGATAAGATAAGACAAGATAAGATAAGATAAGACGTTATTGATCCTGAAAGAAGTTTTAACGCCAGAGACAACTGCAAAATGTCAGTGACAAATTTACACCTATGCTGTCATCCCCTACAGCAAGGGTATACCCCCGAAGTCCCCAATCCACTGCGTTGTACAAGCAACCCCCCTGATTGAGCTCCTTGAATTTAATGTGAACTTATGTCCACAGTTTTCTTCATTAAAAAAGCCTAGTGAATAAATATAAACTATAAGCGTAGAACACAAATGACACAAGTTGGGCTCCTGTGCTGATTCATTTGGACTAAATCAGATCAATGGTTGGAAATGACTGTACAAAAAGCTTTGGAGACAAAACTCCCCCTAGTGACAGAAATATATAATCCTCCTTTCCTAAAATCAATCAAGTCCTTCCTCACATCCATGGGGGTATAAAGTTTGATCCATGAAATGTTTGTAGTTTCTGTCAAGGAAACAAGGTTTTTCATTCAAATAAACTCCTCCAATTCAGTAAAATATGAACTACTAGATTGAAGTATGATATTTACGAGCTAGATCTCCTTGATTTGATTAATTTGCACCAAATTTGGACTAAATCCGACCAAAGATTACAAAGTTATGTCGGAAAAACTGGGTTTTTCATCAAAAGCTTCCACTAGAAAGTAAATTACGAACTATTAAAATGGAACGTGAAATATATGTTTCTTACTGTATCTTTAACATTGAGCCAATCGTTAGCCTCAGAAATGGCCTGCTTGATCCCCCTCTCAGCAGCATTACTCTGGCCATGCGGCAACTTGTCACTCGTGGGCAGCTGGTGAGAGGGAGGGGTTTGGGGTTGGTATACAGCTAGTTAGTTTCTGTTGCATCAGCCAGATTGACTAATGACGTCTGTGTTGCTAAATTTTCTTCCTGTTGTTGGAGTGTTTCGCCGTTGAGAGTTGGAGAAGGATATGTGATTGGTGTCCCTTGCTTTTGTGTCTAAGTGGTCATCAGCAAGATAAGCCAAATAGTTTTGAATAGCTGCAAATGGGGGATGGAAACAGGTGATTTGATTTTGAGTCTTATCTGTGAGATTGGTATGGACCCAGTATTACTTGTTCACCCACAAACATGATCCTACCTTGAAGGGGAATCCTATCTTAGGGGCATCATGAGGCGTCATGCCAAGCCTTTCAGAGGCAGAGATTTTGCAGGACATGATGTTGCATAGTAGGACTCACAAATGAAAGGGGGATCTGTTGTAGTGTTTATATCGATATGGACATTTTCAGCCCTCTATTCTCTCCATCAATCCAAGTTTGAGGCCAAAGTCTTCAGGTACCAGATGTTTGTGGTGCCTTTCATGAAATAAGTTGTGTCACGTGCTCATCTAATTTGTGAAGGTGAAGAAGACTCACCATGTGTTAGTGGTACTCTTTGAGGAATACGAGTACCATGTGCTTAAAAGTGAGCAGTGCTGGCAATCATTGACCGCTGGATAATTTCAGGCACTGGCTTGATTCACGTTGGTGACTGGTACATGCACAAACTATTAAAACTAGATTTGTGCCGATGAGATATGAGAGGGGGGTTGTGTCCAGGTTTCGTGTGTCATTTAAAGTTGCTGCAGAAGAATCAACGTTTTTTCTTCACACATCAAATTCAGTCTTAATGCTGTCTTTCATTTTTTTCCATCAGATAAAATCCAGACCCTCAGCTAAGATGGGAGATGAGTGAGTTAACTTTTTTAAATGAATGAATAAATATATATATTGTTTTGCTTGTCAGATGTCAAGATGTTTGGTTGAATTCCATTAGATTTTTTCCATTATTTTGATATTTTATCTAATTTATCTACTTACTGCACTAATTCAAGAAGGAAAATTGAGCATGGCAGCTACGATCATCTGTCCTTTCACAGATTTTCAAAAATGTATTTGCAAATTCTATAAATATACATATTTTTAAATGTAATTTTAATAGTATAACCTTTAATTGTTTTGTAGATCGTTCGTCTATCAGTGTTCATTACAGGGATGAAAACTAGTAGCTTCATTATGTTAATCAGGAAACAAATAACAAATAGATTTGAGATCTGTAACATGGTGAACTTTCACCCAGTCTGACTTGTGTTTTGCGTTTTCAACTGCAGGAAAAGACTGTCTGCGAGGCGTAAGCATACTCTGAAAGTAAGAACTCAGTACATTTTAATTCTCTGTAACATAAAACCGATAAGCTGTTTTGAAAAGAACATTGACGTATGCGTTCCGTCTTTGTCCACAGAGCTGTATGCTTGCAGTGGCAGGTAATTTGTTGGACGTTGAGTCAGAAAAGAAGTCTGACGAGAGAGAGAGGTTCCTGGCAGATAAATGTCCTCCGCTGGAACTACCGTACTCCAAGGACGAGCTCATGGTGAGACACAAGCAGGCTGGTCCGTCCGGCAGTCCTCGTCATTTTATGGGTGTTGGAATCAGCGGTATATGATACACCAACAGTAATTAAACAAAGAGAAGAGTGAATTTATATACATCATATGCAACTTTGTTCATGCTTCCATCCTGTTACAGTTTCTGAAATTCACATTTTTGACTCTGATTCGTGGGCTTAAGAGTGAACAAAAATATTTCTGTCAAGTTCTGTTTGTATCTATTATCTTAAACCTTGCAATAATCTAGCAACAATATACTTCTTATTTTCTTCTCAGGAACTTTGCCAGAAACTCCATGAGCAGATTGACATCAGTGAAGAGGAGAGATACAGCATCGAGTTCAAACTCAACATGGTTCTGAATGAGGTGAGATGCTTTCTCAGCTCTGCTCACCTGTTTTGGATTGATATGTTTGTGGTGTTAATACATATTTTAGTTCTATGACACGTCATCTTTGAAGGGGTTTCATAAATAACTGTGATCAAAAAAAAATAAATTGGTAAATCGATTAGGTGCTATTTTAGTAGAATTTTGATTAGCAATGTATTAGAGAAAGGCTACAGGCTCCTTTTTGGTTCAGTAATATTACACTGTGACCTAAAATGTAAACTTAATTGTAGATAGCAAAGAATCATGGGAAGGTAAAAGAAAAAAGGATTTAAACAGACATTCTACTACCTGCTGATACCCAGAACTGAACTTTATTGTTATTATTATTTATATTGTCAGCACAGTACTGTTTGGGTCTCACACATTCCTCGTAGCAAGAAGGTTCTGGGTTCAAATAAACCTCTGGGCTCGGCGCCTTTCTTTGTGTAGTTTATATGTTCTCCCCGTGTTTGTGTGGGTTCCCTGCAGGTACACAGGCTTCTATTCACAGTCCAATAACCTACAACATAGGTGGACAGTTAGGACCCGGCTACTTTTCCGGGTCCTGGTCATTGTCCGAGGACTACATGTCCTGCATTTGAGTATCAGTTAACCTGTGGAGATGAAGCCAACTTTTTTATTCACGCATCGATGTACAGCAGGGTTGCAATTAAAACTTAAATGAGATGTTCCATATTCCAATTTACAGAAATGTATTTGCTGTGGAACGGATTTTTATGTTCTCTTTTTAATTTGAGAAAACACAATTTCTTTTGTAATAACATTGATAATACAGGTACAGGGAAAGTCTAAATGATTATTTCTGTCCTGGATCCTCCTGAAGGTCAGAGACCTGAACATAAAGATTGTGGACCTTAGGGGAAAGTTCAAGAGACCCCGCCTGAAGAAAGTGCGCATGTCTGCTGATGCCATGCTGAAGGCTCTGCTGGGCTCCAAACACACAGTCAACATGGACCTGAGGGCCAACCTGAAGCAGGTCAAGAAGGAGGTGAAAGAGGAGGTGAGCCGCTTCAGTCTCAAAGACAATGCAGCAATTTATCCAACTAATTTCATAGATTTGTCTTGAAGTTTCTTGTTTTTTATAAATCAGCTTAAATCAGCTTCATCAAAGAGTTGTTTGGTTTATCGAGCCTTGTTTTGATCATCAGCTATTATAACAATTGAAATCAGGTGACACTCCTGAAAGGGAGGGAGAGATTAAATAATGTGTAGTGTATTGTAACATGGATTTATTATAAACGGCTCGAAAATGATTGATGCTCAGTTCATTATAATTAGATTGTGAACACTTTACAAACCATTAATAAACTGCTATCAATCCATCAGTCAGCATCTTTGTCGTTAAATAAGTTAATTCTTACCTGAAAGGATGCTGCCACCCACCCAGTAAACCTTTTTACTGTTTATTAAGTTTAGTAACACATTAGCAAATATCTAGTCAAACTCTTGTTCAACCCCCTAATCGAACTCCTCATATTAAATGGGACTCCTTAATAAAAAAACAGTCCATATTGATTTGTATGAAGTCAGCATATGCTCTAAAATAAGATCCCATAGTCACTCAATAATGAAAATAAATATAGTTAACTATGTATTCTGTGCTCAGTAATAATACAAGACAGATTTCCACTGGTCAATTCATTTGAGCTAAAATTAAACATAACTGGACTTATGGTTGGGAAGCAACGGTCCAATAAATGTCTTGTTTTTTTCCAAGAAAAGCTCCCCTAGTCAGGAAAATATGAGTAATTACAAGTGTGACAAATAGAAGTTAGATCTCTTTGAGACGGTTCATATTTGGACTACAGGTAAATCGGACCAACGGTTAGGAAGATATGTTTAAAATCTTAAAAAAAGAGGCAATGAGTTAAATATGGTATATAAGAGTAAAATATGATATCTACGAGAGGGATAGAACCCCCTGAGACGATTCAAGTGCACCACATTTGTACTAAATTGGACCAACGGTTGAACAATTATGGATTTAATGCTCCCCCTTGTGGTGAAAATATAAAACCAATCTTATCCCAAATCATCCCCAGGCCATCCTCACACTAAGGTCTATGTGGGTATGAAATTTAAAAATGATCCATCATCGTTTTTGAGTTATTCCATCAACAAGTAGATCTGGCAGTATCTACAATTCCATAATATCCCTGATTTTACCATGAACCGAACTATTCCTTTACTATTTTATGTGCCTGAATTCCATAAACAACATGTAAACTTCATATAAATGAATTATATTTAAACCCACCATGAATAGTGGCTTTTGACAATCTCTGGAATCCAGTTTGATTTTAAATAAGCTCAGCTCAAATATGTTATTAAATTATTGTTTCATTGCCTCTTTTTAATTTAACATTTTTTCGATCATTACATGAACTAAAATAAGTATTTTATGTTCACAGGACAAGCAGCTGCGTGACGTGGGAGACTGGCGTAAGAACATTGAAGACAAATCTGATAGGAAGAAGATGTTTGACAGTTAAAGGGGATGAGTGATTGATCGCCGGGCTTTTTAGACAGGTTTCAGATCTAACTGAAGAGTTTTATTCCAAAATGTTGCTTATTCAAAGTTAACTACCTTTACTTGATTGACATAATAGGACAGTTGTGGAGGTTTACAGTGTAAATGAAAGGTTTTTAAGTTTACGGTGTGGTTCAGTAGGTGATGAGTGGCCTCCATCTCCTCAGCTGCAGAAAAATTATGATATGATGATAGCAGATTGTGCAAACAACATAAATATTAAATGCATTATCCTTGCATGCTGAATTCAGATGTCATGAAAGTTATTAAAAAAACAGATTTAAGATTTTCCAAACCCAGGACTTTTGTAATTATCTCTGAGGTGTGAGGAAGGATTTGGTTGGTTTTCGGATATCGTGTTTGGAAGAGAACTCTTCAGTTAAATCTCTGCTGCCCTCTGCTTTTATCTGTATCGACACTGCGCGATGATGAATTTGTTCTATATGGACAGTGACAAACCTGCTTTTTTCCTGAGGTGGCTGACTTATGCCTCTGCATCAAAATATACTGTTAAATACCTTCCTCACCCTGCAACTGCTACTTCTGATACACAGCTGAAACAAAGCTGCACCGTGGTTGATGGACTTGCAAAGGCAAACTCTCTTTTTAGCAGGCAACTCCGTCAAAAACATGAATAAATTAATTAATATAAAATCCAAAGAAAAAGTGCTTTCATTCATTTTGGTGTGCTGACTGAGTTTTTCTGGTCATTTAAAACTTGCTAATCTTCAGAATGGGGGTTTTCAAATTTATATTTTATGATATGCTTATAAAATTACATTATACTTTTTACTGCATAAGAAAAATAATGCACACTTTTGCTAGTGACTGTCTTAAATAAATTTCTTCTGCATGAAAAGATAAGAATAAAAATTATTTTCTTTTGTAATCTGAGATCAGTGAATTGTCTCACTCTCAGATTTAACACTGCATTCGGGAGTTTGATCTTTGATACCTAATGACCCGTTGGAAGGTTAGCTTTGCAAGCCAATTGTCGGTAATGGATGAAACTAAAACAGAATATCCTCTGCTGAAGAAGTATAGCTCAGCCAAAGCATCATGTTACCTTTTCTACAGTGTTCAAATAGAAATGTGATGTACTATTCTCATGTTGTTGCTGTCACATTAAATGCAAAAGCTTCATGCTCATCTTGTTCATTCTTATTGGATTTGTAAAACCAAGCTGTCCCCTTTATTCAAGTTAGTGCAAAAGGAAATGTCAACGCAACTCACTGGACTAGATTTTGTAGTTTTGAGGCCAACTTAAATGACTACATTTTGGAGAAATCAACAAGCATTAACATAAACCTGTGGTTACTATTTACATTGGGATTGGACAATAATTCATAAATCTTTCATCTGAGTAAAAACTTGTTTGAACCTTCAAAGAATTCCAAACAAAAGTTTTTCACAACTTTTCATGTATTCTTTATTTCTATTCTATTTCCCAACTTAATTGAACTTAGTTTAGCTTGTCCAAAGAGGGGCCACAACAGACGTTATAGTTTTCACAAGAACAGCATTAATGATAGCCCTTTTCAAAAGATTATTCTTTGGTACTCATTTGCAAAAGTAGGGTAAACGCCCAAAAAAACTAAATTTTTGTCTGAATCAAAGGCCAAACTGCAGCCTAAGGTTACTATTTTATAGAAAAACTGACTCCGTCTGAAAGAGTGTTTGTAAATATTTTGGCAATATGGTATCAAAAATAACTTTCTTCTCACCCTACACAACATACCAGTTAACACACCTGTCGGTTTGCAAGTGATAAGCTAATGAGATAACTAGGATGGAAATATAAAGTTGTTTTTTGTGGGAATTTCGATTTACAGAATATAAATCTAGGCTGATTTGAATATTTGCGAGGTTTTAATACTTCATATAACACTCATTGTTTAGAATTAAACTGTAAATTAACTAATGTTACTGGTAATTCTTTGCATTAACAGATCTGAAAACACAATCTGTGTAAGCTTTTCAAAACTTGGTAACTTAATCAATTCAAAAAGCCTTCTTAACGGTCATCTTTTCACCTTTAAAGAGAGATGCATTTTAAGACAAATTTCCCTTTTAAAAGTCTTATGATTTTTACATTTCTAATTTCAAGAAAAGACTGTGCTTTTATTAAATAATTAAACTGAGATACTTTTGTATGAATTTTCAACCGAATCATCATTTTGTTAAAATTCTTTAAGCCTTTTATATGTTTGCTGTCAGTTCAAAGTCGGCAATGGAAAAGCCTCAATTTCTTCTCCAGCAGAAACTGATTAGGTAAGTTATTAAGTGTCATGTTTTTTGGATTTTACATTCATGCTTCTATCAAATAATTACTTGATTTCTTGATTTTCTTGTGCAGATACACCTCCTGTAAATCTGTCTGTGAGAGGTTTGCTCTCAGAGGTAAGGTGATTCAGTTTCCTGTTGCTGTTTGATAGACCTTGGTGTATGCTTTTTCTGGTGTAGGCTATTAGACAAAAGATCTGAACGCCTTCTTGTGTGTGTATGCAACTATGAAGCACAATGAAAATGAGCCTAACAATGCTGCAAATTTATTTAGCTTTCATTTTCTCTTTTCCTAGTTATATCCCCGAAAAGTAAGGCATGTTATTAGCACGATAACTCAAAATCTGTTTGATGAATCATTTTGAAATTTTATATCACAGTAGACCTTTGTGCGAAGACGAACTAGATTGATGTTGGGGAAGGTTGGTTGCGTATTTACTGTTTATTTTACTATTTACTCACCGTTGTTCGGCCATAACTTCCTAACTGTTAGTCCTATTTAGTCCAAATTTTGTGAATCTGAATCGGAGATCTAACTTGTATTAAGCATATTTTACTCGCATAGATCATATTTTACTCACTGGGGGCAGCCCCTTTTTAAAAAAAAGTTGAAAATGAGAAACACAGTTTTTCTGAAATAACTCCCCAATTAATTGAGGAGTTCAATCAGGGAAATTGTTTTTTACAATGCAGGGTATTGGGGATTGTCTGGGATATACCCTTGCTGCCAGGGACAACAGTGTAGGCTAAGATTAGGAGGGAGAAATGTCAAAGAAGAAAACCTGGATAACTTAACATATTAAACTAAAAGGAAGGGAAAATGTGGGGAATACTAATTCAAATAGACATGTGCTGTCATCCTTGAGAGCGAGGGCATACCCCTGAAGGGTCCCAAATGTACTTCGTTGATTTTTAAAAACCAAGGCTTCCCAAAGTTAGTTGAATATTTACTATTAGATTAAAATATGGAAAAATATGTTATAATTAAGAGAGATCTCCTCAAATGTAGGCACCAAATTTGGCCTAGGTCGGACCAACAGTTGAGAGATTATGGCCCAGAAATTTTTGAAGATGAAGCTCCCCCTAGTGTCAGAAATATACCATGAGAGAGAGCAGACCTGGAAGCATCATAACTGGAGGTTGCATACATTTACAGCTCACAAACATGGCAGAAAAATATGTACCGTAAGCCAGGTGGAATATTGAAAAGAGTTTGTCGAATTATGGCAACAAAGCGAGTGCCTTTAGAAAGTGTCAAGTAAGACATATCACAATAGGACCTACAACAATGTGTGGTCTGGTATTCTGGCTGATTCATTTTGTATGTAGATTCTTAAAATTATAAGTTTAAAAATCTGTTGAAACTGTCCTTATGTCTGTGGTGTCCCATGTTTTAAAAAAAAGAAAAAAAAGAAGAAGATTTTAAGATCTTTTAGTTTAAAGCGAGATTAAGTCTATGGGGGTATATAGTTTGAAAATGATCCATGAAATTGTCTTTGAGGTATACCTGGAAAAGTGTTTTCCATAAAAAAATTCTCCTAGTGAGCAAAATGTGAACTTTTAGAGTAAAATATGATATTTACAAGATAGATATCCTTGAATGAATTTATATACACCAAATTATGAATAAATTGGCAGCAGACAAAGCAGTTAGGAAGTAATGTCGGAAAAACAGTGTTTTTTATAAAAAGCATCCACCAGGCAGTGAAATATGGACTATTAAAGGAAAACACGATGAACACAAGAAATATCTCAAATTAAATTGGCACTCGATTGCACCAAACAGTTGAGAAATTATGGACAAAAAACTTTTGGAGATAAACCCTTAGTGTTGGAAACAAACAGCTGACGAAAATCACTCCAGTTCTTCTTGGACATAAAATTTGAAAATTATCAATGAAACAGTTTTTGAGTTATCAGTTTAACACAAATGATCTATGGCGGCAACGAGGATTCCACAATATCCCCAACTTTTCGGGATATAAAGATTGTGTAAATGCCTACAAACCTCTACCAGAGCTCACACTACCATTCCACCGAGAACACCTGCATCCAGAACTTGTGTTGGTCTATATCTTTGGATCTAGGGAAATTAGCAGTTACAGAAGAGTTCACATTTACTATTCCACATCACAAAATGTATTTACCTGTTCCCACTCCCAATGGCTCTAATGAAGTTTCATGCAAATCTCACTATGACATTTGGAGTTTAATAGCTGACCTGGAAGTTTTTGGAATGTTAAAGTAAGTTCAAATAAAAATCATTGATCCTGATCTACAACACAATTTTGAGGGTCTGTCTTTGGAGTAGTGTCCATTTAAGGAATCAATTTCATGTTAATCTGGCAAAATATCCAGGCATAAAAAGGAAATTGTAATGTGATGTTCCTAAAAGTGAAGAAAAAAACCATATCCATTTTTAAAATGAAATGGGTTCTATCAAGTTTCATGACAATCTATAGTAGTGGTTGTAGTCTAGTATTTTTTGTGTGAACCCTCTCCCAGACAAACAAACCAAACCGATCAATTAACCTCCGTGGTGAAGCTAAGGATGAACATTCCTTGCTGAACCTTCCCCACCTGTGGAACCTTATCTGGTTCTAAGTGGTTCACTGTGAATTCTGCTGAGTAAGCAGTCATAGGTGATGGTCAGTGTAGGAGCCATTTGCTTCCCTGTGTATATTTTCCATCCTTCCATTTTGTTCTGCTTATCCAGGGCCGATTTGCGGTACCAGTAGGCTAAGAAGGGGTTCCCAGATATCCCTCTCCTTAACAATACTTTCCAGATTATCCTGGGGGATCCCGAGGCGTTCCCAGGCCAGATGAGAAATAGTCCCTCCAGCGAATTCCGGGTCTACTTCAGGATCTCTTCCCGGTTGGACGTTTCCTGAGACACATCCAATGGGAGGCATCCTGGAGGCATCCTAGTTAGATCCCTGGTCATACAGGGTGTATTGTCATGGCTGCACGTTTGGAGTGATGTGAAATCTCATTCCATCTCTAGTGCGGACAAAAAAAACGATCTCAGGTCGGCTTGAAAATCGGGGTTTGTTTGTTGTGTCAAAGTAAAGCGGACCAAGTTATAACCCAAAGTTTTTCCAGGGACCATGGTCCCTTCACACAGATGGGATTTAATACGTGGTTATCCATGTCAATACCTCGCTCAGCATCTGTGTAACCATGACAATACTTCATATGCCCCTCACGCAGTAGCAGATTTAGGCAGGGAGCACGCATCAATAAAAAAATATCTGAATGGTGATAAAACTTATCATCGCTCAGCAAGTTTCTTCCTGCAGAGAGGAATCCCACGGTCAGAGGGGAGAAATGGGGAGGGTTGGACCAGCGCAGCAGGTTAACGAATGATCGGATATACCTAGACTGACCTGACGTCCTACAGGTCTATCTTGGTATATATAGACCTAGTTGCTGTACCCCTCTGGCCCAACTCCGTCTCCAGAGGATCAGAATGTGTCATTCTCTCCCGTAATATCCGACCAAAGCCGACTGGATCCCACGTGGCACACCAGGATGGGAGAAATATGCTGAAAATATTTTCAGTTTATGGTCACATCAAGTCGGGCTCGGAGCAGAGCGGATCACGTTCTGATTGTCACACCACCCCTCCTCATCTCCCACCTCCGTCCGTGGGATTCCTCTCTGTGGGAAGAAACCTGTCTGCTCACACAACAGAAGGGCGCTCACTCCGACCAACTTCATTGATCATGCACACCTGTGTAGTAATGCTGGGTTGGTTGCTCTGCTTTTACTCACATAGCGATATTCCGTTTTTTCTCCAACAGGAAAAAATATTGGATATTGGACACAGCATCATGATAATATGTTCAGACTGCAGCAAAACCATAACAACTATTACTTAAATTTGGTAATTGGTGACTCCATAAAAGTTTTCAGTATCAACCAGAGCCTGAGCTCAGTGCAGGGGCGGTGATAGGAGTTCTTTAATGGGAGGGCCAGGGCTGGTGTGGGGATGGGGGGTTATTTATTGATAATGTATTAGTAATCATTTAAACCGAGTAATAAGCTGCATTGCATACAAATGCCTAATAATGGGTCTCTTGTTTTTCAGAACCAAAATCTGCTAATATTACAATTATAAAAAAATGTATCCTTATCTGAACAAATTTTTAAAGTTAAGGCTATTACATAGTCAGATAAGTTAGCAAATTACTAAACATAAGTAAAACATATGTAAAAATGTACTGTTTTATATAAACCCTGGATTTTATCATCCTATAAATTAAGTGAAAAAGATTAATCTGAATTATGTAGCCTCCCATATCATATTGTTATGCAGTTCTGTGGGGTTTTTTCCCGGACCCAAATGCAAACGCATAAAACGTAGCGCTGGTGTCAAATATATTTATTCCTCCGCGACACAAGGAAAAGACAGGGACAGAAAAACTGGAGGTTACTTACAGTACACTGGGAGGGGTTGGCCCACGTGACGACAAGAGGACATCATGCAACGAACTGGCACAGAAGGGAAGGTACGGACAGACTTTATACACAGACATAACGAGACAATGAGACACAGCTGGAGGGGAAACACAGGTGAGCATGATAACCAATCACAAGACAGACACAGAGGGAGAAAGGAACACAGAGGCGTGACACATATAGCATGCTATAGACACTTAAGTGAAATAAATGGGCATAAATATAATAAATGATGATCTGATCTGAAACTATACCAGTGCTTGTATTAGTAGAAATAGATTAATTAGAAGCCATCATCAAGATCTGATGAGGAAATTAATTCAAGGGGTAGGTTGGCTACCTGAAATAATTATTTCCCGTTGTGCGGCTGCCGGGGATCTGGTATAACTTCTTCATTTTTCCTTTCTTTTCTTTTCTTTATTTATTTTATGGGGGATAATACCCCCATGTCATTGTTTCATGCGGTGCACTCTTACTGGATAAGTGAAGTCTGTATTTCACTTGAAATTACTGACAGCAGTCAGCAGTCCACGCCTTGAAGTTCTTCTAGAACAGACGCACAGAGGTTTGGCAAGCAGGACAGGGGTTCTGGAGTTGGACAGACAGGCAGGCAGCTGGAGATCACTGGTGTTGAGGACATCCCCGACTTGACGCGCCCAACTAGAACTCTTAGAACTCTTAGAACTCTTAACCCCACAGCGGGGTTAAGAATTAAGATAAGATGAGTTGAGTTGAGATGAGATGAGGCGCACCTCGGCTACCCAACTCTCCTCTGTCGTTCGTAACTGCCACAGCACTGGATGCGGAGCGCCTTGGATTTAGTGTCCCACCGAACCTCCTTAAATGATAATTCCTAACAACGGACACTCGGCTCGTGTGTTAATGAAGAATTCAGCGAGTTGTAATAATTAATTTGACTAGCAGCACACATTGATTGTCAACTGTTCTTTAACACCGGTTGACCGCATAATGTAATCAGGAAAGAGGCTGACAAGGAGAAGAAGAAGAAGAAGACAAAGCAGCAGAGGAAACCATACTGTAAATATGAATTCTGCCCCCAACTCAATGAGATGCTGTTTAATACGGGACTAAAATGATCACCTGACCTCTGTGTTTGGTATATGGTAGGTTATTTGCATTGGACACTTTACTAGACAAATTCCAGGCATAGCGTATACACACTTGATTAATATCATAGACATCTTTCGTATTACAAATTACTATAAGTCCCTTGTAATACTAGTTATGTGTGAATAGGGCTTAAGCCGATGAAAGACGATGGACTCCGGTTTCCTGTTCTGTCTGCTAGTCCTGTCCAAAAAAAACATTTTTCTTCTTCTTCTTCTTTGGTGTTTATTGGTTCACTACAATCAAGGACTAGCAGTCCCTACTGCTGTCTGATGATGTTCAGAAGGTTGTTTTGTTTGACCAACTGCAGTGCGAAAAAATGCTACAATGTTCCAATTTCATCCACCCCCCTAATCGAACCGAGTCCACCGGACTCTCAGGTGTGGAAAAGAGCTGAGTGAACATTAGCTTTGAATTTATAATATCGGTTAAGTAAATAAATGTACAACATAAGAAGAAACACAACAGACTGCTTCTTACTTGGTTTACTCAAGCGCACGTCAGGAAAAATACCACGATTAACAACCAGTAGCAGCTGAATTATATGAAACAAGTTTGTCAGACATTCGGTTAAGAGGCTCTGTTTCCTGGTCCCTCTTGATGTCGCTCACACAATGTTTCAGCTTTCATTTCCACTAATAATCCGAACCATTTCAGCCTCTGATCTACGGTCAGTTAGATATGACAGCTTTTGCCAAAGAGATACAGATACATGACCCATTATTGTTGATAATCAACAATAATGTGTCTGTTAAACTCTATACTTCTCTATTTCAACTCTAAATCTTCTGTATTTCTCTTCGAACTCCTCTCTACCTCAATAATGTCTTGTGTTTGGCCTCTCATTCCTTAGACTTACTGCGGGTTATATTTGACCTCTGCTGATGGCTGTATCATATCATCAGATAACAGCTGCTTCTTCACTTAGACTTAGACACCAGCCAGATTTAGAAATGAGCAGACAGAGAAGGGCTGCAACAACAGTTTGCATTTTACATAGTCTGTGGAGCCAACAGTGGAAAATGACTGCACACAGTGAAAATGTGGACGCGCCGAACCTTAACAGTCTTCGTCTGCTTACTCGTACAGTCAGCAAATGTTCGTCTGTCCTGCTCAGAGCCACAACATATATGAAAAGTACATTAAGTGATTTAAAATCATAAACAGGTAACAGTTGAAGCATTTCATTATTTATCTCTCCAATAAAGCAAGAAAATTTATCAAATGGGGAAGATGGCCTACTTTCTGGGAGTTTTTACTGCATTTTAGAGATCAACCACATCCTCTGCCTACTAAACAGTTTTAGAGACCACCTGCAGGGTGCAGTCAAAGTCTGCTCCAAAGTTATCGGGCCTGTTAGAGCCTTCACCATCCTATTAGATCAGCAGGCAGTAGGATCTTAAAGGATCCATTTAGCGTCCTTGTCCCACTATTTGATTTACTATCTTCTAATCATCTGCTTTGCTGCCTAACAGGCAGGGAACAGAGGAGGGCAACTTTTGTCACTAGGACTTTCCAACTTTAAAATTTTCCTTCCACCCAGACCATCTGTCTGAATCAATGGACCATATCAAACCAAACACTCCTGAACTGAACCATAAGATGCATCAACCACCCTCCCAGAGCACAACTACACAGACACATGTTACAATGTTTGCACTTACTGACCCTAAAAATCACCCCTTCTTGACAATGATTACATACTTCATCGTCCACTGGAATAAAGCACGGACAAATACATTTTTTAACATAGAAATATTCATCTTGGCACATATACTGCCCCCAGGAAGATTCACTTACTCCACCGTTTCATCAACCATATCAAGGTCATCAAACGTGTGGATTCCCTGAAACAGAGCTGCTGTCATCAATACATTTCAGGCAGACTTAATGACACTTCATTTGATTTAAATGTAGTAGAAATAATCCATCCATGAATCTGAGTTGAATGTTCAAGGTTTCATATCATAGCTGTGGTTGTTGTTGAGTGGTTTGGTTGATGTAAATATTGAGTTTCAGGAGCTGAGGGATCATAAAGGATCTTAAAGCCAGTCAGGAGTCGGGAGAATTGCCACTCGGACTCATAATGGATTTCCTGCTGCTCTGTGCTGCTGCAAGATGGTGATGGTGGCTGAAGACCCTCCTGACACTGAAGAGGCTGGTGACATTTTGTGTTCCAATGACAAGAAAAGATAAGACAAGATGAGATAAGATGAACTTTATTGTCCCCTGATGGAAATTTGCCTCGGGTAGCGGTGCAGTCATATAGTTATTTGCAGTTATAGCATATACATTCATTTAATCACACAGTGTGTGAGCAATGAACTACATCTTAGGTGTGGAAAGAAAGTCTTCTGGAATGAACCTTCCCTATTTTTACAAGTTCCTTTAATTAAACACTGTATATCCTCTGCTTCTAGTCCTGCTGGATGATCTGACCTCAATGACGGATCCCTTGAAGCGAGAACGAGGCTAAATAGGAGGTGAGTCTCCTTTACGGAAACTGACACCAGACACATACTGGGAGACTTTGACAGCACCTGCTGCGTGGATATTTACTTCAATCATGTATCATGTTTGCATGCTGTGAGAGGTATTAAGAGGACATTGGTGTTACTTAGTGCTACAGCTCATACACTTTTATCCATTAATTAAGTGTAACTACAATTATTTGGCTTTCAAGTATTAGAAAATTGTGACTGATATTTATCAGAGAGATAAGAAAGATAATTCATAATACGCTTTAACCATCTAGAAAATATCATGCTTAATCAATCTTCTTATCTAGTCATTGTTCTCAGATGCATGATCTGAAATAACCAAAAGATTCTGCTCCCAACTTAAACTTTACCCTCTAGTTGATTGATTAGTCGTAACCTGACTAGTAGTTACAATCTCTGAAGGTTCAATCAGTGAACCGAAAAGGTACAGCTAAACTAAACTTAACTTAACTTTTCAGTTAAACGAAAACATTTTAATTTCAACACAAATTTGACTCTATAGTAGTATATAGTATATAGTATAGTTTAACTATTACAAGGTCCATTGGCGAATCTTGTTAACATTGTATTGTTGAATTCAACATAAAATTGCAGTCATGAAAGATGTAAATGCTAGCAAAAGTCTGAGCCATCAGGAGAGCTGAATAATTTCAGCAATAAGGCAGACTTGTAGGCTTTTTGAAAAAATTACAAAAACACGAGTTACTTAATAAATCCTGCCATACTGGAGTTTATTAACATTTTAAAATGACAATACATTTCAGCCATTATTTTGCCCTTTTTCAAGTATGTATGTATGGCCAAGAATGACATTATACTGATACATTTTGAGCTACTGTGCATCAAGGATTATTGGATTGTAGAAAGTGACATGAGTTTTAGCCTTTAATTGAAGCATATCAGTAGAGAGGGACTGCAGTAGCTGACACCAGCACCAGCCTGTTTTTAAAATGTATTTCTATTTTTATAGCAGTCCAGTTTGATGGGTGGATATCACTAACTATCTCCAGCAGTGCAAATGTATTTCATTTTATCCAGCTTCTGGTGTGACTGGGCTCTGATACCTACTAGTGTTGCACAGTACAGTCATCATGACATCACTGTACACATAACAACACAATCCCCTGACAGTCTTACATACATTTTCTTCCCTTAAAACTAGACCTATGCTCTCATTCCGGACATCAAGAGCATACCCCCAAAAACTTTTGGAGCGAAAAATATTGACCCAAATGACCAAAATATACAACCGACATTTCCAAAGATCAATCCAGTTCTTCCTTGCACTAAAGTTTATGTGGGTATAAAAATTATAAAAATGATCCATGAGACACTATTTGAGTTATGTCTGGAAAAGAGTGTTTATATATTTTATATATTTACAAGATGGAAAGAATTTGGACTAAACAGGATCAACAGCCGAGATATTAAGGCCCGAAAACTTTCAGAGATAGAGCACCCTGTAGTGTCTGATCTATACAACCAACCTTCACCAAATCAGTCCAGGTCCTCCTTGCAGTATGATCAATATAGTTACAAAATTTGAAGGACAGTTGTTGTTTTTTTTATGAAAAACTTTTTCAGATATAAGTTCCTAACTATATCTGATTTAGTAAAAATTTGGTGCAAATAAATCAACTCAAAGACGTCTATTCTAATAGTGTTGTAATTACTACAGGGAGTTTGTTAACAACATCACTGTTATTTGGACATATCTTCACATCTAAGTTAAGGAGACCAATCAAGATGGTGGATTGATGGAGACCAATCAAGGGGATTCAGGACCTTTCCGGGATATATCCTTACTGTCAGGGATGACATAGGTGTATGCGTAGTTCTTTTCTGGGGCTGGGTCATAAGCAGCTGGTTAAACAAGTTAGTCCTGATTTCTCTCTCAAGGAAAATGGCTTTCCAATGCCACAGTGGCTTTCCTCTTCCTTGGCCATGCATGGACTTTCTCCACAGCAAAATGCCCAGAAGGCATCCTATTTTATAAGGTCCATTCTGACCTTAAAGGGACAATAAGCCAAATATAAGCACTTGGTGACAGTGACAAGAAAAACTGCCTTTCTACAGGAAGAAAACCTCAGAGCAAACACTCCAATGCAACAATAATAACAGCTGTAACAATGGAAATATTGCAAATTAGGCCTATGCTATAACCCCACAAATTAACTGTGAAGTATTGACCACACTATTTTTCGTGAAATGCTCCCTGAAGTGATTAAAATATCAACTATTAGAGTAAAATAAGATACTTACAAGATATCTCCTCAAGTCGATCCATATGCACCCAATTTAGACTACATCGTATCAATGGTTGAAATTATGGCCTTAAAACTTTTGAAGAAATATACAATGTCAATTTACAATTGACCTTTCCCAAAATCAATCTAGTTCGTCTTTGAAGTTATGTCGATGGGAGAATAAAGTTTGAAAATGATGCTTTAAAAATAAAAAACAGTAAAATATGATATAATCAAAATAATATCAATAGATAGGATCAATGGTTGTGAAGTCATGTTTCCAAAAAACAGTCTTTTTGTTTCAAAGTTTCAAAAGTTTTCAAAATCAATCCAGTTTTTATTCGTATTACGGTCTATGTGGGTCTAAAATTGAAAATGATCCTTGAGACAATTTTTTAATCATTTCCGAAAACTGTGTTTTTAATAAACAAACTACTAAATTAAATACATGGCTGGAAACAGGGCCCCAGTTCCCCATACTTTTGTCAATATCCCACGCAGGACTCCAGGTAACATGGCTGTAGACCTCTCAAAGTGCACAAAACACACATGGACTGAGAACCAAAGCCACATGATTTTGACTAGCAATTTTCCTCCCTCACTGTTAATAACTTTAGACAAACCCTGCTTATCCATCCTTGGTCACCTTTTTTCACAACTTCCTTGAAGGTAACCCAAATAGCAGTTAATCCAATCACAGACCATTTCTGCAGGGTGGCGTCAAACAAAATTTGCCCAGGTTGTGAACGTAACCAGATGGTGGATTAATCTGAACAAACTTCTGGAACATCAGGTATATGGATCAAACTCTATGTAAACATACACATTTAGTAATGATTGCTTTCACATAGTGAGGAAAGGTCACACGCTTCTCTCACATATCCAGACCCGGACCTGCCGCACCGAACATTCCTGAGGCTCGAGTTGTAAGCTGGAGATCTTGGTACAAAACACCTGCCTGTCGCTCTAACAGAACGATGAACCTGACCCGGAGCATCACAACATTCCCAGCATACCTACATAATCTTCGCTGTCTACACCTCCGTTAGACCCCCTACCACATTTCCTCTTCAGCCCTCAGTCCTACGATCGGACCTCCTAATGGCTTATAGCTTTAGTACTTCCACTGCTCAGAGGGTCTGAGGTGATCACTGATAGAGACTTAACATGCAGATTGTTTACACCAATGCTTTTGTAAATGTTGACAAATTTAATCATCTGTTGATCTTCTGCTAGTTTTTAAACTGTCTCACCCCTTTTTCAACCAGTTCCTTTGATCTATGTGTTTTTCTATTCAGTAATCTGGATTTAGACTAGGTATATGCATCTAATTCTAATAAGTTCCTCTGGAACAATTTTAGTTGCATTCAAATAAATCCATAATCAATCATGAATAATTGATTAAACTCAATTGTAATCAAAAGTATAATAAAAATATATACAATTTAGTGCTATTGTAATACCCATCACTTGATTAAATAAAATTTAAAGTTATGCCACAGTGTAGAAAGTCCTGCATGCGAAATTGAAGTACTTATGTATCACCATTAAAATAATAAGTAATAGAACCGCAATTATTCTTTGTACATAAACCTGTTTCAGAATAATCTGTGTTCCACTGTTGAATTAGAGTTTTATATAGCTTAATGTCACTTTAATAATGCAACTGATGTAGTAACACCGACGGGTTTATCAATGTAAACACTGACAGCTGGATTGAATAACATTGATTGTCTTGTTAGATTGTCATTGGTTACGATGTATTAGTCACTCCTGAATGTTGGAAGCAGGATTCATTGGCAAGCAGAACGATCGAATCAACTTTGACTAGATTGATAGATAGATAGATAGATAGATAGATAGATAGATAGATAGATAGATAGATAGATAGATAGATAGATAGATAGATAGATAGATAGATAGATAGATAGATAGATAGATAGATAGATAGATAGATAGATACAAATTGATGTGGTGTTCTTTTGGTGTGACCAGAGTGACCATGTTCACTCTGTTCACTGCAAAAAGTATCTGCAATGAGGACGTTAGCTTAAGAACATGCAATGGAAAAAGGTGACCTGGTTGGGACTAGACCTATGCTGTTGTCCCCCGACAGCAAGGGGATATCCCCGAAAGCCCCTAATCCCCTTTTTTAAAACTCTTATATACAGTATATTTCATAAAAAAGGTCCGCTTAGTGAGTAAAATGATCTTTGAAATAGTTTTTGAGTTATTTTGAAAGATCTAATGCGAACACGTCGCTGGCGATTCCGCGACTTTTTGAGGATATTATTATAATTTCATTTATATCATATGGAAGCCCAGGTGTGTGTCTCAACTGAGGAAGAGTGGGAAACCCAATAGTGATCAGAGGGTCCTGCTATTCAGGTAGATGTTACTTTGACATATACCACAAACCTAACATTGTTGCAGACCAAGTGCACCCCTCCATGGAAATGGTATTTGGTAATGACAGTGGTCCCTTTCAGCAGGATACAGTATATGCGTCCTCGTATACAGGAAAAAGGTTTCAGGTTCAGGTGGTTTTTAGGAATACACACAAGTTCACAAGGTCATGACTTTTCAATCATACAATTCGAATGCGAGATGCAAGATAGTGTTATATTTCCACATCTTGTTTGTTTATTAGCAGGATTTATTGGATAGTGTATTGCATTCATCTTATTGAAAAAAAATATATTACCTGGCATCTCTTGACTGACCATGTTTCCAGAATGCATTTCAGTTAACTTTACAGAAAATTAAGTAAAGTTGAATGTTTGGCAGAACAGATCACGTGTGATAATTGGTCTATCAAAATGTCCGCAATGAAAGCCAGCCCCCACACAAAGGTCACCACATTTGTTTTAAAAGTACAAAAATTTGTCTGCAAAACATCACCGAAATTAGAAATTAAAGTGAAAAAAATATTTTTCTATAAGTTTTCTGTTAATTACTTTTACAAATCCTTGTTCATTTGACCTAATAATGACAGACAGATGATCACCGACGTCATCAGGATTTATCCCCTGAGGAATAGGAATGTAGGCGTAACTGAATCAAATGTAATCTATTAAATAACCGTTAAAATGTTTCAGATAATAACTATTCGGCATAGGAACTATCTATAGCACTGGTTGTTTAACAATGATCATGATATTCTCCTGACCCTAAACCCAATAAAATACAATGAAAGATTCATATTTTGTTTTCGAATGCACTCACTGTTAATCTTAAGGGAACAAGCTGGAAAGAAATATCATGGAAAACAAATGTTAAATTACACTGAATCATAAAACTGCAGGTTTTCTGTGTTGGTACTGTCACATGTTGAAGGATGCATTCTTGCATTGTTGTTGAGGTAAATTATTGAATCAGTTATGAAGGTATGCTTTCATGTCATGTCACAACGTAACATTATCCACATGGAAAATCTGCATCACATATTTTTATACCACAGGTGCTAATATAAGAGCGCCCACTGTGACCAGAGAAAGGTCTTGAAGGCTTTCTGAGGACAGATCCACGTCTCAGATCAGCAATCCAAGATGAAACGCTGACCAGGCCAGGCGGCGATGATATTTATAGGAGGACGAAATGTGAGCTTGCTAAGCACTTAATTTGGAGCAATAGTTAAAAGTGGTATCACTGTTTGATGGGCGGTTTCTCCGTTTTGAACTTGTTCCTGAATCGTAGGAATGTGGCTGAATTGTGTAGGTCAGGGAGGTTAAGGTTGTCAGCTGTTGACTCCTAGGATTTGTTTTGAAACTCAGGTAAACGCAAAACTACATTTGTTGTGGATCTTCATCAAACAGTACATCCGTTATTTATTGCTAAAATGAAATGTGTATTTCTTGAATGCAATTTGTCCCACAAGTGGCTCCCACAAGATTCCTTATTGCCTCTTAGTCGATTAATTTGCTGTCCTTCTGACGCTTAATATCCCTCAAAAATGTCTTGATCTTCTTTAATTCTAATCGGGCTTCTATAATATACCTAAATATAAGTGGTAGTTTTATGAGTCACACATAAAAGTCTTGATGAGAAAAATTTCAATGGGGATTCAAGAGTTTGTCTGCCTTCTTTTGGTGGGAATATCAAATACCTTAAACTGTGTTTATCATAGGTGAGTGCTGCTAGCTTGACAGCCAGGTTTTGACCCGTTCTCTGATTTGGCAGCTGTGGAGATGACGGCTCTGTAGGATATTTCCTACAGGAAAGCTCTCTGAACTTAAATAAGTAACTGGGGACATCGGGAGGGAGTCACAATTAAAACCAAGCCTTTTGTAAAAAAAACCTGCCTGTAATATATGTAATGAGATCCTTATCATTTCTGATTATGACTCATTTATTTATGCCTGTATAAGAAAACTCCACCTATTATTGCAAGGACCTACTAATAGAGCTTACAGATCATGAAATGTGATGCATTTTACTGGTGCGCATGAAGCTGCATCCTTCAGTCACAGCAGTAGAAAGCTCTAAGCTTTATACGTTTAACCTAAGAAGGTTTTGATTCAGAGCTAGATTATCCTGTTACAGATAAAATCAGTGAATTTAGCATTTTAATTTCTTAAGTCTCCTAATTCATTGGGCTCTCAATGCGGGATACACAACACATTTTCACCTAAATTTACCTTTAATTTCCAGCATGAATCAAGTTATTTTGAGCCAAACTGAAAAGCACTTCCATACACAGAAATCTCCATTATGTCCATAGGGTCCATGGTACCATGGACATTAGGGTCCATGGTACCATGGACCATGGACCCTCAAATTCATCTGGTTAAACGTTTGGGCTCCGATTGGTTTTAAAGTCCTTTTCCCCCCTTTTATAGCATCCTTGGGGCATTGAGTTGAGTCCTAAAATGATATCAAGCTCCTCCTCTGTCACCCCTGATTTACATGATGAAGTTGACAAGGGAAGATGTTATTTCAAGAGCAGGCTGGCCGATTGGACTGAGGATCCTGCATTTCCATAAACAGGAGCTCCATATCCATATCCGATCCCTCACATATATACTCACCCTAGGGATGATTCCTTCGCACTGCCTCTGGTCACTGCTGCAGTCCTCCTCGTCTAACCATCTTATCATAGGTGAGACCGTTTTTTCCTTGCTTCCTCCTCCTCCTCTTCCTCTCTGCACGAATGAATTGGGCCGGCAAATGGATTTAAAGCAGCATAGTGGAGTGGGTAAAGAGTTTTTTGGAGGAGACCTGTTGGAAAAGGACTGAGGTGATAAAAGTCCTGACCTCTGGCTTGACCCAGGGTGCAGGAGAAGGATGAATGATTGATGGTTGGGTGTTTTTAAAGAGTGCAGCACAGATTTATGTATGAGTTGTCAGATGCTTTGTTTTCTGCTGTCTTTTACTTAAGATTTATTTTCCACTTTAATAACCACGACAGTCATTTTTGAAGCATGTTACTCTCTTGGCAGTTTTTTGACATGATTTCTTTAAAATAAAGCTTTTTTTGATTGGAATATTTCTATGGAAATCCTTGCAGTTCATAGACCTGATGTCTCTGGTGTCTCGTTGATTGGGATTTGTTAGATTTGAGAGACTATGCTGAAGTTCTATTTGACTAACTAATCTTGACAGGTCATTCGACATAAGATTTGCCCATGAAGAGATGTTTCATGACGTTATATAAGAGAATGTAGCAAGGATTTATGAAATAGTATCAAGGTAATAAAGATGGAAATAACTGAGTCTGTGGTGTGGGCTGAGTGGAGAGTGTTTAAGTCTCATAATCTACATGTGAGGTGAGATCCTTTCAGCTTGTTCATGTCACCTCTCAAGACTTTAGGAGGTAGAAATTAAAACCTTCAATTATATATAGCAAAATAACTCAGGAAATCTGACTCTTGGACTGAGTGACTTGTTCTGACAAATCAGTCTTCTGCAGTGTGTGAGGGTTAGTCCATTCAAAGTCGTGTTTGCTTCTCACATGCTGCCGCAGCACATGGCGGATGGAGGATTTCTTCACTACGCATGGAATTTATGTGTTAACTCCGGGTGGATATTCAGTTTTGAACACCTGTAAAGGAGCTTATCACAGGCATCAGCGGCAACATTCGATCCATCTCCAAATTTAGCGCTGTCACCACTCAGCTGCTCATCAACTGTTTCAGTAGATCACATTTCACACAGAGGATGGTCACTGATATTTAAGCAGGGCAGAGAGCGATGAAAACATGTCTTATTCTCCCTTGACTGAAGGCTTTTATTTATTTTTTATTTTTCTCATCAAACAGGTTTTACAGAAAAGAAACCGCCAACATGTCTGAGTAAGTTTCTCTCCATCATCAATTGTGCATGGTTGAAAAAGACTACTAAATTCCTAAACAGATCATTCAGTATATGTGAGATATTAAATGTATCAGAATAGAAAGATGTATAAAAGTAAATATGTTGACGTGAACATGTTTGTGTGTGTCTAAGTTAAGAAGTATCAGCACTGAAATAAATGTCAGTTGTGAAAGTAAAGGGTTTTTGTTAAAAGTAAGAATTCAGTTAATACCTGGAAGAAAGACAGAAAGACAGAAATAAAGACAGAAAGACAGAAAGAAAGACAGAAAGAAAGAAAGAAAGAAAGAAAGAAAGAAAGAAAGAAAGAAAAGATTCATTTGAAAACACTGACGAAAGTGTTTGATCCCCACAGGAAGAAGATGTCGTCCAGCCGCAAGCATCACTTAAAGGTATCAGTCATCTGCTGTCCGTCTGATCTGGATTGATATTCATATTCAGTGACTAATGGTGATAAAAAATAATATCACAGAATCACACCTACTGATTAGCTGATAAGTGAACTCTCATAGTAAATCGGTCTCAGCTCATAGTTATGAAGCATTTATTACAGTAATACTCCTGTCTTTGTTAAAGGACTGATTGATTTTTATTCAAACTAATCACATATTTAAATATATGCATATGTATATATATATATATATATATATATATATATATATATATATATATATATATATATATATCCCTACAAAGTGCATTACACTTTTCCACTGCTGCCGTACTAACAGCGGTTGCGACTAGGGGAGTATTTCAGGAAGTGGGTTTAATGGAAACTCAGTGTTTGTTGAGTTTCTGACTGACTTTGTTGGCAGCTGACTCATATTATAACTTTATTTAAAACTAAAGTTAGGTATAATCATGAATCTGCCATCCATCAAGTTTATTATAGGATCATCGGCAGCAGTCCCATTAAACCCTCCCTGGCTCATCCCCAGTGGTTGGGGGGGTATAGAAGCATCCCGGAGGAAATATATATGACTCCCCCAGTGAGTTATGTGTTTACAAACATTAAATCATCCAGGTTTTTTTCATTTTCAGTTGCTTAACATGGGCTTAGTTTTTGTGAATCACAGTATCGGAGCTCCATTGATGAGGACTGTTGATCGTCCTCATGCACCATTTTAACTCAGAGTTAACAAACTCAGAATTGACTGAGCCAACTCAGATCATCGATTCTGGAACCGAAAATCCTGACTTCAAAACTCAGGATATTTCAAGCGAGTCTGGAACCAAAAATCCTGACTTCAAAACTCAGGATTGAGTTTTGGAGTCAGGATTTTCGGTTCCAGAATCAATGATCTGAGTTCTGGGATAAAATCTGAATTTTTTAAACCCTATCATCATCATATTTTATGGTGAAAATTTTTTCTGACTCTGGCTGGACTAGGACCTCTGAGATGGGATTCCTTGGACCCCTATTACCAAACTGGCATCCATTTGTCCCATAGACTGCAAACTAGATAAATATATCATTACCACATTAGCCTAGTCCAGTCTGTAAGTTCAGTAATGAAGCCTCAGGAGGCATGCTTTTGAGTGTGGGGTTAAACGTTTGCCTGATGAGGAAACCTTTACTACATCTTGCTATTCTTTATAAACATTCTGGAGGCAAATGGGGGATCTGAGATATTGTGCTTCGGAGATGGCAGAATAGGTAGTAACAGAGGCTAATCAGATATCCATAAAACCTGATGAGGGAAAGGTTGAAAGCAGGCAGTAGCAATTAGCAGCTGCTGAAAATAAAGGAGCTGTTTCTTTGCTGTAATGCCTGAGGCGTCTTTGCTTATTGTAACACGGATTGCTACTTAAAATAATGATGAAAAACACTTGCACAATTTGCTGTTCCAGCATTGTTCTTGTTAAATGTAATCAAACACTACGTTGTCATCTGCTAGTGTATTCTGCCTGGAAGTAGTCATGTCTAAGTTTCACTTATTGAAACTAGATACTCCCCTCTTGAATGTTGGCCTCTGAGACCTGAGCTCTGAAACCAACATTTCATTAGATTAGCTGGCGTAAGGGAGTAGAAATGTCTGAATCAGTCACATTTCCTATTCCTATAACTGCTGTTACTGCAGTGACATTAAGACCAGTGTGAGAGGCATCACACCTGTCAGTTAAAAATAGGAGGAAAGTGAAATCAATCAGAATGAATAAGGTTCTACCAAAGTCTGGAACCTTCAACTTTAATTTTCCAGATGGTATGTTTATATATCATCAAACTGATTTCATCTATAGATTTGATGACAGATGATATTGTTTCAATCCCCATGTGTTATTCATTGTTATTTATTATTTGTATGTTGTAGCGTTTCTCACGTCCAAGTTGACTTTAATTAAGATAAGATAAAATGATGTGTCGATTTCTATTGTATCAATATAAAAGTAAGGAAATAAACTCTTCACTTCTACATTGGAGATCAAAATAAGATCAATAATTTCTTTTCTAAGTATTTACATCTTACAATAATGTTGCTAAAGAATGTTAAAAGAAAATGTATTGTGTGATTACAGTTGTTAATTTGCTGTTTTATGTTTGCTGTGTTTCAGTGTTTTTGTTTGGTTTTTACTGGAGCAAAATCTTTTTAAAGCAGCCACACATTCAAACCATATTATTTAGAGGTAGCAGACATGATTTTGAATATAACCATGCCACATCAAACACATGTTTTTTTCCTTTCTGTCCTTTATATGGAATTGAATGAAATGTCCTTTAAGCTTTTTAAATTATTTAAAAAAAAATGTGTTACTATGTTTGAGTTTCCCCTTATTCTCTCCTGCAGAGTGTGATGCTGTCGATTGCGGCAAACTGGATCGTACAGGAGAAAAAGGACATCGCTGCAGCAAAAGAGGTCTACGTGGCTGAGAATTGTCCTGCTCCCAATCTCGGCGGGGACCATGCTGCCCTCATGGTGAGACAAGCTGCACTTTAACTCAGAATAATGTGCTGAAGATGAAAAGTTTCATCTTGTTTTTGTATCAAAGCCACATTAGGTTATGATGGAGTGACTTAAGTAACCAAAACCTAATAAAGGAAAGAGACACAACTTATTCATTACTGATGACTTTTTTCTCTTTCGCAACTTTGTAAGATGTGTTTTAAAAGACTAAGAATCCACATTTCAGGATTTATGAGGCAGTTCTTAGGAAACTGAACACAATGCTAAAGGCATGCATTCCGCTATATTCATATTTAGAATTTTATGTTGTGGCCCTACTTTGATGCTTTGGTTAAGGTCAGATTGAGGCACTAAAACCACTTAGTTAGAATGAGTAAAACCCCAACCCTATCTCCCTTTCCCTCCCTCTCTCAGCTCAAATCTCCCTCTCTTCCTCCTTACCCCACTTCCCCTCCGCCCCTCGCTTTTCCTTGAAAGATAACACGCTAAAGATTCACACAAATACAACTTCTCAAAATAAGCCGAGAATGAATGAATATGCAGAAATGTTGCTTTCAAACTTACTTAATCCGACACCTCATCTTCATGTTCTGCGCTCATTATTAAACGATGATTCACTTCATCATCACAGCATTTTTATTTGCTGAAAAGACAGATACAGAACACAGCTCATTTAAATAACAATGAGATAACTTTAATGTAAATGTAAGAGCAATGAAATGACAAAATAATTGTACATTTTGGGAATTTTGGAATTACAGATCGTACAGAGGGTGAAATTATCATACAAATACGATAAATATCGTACGTCTAGCGACACTGGTGGGATTTGTCAGCACAAGCCAGACCTTCTATCAGGCTTGCAGGCCCATAAACCTGTTACAAATTAAATGTATTATTATTATTATTATTACCAGATCACCAGTTGTCCCACCTTAGATTACTTTGGTCAGTACTAACCACTGCAGACTAGGAACACCCGATAAGACCTGAAGTTCTGGAGATTCTCTGGCCCAGGTGTCAACTATCAAAATTTTGCCCTTGTCCTGGATCTAACACTTCAACTTTCGAGAAAAAATGTTCCCTTACTTCCTAATATATCCCACCCACTGACAGGTGTGTGTTGAACAAGATAATCAGTGGTTATAATGTTATATTTGAATGACTAGATGAAAATGATTATCTTATAAGTTTGAATTGGATTTCATGGCAATCCAGTTCATAATAGTTGATATTTTCTTCTCAAAATGAAAAAAATATCAACCTCATGATGGCGCTGGAGGTGAACTCTAAAAGATACATCTGCTGGAGATACTGAACATCTGGATTTCATGGCAATTCATCCAACAGCGGAGAGCCTTGAGCAAAGAGCTGGACAAACATACCAGCATAGTGACATCCCTAAAGCCTTGGTGCCAAAGTCTACATTTATAAAACGTAATTGGTAACTATCGTTACCATCGCAGGAATATGAAAAGCTGTTTGAAGAGCGATATCTGGTAGTGAAACATTAATCTGTGTGCTTAGGACACCTGCAGAAAGTTGAACGCCCTCATCGACAAGGTGGATGAAGAGAGGTATGACCTGGAGGGCAAAGTCGGCAAGACAGATAAAGAGGTACGATTTAATGTTACAGAGAACGCTGATGGTTTACCATCAGCCTGATAGTCGGACTGATCTTATCTCTTCCTCTCTTTATTTGACTTCTTCCTTCACTCTTACATTTTGCTACTTGTTTTCCAATATGGGAAGAGATTATTATTCTCTAAATGTCACATTTTGTTAATACTGTAGCAGTGGTAGTGGCACTTAATACACTTAAGGCATAGGTGAAAAAAGGCATAGGTGATTTGAAGCTATGTGACTGTCCTGGACCTGCATTACTGTTTGATTTGTGACTTGATGCACTTGATTGCAGATGAAGTACACATTGAGATTCGTAAGAACTGGTCCTGGACCAAGGGTGGCTACACAGAACACGTCTACTAGATCTGATTTTATGTTTATTAATTTATATTAGCGACTTGTGTGAGGTGTTCCGTCAACCGAGAACCCTGAACATTATTGGATTATTCGCACACATGCATGGATCTTGTGTTTTCCACACAACCGATTTGGCTCTCATTAGGTTTGAGTGAAGATTCTAACTTGCTGCAGTGTTTTCCCAAAAATCAATGACCCATACTTCACCAACCAGGACAGTTAAGGTCAGATTGGAATAAATAGCTCAGCCAGCTTCTCTGTGGTGACTCAGTACACGGAATCTAATGGAGATGAATGAAGCATGTGTTGCAGGGTTACAGGCGCTAATATCACAATCTGTCTTATTTCTGGAGATAATGTCCTTTCTGCTGGTGCTTTCTGTCTTTAATTTGGGTAGATTGTACCATTTTATAATGTGATATTCTTTTACAAAGAATCATTTTATGGAGATCATTTTTGCCTTAATTCTGGAAAAGATTTAACTGGTGTGGGTAGTTTTAAAGTTTCTGTTTAATCTGGTGTTTCTAATATGAATTATTTATCAATTAATTTATTGTTGAGACACTTTTTCTCACTTTATCATGGGAATTCAGTTTTTATTTTCATATTTTGAAATCCCATTTTATTTTTTGATGGACTATGGTTTATTCTTTTTCTGATTCCAAAATTTTTCAAACAACAAATATGAGATGAGATATGAGATGACAATATCTGTAGTTACTCTATATTGATATATCTTCCTCTTGACATTTTTAATTTCACAAATGTGGTCTTAAACTACACTGTTTATTAGTTTGTGTTTAAGTTGCTGAAAATAGCAGATAGCAGTTATAAAAGAAGAAATCAGAAATCTTCCATAATTTCCTTTTGTCTCCATCCTATTTTATTCTTTCCTGCATAACGCAGACATCTAGTACAAAAATTTACTTTAAAAATCACTAAAACAATTTACTATTATAGGTTAGCCATTTTCCCCCAGGGAACAATAGAGTAGTTTGGATATTCATTCTGGAAAGAAAATATAAATACAGATAAATCCGATCAATTATATATGTAGTATTCATATTATACTTCCATAAACTACCAACGACATCTGTGGACTCCCCGTGTAGCTTGAATACATTTCAGATTCACCTTCCTTTCCACTGCAAAATATATCAATATATCTATATATCAAATTTCCTTGTCTCCGGATATGGGCAAAATCCCTTTTGCTGGGAAGCATAAACAACTAGATACTTTGAAACTATTATTTGTAATGGACCTTAAAACTAAACAAAAATAGCTAAATTTAAGCAAGTTTGTGCTAATTAGAAAGCAGTAAAAGCTCTTTTATTAAAGCTCTATGAATCTATACCTTAATCTAAGGGCACTTTGTTAAGTGTTAAATATGCCTCAATATTGGATTTGATTCAGCCAAATTAAGATATATTCCTTACTTTTCTAAAGGAATTGTAATACAAATTTACAAGGTGGACTTCATAGAAACAAGGATCGTTAAATGCATTGAACTTTTATTATTATTTCTTTTTTCTGTATATCTGTGACATTATTCATCTTGCTAAAACTGGTCCAGAAGAAATACTGCAGTGTGCAGCAGGTCTGACTAAGGCGTTCAAACTAATAACAATAGTGGCTATACAACTGAGAGAGATGATGATTGTGTTTACATTATGATGATTGCCAATGTCTTGAAGCAAGACCAAGATAAAACTGGATTAAACTTTACCTCTTAACACAATGAAGAGAAACTATAGCTCTGCTTTTCTGAATTAATAAGAAAATGGTCTGATTAATTCTGGAGAAAAGGGGATAAATGTTCTTTCTCTCAAGTAAACATGTTATGCTTACAAAATAGTCAAATGAAAATCAACACTGAAATGAGATAGAACTGAAATCATGGAGAAGAAGTTAAAAATAAATACAAGCCAACAAAATGCAAAAGTCAAAAGTCCTTCCCTTCAAGGAGGATGTACTTGGCTAAAAATATTGTTCCAAAGAGGAAGATCACTGGAAATAAAGTTTGACACCCACTGCTTTAAACTAACTTATTGCCACACTGTTGGCTGGATTTCACCTGCTCGGCTACTCTTAGATTGATGACCTGAAGATCAAAGTAATTGACCTGGCTGGAGTGAAGAAGCCCGCTCTTAAGAAAGTGCGTATGTCTGCTGATGCCATGCTCAAAGCTCTGCTGGGCTCCAAACATACAGTTAACATGGAACTGAGGGCCAACCTGAAGCAGGTCAAGAAGGAGGTGAAGGAAGAGGTAAGACTTTGAATGAGGGCAGACTGACATAGTTAAAGAAACAGAAGCGGAAAACCATTGTTGAGTCGGTACTTGCTGACTGTGAACTGTTTGTGTCTTGCAGCCTTCAGAGGCAGTCGGCGACTGGCGTAAGAACATTGAGGACAAAGCTGACAGGAAGAAGATGTTTGAGAGTGCCTAAAGAATTTAACTCCCCTCCTGTATTTGCTCTGGGCCGTTAGCACTTTTTAAGGAATTTATGGCAATTTTCATTGAAGTGTTTCATTAAACCTGTCAGTTTCAGCTTGGCCTGCGATTCGACATTTGTAAGATTGGTTTGGTTTACAAATTATCCCCTTATTTAAATTTTATTTGACATCCTACTCTTATTCTATCATGTGACGTCTGTTTCACTTTTGACAACTTCCTTCTTTCAGTTTTTTTGTAATAAATGTTTTTTGTTTCTTAAATCTGCTGTCATGAGGTATTCTGTCTTAGATTCATTTATGTGCATCGCTGCATATGAAGCAATCGACGCGCCTTAAGCCAATCCAGAAAGATTTAAGAAACAAAAACTCACAAGATCAAAAATGTCAGCTTATTTTTCTATTTGTTTCCGATGAGGGTGTTTTCTTTCAAACAGTAAAGACAGACGTGAACCTAAGCAGAAAAAATGCTGGCTTCTCAATTCATCAGAATAGGTTTTGTGATTTTAAAGGCTCTTTTAGTATGTGAGTGAAAATTAAGTGTTATGGTAACAAATTTATGTTTAGGAAATGAAATGTACACAAATTTCCAATATTTAGCATTCCTCTGGAATCCTTTCGCACTTTCAGACTCAGCGAGAAATATCAGTACACTGCAGCCGTATCAAGCCTGGCTGAGATTAACAACACCACGGAACATCTTAGTAACATCATCAGCTCTGTGTGGCGGTGGTTTGGAGCTTTGACGGGGTCGTGTTGTGATCTTTGTGCTGCTGTGCATATCAGCGAAGGACAAGACATAATGTCCATTGTCCAGCAGTTCTTTTTTATTGTTATCATATCCTTCAGGGAGTTGTGAAAAGTGAATGTTGATGGTCCGTGTGAATTTTTTTGCCTCATTAATTCGAATTAACTGCAACAAGACTTACCTAAAAAATGTCACTAACCTGGCACATAAATAGAAAAAGTCAGGATTCCACTTTTCCCCGATCTCCAATAAGAGTAGATACTTTATTTTTAGTTGTTAGAGTGACACAAATTCATTTCAAGTAGTAATTTAGGTTTACCAAACAGATATTAATGATCTTTCCCGGATGTTACTTTTCATATTTTCAGGCACTTAGTTTCCTGATTTATTTTTATTCAAGTAAAGTCAGCTACCACCCTTACACTTGTCATAACATGATCAAATTTTCCCTTTGCTGTAAGGAGCCATTGGACACTATAGATGCTCCTATTGCAAAGCATCCAATGCATCCAATGTTTTTAAAAACAATATTTAATATATCTGTAATATACATTTACAGATACCATTATTCTATAAATCTGCAATTTTATTCACATTGAAATATTTTCTTCAACAACAAAATTATTCATGTCAATGTGTAGCTTCAAAATGTTTCAGATATATTCCATAGTTTCAGCCCTGTCTGCGGATATTATTAATTCAGTCTGGAAATGTAAATCTGAAAAAATCAACTGTTTAGGGAAACCAAATCCCATCATGTAGCATTTAGTATTGCACATTTATAAGAGACAATAATATATTTTCACCTTGAAATAGCCCTACAGTGATATTATGATCGATGCATATTATTTGTCAACATACCTGTAACTTTTCTGGAAACAAACAGATATTTTGAAAAAAAAGAATTAACAACTTAAATCTGCTTTAAATTACATTATAATGTGTTATAAGCCATTAATTACATGTTTTCTATAGCCTTTATTTGCCAAGAAGAAAGACTTAATACAAAGGGTCGACCACAAGGTGTCAGCAGAGAACTTCCTGTCACACACCTACCGTCCTCACAATGTTCTGCATTTCAACCCTCTCTCAATTAAAACAACTATTTTCTATATCTTTATAAAACAATTTTTATAAAAAAGAAGGCGGTTGTTTCTTTTTGCTCTCTTAAATTAAAAAAAAAAAAAAAAAGAACCACCAGATGCAACAAAAAACAACAACTTCGGTTCCTCATTGACGGCGTTGATCAGTTTGGGAAACTGTTGAGTCAAATAATAGGTGAGTAAATGCATCTAGCGTGAGAACCGCGGGTTTGGGTATAATTTTTTTTAAATTGTTGATATTTGTGTTAATAGTTGTGTTTTTGTTGAATTTTTTTTATTTCAGTTCCTGAACGTGTTCGGTTTATTTCTGATTCCCATCTGCCGTCTGCAGCAACAAGACAGCAACAGGCGAGGTAGGTCTCTCTCATAGCAAGAAAGGAATGCTAAATGAAATGTGTGTTTTTGAAAGTATAGGCTCCGGCCTGGCACAGGAACATTTCTGTCAAAAACATGCCATGTTGGCATGATGATCCTGCTCTATTATTTACTTTAAAGTGTTTGTGGCATGAATGTTTTATCAAGACCTAGAGAGTTCAGTGGTTTTGTTGAGAAATATTTTTCTGTAACAAATTACTGTAGAAATACGGTACATTTTGACTGTATTCTATCGTTTTTCGTAAATACTGTATAATACTTGTTGCTAGTATACATGCTCACATTTTCAGTTAGCTAGCATTCATACTGGAGTGAATATGATTGTGTCTCACTCTTAAAACTCGCAACGTGTGGATTTATTTGATTTTGATGTCCGAAGGATTACATTTAAACCAATTTAATCGACAATCACTCAAGTTTGATATATTCGGCATTGCATTGTCTATCTGTCTGTCAGTGTCTCTCTATGTATGTCAGTCTGTCTGTCTCTCGGTGTCTATCAGTCATTCACTTTTGCTGTGTGTCAGTAATTGCAATTGTCTCCGTCAGTCATTCTTCTTCACTCTCTGTCTGTCTGTGTAACTGTCAGTCAGTCTCTATGTATAGGTATGTCAATCTGTCTGTACGTTGGCTTCTATCCGTCAGTGTCCTTCGCTGTATGTGTGTCTGTGTCTGTGTCTGTCTCATAAACTAAAGGTTTATTGTGATCTAATATGAATGCAGTTATTTAGCCATAGGGAAGTAATTATTTGCAGAAATATAAATCATGATTCATGTGGACATTTAATATTATTGATGTCTTCATCAGTTGCTGGTGATGAAGTCACAACTTGGATGATCTGCATTGAAAGCCATGTCATGTGTGAAGACAACAACCAAGCTTCATCACAGGGCTCGCTGTCATTTTCGCCAACTGCTTTGTGTTCAACATGCAAAACCAGGATTAAGCTTCAAGGACACTGGAGTTTGTTCAAAGGTAGATCCTCAGCTACTCTTTAAATATTGTTTTATTTTGTTTTCAGGAATGTTGAATTGTCATTAACTATGAGCTTTTTCAGTCAGTTTGTCTTGGTCCTTGTGAGCTGAAGTTGAAGCTGGCAGGCACATTTAAGTGGATTCAAGCCGATTGTCTAATCACTTTACATGTTTTGAATAGTTGGCAATAGTTGGCATAGTTACAGTGATTAAGAGATCAGAAATATATCCTTACCTTCGAAAAAACATAATTGGAAGTTAAGATATTTGTATTTATATTTCAATCAGAGAAGACGAGTTGTTGAAAAAAGTTGAATGATTTATTACAACAGCAGATGTGTGATAATGAGTCTATAAGGAAGTCTATATGCTCAGACTCTTCAGGGAGATTGTGAATGAAGGGTCTCTGCCCTGAGCAGCAGCATGGAACATTCCCCCCTTCCTGGAGTCTGGATACTAGTGGTGGTGGCTGATGACTCTGCTGAGGCTGATGAATGATGAAACTGATTGATCTTCGAGCTGGAGATGGCGCAAACCAACAAAATGCAAGAACTAGATTGATGGAGACCTGCAAACTGTAACATATATACATATATATATATATATACATATATATATATATACATATATATATATATATATATATATATATATATATATATATATATATATATATACATATATATATATATACATATATATATATATATATATATATATATATATATATATATATATATATATATATATATATATACATATATATATATATACATATATATATATATATATATATATATATATATATATATATATATATGTATATATGCAACAGTTTGCCGGTTCTCTCCGTACCTGCGTGGCTTCTCTCGGAGCTCCGGCTTGCAATATAGGTGAATTTGTGACGCTAAATTGCCCGTAGAAATGAATGTGAGCATGAATGGTCGTCTGTCTCTGTGTGTCATCCCTGTGATGAACTGGCAACTCGTCCTGGTTCTACCCCGAATTTCGCTCAATGTCAGCTGGGATAGGCTCCAGTCCTTGCGATCCAGAACAGGATAAGCGGTTACGGATAATGAATGAATGAATTAACAGGATATTCTTTCAGAAGATGAGGCCATTACGACACTAATTTGATATGCTTTATTTCCCTCTTAGTGTCAGAAAGTGGATTGCATTGTCTTCCTTGATTTATTTAGATAACTTATATAGGTAAATACTGCCTGAAATGAAAACCGCAGATTTTTCTGCTTGGAATCACATCATATTGGACTTTTTTATGTACATGAGATATCATAAAGCACCATGCACTGTATTAGTGTAATGCAGATTGTTGTGTACGGTCCTCAAAGGGTTCACACCTGCAGCCCTTATATCGTCCTATCATTGACTGAGCTTGACCTGAACCTAGCAGAATTTGTGTTTTCATGTCCGAACCCCACCGCTTCTGACGCGGCAAACAGTAGTTGAAAGTACTGAGTTTTTACGCTGCCACACAGATGTTGTAACCATGTTTACTGCTCACCTATTTTCTCTGATTATTCATGTCTGGAGAGTAAATTAATGTCAAAGGGTCTGTTTTTGGCTCTATGCCCTTATAGCTGGGGTTTTTGGTACATCAAACACAAACATTACACACTAGTAGTAGTAGTAGTAGTTATAAATATACTTAAACTGGAGTTTTAACATTGACAAACTGCTTCATTAGACTCTACATTCCGAACTAAATCAACTAGTCTCATCAGTCCCCGGTTTCATCACGGTACGATAAATCGATTTGTTTGACAACAATACAATATTTTCCAATATCTCAATGTCTGCCACTTAACGAATAAGCTGGGTTTGGTTCAAGGGACAATCTTATCTACCAATCTCACAAAATCAGTAACATTTTACCTTTAGAAAGAAAAAAAATATGAAGCAATTTTGACATGTAAAAATTAGGCTAGAGATTTTTTGCTGCAACTCACATTATAAATTAAAACGCTGGAGAATCGGCCTACTGTAGAAATTAGATTTTATATAAATCGAGATTGCAATCTTTTTACAATTAATCACGCATTAAGTATCTACAAAGCAAACTTATTATGCCTACATTGCTAATACCGATGTTTCCTTATGTCTCAAAGAGATAGACAACTCATACACTGTAACGAGCAAAAAACTGAATTTTACGTGGTTCTGAAATAATCTTAATTTTTTCACACCACATTTATTATACTTTTAGGCGTTTCATTGGTGCGATTCCTGAGAAGAGAAAAAAAGAACTGGCAGGGCGATGTTGTGTACAAGAAGACAAGGGAGCTGGTACAAAAAAGTCAACAAATCTTAACACGACCACCCTCATGAAAAACTTCATAAACTTTGACTGGTAAATTATGTCACCAAAAATTCATCCCCACACCACTGCCTTTCACAGAGGACTAGCCCATACTGCAACCTAAAGAAGCACATAGTTGAAATGCCAGAAAAGAAAAAAAGGGGCTGTATTAGGGCTGCAGTAATCGATTATTTTAGTAATCAAGTAAACTATCGATCGTTGGTGATTAATCAAGTAATCATATTATCAAGACATATTGTGTACTCTGCAATTGTTTTTTATTGAATCAATTTTACTTTATTGAGGAGCAGTAGTAATATACATAACAGAAAATAAGACAGGTCTATTGAATGAAGTATTTGTTCCCCTTTTTAAAAAAAAAAAACCCAAAAAACAAACATGTTTATGGCTTGAGTTCCAATCATATCTGTCTCTGCAGTGTGTTCTGAAACAGTTAGAATCACAAATAAGATTTGTTGTTGTAGAGCTGCAATGTTTTACAGCACTTCTTATTTTGTTGACAGTTTCAGTCTACCACGGCTCCTGACGGTTTTTCTTGGACATGCTTCTAGATTTCATTATTTCTTACTTTACCAATTGTTTTTTGGAGAGTTTGTATTAAAAAACAAACCCTGCTGTGGTCTAGAATCTAGAGTAGACTCTAGATCTCAAGTAGAAAGGGCCTTCTCAATCGGAAAGGGGCATTTATGGGGAGCATTTATTTTTTCTTATTAGGCATTTCTTCCGATTTTATTTGGAATAAGGGTCATGTTAACCTACCTAATGTCTCCGGTTTTGGAATGGCCGAATCCAAGGAATCACAGTTCAAACACACATTCACCAACCCCCAGAGTCACTATCACAGTCTGTCAGTCTTCATCTGACTTTTTAACCTCCCCAAATTTAAGGCAGAGTGACTATCTATCAGAGTGACTAGTTGCCTTCTTATTCTGTTATTCTTACTCTGTAACATGCTCTGCTGCTGTAACATTGCAATTTCCCCATTGTGGGACTAATAAAGGCTATCTTTATCTTTATCTTTTATCTATCTGTTCGCGCTCAAAGTAAGGTTATCAGCCTCGATACTTCCGTTCACTGGGTGAGAAGGAGATGAGGTGACTTGTAATAATAATAATAATAAAACTGTAAATTTATAAAGTACGGAAGCGCATTGCAATTACAATCTCGCAATTACGTGATACAGATCTCATAATTGCGAGAAATGGAGGATATGATTGTTTGTTTGCGCATGCCCTCACCGTGGTTTGCTTATTATGTTATAAAACCTGCGATTTGCAGGCTGGTTTACTATAAACTTCAACAGGATGAGCATTTCGATGCATATTTGAATAATATAGACACTTCTCCGTCACTCCAGGCGAATGACTGTCATTGTTTCCGTCACTGTGTTAACATTTCTGTGGTGTCATATAGCGCATGCGCAATGACGCTCAACTGTCCAATATTGGGATAAAACCTCTAAATGTTCCAGTCTCTCGACATTTATAAATGTCTCACAATTCTCGTAATATGAGAAAATATTTATCAGCTCTCAATCCAGGATGCTGGTACATGTATACTTTTTATCCCGATTTTGGACATCTGCGGATCATTGCGCATGGGCTTAATGATGTCATAGAAAATTAAACTTAATAATTAGATATGCTTGGCAGTTAGGTTGTGAATCGAAATCCATCCTGTTCAGGTTTTAATAATAATAATAATACATTTAATTTATAATGCACTTTATTTATAGTTAACAAGCTGCAAAAAGCCTAACACGACTCTTTCATGCACCCGTTGAAAGGACAGATACCGTTACAGATCATTGACAAACATTATAGGGTATTTGCAAACAAACACACATATCCCCCTTTTCTTGTAATAACGAGATCCGTATCTCGGAATTATGATATCCGTATCTCCTTATTATGAGATCCTTTTCTCGTAATTAAGAGATCTGTATCTCGTAATAATGATTTTTTTTTTGTGAATGCAATGCGGTCATTCCGTAATAAAACGCCTTGTAGAGAGTTGATCCAGTTTGCAATGAGTTGCCAGCAAAACATGGACTGCAACACGGTGCCAGGGGTTAGCAGGCTACCGAAGGATAGTATGTGACGATCTAGGCCACTTTCCCGTTGATTGTTGAGCCAATGTGAGTATCCGTTTCCTTATTTATCAGATAGCCATTCATTGTCTGAGGCATGTGGGAGCCTGAGGGGCTGTATAGTAGTCCAGATATAAACAAAAAAATAATTATATAAGCAGACTGTTTTAATGTGATAAATTTCATGTAACATGATAATTTTCACATTAAAGCATGATAAGTTATATTATATTATATTGGTTATTGATATTGTTACTGATTTTCAGCCTCATCAAATTCATTCCCCAAACTTTTAATCATACTAGATGGGTGATTTAGTAATAACATCTATCATTTTGATGAATTTCTACTGGTTTACAAAAATATCACATTATAACATAAAAATGATCATGTAAAAACGGTAAATGTTATAAATGATACTAATATTTTCGTATTTTCTGACATGACAGCAATGCACTTCGTTATAACCGGATGTCTGTTGCATTCTCAGATAACAACTCTCAGCTTTATTCATTCTTCATAGTTAATTCCAGTTGTCTCAGTTATTCAGATCCAGGTTTGTTCTTGTTTATTCGCGCATAATAAAACCTCAGGAAAGATGAATACGTACATGAATGCTCTATGTGTAAGCTTTTATAATTTGGAACTCTGTACGTCAGCTATTCTTACTCTGCCCTTTGCTGGCCATAGGTTCACACTTTTTGTGTGCCCTTTAGTTTCAAATTGTTTGTTGTCCAATCAAGGGGTTGCTCTGCGCTACTAGCCTTCTTCCAAGGCGAAGCTTCGTGCTCCTTTGCATTTTCTTGTTTAAAATGATCCTCCATTTATCAAAACAAAGTAACCACTTCAAATGCAAAATGCTTCTCTGTCTGTACCGACATGGTGGCCTCCATACAGAAATCTGGATGGAGATTATGGAGATAAAAAGGGCTTTTTCTGAGTAAATTTGAAAAAACCTTTTTACTCTCAGTTGAAAGTATAGACAAGAATATCTAGTTATCAATATCATATTCCATTTTTTCAAAGAGATACTACTGAACTACCCCCTTAATCTTATAGCCTACCTTTAGGCAGTTGCAGTTCTGGCCATATATCTGGCCCTTAAGAAGACCTTTTACATTCTACATGTTAGATTCTTCACAAAGTTTCGTAACAGGTTTGTTTTTTTTGCTTTTTATTTTAAACCCAGACCAATAATGACACTGTATCAACATCACTGTAAATGTGCTGGTATCGGCCAAATGGCTGTTTAAAAAAAAAGTCATTAAAACAAACGTTAGAATATTTTTATGTTACAGAACACAAAGATGAAGCAAGAAGTGTTTTTTTACATTAAGCCCATTGGAAGTTTGTAAAACAAGAGATGAATGAGATATTAACGGCATTAATAAGAGAATTTTAAGATAATGGTAGCCTTCATGTTTATAATCCAGGACCTTCACTCCCTCATTACGTCGAAATTTAAAATTTCTGTGACTGTTTTTCAGACATCTTCACGCCCTGTCCCTCTGAGGGCTGTCAAACTCCCCGGACCAGCAATGGAATATTTACGAGGTAAGCGGTCAAAGGATGGAGGTATTTCAGGAGCTTATTGGCCTGATTGGTCTGAAGCGCTCCTCATGGCCATAAAGAGAAAGTCCCTAAACCCCATCCAAGCCCATATATACCACCACAGATTTCACTTTTTAGTCTGTGTGACTCCCTCACTATTCTTCGGTCAGCCTGTGCCATCCTCCTTATCATCAATTCTTGGTGAGAATCTCTTTTACTGTGTTATAGCTTTAGGTGAAAATGCTCAGGGGAAGTACTTAAGACTTCCCTCTTTTTTTTTTTCAAAAACTGGCCTGATAAAAAAATTGCACTTTTAAAATAGTGTTGTATTTGAAAAGTGTTAAAATACAACACTATTTTAGTGTTGCAACACTATTCAAGTGTTGCTCTCCAATGTTCACTTTTTGCATCACATTTCATTTCTGTTGTATCCGGTTACCTTTGAGTAAAAGTAACTGAATGCGAAACACAACATCAGGATCTTTCACGTTGAAAAAAACATTTGAAATAACAGCTCGGATATTGAGTGGAAACTGTAAAAATATTTTTTATTTTTCATGTGTAGATTAAATTAGTGGTTTGACGGCTGACAGGGCAACAATAATAGGAAACGACACCCCCCCCTCCCCCAGACTTCTTTTTTTTTTTTCATGAGAAACGTCTTTTATTATTTTGTTCTTGGACTATGTATTGGATATGATTGATTTGATGTTTGATTGAGGTGTGAGTAAGGTGAGATAAAATCAATCAAACTATTAATGGAGTTTATTTCTGCTTTTTAGAAAGATTTCTTTCAACTATTACATGAGTGAATTTCTTACTTGGATTTGCCTCCCCTGTGAAGTGAGCTGACGTTTGCATAAATGTCCCCATTGACCCGTGACCCTGAGCCAGAATTAGCCCTGACCAGCTCAGGTCCCCCGTCAATAACATTTCTAATTATGTTTCTATATTTGAAATAGAAAAATTACTAAATGCAAACCTGTCGACAATAAACGTACAAAACGACTCCCAGGGGCCCTTGTCCTCAGTGTGACTAACACTGACTCACTTACTCTTAATTTATGGAGGCTTGGGGTTCATTTAGTTTCTTTTTCATTTGCAATTTTAAGTTTTGTTTCTCATGAGACTTAAATAATATTTCATTATAACATCTATCATCATAACACTTTTGTTTTACATGTCTTCTTTTTTATTTTTAATTATTAACAGATTGAAACAACAAAGAAGCCAAGATGTCTGAGTAAGTATGAGTCTATTCCCAAAAATCATTATTTCTCTCATATTTCTTTGTTATTAAACATTCAACATTCTGACATAGCTTTTCAATCAGACTACTATTAATAATGTTCATAAACGGTTTATAACTAGTTTACTAGTTTAAGTTGTGAACAAATCATTAATAAGGTGCTATAACTCATTATATGTAAAGGATAACAGATACCTGATGCTTGCCAAATACTGAGTACACATTTAATATTATGCCTGAGAATAGAAAATGCTGTAGTAACTGGATATTGCCAATAAGTGACCAGGCATTTATCTTTGAGAGTTACCTTATAAGCATAAGTATAATATAATGCTTTATGAGGGTAGTCCTATTTTAAAGTGGTGTCAACATTTCTGCAAGGATCTTTGGATTTATGAGAATCCCTTTTTCATTAAAAGGGGAAAGAAGATGACATCAAGCCGCAGGCATCATCTCAAGGTACCATTCAAGAGAATCTAACAAAAAATAGCTAACATTGCTTCAAACATTTTTAGAATGTGATTTTATATCAGGATAGTGTGTTTATCAGCTTGTTGTGAAATTCCTTTGTTCCAGCTCTTCAAAATATGCATAGTTATAGCTTTCATAGAAATAAAAAAAAAAGTGTTTTGTTTTGCTGCATAACTTCAGTCTCTGTGTTTTTGTCTTGTAGAGTGTGATGCTGCAGATTGCTGCAAACTGGCTGGAGAACGAAGCTAAGGAAATCACTGCCGCCAAAGAGGCTTACATGGAAGAGAAATGCCCCGCTCCTGACATGAGTTTAGACCAGGCAGCTCTGATGGTAAAAACCCACACACAAGTATTTAATCTTCACCCCGAAGATAGGAGGTATTCATATTGTGAGAACAACATTTCACTTCACATCAACAGGAAGCCTGCAAAAAGCTGTTCCAGGTCCTGGACAAGATCGATGAGGACAGATACGACGCTGAGGCCAAAGTGGCAAAGACAGACAAAGAGGTGCAAACATTTTTCAATTATAGAGAGATGGATTAGAATCTTTATTTTGAAGACTGTGGGTTTAATCTCATGCCATGTTCAAGAGTAACTAAAGCCAAGGATGGATGGAATCCCTTTAGTGCAACTTATGCATTTTCCCCTCCATAATTTAATTCTTGTTGCATAAATAGTTGAAGAACTGCTAAAAAAAAATGCCTGTGAAGTTTATATTCTTACTCTGTGGTTTAAATAGCCAGGATAGAAATAGAAAAATGGAAAATTTATTGCAGTCATTATCATAATAAGTAGATGACAACAAATCTTAGAGCTGGTTCAGACTTACCTGCCTGAAGACTTACCTTACCTGAAGATAAAATGATCAAGAAGTTTGACCACGCCGTGTGAGGCTCAGCCTTTACACTTCAGCTCCGCTGAACCCTGCAAATTCCCGGAAATGGGAATCTCTACTGCATCATGTCTGGTGGTGGATGAATGCGTTGGCACCCTCACAAACAGTAAAAAACTTTATTTTGTCTGGTATTGGTGATTTACTCTCTGTGTGTGACTTTCTCTGTGTGTCAGCTTTGTTTAACCTGTGATCCACTTTCTCTGCTGTTTTAGATTGAAGAGCTGAGGCTTAAGGTGGTTGAGCTGGCTGGAGTGAAGAAGCCCGCCCTGAAGAAAGTGCGTATGTCCGCCGACGCGATGCTGCAGGCTCTGCTGGGAGGAAAACACAAGGTGAACATGGACTTGAGAGCCAACCTGAAGCAGGTCAAGAAGGAGGTTAAAGAGGAGGTGAGATTCTTTTAATTTTAATTTTAATTGGCACGTCTCCTCACTTTTGGACATGCGAGTGCAACATTTTGTTGAATTCATTCTTCAGGTTGCTGATGGTGTTGGCGACTGGCGTAAGAACATTGAGGACAAAGCTGACAGGAAGAAGATGTTCGAGACTTCCTAAAGACTTTCACTTCCTAAAGACTTTCACTTCCTCTCTTTTCACTGAGGATGAACAAATATGTGCCATTAAATTTTTTTGAATAAGGCAACATTGTCATGCTGTTTTGTCCAGGCAATGTTTGGAACTTAAATACCCAAAGATTTGGTATTTCAGTCGCTTAATTTTTGTTTTACTAATTATAGATTGGTTTTACGTTTGTCTTTAGATTATCTGATTTAAACCAGATTAATGTTGGTGTGCCTCAACCTGAGATGTTTTCATGCAGCCAGAATATCTTACTTTAATAAAGGTTGTTCTATTCTATTCTGTTCTATAGAAACAGTCTCCAGGCTTGAGATATTAACCCAACTTTAATTAACAGTAAATTGTAAATCTTTTTTTATTCTATCTTAAGCGTCTTCTTAACTAAGTGGTATTCTCTGAGTAAACCATCAGATGTCAGCAGAGGGCCATTCTCACCCTGCTTCCCAGAGGATTTGCCTTCCAGCAGATCATCCTTAGTTTGAGTCACAAAACATGGCTTCTTGCCAAATATTTTCATCAGATCACTCATTTTCTTCACCATCCTGGAGTCACAGAAATGCCAACTAATGGTGAGTGGCTTTATTTTGCTCGTCTTAATTTACACTTTGATCCAATCATTGCATGAAGTTCTGCATTGCTTCACAATAAATATCAACACCATCAAAAGTGTTTTAATTTAGCAAATTATCAACATGTTTCCAGCTGTTTCCTTTCCCGTCTTTAACACTCGCGTTGTTGCTGTATTGGTTATGTTTTTTCACTTTTGCATTGCTTGTTTTCTCTCTGAGTTTGCGATGCTTTGAGCTCTCGGGGCTGTTGTTTAGTTGTGTGAAGGGTGATGACTTTTCCCCCAAAAATTTATTTTTGTGAGTGATTGTGCCCCTTTTCAGTCTCAGAAATAAAGCACACCATTTACTTACAATATAATAAATAATATAATATAATATAAAAAACTTACTCTTTGATTCAGTGCTACATCATGCAGTTGAATGAATTATAAATTTCATACCAAACACGATTTTTCACAAACTGAAAACATGAATGTACCAACAGGTTATGTTGAATATAAAAAATCAAACCAATCAAAAATAATAACACAAATACAATTTAAACGTTCTCGTTTTTTCAAAGATATTGAAATTACCCAAACCCTGCCAGAATGAAGGCCATCAATGTATAAACTAAACTTGAATGGTACTAAAACTGAGCCTTGTGGCAATTCCTTAACAAGCTTTTAGAAAGGTTGTTATATCATCTATCTGAACACATTTAGACCTTAAGTGGTGAGACTAAACCCTTTGCTGAAGAATCTGATAAATAAAATGGATATATTTCAGTTACAATCTTAGCATTACAAAGAAAAAAAAAATATATATTCTGGCTAAAATTGGAGCTGATTCTTTTGATATCATATTTACTTTACTCATATTATTGACCTAAGCTATAACTTAAATACCTCCTGTTGGATGTGACTAACAGAAAGTTCTAAATTCTGCCCTGCTGTCTTTTGGTATGTAGAATTTTGTGAGTATCAATCATTTTAGCCATGTTGCTGCCTGTTGTGTAACAATCGCTCCATCCTTTCACCCGTCTCTGTCGGGGGGGAGCTGATAGCGTCCAGTCCTAGGGAGGCGACAGAAATTTATGAGGTTGTGGTGGTATTTCTGGAACCTGCTGGCCCCATTGGTCTAAAGGGGCTGTGCTACCATAAAGAGGGCTGACTTTTCTGCTGAGTGAGCAATTCACACCCTATATACCCTGTTTAATCTTTACTGTTTCGGACTTGGCAGTGTCAAACCCTCTTCTTACCGTCTTCCGCCTCCTCGTCACTTTCAGTCGGCAGCTCCGCTTCATTCACCCCGGTAGGAAACAATACACTTTGGTCTGGTCAATAGGTGGGACATGAGTTTATTCTGCAGTGGTTTATTTCATAGGTGTGGCTGCAGGTGTGCCCTCTGACCTCTAAGGCAAAGAGGTTTAAGTTTGATCTGGTGACGCTACTCACAAACTGACAATAGTTGGATCGTTTGTGAGGCTGGTTTGGTGTTGATATTTGATGATTTTTATATATTTGAAATTTAAAAGGAAAAAGTGATTGTCAAGCTTTATCTTACTGTATTCTCCAACTCAGGACATATAATGTCCTGAAAAAATAAGTAACTTGACACTAATATTCAGAGCTTAATTTACTCAAAGAAACAGGAAAATATAAACCCACATAGATATTAATTTATTAATCATTCATGTATTGGATACTTATTTTTCCAAATATTTGTATTTATATTTATATTGATTAATTAATATATAATTTATCGTGTTAAACTGGAGATCTTAGTCTGACAGATAGTTGAAGAGAACGTCAACTATGTAATTATTTCCGCTGATGATTTAAACAGCATACGGTCTGAATGATTCTTGTACAAAGTTCATGTGCGTATGTATTTGGATTTTGCTGAGCCTTAAAGTGTCTGCATTGTAGAAAGGTTTTATTGTTTCTTTGGATTCAGATGTGGCACAGTTTCTGGCCACACCTAGTCGCCAGCCGTTTGCATGCCTGCAGGATGTTGGACTTGGTGTTAACGGCTCCCATTGCGTGCTTAGCGCCACATTGGGTCATCTGCTGATGGCATTTTGTGCTCAGATCACTGGCTCACTGTAAGGAGAAGAATTCCAGCCACAATTTTTCAGCAGGGGCATCTGTTCAGTGTAGGGGTCAGACATCTGAGCCCACCCATCCAAAATTAGCCAGTTTGTGATTGCTGGTAGCAAGTTTTCCATGATAGTAAAACGTATCGCCTTTCCCTGCTGCAGGTCAAAAGGTTGTTGATCAATAACAGGGAGGCAACCAAACCAGTTGAGCTCAGTGGGGGATGATTGCCGTCAGTATGTTTTATCAGAGCTGATGATTTTCTTCTGTCTCTGAACAGGGTGTGAAGATCAAAAACCGCCAAAATGTCTGAGTGAGTACACCTTTTATTCTTCATTTTCTATTACACAGATGGGCAAATATGCATTTGGAACTACACTTACAGAGGCAGAAATTTAAAAATATAACTTCTGTTGTAATAACTGGTTTACAAGTTACACAAAAAAAGATCTCATTCGTTGTCGATTTGTATTCATTTATTTAGTGTTTTGCCCTTATTGGGGCATTTTATTCATCTCTTACTCTGCTGGGCTTTGAGGAAACACTTTTAACATAATTTCAACAGCAGATATTGTGAGACAATGTTGTGTTTCAGCATTCTCTAGCAATTCACATTGGATACGGGTTAGAGGTTCTATTATTTTGTCCGAACATGAAATAAATTAAAAGAAGTTTAATTTTGTTACAATTACTTAAAAAATGGAAATAAATTCAAGTTATGCTTGCCTGTCGAGTATATAAACAGTTATTTATAAGCAATGGTGATGGAAAAAAGAATGAAATATTCTTCCAATAATCATTTATTCATTCTTTTCTTCACTTTGTGACATATATTTTACTTTTATTGTATTAATTGAATGCATGTATGAGTATTGCATTAAGTTCCAATTAGTAACATAATTATATCCTGCTGAAGACTTTGCAGTTCCCGTGACATCCCCTAACCCTAACCCAGATATTATCTGACATTAATCAGACTAAACTGTGTTTTCAGTTGTAGTTTCTCGTATATTTCTAAACTTTAATCCCCACATTAATGACAATCATTCAAGTAGTTGTTGAGATATTTGAGAGCTGGGCTGATAGAGTGACATTCACAAAGCCCCTGTCTAAATTGTCTGAAAACATGTGACGACAGAAGTTCAGTTTGAAGGTCAACCATGATATTAAGATGACAGCAGCTGTACATGTTGCAGATTTCCCGCAATTTTGTGAGACATACTTTCCATGCAAGGCAGCCAAGTTATGTAGGTAACTAGATCAAATGTGATCTGTACTGGTTTGTACGTAGGACTACGTAGCTAGGCCGGTCCCCACTTTTCAGTCTTTGGACTAAACCAAAGTAACCATCAACTGTCCGTAGGTTCATATTTCGTTAAAAGACATAAGAATGGCACTAATCTGAACAGCTTATTACGAGATAGTTAATTAAAGTACTTCACTAATTGTTTTTCCTATTTTTGAGACTAAAACGATCAGTAGTTGATAAAATGAGATTGGCTCACACCATTTCTGATATTATGAGATGAACTGTTTTCATCAGTCCTGTTGTTGTCTCACGTCTCTCTTCTAGCGGAAAGAAAATGACATCCAGCCGCAGGCATCACCTTAAGGTGAGATTAAAAACCTTAATTTTCTTTTTATTCAGGTTTTCAATGCAAAATGTAGGCACAAATGGAGCGTTATTGTTAAGTTGCATGTTCCTCTTTACACCTCCCTGCAGAGTGTGATGCTTCAGATTGCTGCCAACTGGATCGAGCAAGAGAAGAAGGACATTGACGCAGCGAAGGAAGTCTACATGGAAGAGAACTGCCCCACCCCTGACCTCGGCGGAGACCAGGCTGCCCTTATGGTGAGCAGTTGTGCCAGTGCTCTATTTAAATTTTACAGTTTTTCATTCCAGAAAAATTTAAATGTAGGTACCAGAGACTTAGTAGTACTGCAGACTTTAGGTTATTCCAGGGCACGGAAACACCACCACCTAAGCCTCTGTCATTGTCAGCTGTTTGCGGCTCAAAGCTGCTTCTATTATGATGTTCTTACCAGAAGTGAGACAAGGGGAGTTGAAACAGCTGCATTTCCGGCTTCTAGCACATCAACTTTAAGGACAAATGTTTAATGACTGTCTAGTTTATCCCACCCACTGACAATTGTATTGAGATAATCAATGTTATTCTGACTTCTGTGTGCTTGTAATTTTATGGCTGTTCAGTGTAATCTCATATTGATATTGAGAGCTGAAGAAATGTTTAATGAAATCAACAAGGTGTTTGCCGGTTTTAACAGGAAATCTGCAGGAAGCTCCACTCTGCCATCGACAAGATTGATGATGCGAGGTATGACGTTGAGGCCAAAGTGCAGAAAGCCGACAAAGAGGTGAGAAACGTGATACAGGCTTAATTAGTCAATTGACTAAATTTACAACAATACAACAACAATATTATCACTTAACTACGTTTGGAGACCAAGTAAACCTGCTGGGCCACAGATTAAAGGCTAGTTTAGGTTTAAAAAGTTTGCAACACCAGTAGCAGTTAAGTCTCATATAAACTTAATCTATCTACAAATTAGAAATGTCCATTTCAAACATTGTACATGTCTGCTCGCACATCCTTCATTACACACTTAGCATTGACATGCAGCTACAAGAGGCATTCAAATTCAAATATTTTGATAAAAAAAAAAAAAAAGAATTTGTGACAATGTGCAACGTTAATACAAGAGTCAATATCAACATAGGTTACCTCTGAGACTTCCGTCATGGAAAACTTCAAAGTAGAGTAATTACATTTTAATTACAAAGTGATTATAAAATGTACTTTTTCAAAAAGCTATTAAGTCCCTTTCTCGACAATAAACTTTAGTAAAAATACATTTTAAGTTGACCTAAGAGTTTTATTATTCTGCTACATTTTCATGATGACTGAGTGATTCTGATGAGGACACCAAAGGCACTTCATAGTGTTACTGACACGTGAAGCAGTTAAAGTTCAGGCATCAGTGTACTTGACAGTGTTCTATATCAGGTCCTGGACTAAGTTGTAGACTGTTATTTTTTGTCTTTAGTTTATTCTTGCTTGTATTTTGGCGGCACTTCCCCCAGTGATTTCCGGTGCTACTACTCCATATCATCCATATCATCCTTCCTTATCCACATGATCTCTGAAAATGTGAACAAATAGGAAGAAATTTAATTTTGGAGAACTGACGGTTCAGTCCAGATCCATTGCCCCTTTAACACTGAGCATGAATGTACCTTTAGTCTTACTGGCTGTGGGATTCTGCTGTTGGTTGGGCTTTGGTTTTTCAAGATGAAATGTCAGCTTGGTCCGACCATTGTGTTTAACGATATGTTTTTTAAAGGGTAAAATGACAAATGAAAATAGAAAAAAAAATAAACAAGTTAGACACTTTCCCATATCTCCATAATGCAAATCCACCATCAGCAGTTTACCCAAAAGTGTCTTCAGCAAAATCCAACAATGCCGCGATGAAGACCCTTTCCTTTGATGTCTTTGAGTGTTTACACTAAACAACATAATGGCAGAATAGCAAAGCACCGGTGTAACACTCTATACAGTGTGCCAGGGTTCCATGAGCAAAAGAGTATTGCATAGTAGTAAAACATGTCTTGTCATGTGTCATGTTATGTTATGTGCATGCATCAAGAAGCACTCTGGAAAAAAGGATAAATATAGAAAGAAAACTTGAAACTGTTTTAACTTTTGGTGTTAGATGACAGCTAATGTCATCTTATGCTTCATATCTGAATTTGACTCTGTTACTACCTCATCTAGCGTCTCAGAGGTTGAACAACTCTGACCCCTATTGCACCTTCACCGCATTCATAGAGAACAGTGGGGCAGAACGGTCCTGGTTTGGAAAGGCTGTTCAAAAGGGAATATTGCTTCAGTTTACAGTTAGTAGCCCAAATGAATTAGTAGCATCAGTAGCAGTTTATTCTGGTGGAATATGAATTTCATGGGTTGTCAATTTGTCCATATTTGATCTTTGATAAGTAATGACTTCAAAAAGGCTTTTATTCCCAGATACTCCCTGACCAGTTCCACAACATCTGGACTAACATTTTGTGATGTTCATAATTTCTCTGCCTCCAGATAGAGGATTTGAGGTTGAAAGTGGTTGAGCTCGCTGGAGTGAAGAAACCTGCCCTGAAGAAAGTGCGTATGTCTGCTGACGCCATGCTGCAGGCTCTGCTGGGAGGAAAACACAAGGTGACCATGGACCTGAGAGCCAACCTGAAGCAGGTCAAGAAGGAGGTTAAAGAAGAGGTAAGGAAGGAGTCAAAACTCATCAGAAATGTGTAAGACTTTAAAAGAGTTTTAGCTCAGCAGATAGAGTGGTTGCCCCACAATGGGGAGATTGGGCTTCACTCCCAGCCCTTGATGCTATATGCCATGTGGTACTAGCTTAAGACCCTGAAACCCTACCTACTCCTGGGGCGCTTTCCCAGTGATGGGTGAAAAGCAGAGAACTAATTTCACAACATTGCCCTGTCTGTATATACTCTGTATAACAACACAGTTGTACTGTGTTGTTATACACAGTTGTTAAAATTGTGTACAACAATTTTAAGAAAAATTACTAGAATTACTATAATATTTATTATAGTCATTTGATCCGCAATGCTTCCTACCATGAAAGCGTATCCGCAGCAACAAATTGACAGAACCTCAAAAAACACGCTCTGTTACCATCTGTGTTATAAACAGGGTCACAATCTGACTGAGGAGATCGTTATGCTTTGGAAATATTCACATTTTTTCTTGACAAAGGAAATAGGGCAACTGTATAGATAAACTGGATATCAAATGAGATCACTGCATGGAAGATTGCCCTAGACACTGCACTGCACCTTACTCCACTCAAAATCTATTCTCAGGAACCCTACAGCTGAGAAAAAGAAAATGAAAAAACATCCAGTTATAATAATAATAATAAAAGTAATAATAATAATAACAATGATCATAACATAACAATAATCATAATCATAATCATAATCATAATAATAATAATACATTTTATTTATAACGCACTTTTCATTTGTTACAAATCACAAAGTTCTATCGGGCCAGTTCATTTAAACACTGATTCTCAATCAACATCAACTTGTTTTATGAATGTGTTATGTAAAATCTGTTTGAAACAGTTTTAACGCAGTGTTTTTAAGAAATTAAGGTCTTAAAAAGGTTTAAAAAAATGACCTGATATAGAAATGTGGATTATTAATGATTTGCAACGCAGGATGATTTTGAAAAATGGTAATTTACCAACTTACTCATTAATTAGATGTGATCGCGACATAATGCTAATGTCTGGTATCAAATGTTTGTGTTAATGAGTCCATGTTGCTGTTTGTTCAGTCCACAGAGGCAGTTGGCGACTGGCGTAAAAACATTGAGGATAAGGCCGATAGGAAGAAGATGTTTGAGACTTCCTAAAGCCTTCCTGAAGTGGCGAGGATGCAAAGAAGGGGAGACGTTTCCATCTGAGGTCTGAGTGACTGAACGCATCTCTGTGTTCCAGCAGGACACACAGGGATGAGAGTCTTGACACTTTTCAAAATGGTTTTTACGATACTGCTGCCACCATAAGGGCGTGATACGAGACATAGTAACGTCATCATGTATGAAACTGGAGATAGAGAAACGTTGAAAATGTGCAGATTTCCACTGAGTCAATAGAAATAAATTTTTTGAAATAAGGACTTATTTGTTTGTTATATTTATATGCATATGATCAATTCTACCAAATCACACACTATCTAACTTCCAAACAAAGAGTTAATTAATAATATTAATAATAATTTATCTCCTTTATTGATCTCTCTCCTCACTCACCAGTGCATCCATGGTAACGCACCCTCGTACCTAAAAGAACTATTTACCCCACTGACCTCAACACGATCCTTCCGTTCTACCCACTCATACCGCCTCCTCCTTCCCCGGACTAAGCTCAGCACCATGGGTGATCGGGCCTTCTGTTCTGCTGCCCCGCGTCTGTGGAATGCCCTCCCTGACCATCTGAGGGCTCCACAGACGACTGACACATTTCAAAAAGGACTTAAAACTTTCCTTTTTAGCAGAACCTATAACTTTAATTAACATTGCTGGTTTTTGGTCATGTTTTTATAAAGTTATTATTTTATTTTTTATTGATACGTCTGCTTTTACTTTGTAGCACTTTGAGATTTGATCTTAATGTAAAGTGCGATATAAATTAAATGTATTATTATTATTATTATTATTATTAATTTATGATTATCCTCAAAATAATATTAAAAAATGCTGTCCCCTTGTTTCACAAGCAAAATTAGTAGTTGAGATGTGGCTGAAAGAACTAATATGTTGACCTATAGTAAGGTTTTGTTAGTCAAATTACTGTTTTCAGAGAAAAGAATACATTTTTAAAACACAGGGGACATCCTCATGAACAAATGTAAATAAACTTGGAGACAATTAAGTTAATTTTTTGGCAAGGGAAAACAACCTTATAACTGATGAAGTAATGCTTAGCTGATTGTATACAAATACTGAAGCTTAACGTAAAAGTCTCATTATCTTAGAATCTGTTAAAAATATTCCACTGCAGAAGAATATTCAGTGTAGTTAGATTAGTTGTTGTAGTTAATGAAATATATAAATGGTTTAGTGTTTATTTGCTGTCTTTCAGAAGGTGAGATGAGAAGATAGATACCAAATTAATGTCTGCCTGACTCAGCATTACGGATGGGAAAAGCTAGACTCGCTCTGTGCGAAGTTCAGAAAAACCATCAACAACACATTTGAAATGACTAACCACCAGTGCAAACATTGAAATCTTTAAGCAGCATTTTGTGGTTTTAGGTGAAGTTGAAACCATTTTTTTTCCAAAAAGGTTGTAATACATTGCCATTTATTTTACTTTCCAGTCTTTATGCTAAGCAAATGAACCCATGCTCATGTCCTGACTCGATACTTGACACATGAGCTTAGAAAATAAGATTCATCATCTCATCTGTGTTGGACCCTATAAAAATAGACAGTATGAGAAGAAAAGGAAACCTCTTGATTTCAGAGAATTCCTAAAACAGCTGGTTAGAAGTTTAATTACCGAATAAAAGCAAACATGAGATATCCTGTGTAATTAAATTGTTGTGAATGTCAAACTGTCAGAATGTTCCCATCTAATGATATTTACCATATTGCCTCAAAATTTAGGTTATGACAACTTAAAAGGCTTTTTGATGGGAAAGATGAGAAAAAAAATTCAAATTTTAATGCTTGTTATCTTTTTATTCTTGTGAACCCTGAAGGTTAACTACTGTCAATATAAATATAAATATTGAATCCCCTGTACTCACTCTGTGTGAATGTGCCTCTTGAAGTCTTCAGATCAGTTCGAAGTCATCTCACGAGGAGGGAGCTTTGCACGGTGGGGCCGGGGTGGGTGTATTTCAGGAGCTCGTTGGCCCATTGGTCTGCCCAGGAATCCATTTCCATAAAGAGAATCTGGGCATTTTGCTGATGCATCTCTACCCAGCATATATACCGTATTTCATTTTTCACTGTCTGTGGCATTGGCAGTGTCTCGTTTTCTTCCATCAAGTGTGTATCTCTACTTCTTCCTCTCAGTAGGTGAGAAATCTCATTTATTTTGTCTTTTTTTCTCAAGCCTGTATGAATTTCTATAAAAGCAGAATCTTTAAATTTAACACAGAAAAAGATATATAAAAAATTTCAGTACAGCCACATATCAGGCAGACTTCCTAAAAGTCCAAATCTGGATCACAGTCAGCCGCTTCTCCACATTTGACCCATCCATGCATTCTTAACTCGCTTTCAACATATTTGTTGTTGACATTGGACCTTTTCCTGACAGAAATTAATTTACGAGACCCATCAGCTGAGGGTCTCTGTGTAGGATTTTGTTGTTCTAAAGCTTTCACGACTCGGTCTTAGAAAGTCATTCTTACCTGCCAGTCTTAAAATATAATAATTAAATGAGAGACAAAAGATATAATTTGCTTTTGATAACCAACAACTATGTTTTTGACTCAAACCAACTTTTTCTAAGTTAGAGATGTTCTTTAATTTCTGCCATTTTGGTTACAAAGACATATTTATTTTATTGTTTTCATTTTAATCGAATACGATTTGTTTAAAAGCTTTTCAATTATTTCCCTTTGGGAATAATAAAGTGTTATCTTTTAAAATAATATTCTATGACTGGACTGTAACTATCAGCTTGACATGATGACTTGTGCCTATTAACTGTTTATTGATATGTTTGTTAGATTGATAACACTATTTATTCATATGAAATTCATATTATTATCATATAAACATGTTTATTAATGTAACTTTCTGCAGGATTTATATCTAGATTTTAATTTGTAATATTTTTAATTAATTTAAAGATCCTTAAATTGCATTTTTTATTTAATTTCTACATTTATTTGGTTTCTACACTTTTACCTTATTTAATTGTGTTTATTGAAGAAAATTACTTCTTATAACTGGACCAAAGAGGCAGCTTCAAGGTATCAGTGTAATTCAGAAAGAATTGAAGCTATATCATCAAGAACCATATCAGCTTGATTTTTACTGTGTATTTTGAAATCAAAGGTATTAGCAATAAACTTTATTGGCGACAGCATTTCCCTTGACCTGATCTGGTTGTAAAAGCTCCTTATATGACACCCAATCCCAACCATCCAATTTAGTTCAGTCGACGTTGCTGCTCTTCAGCTGTGGCCTCAGATCACATTACGACACAAATATTCTCATGCCTCCATATCCATCGGAGCACATGCTGATTTCGGAGAACCCCACACTGACATCATTATCTGAATGTCTACGGTGTTAACCAAATGTCAGAAAATACTCAGCTGAACTTTTCCTCCCATCAATGTGTCCGTGCGTGTGCAGGGTGTGAACCACAGAAACCTCCAAGATGTCTGAGTAAGTTTGAAAATTTCTGAGCCTCTCTGCAAAAACATCCACGGTCTCCAAGAGCATGTTTTTATTTTGAATATTTGGTTAAATCTCTTAAAAGAAAATTAAAATAACATTATTATCATTAACACTATAATGGTAAGTTAGATATTAACTAGTTGAAAACATTAACATTATTTATGTATTACTATTATGTGCTTTTTAGTGTTTGATTATTCTGATGCAACTTCTTCTCTAATAGCAAAAAGATGAGTTCCAGTCGCAGGCATCACCTGAAGGTAAACCGACCACCTCTAGCATAACTAGTAGTATGTAATTATCAGGCATTTTGTCAATCCCAGATAAATGGGATTCACGGCCTTTAGCAAAATTGGAAGTTTTTTTTATTTTCAGTCTAATTTTCAACAATATTGTCTGACCTCCTGCCGTTGACTGATTTAAAGACACCCAAAAAATATAGTACACATTTTTCAAAATCCTACCATAGGTAAAATGAAGCTCTGCCAATGAGTTTCATTGCATAGTATACTTTGAAAAAGAGATTTTGGCTTGATGATGTACCCCTGTTTGTCCTACAGAGCGTGATCCTTCAGATCGCTCAGAACTGGCTGACAGATGAAGGAAAAGAGGCCGTGGCGGCTAAGGAAGCCTACATGGCTGAGCATTGTCCTGCCCAAGACCTGAGCGGAGACCAAGCTGCCCTGATGGTTAGAGCAACATCAACAGTAGTTGAAGGGAAAACCCTTAGAAAAGGGTGCAGAGACCCTCGAAAGGGCAATGGCTCGTTAATGGAGCCACCATGTTGGAAGCACATCAAATAATTATTCAGGGACAAATCTAAATTTTCACACAAAATTTTAGCATTTTTATACCCCTAATATGTGGCTCGTTGGAAAGCAATCTGAAAAAACAAGACGCACATAGGTAGAAGATGGGATACAAGATAAGCATACTTTACCACATAGGTACTTAGTTATTAAGAGATTTTTTTAAAGTTTATGCAAAATCATCTCTGCCACTGTCTTCAACAGATTCACAAGACGAGGTGGATATTATTTTTTTTTTAACTTTGTGCAAATTAGCAAACATAGATCCAGGAGAGGGTTTGCATTGCTTAGCAGAAGCCTGGAAACTGCTAACTGCATTAAAACTTTCTATCAAAGGTCAAAACAATAAAACAAATAACACAGATTAGTTTGATTTACATTTCTGTACATAACATAAATCTAAACATAGTTAATGTGTTTCTAGAGGGAGGTATGTGGTGGAGATTTCAGCATTTACAGTACAAAGTTAACAAATGCTACTCACCACCGTATATACTGGCATCAGCATGAAATCTTACTCTCACAGACTAACATCTTTAAGCATACCAGATAATCACACACCAATTATCGGTGGGATCATATGTAGAGCTAGTTTTTTCTCTCTCCTAAAACAATGGCTGAGAGTTTTGGCCAGCTTTTGCACGTGTTCCATTTTTGGAAACACAACATTTTTTTGCAGAAGCCTGCTAAGTCTCAAAATTGTGTTAAAATAATCAGATAAAAAAGGGTTAGACTGGGTGTGTGCATCTCCGGAGCTGCAGTTCTTGCTGGGTATTTCTGCTCTGCAGTGGTTAGGCCCAAAAAAATTGGTCTAACGTAGGACCATAGGTGAACCAGCTACAAGGTCATCGGCTCTCAATTCACAGTGATGAAGGAACGAAGGCTAGCCTGTTGACTTATCCCACTGTGGAACTACTGTTGCACAGATTATTAAAAGAATAATTTGCCGGTTCTAATAGAGATCAGTGTATAGTGCTGGGCTGTTTGGTAGAAAATGGTCATGTATCATTGTAGGTCATATATAATATTAGGCGGAGGGTTTCAATGTTATGGCATATTGTTGTAAAATAAGTTCTGTGTGTGTTTGCGTGTCTACAGGAAACTTGCAAGAAGCTCAATGCGATTATTGAAAAGATTGATGAGGAGAGATACGACATTGAGGCAAAAGTGGGCAAGGCCGAAAGGGAGGTAAAGTCCCCCTGATAGAATCACATCAATATGGCAATTAGAAATAGAAAAGAAAAAAAAATTCTCCTCTCCTAGATTGAAGACCTGAGGATCAAAGTGGTCGATCTGAGAGGTGTGAAGAAACCCGCTCTGAAGAAAGTGCGTATGTCTGCGGACACCATGCTGAAGGCTCTGCTGGGCTCCAAACATACAGTCAACATGGACCTGAGGTCCAACCTGAAGCAGGTCAAGAAGGAGACAAAGGAAGAGGTGATTTTACCATATAGTTTTATAATTTATTTTACTGACATTGACATCCTTGTGGAGAAACATTTTAATTATTAGGATTATTACTTCTTTTTTTTTCTAAGCAAAATGTATGAAATTTGAATTTCATATTTTCACATCACATTATTGCAGGTGTAGCCAAAAATAAGATAAAATGTCATGGCAAAAAAAAATGGCAATTGCTGTTTTTGAAAAAACTGATGCAACAATTAATTCAAAACACTTAATTACATATATTATTGTTATATCCAAGTGAACAGAACTGACCTTTAGTTATGAAACATATATATATAATGGAAAAACACCACGTTTTCATTATTTATCAATTATGTATCATGAATGAAAACACAAACTTTGGATAAAATTTGTATTGGCAAACAGGTAATTGGAAGTTATAAAAACATCAGATAGATGTTAGCTGGGTTTAGGTCTACTGTTTCATTCATACATTTGGTGACTTTAACTCTTACTTGCTTGACCCAGATATGGTTCTGAAATCCGAGGCATATAGCTTAGCTCCTGTTGACGTCAGTCAAGCGCAAATGCTGGAATTTATTGTTGCTGGCACTAGGGAAATAGGAAAATGAAGTTCAAAGTTTGCTTGATAGCTTTAGATGGATAATATGTCTTCTTCACCGGCCGGGGTTTGCTCTGTTCGGGTTTGAGTCAAGCACATCATTTAAAGTAGCAATTTTCCATCAAAAGGCCTAACAGCATAGAAAACCATCTAGGAGACCTTTTCAGCAGAAAATTGCCACTTCTTGGGGTACATGATAAGAGCCGAGCAAATTCCATTTATTAAAAAACACTAGTAAATGTTGTTTTGAACCCTTCTCACAAGACATATCAAAGAAGATGTCACATTGGACTGAACTGAATGTTTTTCTCTTCTGCAGCCAACAGAAGCGGCTGGTGACTGGCGTAAGAACATTGAGGACAAGGCTGACAGGAAGAAGATGTTTGAAGCCGCATAAATGAAACACTGTTGTTTGTCTTTCCATTTATATGAAATCCACATGTCCTATATTTGTTTGCTGAACCAAACAGTTGTTATGTGTTTCGATGCAGTCACACTGGGACTGAGCAGCAGGGTAGCCCGTCTGAGAGGAATCACTGTGTGAGGATGTTTTTGGCACTTTGTTGGTCTAGAGGGGGGGGCAGGGGCGAGTGCAGAGAGAATACAGGTTCATACACAACACCAAGTCTTAAAGTCCACACATTCGGAGAGACGTTCTCATAAACTCAACTCTTATGTATAGGAACAATAAAGTCATATGTGGAAAAAATTGAATGTGGATTTCTTTTGTGTGTCTTCATTTGCCTCGTTACTCTGTAACACTTCTTAATTAGTACACATTGTTTTATTCTTGTTCTGATGAAAGATGTTTGTTTGAATTGTACATGTTATTAAAATATATTTTTTCTCACCAGAAAATACAATTTGAAAAAAGTTTATTGGCTGGAAATAGCTTCAAATACAAAATAGATGTATTCTCATATTATTTTAATTTATGTAGCAGATATAAGATATCAGTTAATAAATCACAATTAAAACTCTTTTGTTATCGGTTTTACCACTTGACGCTGTATGTGTGTAAGTGTATTTCAAGACAGATTCTTCTAAATCTCTTTACTCTTTGCATCGTTGTTACATTTACATACAGGTTGTGTGACCACTTTACATTTGCACATAACAGGACCATCTTATACTGAGTCTGAATCCAGCTGCAGGCCAGCAGCTTTGGCTCTGGACTTATCCTGCGTCAGTCTTATGATTAATACATTTTGATTATAAAGGTAATCGATGTTTGATAGATGCTTATTTCATCCAAATGGACGGAAATGGTACATGTTTTAAAGAAAATGCCTTAATAACAGAGGTGAGTGGTATTTTATATATTGCTCTGGAAAATGTGGCTCTGGGCTTGATCTCAACACACACTTTGCAGTTACAGACGTATGTAAAGTTAGAGCTGTCATGGTTTTCTGAGGAATTCAACTGGCATAATACCAATCTATTAATGTCCAGAGAGAGATATCTGAATGATATCAATTGCAAAAATTAGGTGGTGCTTGGATTGGCTCCTTAAATTTTGGAAGGAATAATATAAAAAATCTTCAACATAGCAACTGCCAACTGCTTACAAACATTCTCCAAACAACCAAAATTGTACTCTCCATTGATGTAGCATTTTAAGAAGAAATTTACAAATTGCTTTATATGACTGAATAAACAACAAAGACAGAATCTAATCCCCATTAAAGAGCATATATATATATATATATATATATATATATATATATATATATATACATTGAAACCCCCCCCCCCAAAAAAAACACAGATCTATTAGAGGATCTGAGCTGGCCTACCTTACCTTCTAAGGGAGGTTGTTCCAAAGAGGTGTCGCTGACCAAGAAGGTCCAGTCATCCTTGGTCCTGGATGCCCAAGAGTTAATGTAGAAGTAGAACTGGTTGTCATCCAATTACCAATGTTAGCTAACAATGTGCCTGCGAATCAAGTTACAAGCCTACCTGCCAGGTAGGCAGAGAGTGTCTGAGGAACTGTTGGGGTACTCAGTGGGTGATCTACATAGAGAATGAGTGTGTGTTACCAATGGAAACACAAAAATATCCATCTTGTAAATGTTTTGAGAGACTCATCCTCTCTCACATCAAAATCTGCCATCCCTGCTGACCTGGACCAAAACCCGTTTGTTACTGAGCAAATAGGTCGACAGAGGATGTGGTCAACACAGCCCTCACTCACCTGGATCAGGTTAACACCTATGTGAGAATACGGTTTGTGTATTTCAGTTCAGCCTTTAACACGGTTATCCCCCACAAACATGTCCACAAACTGAGCAACCTGGGCTTACGCCCTTCACTGTGCACAGGATACTGGATTTCCTCAGCAACCGACCGCAAAACGTCAGGATGGGAGGAGATACATCATCCACTCACATCCTGAATACTGGCACACCACAGGGATGTCTCCTCGGCCCCTTCCTCTACTACCTGTAATCCCAGGTACACTGCTCCCCCATCCTAATACTAGAGCTGCCAAACGGACTTTGGTTGTTTTTAAAACAATCACAATAAAGCTAGTCTAGTATATTCTATTCTATTCTAAATGAATGAAACTATTTTTCAACTGTCTGCGTGTAAACTTGTGGTTTGAGTCAAGATTTGATAAAAAACATTTCTTAAAAAACTTGCAGTTTGATCCTGCAGCGGATAGATATTATTTCTGTGCGTGTGAGTTTGTGAATGTGACCTACACCAGCCCTCCTTGAAAGACTAGCCTATTACTCTTTATTTGGAATTAATGACTATTTGCCATAGAACCGAGCAAAGAGCGGTGATGTTGACCTCAGACATTGACTCAGCAGCCGCTGGTGGCTCCAATCAACACTGAAGTTCGGGTCATAGTAGATGCTGGTGTATTGGGCCAGGATCATACAGCAAGATTGCCACCAGTGCACAGGGCCCCCTCCAGTGTCTAACAGTAGCAAGATAGTTCAGTCAGTCCCAAAGGCTGCAAGATCACCCAGGATGCAGAGCCCACAGTACCACAGTGCCCCAGGTTGATACGAGTCAATGCCACCGTCTAACCCCTGACCTAAACACCAGCACCCCCTCCAGGATGTAGGCCCAGGCGTCCTCATCAGCCATACCCAACCCCCTTACGGGCCCACCAAGACCCAGAGAGCGCCGCAAGCCCCGGGAGGCAGGGGGTGAGGGAGCAGAAGGGAAGAGGGGAGAGTGAATATTAATAACAATAATAATAATACATTTTATTTATAACGCACTTTACATTTGGATCAAATCTTAAGGTGCTTCAAGGAAAAAGCATTAAAAACCTTCAATAAACACATATAATAATATATTAATAATAATATAAAAAATGAGCAAAGAGCAGCAATGTTTATTTAACGTTATAGGTTCTGCGAAAGGGGAACTTTTTAAGTACTTTTTTGTCTACTAGTAAGCAGATCGAGGGGGATAGTGGGATGTGGTAACAAGAAAACAGGATAATTTATCTGTGATTTCGCTCCAATAGAAATTAATGGATGTACAGTGCCAGGTGGTGTGAATGTAGCTGTCCAGGTTATTTTATGTCCAGTTTGGACAGATCTCTGACGAAAAACCCTTTTTAAATTTTTTTTATTTCGTGAGGTGCGTCATGTGGAGAATGTTATTACATATTTTATCATGAAGTATATGTTGTTGCAGATTTGGATCCAGTTGTCGGCATCATGATTGATCACTAAAACTAGTTATATACTAGTGTATATATGTATATTTAAGAGAGGATTTGGATGTATTTTTAATGCAATGTTAATGAATTCTGAGCAACCTGGGCTTACGCAGTTCACTTTGCACAGGATACTGGATTTCCTCAGCAACTGACCGCAATATGTGAGGATGGGAGGAGATACCGATCTCCTGATGGAAAAAGATCTAGGTTGGTGGATGTGGAGCAAATTTTTTGAATGAACAGATGACTTGAGCTGAAAAAAATCCAGATACTGATCACTTCTTATGCCCTTCTTTTGGACCACATAATAAATGGTAAAGGGACTGTACTTATACAGCGCTTTTATAGTCTGTTTGAATACTCAAAGCACTTTAACAACACAAATCAGCATTCACCCATTCATACAACCATTCACACAGTGATGATAGAGGCTGCCATGCAAGGCGCCACATGCTCACGAGGAGCCGTAACCATTCACGCCATGATTCACAAACCAATGGAACAGCCATTGGGAGAAACTTGGGTAACATTATCTTGCTAAAGGAAACTTTGACATGTAGACTGCAGTGGCCAGGGTTCAAACCGCCGACCTTCAGATAAGTGGACAACTGCTCTACCAACTGAGCCACCATCATGAATGAGACCAGCATGTTATTATGGAAAATGTGTTTGAGGTGAGTGATGCCTTTATCAGTCCATATTTGGACTGATAAAGGCATTAATTTTAAGTGTTTTTTTGTCACTTAAGAGGTCAGGATTGTTGTAGTTTGGATTAAAGTTAATTGCCGTAAAAGTTGGAATTTGTGACTTTTTGGAGTTTCAACCCGGCTGTCAGAGTGTTTCTATTGTTGGCGATTTGAACCAATGACGACATTTGATAGATTGGCTGGGAAAAGGTTTATCTGAGATCAGAGTATGTGTACAAATTGTTTACTTTATATCTAACCATGTATAGTCTAATTGATTGGGGTGGATCCATTTGAATACGTACTGAAGTTGGTTTGCCAGAGAGTAATTGTAGGGATGTGGGGCTTCAAGTCCTCCGAGGGATTTTGGGTATAGTAAAGTTGTTAGTTTAATTGGTGACATCTTCTTTTTCCAATTATATTTGGTGACGACTGAGTCCAGTGATTTGAACCAAGTGTGGGTGGGTTGAGTTGGGATCATTGTAAACAGAGAATGAAACCATATTTAGGCCAGAAATAGGCGGTGCGGTGTGAATTTCTTGTTTCATATTTGTTGCACTTTGATCCTGGTTTGCTGAGACGCCCTGCTTGAGCCAGGGTCGTGATTCACAACTCTGTTTTACTGCTTTAGTCTTGGCGTCGGTGAAGGTAGGTATACAACAACGCAGAAAAAGAGAGATAGAGAGAATAAAATTGGGGTTTTGTCTGAAATATGTCTGTGAATGTAACCTAAGTCTCTCTCTCCCACACTCACACGCAAACACACACACACCCACACACAGACGTTCTCACAGTCCTTGTATGGTACTCTGGATTATGCCTCCAGCCTGACTCCCCGGAACCTCTTAAGTTTCCTCAGGAGCTAACTTTGTCTTGTCAGCCTCCGGGAGGAATGTGAGGAGATGCCTGAGAGATAAATTTGGATCATATGACTTCATCAAGACACCCATTAAGAAACATTGTTTTCTGTCTGTCACGATCTGCTGGGCTACATCTTATGGGTTTTTTTTGTAAACTTTATACATTATATCTTTAAATTAAAAATGGCATTTAAGTTTAGCTGGATTTCTCAAATCATGAGTTGGGAACTATGATAAGATTCTTCAAACAGTTTTCTCATATAAATGCTTTGACTTAAATGAAGAAATATTATAAATGAAAAATTTACATACTTAAGAAGCAGAAAAAAAAAATCACAGTAATTTAAAAACGTTCCCATTAACTGACCGTGACAACTCAAAAGATATGTCATGGAGCATTTTAAAATTTATAACAACATAGAACCTAGTGTGGGGAAGAACTGGAGTGACACAAGGGGGATCAGGCCATCAGATTTAGTCCAAATTGGGTGCATATGAATCGACTTGAGGAGATTTATCTTGTAAATATCACATTTTACTGTAGTAGCTCATATTTGAGTCACTAGGGGGAGCATTTCTTTTTTTATTATAAAAATACTCTTTTCCACACATATGTCAAAACCTTTATGAATCTTTTTCAAACTTTATACCCTCATAGACCTTAGTGTGACGAAGACCTTGGATTGATTTTAGAAAGGTCGGTTGTGTATTTCTGACACTAGGGGGTCTTTAACTCCAAAATTGTTCAGCCATGGTTTTCAACCGTTGGTCAAACTCAGTCCAAATTTGGTGCATATGAATCAACTCGATGAGGTTTATTTTGTATATGCAATGCTCTCATATAGATCATATTTCACTCCCTAGGAGGATCTTCTTCTTTTTTAACTAAAAACACTGTTTTCCAGACATACCTCAAACCCTTGCTACAGATCTTTTTCAGTGAATATTTGACTCACCAGGGGGAGCTTTGGTTTTTACAAATATAAAGTTAAGGGGTTGACAAACTTCTTATTTAATGAGTTAAATAAGGGAGAATGCTTGTACAATAAAGTGGTCTGGGGGCTTTTCAGGGATATACCCTTGCTGTCGGTGTAGTTTTTTGAGTACATACCTCTACCAAGGAAATACTAAAACAGACTGTGCGTATACTCTTTGTAGTCTGCTTGACCACTCAAAGCACCATCAACATGAGCCAGCATTCACCCATTTACACACATTAATCCGTGGTGGTACAGGCTACCATACAAGGAGTGTTAACCTTTTACACTATCACTCCCACACTAATCAAACAGCTGTTTGGGAGCAGATTTTGTTCAAGTACACTTCAACCTGTAGAAATAACCTTTGGATCAGTGGACAACCGGTCTGTCTCCTGAGCCTGCCAACAGTCCCAACGAGGCCAAGGAGTTGCTTTGAATTGAATTAAACCCTAATCCAAATTTCAACATGACATCAAAAAGGCTGACCGCACGGTGCGCACAACGTTAAAAAAAGATATGTTGGCTGATTGCAGGTCATCTTGACATTGTTGAACTTTCAGCAAAAAGATTTATGGTTTCTGCACATAAAATGAACCAATCTTTAAAGATACATACATCTTCATAAAATGTTTCAGATTTTTTTTTAAATCTCTCAGTAATTTCCTTAAACAGATGAGCAATGTAATTTTAAACAAACTTTACTAAACAGGAGGAAATAATTCATTTATAGGTCTGCTGAATGCATGTACTAGTGCTCACCATTGGCAGAGGCCCAGTCCAACCTGAGAGTGATCATCAATTAGCTTTAAAACCCCTAACAACGAACCAGAAAGTCCATAATAACGTATTTATTACATTTTGCAGAATCGGATTATTCTCTATCATTCACCATCCTCTCAGCACCATGAACCCACCATCAAACTGTCCAGATCCCAGAATGGACAATTCCTGGGACTCCCATACTCATAAACGCTAACAGAAACAACAAAATAAAGAAAAAGAAGAAATAGAAGAAGACTTTGACTTTTAACAAACCTTTATTTATGGTACATTAACTAAAATGATTCTTGCTTGCCCATTCCAACATGAACAACAACGAGAGAAATTTTCTGCTCACACAAAGAAGATTAAAAGTTCAGCACCAGAGAGTTGTCCTCCTGCACTGAACACAGGACCTGCTTGATGCTCCACACAGCTTTAAAACCACCGATGTTGTGTGTCAGTCTGTAATAAGTGTGTTCAACCCTTAAACGAGCCGCCACAAAACCTTTCAGACTGTGGATCGGATAAGTTGGACCTTCTCCCAAATTCTGATTCTTTCGGGTGTTCCAGATGGCAAGCTTGGCATTTGCAAAAATAAAATTCATCAGAACCAACGTTTTAAATTTTTTCAGTGTGTACTTTGGTCCAAAAACAAACAGTGGGACAAAGAAATACTCTCCCAATGCCTCCACCCATCTCTGCTGTAAAACATGCAGACCTGCCAAACGAGGACACGACACCACTAGATGTGTTACATCCTCTGTTTGGGAGCAGAACCAGCAGCCATCCCCTTTGCAAGGGTCCAGGTGAGCTCTGTATCTGTTTGTAGCTAGAGCTCCATGTATAATCCTCCACTGGAGGTCACCCATCCGTTTTTCAACGGGAGGCTTATACAGGACCCGCCAGCTGCCATTAGGGAAAAAGTCTGAGCCAAAGACCCCCGTCTACCTCGACTCCCTGACTCCTGTTAGCGATCGGAGGTTGAGTACCTTGACGCAGCTCGAGTAATGCTGCTTCAAGAGCTGAATGTTCCAAGCACCGGGGTCCCCAGAGTGAGGAGCTGGTCGCACCCCTCCACCCAGTCACCAACAGCAGGACCCACAGTCCTGCTGTTGGTGACTCCCTTCCCCTCCCTGGTCCAGGGAGACCAGGGAGGGTCTCCCTGGACCAGGGTCCAGGGAGGGGAAGACATAAGCGTTCCTCCCGCTCCACTGATCTGCCAGAGCCCGGCTCCGGGCGAAACCCCTGAGCAGAGCAGGCAGCGACCTGCACACCCCATCCACGAGACCCCTTAGCACTCTCGTTGACCGGATACCCGTCATCTCAGCCAGTCTGCCAATTGGAGTCCCTGTGTGGTGTCCCAGATTGGTGATCCCAGCCTCAATTAACTTGCTTCTGATGGTTGGCGAGGAAAACAACCACAGGCAGGGGGTCAGTGGAAATGTCCAGAGTCTTCCATGCATCAATCACTGAGCTGTAGAAGGTTCTGATTCCAGAAATATCACATTCGGATGACCTCATAAGGAATAACTGTTTGTCAAGTTTGAGGTGGCCCGCCTTCCACAAAAGCAACCGGGCCACATCCAGCCAAGAGACAGCGCAACCATAGAGCAGCCGTTGAGCTGCATGAACTTTTAGTTCATGCCAAAGAGTCGAGGCAACAAGGTTATTGGCAATCAGAGCTCTTCCCCTGTAGGACAGCTGGGGTAGCAGCCATTTCCATTTAGACAATTTAGCTTGCACCTTTCCCAGCATTCCCTCCCAATTCTGCCTCTCTATGTCCTCAATGCCTAGATATATCCCAAGCACCTTTAGCCCTCTGGTTCCCCACGCAAGGTTTCCTTCGAGAACCGGATAGCCAAGGACCTTTCAGACACGCCTCAATCTTCTCCCAGTTTACCCTGGCTGAGGAGGCGCTTTCATACAGGGCCAGGCTGTCCTGCAACTCTTGAACATCCCCCTGACCCTGTGTGAAGACATTAACGTCATCAGCATAAGATGATACAACCACCTGGGACCCTTGACCTGGCTCAGCCAGCTGAAGACCAACCAGCCAGTTCCTCAGCCTGCACAGCAGAGGCTCGATGGCCAAGCTGTACAGCTGGTCTGAAATGGGGCAGCCCTGCCTGATCCCTCTCCCCACATGTACAGGATAGCTCAAACCTCCACCACCTTAATCACACAACATGCATCACTGTACAGTAGTTTTACCCACGCCAGGAAATTCTCCCCAACCCCAAACACCTGCAGTGTAGCAAACAGGAAGGAGTGGTCTACACGATCAAACGCTTTCTCCTGGTCAATCGCAACTATACCTGTGTTGATGTTATATACATTACACATATCAAAAATGTCTCTCATTAAAAACAGGTTGTCAAACATTGACCTTTCAGGGACACAGTAGGCCTGATCAGCACCAACCAGCAGGTCAATAAAAACTTTCAGTTGATTGGAGAGAACCTTGGATGGTATTTTATAGTCTGTGCATAAAAGGGCCACTGGTTTCCAGTTTTTGAGCAGTGTCAGGTCTCCCTTCTTAAGTAGTAGGGAGATCACTGTGCGCCGACAAGAAGCTGGAAGTGTCCCTTTTTTAAAACATTCTTTAAAAACATCCAACAAGTCATGTTGAAGAATACTCCAGAAGTTTTTGAAGAAATCACTGGGTATTCCATCCAAACCTGGGGATTTACCAGAGGACAACTGGGTCACAGCAGTGGTCAGTTCATGTAGAGAGAGGTCAGACCCCAGGGTGTCACGCTCCACTGGACACTAGCTGTGGGAGGTCCTGTAGGAGGTCGGCAGTAGCATCCACATCACAAACCTCCACCTTAAACAGGTCGGTGTAGAAAACCACAGCTAGCCTCCTCATCTCAGATGGCTCAGCCGTCAGACGTCCATCTGGTTGACGGAGGCAGACCCCAGATGTTTCGTCTGTGCCTCCGACCTCTCCAAGTTGAAAAAGGAAGCTGGTCGGAGCATCTACGTCCTTTAACATGGTGAATCTGGCCCGAACCAGCACCCCTTTAGCTTTCTCCTGCAGGAAAGAGTTCAGATTCCTTCTCTTGCAGAACAGTAGATCCGTTTGTGATACTGGAGCCATGGATGAGGACATGCTGCCCACCCCACCATAAGCCCCAGTCAGTCTCATTCAGGGTGTCACTGTGTGTCTCCTGTAGAAAAACTACATCTAACTTTTTCTGACTGATGACCTTTGGCACCAGCGCTCTTTTTTGTGCTGTTCTACCTCTGTTTATATTTAAAGAGGCCACCTTTAAGTTCTGCATGTGTGAGGAAAAGATGGACAGTGAAGAAGCAGTCAGAATTAGAAGAAGCACCCGGTGTTTTATGACCATGGATCAGCTGTTAGAGATTTTCTTTCTTTTGGCACCTTTTAAGCCTTTCCTCAAGACCGTGACCGTGAGGTTTTTGAGGCGGTACCGCCTCTTTTTGCCCAGCTTGTCCTCACCTACAACCTTCTTTAATGTGCTCACTGTTTGTATGAACTTTCTTATATCTAGAAAGTACTCAGTCACATCTACAACCCTTCCAAAAGTAACATCCAAAAAATCAGTGATCTCCTGAGTAGATGCCTGAGTTCTAAGGGAGACAGATCAGTAACTTGTCAAGCTGGCACCACAATTAGGATCCACAAGCACGACTAATACAACGTCTGGTGAATAAACTCTTTACTCGTAAGGTCAGGCTAACAATAACCGAGGAAGCAGGCAAAAATACAAGGTTTCTTACAAGCAGAGATCAGAACCATGGAACACTAGGAATTACGCTGGATAGGTTGGCACAATGGAACAACACGATCTGGCACAGGTGGGAAGGTGAGCACAGCTTAAATACACTGAGGCAGAGTCTTAACAGGACGCAGGTTTTAACAATCAAGGGGTGGAGAAGCAATCAGGAAACCACATGACAACAAACCTAATTACAAGGCATGACAGTACCCCCCCTTCAAGGGACGGCACTGGACGTCCTGTCCTTACGCCTGTGGAAATCCCTGATTAGGGAGGAATCAAGGATATTGCTGGCCGAAACCCAGGATCTCTCTTCTGGGCCGTATCCCTCCCAATCAACCAGGTACTGATGTCCCCGTCCCCTCCGACGAACATCCAGCAATCGTTTAACGGTGTAGACTGGACCTCCGTCAACAAGCCGGGGGGGTGGTGGGGGTTTGGAGGCAGGGACCAAGGAACTCTCCCTCACTGGTTTAATACGAGACACATGGAAAGTGGGGTGAATTCTCATAGTACAAGGAAGCTTTAAACGTACCGCTGCAGGATTAACCACTTTAGAGATGGAAAAAGGTCCCACGAAGCGGGGAGCCAGCTTCCGTGACTCCACACGTAGCGGCAGATTCTGCGTGGAGAGCCAGACTCTTTGTCCTGGACGGTAGATGGGCGCGGGGACTCTGCGCCGATCTGCTGTCCTCTTGCAACGAGTGCTACTTCGGATTAACACCTTACGGGCCCCTGCCCAAATCCGGCGGCAGCGGCGAATGAGAGCATGGGCAGAGGGGACACTGACCTCTTTCTCTAGGTCAGGGAACAGCGGTGGTTGATAACCATAGGCACACTGGAAAGGGGAGAGACCAGAGGATGAGCAGGGTAAGGTGTTGTGTGCATACTCTACCCAGATGAGGTGCTTGCTCCATGAAGCTGGGTTCTGAGACACGAGACAACGGAGTCCAGTCTCCAATTCTTGATTAAGGCGTTCGGTTTGGCCATTAGATTGAGGGTGGTAACCAGAAGAGAGGCTGACTGTGGCTCCCAGCAGTGAACAGAATGCCCTCCAGAATTTGGAGACAAACTGTGGTCCCCGGTCTGACACCACATCTCTAGGAAAACCATGGAGACGGAACACATGGGACAACATTACCTCCGCCGTCTCCTTGGCAGAGGGAAGCTTAGGCAGAGGAATAAAGTGAACCATCTTGGTGAATCTATCCACGACCGTGAGGATGGTGGTGTTACCTTCAGAAGAAGGTAAGCCTGTAACAAAGTCCAGAGAGATGTCTGACCAGGGACGCTGTGGCACCGAGAGCGGCTGGAGTAGGCCCGAAGGAGAGCGGTGTGAGATCTTGTTTCGTGCACAAACAGGGCAAGCAGCCACATACTCCTCCACCTCCTTGGTCATGGAGTTCCACCAAAAACGCTGTCGGATGACAAATAAGGTCCTACGGACCCCCGGATGGCATGAAAGGAGGGAGGTGTGAGCCCAGTTGATGACCTGAGATCGTAGCAACGCCGGGACAAACGGCCGATTTGGAGGACTACCGTCCGGCACTGGAATATTCTTACCCGCCTCTTTAACTCTCCTCTCTATGCCCCATGTTACTGCCCCGATGATGCATGATGGTGGCAACATGGGCGAGGGGATCCTAGAAACGGGATCAGGGTCATATAGCCGAGAGAGGGCATCAGGTTTAATGTTCTTGGATCCTGGACGGAATGAGATAACAAAGTTGAATCTATTGAACAGCATGGCCCACCTGGCCTGCCTGGCGTTGAGCCGCTTAGCTGCACGGATATATTGCAGATTCTTATGATCCGTCCAGACTAGGAATGGTTGCTCTGACCCTTCCAGCCAATGGCGCCATTCCTCCAGGGCCGTCTTCACCGCCAGCAGTTCTCTGTCCCCCACGTCATAATTCCTCTCGGTGGGTGACAGTTTACGTGACAGGTAGGCACAGGGATGAAGCTTCTTGTCTTCTGGTGACCTTTGTGACAGGATGGCTCCAACCCCTAATTCGGATGCATCCACCTCCACCACGAACTGCAGGTTTGGATCAGGGATTGTCAGAATGGGAGCTGAGGTAAACCTCAGTTTAAGTGCCTCAAAAGCCTGCTCCGCCTGAGAAGTCCACTGAAACTTTACATGAGGAGAAGTTAAGGCATGCAGGGGAGCGGCTACTGAGCTGAAGTTGCGGATAAAACGTCTATAAAAATTAGCAAAACCCAGAAAACGCTGCACCAGCTTACGGCTGGTGGGCCTGGGCCAATTTACCACCGCACTGACCTTAGATGGGTCCATCTGCACCTTGTTAGGAGAGACCACAAATCCAAGAAACGACACCGAAGTTGCATGGAACTCGCACTTCTCTGCCTTGATAAACAGCTGATGGTTGAGAAGGCACTTGAGAACTTGGCGGACATGTTGAACATGACTCATCTCATCCGGGGAAAAAATCAGGATATCATCCAAGTAGACGAACACAAAAGAGTTGAGCATCTCTCTGAGTACGTCATTCACAAGGGCTTGAAACACAGCTGGGGCATTCGAAAGTCCAAAGGGCATCACTAAATACTCATAGTGGCCTGTAGGCGTGTTAAAGGCAGTCTTCCATTCGTCCCCCTGCCTTATCCTTACCAGGTGATAAGCATTTCTAAGGTCCAGCTTGGTAAAGATCTTGGCACCCTTTAATAACTCAAATGCCGATGAGAGTAACGGAAGAGGGTACCTGTTCTTAACGGTGATGTCATTCAATCCTCTGAAATCAATGCAGGGACGTAGGGTCTTGTCCTTCTTGGAGACAAAGAAAAACCCTGCCCCGGCGGGTGATGAGGATGGTCGAATGATCCCTGCTGACAGGGAATCAGTAATGTAGGTCTGCATGGCCTCCCTCTCCGGGGCTGAGAGAGAGTATAGCCTACCCCTTGGTGGTGAGGTTCCTGGCAGAAGGTCAATGCAGCAATCGTAGGGCCGATGAGGTGGCAACGAGTCGGCTCTCGTCTTGCTGAATACTTCTTCTAGGTCCCAGTAACACGAAGGGATCTTAAGCAGGCTAGGGTCAGTTGGCCCTGGAAATGGGTTGACTGCAACCCCGGCCATCCTGGAAGGGAGGTTTTCTGCCATGGTGACCTGAGAAGGGGGTTGACAGAGCTGGGAGATAGATGGTCTACAGCAGGACATTAAGCAGTTCTTACTCCAAGAGATTATCTCTCCAGTACACCAATCAATGTGGGGATTATGCTTCTTTAGCCATGGTAACCCGAGAATGATGGCATGAGTAGGAGAGTCAATGAGGTGGAAACAGATGTCTTCTCTGTGATTCCCTGCTACTAAGAGCTGGAGTGGTTGCGTGCGATGAGTGATTCGGTATAAGAACCGACCATCAAGAGCACTGGCCTCCAGAGGCTTGGGTAGAATGGATACCTCAAGACCCAGTCTCTTTGCTATACTCCAGTCCATGAAACTCTCGTCGGCTCCAGAATCCACTAAAGCCCGATATGACAAAGTCTGGGCGGACACAATTATTTGAACCAGAGTTAGAGCTCGTGAACATTCAGAGGATATATTCCGACTCACCAGTCTCTTCATCCTTGGAGGCCCCTTTTCCTTCAATGGGCAGCGGGCTAAGAAGTGGCCCAGTTGCGCACAGTAAACGCACCGTCCCTCCCGAAAGCGACGCTGTCTCTCCTCCGGGGACAATCTGGCACGGCTGACCTGCATGAACTCCTCCGAGACATCAGAGGGCGGAGGCGAGTACCGAGGCTGCGGAGCTCTGGAAGCGAGCTGCGAGGAAGAACCTGTGCAGAGTCGATCTCTCTCCCTCCGTCTTTCGTGAAGCCGGTTATCGATCCGTGTGACCATGGCGATAACAGAGTCCAAGTCAGCAGGAAGATCCAGAGGGGTGATCAAATCCTTGATTGTGTCCGAGAGTCCAAAAATGAAAGTGTCGCGGAGAGAGGCGGAGTTCCATCCACTGTCCGCTGCTAGGGTACGGAACTCAATGGCGTAGTCGGTAACCCGGCAATGTCCCTGTCTCAGACCGGCCAGAGCTCTTGAGGCTTCTGGACCGGGAGCGGTGTGGTCAAAAATCTTACTTAGAGTGTCAGTAAAATCATGCAGCGACTGGCACACCTGGGAACTCCGAGCCCACTCTGCTGTCGCCCACGCCTCTGCGCGTCCCGAGAGGTGTGAAATCATGAATGCCACCTTGGACCTTTCGGTAGGGAATGAGTGGGCTTGTAGCTCAAAATGAAGGCTACATTGAGTCAAAAAGGCCCGGCAATTACCGGAGCTCCCGGAGAACCGTTCGGGCTTGGCCAAGTTGAGACTGGTGGCATGGTAGGAATTCAGCGCCGGAGGGGAATCGGACCGTTGAGGAGCAGGTGCAGCAGGGGCCGGAGAGGAGAGGAACCGGGTATCCAAGCTACTCACCAGCTGCTGGAACTGGGCGCTGAGGTGAGTGACCTGGGTCTCGATGGAGGTTTGAAACTCGCCATGTCTGTCGGTTAAATCCCTCACTCCTCTGTACACCGCGGACATCTGTTCCTCATGCTGGTTTATGCGCTCGCCCTGAGCGCGGAGAGCAGCATGCAGTGGGTTGAAGTCGGCTGGATCCATTATGGCCAGATCGTAATGTCAAGCTGGCACCACAATTAGGATCCACAAGCACGACTAATACAACGTCTGGTGAATAAACTCTTTACTCGTAAGGTCAGGCAAACAATAACCGAGGAAGCAGGCAAAAATACAAGGTTTCTTACAAGCAGAGATCAGAACCATGGAACACTAGGAATTACGCTGGATAGGTTGGCACAATGGAACAACACGATCTGGCACAGGTGGGAAGGTGAGCACAGCTTAAATACACTGAGGCAGAGTCTTAACAGGACGCAGGTTTTAACAATCAAGGGGTGGAGAAGCAATCAGGAAACCACATGACAACAAACCTAATTACAAGGCATGACATAACTGACACATCATCGGAGTCGGACTGACCCTCCAGGTCATTAACCAGACTGGACTGCAGCGGTTCCGACCGCTGTCCAGCAACACCAATCGGACTCTGAGCTGAAAAGCCCACATCTGCTGCCTCATTCTGATCATCTGCAGCTTCAGGCTGACCTGCAGCGGCAGACGCTGAATGAACTTCAGCAGAAACTACATTTGTTTCCTCAATTCTTACATTATCAGTTACAACTTTAACATTATTCTCCTTTGTACTAACCAGGGTTTCAGCCTCCAACTCTCCTGCAGCAGCAGACTGCTCCTCTGAGGAGCTTGCTGCCTCAGCATGTTCCACAGCCACTGGAACATCAATTGCGATGCCCTCAGGCATGCGGCCCTCCTCAATGGAGCCCCGGGCCGGGGCGACGTCCACCGCCGGCCCGCTCTCTGCGGATCCGGACACGGCAGAGTCGCGGGCAACAGCGACGTCCACAGGACGCCATCCTCACCACGACACACGGTAAAACTCACTCTGAACAATACTAACCTTTTACACAACTAAACTAATGGAATACAATGGTCATACAATCTATACTCAGTAGGTAATAGATAGAAAGTTTTTCGAATTTTCCCTTGCTCTTCTCAACCACACACCCACACACCGGAAGAAGAAGGAGAAGAAGAAGAAGAACAATAACAAGAAGGGTTTATTGTCACATACAATCAATACAAGCAGTATAACACAGAGAAATTGGTTCTCAGCTTTTAAGCCATCCCCTAGCTATCTGTATAAGCAAGTTAAAATATTAAACAAAGATAGAATAATGACGTATTTTTGTAGTAGATAACTCCTGCAGCATTAACCATGTACAAGTTATTGACTCCAAATAAACTCAGCTGACAGAGAAACTATGCGTGTTACTTTTGAGCTCAGGAACAATCTTTCAATGCCAATGACATTTATACATGAAGTTAGGATGTTTCTGGGATTCAAGTAACTTGAAAATATTCCGCACAAGGTTTTGCAGGGCTTTGCAGAGTGTTTTTAAAGGAGGACTGGGTCAAGGGAAGGGATGGAGCTGATGCTAAATGACATCCAGCAGCTGAGAGTCGAGCAGCTCTGGAGGAAACACAACTCACTCCACATTTCATTCTGATTCACGGCCAGTGGAGATCTCTGGGTTTATATTCTACAAAATATTCTTAATAATAAAACAAGGTACCCTGGGGGGGAAAGAAACAGGGGAAAAGAAAAGGAGAGAATCCCTGTCACACCAATTGAAAAGTCATCAAGAGGAATCGGGGTTTCAATATCTTGCTCAAATAAAGTGCTCCACACCAACAAACGTTCTGATTCATTTCGGACTCAGCTGCTGTTCATTTTTATGCTTTCTTAATGATATCATGGAGTCCTGATGTCTTCTGCATCATTTTAGCAGATGTATGCGCAGCTGACCGACATTTCCCAAAAGTATTTTTAACCTCGGCAATGGCCATTAACACTGTTCTTCGGCATATTACAAATATCATAAAAACAAGCCAAGGATATTTTCACTAGTTCATACTAATGGTTAAATGTGTGCATGTTGAACATGTTTGTGGGGGTCAGATTTGAGTCCATCATGAAAGTGAGGCTTTCTTACATTCAGTTTAAATAATGAAATATTCAAATGACTAAATTCTGTATCAACAAATAAAATAGATGGATATGTTGATGGTCTTTGAGTCTTTGAATCATAGTAATCTCGACCTCTTAAGAGTGGGGGTTTTGTTTAATTTTTATAATTTCACTTTCTATTTATATATTTGTAGATATTTCTTGTGTGTGTTATATATATGCATTCTTGTTTGAATGGTTTATTTTAAGAACAGTTAAATGGAGCTTTAGCAAGAAAACAATCACTCTACATATTTAGGCCAAATTTCATTTCTGAAACCATCCTTTCATTCACATCTCCTATGCTCCAGCTGTCAGCTATTTCAGACCTTCACATTTTATTCACTAGAACTGTGAAACACCTTCATTGTTAGCTTTTCATTTTGCATCTGCCTTTTTAGATGTGATTCTCTCTTCACCTCTTAATCTTTGAAGTTGCTGTCACTCAAGCCCTCCACCACTCATTTTTTCCAGATCATTTATATGCCCTGTCCACCTCAGCAGTCTCAACAGAGTCATCAGCCACCACCACCAGTTACCTATCTTTCTGTAAATCAGGAAAGATTTCTTTTGATTCAAATCTCTAAGAGACCTACCTTAGCAAAAAAATGTTTTTGACATGTTCTTCAGCAGTAAGTATATATCCTGATTTATATTTTTTACTTCCACAGTGAAATCAATAGCACCATCTGCAGCTATTGAGCCATCATTGACCTAAGTCCTAAAAGTTTTGGCACTTCGCTTAGTATCTCATCCAGATACATTAGGTACCCTAAGAATGTTTCGTGTGAGATGAAGCATCAAAAATCTTTTCCTTAAACATTTAGTTTAAATTAAAATCCCAGGAAAAATCTGCATTTTATCATTTTATCATTTAATAACAATAATAATAATCATAATAATCGTCATAACCATCATACAATAATCTTTTAATAATACCTTTTATTTATGGATGCCTTTCAAGACATATGTTTCTGTATGTTACATTAATGTACAATATTAAAATTGTTGCTGATTTCCAGCTCATACTGTACGAGGAAACTGTCTTTGATGTGATTACAAAGCACGTTATTATCGTCCGATCATCAACACTGACATGAAGCTTTCTATATGTGCAGAATAAGTCTGTTGACCATTGTGGTCCAGTGTGGCTATTGACTGTTGTCAATAGATATTCATGTTTGTTTACCATAGAAGAAATAGAAGCTTGTTTGTTACTGAAAGGTTCACCCTGCACTGAACCACCTCCTCCATATCCGTACGCAGACCCTCTCTTGATCTCTCAGCTCCAACTATCTCTTATCACCATCTCTGCAGACAGACCTTTGCAGAACGCAGACCTTAGGAACATATACATTTTTCCTCCCTGCCCTCTGTCTACTGATGTTTGCAAATGTGTTCAAGTTCTAGTCTAAACACAAATGCTCAGAAAAGTTCAAATGTGTTGAAACTGTGAAAATAATCAAACTGAAGAAACCAATTATAAGATGTAGAAGAAAGCAAGAGATTCAAACGTGTTCTGGGTCGCAGGTTTTGAGAGGTTTGGGTTAAACTCAAAGGCCCTGTTTAGAATGGGTTATAAAATGCATTTTGGGAAATCGCACCACAAGCAGACAGCAAGAAACATCCAAACCGCTGATAGACACGCCGTTTAAACTTGTGTCTATCATTTGTCTCCGAATATGTCCAGCTGACCACTTGTGTTAAGACGTCATTCCCGCCTACGTCACTTCCGTTAAGTAGTTATAAGTCACATTCAGTCAAGTGCCAGATTTGTTTAGCTAGCACGGGTTACCTAAGAACTTTAAGATGTTTCACGAGCAAATTAATACTGTGTGTACGGATTATTATAGTATGATTATTGCAACGTGCCAAAGACAAGACAGGATTGGCAATTGGTTTGAGTGATCGGATCAAAATGCGTCATTGAGGTCATTTACACTTGTATTAAGCTACAAGTGTAAATGACCTACCTGAAACTGATACTGGTTATTTTAGGACAGAAGCTACTGAAAAACATATTTTATGCTGGCAGTTGAATGCATAAATAATCCTAAAACAAGAGATGGGTATTTTACACAAGTGTGAAGAATGTAAGGACCTCTGAAACCGCAGGTAAAGATAACATAACCAGCAGGTTTAGAATACAGATGACGCATAAACAAATCACACAATTAAAAGTCTAAAATCTCACAAGTAGCTCTGAGAGAAGGAGGGGATAGTGATGTTATAATAATCCTGCTGCTAGATGAAACACACCTGAGATCAGATCTGAGGGGTCATCCGGTTGGTGTTGAAGGTTGATGGTCAGTAGATGGCGTCTATGTGCTGCATTTCTTCTGCAGCAGTTCGAAACATCCAGATCATACTGAGTGAGGATGATTATCTGATAGCATTGAAAAGACTAATAAATAATGTAATTATTTAGCTGACTTAGAAAGAGTAAAAAGGGAGTGGATATAGGTCTTTGTTTTTTAATTTACTACTTTTTGGTTGCAGTCTTTGATTGCTAGATATTAAGTATCTTGTTTTGCTTGACTGTTTTACAATCCAGTGTGACTCTGGGTTACACATATGTTACTTTTTGTTTCAGCCTAGGCTACCATTATTTTGTTTGCTCATTATGTTTGTTTGACATTTTAAAATTCTAATTATTAAAAAAGTTGTACCAGACTAGGACTGTCTTAGATAATATTGGTAAACTGGGAGATAATATTGTGTTTATTGGCATACAAACTCTCACTCACACTGAACCCAACAGCATTTTTCCATTCAGTCGAACTCAATGGAAAGCTACTAATATTGAGGAGAACCTCACTCAAGGTGTAGAGCACACAGTCAGTTTTAAAGCATGCTGGGAGATCCAAGCAACATATCTTCCTAACATGCTACTTAGCTATTACCTACTTTGTTAGGAGTCCCACAGGTCCATAACAAAGTCCCTGAGGTGTTAGGGAAGCAGTAGTCTCTGGGTCATGACTTGCGGAGCTGAGGTTGAGGTCCGGGCTGTGGTCTTGAAGCTGTGGTTGGGGAATCGATGCCTGAGATCCATCATCTCTGGTGTCGGGTCGATTGTCATCAACGTTGTTGCTGCAGCAGCAGCTGGAAAGTCTCATAGAGCTGCTGTCACTGGGGTCCATGCATCCTGTCCTTCTACATGTGGGTAGTACTGGCATCATTCCTCTTTACAGCAATGTTGAGACAGTGTAACCGTGTTGGCTTCTGAATGGCCAGCCCTGTGGCGAATTTCAAAGTTGTAGACAAGTTGCCCCTCTCATTCTATGATGATGAGCAACCAGGTGAGGGATGCCCAAGTTGCTGGCATCAGTGTCCATAATGAAAAGTTGCTTGGGGTCAGGGTAGGCCCTAACGTCTTTACGACGGTCGAGTGAGCTGAACCAGGAGGACCAAGTAATGTTGTCAAGGGCATCATCAACCTGGGTTAGCGAGCCTCTTGTGGCTCGTGCTGGGTAGTGACATGCAAGGTGGCCTGGCTCTCCACATCAGTGGTATCCCTCCATAGGGCATCTGCTCTCTTGGTTCACCGTCGTCTTCGTGGTGGAATTGATGCACTTAATCTGGCAGGCCACTTCTTTGTCACTCAGCTTGCATTTCTGTCTTTTCTGTTGACAAGGAGTAGCAGCGCACAGGTATTGAAGATATTACACAGAGTTGAGTATTGCAGACATCTTTTAAATATTATTGAATTATTGCTGTTGTGAAGTTAACACGAACAGCAAAAGGAAGGAAGGATCTGCAGTATCGCTCATTCATTCAAAACAGTAACAGCAGCCTCGGTGCTCTGACTTCTCTGTGGAACTTGAGGCATGTCTTTATTGGAAGCATTCAATTTCAAAATGAATCCAAGACTATGATATTTTTGAAAAAACAACAACAACATAAACAGGAGAACAGTGGTGGGTTCCTGTGGGTGGTGGCCAGCCAGGCTACTTCATCTGATTCAGAACTTCCCTCCCTAAACAATACAAACGTGCACGTGAAAGAAAAAATAATCACTTGTACGTAACAGTTAATGAAATATGTAAATAAAAACAATATTATAAGGGTTTAGCACTATTCATGGAATTTTCACAAAATAAAATACACTATATTTCATTTAAATAAGATCCATCTCACAAATCCTCAGATTTACTTTCAACAGAACTTAATAACTGTGTTTTTTTTTTTTTAAACAAAATTAATTCCAAGATTTCATGGTTTAAACACCTCTTGAGGCTCTCAATTAATTATTTTAGTCCCTGTAGGGGTCAGTCCCACATATGAAAATCACTGAGGTGAGTTTCTATCTCATCACTTTGTGGTCCAACCCTCCCTCTTCAAAGCATCAACCTACAGACCTCATGACTTTAAGTACAACTCATCCTAATAAACCGACCCAGGCTGTAAAGTCATTTAGGGTTATTATGTCCAGCCTGCCGGAGGTCATTGTAAAAGCTCAAAGAGTGCAATTACATTTAGCGCCTGCTCAAAATCTCATTAACTTCCTCCTGTTTATCTTGAGTCCCATATGGTTTCACTTTCAGCACACCAAAGCTTGCAGGTGAGAAGGTTGTTGCTTTCCTCTCCCAAGCTGGAGGACTGCTTAACTTCTGAATCAAATACACTCCACCATCCTCTCGGAGAACTGGGTTTGTGAAGCCCGCAAAGTCTTGAATGTGGCCGTCCATCTGGTTCCTGCAGGTGCTGCATCGCTCAGGGTGCCGACAGTTTTGAGTTTATCTGATTTCAAACAGCCCAGCTGAGATACAGCTGTTGACAAAGGAAAGTTCTAAATCTAAAACATAAAATATATTTAATGGCTTGGCTTGAAGAATATATAACCAAATTAATACTCAAATATAAACCACAAATGTTGTGTCCAAGGATGCAGATGCCCCATTGATTAAAGATAATAAAACAACATTTTAAAATCACAAGAAGAAAATAATTGAAGAAACCAACTCTAATGATAATAATAATAATAATAATAATACATTTAATTTATTACTACTACTATACTTTACCTTTGGATCAAATCTCAAAGTGCCAAAAAGTAAAAGCAGTTAAAAGTATCAATAAAAAAATAAAATAATAACTATATAAAAACCTGATCAAAAAGCAGCATCTCATGCTCAGCTCAGCTCACAACTCTGACCTGCACACCTATAGTTCCCCTACAATGCATATATAGAATTTGATGGAATTAAGTCCAGTGTTTTTTGAGGAGATGTGGACTGACCACATGCTACATTTGGGAAGGAAAACACTTTTCTTTCAGATGCATCATGATTTTTTTTTATTTGCAGAGCTTTCGACACGACAAAGACAAGAACATGTGAGGATCGGCATCATGTAACACTGCTGACTGTCCTCTGGGCTTTACATCAGCTGACATGTACGCTACAGCACTGGACTGTTGATATAGAAACCAATACATGCAAACATCTGGTAACAAGAAGAGATGCATGAGCCGCATTATCTATATATCAATATGTGAACCGTCTAATATTAAACAAAAAATGGTGGCCCGCAATTACTTTTGTTATTGGGCCGAAGGGAACTTTGTAGGTAGGTGGGTAACCCAACATACCCCTTACTAGCGGGGACGTATATTTGACTTTTGAGGGTAGCATTTTTAATCAGAAAGTAGTCATACTTTAAAGTTTAAAGCAACATCAATGGAGAACTGTTGAGAGCAATACAATACAATAGGTGTAACAATACACCTAGAGGAAAAATGTTAATGAAGAATACCACACAGCAACATGCAGAAACATGCTGTGTAGTAGCATGTTGCTGTGAATGATACACATTCATCTACAATTACATAGAAGAATTAAACTAATCTGAAGAACAGTTTCAAATACATTCAACACACTGTTTTTACGGGTATGTTCAATAACAAGAATGTCAGTATCAAACCCTTTATCCAAAAACACACAATTCCCTTGTTGATGAAATCTGATCTTAAAATAATTGAAACTGAATATTGATCTTTAACCAGTAATGACCTCTCAATTAAAACCAAATATTTGCTGAGGTGCTGTATTAACAGCACAAGAACAATGATAATATGGATCTGAAATTGACATGATTTTAAGGCAAATAAAATGTGTGCAAGGCATCATTACACAATCTGGTTCATGTCCCCATTTTCTCACCAAAAATGGTTTGTGCTCGGTAAGAGTTTACACACAGGAAAGCTTCAAGTTTCTTTGATTCATCATAACTTATGAATGGAAAGTTAAGCACGGCTCTTTCGAGTACAATTTTTAGTATTTTTTTTATTTGAAAAGGACGCTAGCATTTTGTATTCGCCGCTTCTCTGTCCGGATAGAAAAGCGGAACTTCTCTGTCCGAACATTACTCTGTAAAACGTCTTTGAGTGTCATCAAAAGTATAAAGTATTATTATTATGAATATAATTTTCTGTGTATGCAAAGGTGATAAATAAAAACCTTCATCTGGTGCAGACAACTTCAACATCCGAAATGTACAGTTCTGCTCCTTGTGAGCCAATCAACTTTAGATAGAAGATTAAAGATATAGTGTATTTCCCAAACACCAGTATAACATGAGCGGAAAAGATAATTTGTTGGAATTGAATGACCTGAACTGTTACTGTGTAGTATTCTTCATTAACATTTTTCCTCTAGGTGTATTGTTACACCTATTGTATTGTATTGTTGTCAACAGTTCTCCATGATGTTGCTTTAAACTTACAAACCAACATTACTTGGCTAATTTCAAGTTCCCTTGAAACATAGTCACTTATCTGACGATCAGGTTGTCCATCCAAGTGGACTCAAAATTGTACAGTGAAAGCAAGGATTACAGGGAATCTATAGATGGTGATACATTGTGCAATTCACTTTTAATTAATAATGTTATAATTTTATGCTGTAGTAAGGGGAAAAAAACTGTAGAGTAATTAACTACATTTTTATTAACATGGACCTTGTGTTAATAGGACTTCATAAATGTGTCCATTAAAATTCGTTATAAAATCCATGAAACAATCCCTCAGTAGAATTTCGGTTCCAGATTTGCGAGAGATGTGTTTTTGTGATTTGTTGTTTGGTTGAAATCATCATTACACCATTTTTCACAGATATTGATGCTATCTCCTCTGTGACTCTTCCAGGGTTTACCTCACTTAGCTACAATGTGCTGTTCATCCTCTGAGCTGCTTTAATAAAGCTGCATTCCGTCATCAGATCATGGAATCACCACTGCACTCCTCTGTCAGTAGACTAAACACATCTCCAACATGCCTGGGGGACTGGGGGAGACTGTAAAATAACTGAACCACCATAAAACTTAAGCTCATAGAAAACATTGACTCAACAACAAAATATAGAGTCATATGAAAACACAGTTTTACTTTACTGTTGTCTATTGTTATATACTATATAACAGTGGCCCATAGGGGCAAATGCACTGCAACCTTAGAAAACATATGCAAATAGATAACGCACAAGCAAATAAAGAAAATATCTTCATCAATTTGACAAGATGAGCACGCTGCAGAAGTCACAACACAAGAGATTAAGAAAAACAATCTGCAAAAACCACAGGAAAGGGGATGTGTTTTTAAAAGTGATGCAGACCCGGGATGCACTTTTTAATGCTTCATTATTATGAATATATGTGAATAAAACAGATTTAACACACAAAAATTTCATGATATTTTCAACTAACTTGTTAGCTTCGCACAAATTCCAATGCAGTGCAGTCACATGACCTAGAATAAAATGTGATCAACTTCGTAAAAACTACAAATAAACTTAAAACTGAACCTAACATGAACAGTACCAAAGCTACAGTAAACAAGGTGTATTATACTCGCTTAAGAAAACTCTTAACCAGCTATTTTGTTTTAGGTTTGGGTAAATAGCTTTTATATCTGACGTTTTGACATATGTGTCCACGTTACGATGGTGACAACTGCTTTCAGTATGTTGGTTAAGATTTAAGGTTGGTTAGGAGAGCACAATCAGGAATCAACAGGGTTACCTCAGAGGCCAGCCATGCTACTGGGCATACACGTAAGTGCCCAATGTATATTGCCACCGTCAGACCACTTAATGTGGACATCATGCACACCACAGCAGCAGCAACCATGTAATGCAAACAATAATCAACTACTGTTTAAGATACATCAGAATCCAATAGATCTACCAAAGCTGTTCATCATTTTAAGACAATCACACACATTTCTTTCTTTAGAAATTGTTAAATGACATGGTCATATATGACTGGTGCCTTTCAGCCACAGATACGCTCACATTCACAATATACCTAGTAGCAAAGATCCTGGATTTCCGCATGTCCACTTAAAATATGCAACACACATTAATTGCTGTGCCACATGGCCGTATTTACCACTGAGCCCACCTCTTGGATCAGGATCGATATTGTTTTTTTCTGTGCATGTGTGTACGGAGGAAAGTGATTCATTTTTACCCCAACTCTTTGTTAAAGACGGTGGTTTTCAGATGACAGAGACAAACCAGACAGTCAGCATCAGCAAATGAAGCGTGGGGAGATAGGTAACTAAAGATGTTTGCTAGAAATGCTAGAATGGTGTTTAACTACCAGCAGTTAGACTTCATTCTACCCAAGATATCATCTGACAAATGGCTCTTGTTAAGCTTCTTGGCACGTTAAACAGACCTCATCATTCATGATGACAGCTGATTGACTTTGATGAATGAACTAGCTTGTTAGCCATTAGCTAACACATACACACAAGCACAGTCCAGTCATAGCCTGCGCTCCCAGGCCTTCATTACCTTTAATGTTTCTTCAGCACGTACTGATCTGGGTAAAAAGTAATTCTCCTTCTCTGCACCTTCAACATAGACTTTTCTACAACAGGACCTGAAGCTGACTAGCATGATCCCACTAAGGGAATTGTGACTTATTTTCAGAGCACTGGAGAGGGTTTCTTTGGAAACCTGTTCCTGTTTATAAAATATTTATCTGCTTCTACTTGGTACTTTAACTCGTATTGTACAATGTATTGTGTTGTGAAGTCTGTCTGTATGTAAATGTTTTTATGTTATATGTTGTTATATGGTTAAAACAGGTCTCGCTTGAGAATGACACCCTGAGTCTCAATAAGGTTACCTGTATAAATAAAGGTTAAAAAAAAAAAAGGGAGGAAAAAAACCACACAAACACGCACACACACACATGCACACATACACATTATATATTAATTTTCATTACTAACAGAGCCTGGGTTTACTTCCTTCTCTGGCACAGAAAGAAATGAAAAGACAGAGACCCTCAGAGCTTTGGGAGAAAAAGTGATAGAGCACACGATCAGATGAAGACGATGAAGACAATGAGAGAGAAACAGCAGGTACTGTCCACTGAGCTCTGTTCAAAAAAAGCTATCCTGCCCACTAAGCCAGGCTATTGTCAGTGAGACTGACTCATTTTGAAGTGATTCAATTCCATAAAGCAAGTTCAGCATTGTTTAGCTTCTGCATTATCCGCAATCAGTCAATAAAAAAATGTGATAGTTCTAGGAATAGTTAACTTCACTAACGTTTAGTTTGGTGGATAAATTAATATGGTAGAAGTGGAGAGACACTGCTGCTCTCTCTGTGTGTTTGTGTGTGTGTGTGTGTGTTTCGATACATTCATCAACAGAATGCAATCTTTTGATCCACCCTAGTATATGTCCTTGTTCCTTTTAGATGAAAGTCGAGCGAGGGAATTTAAAAACAGGCATCCTTAGTTAGAGTGGAGATACAGAAAAGTTAAGGTAAGGTAAATATAAGCCAACATGCAATGCTGGTATAAACATTTGAAATGAATAAATGTGATTCCTCAATACAGGTGCATTAATTAATATACTATTTTCATTTGAGCTCCAGTCTGAAATTAATGCACCAGGACGCACAATATGCAGCATAAATACTATTTTTATTACATGCTACATATCTATAGCTGCAACATAATAAGATATGCCTAGAGAGTGGAAAATTTGTCTCCTTCTGTAAAACTATGTTAATTAGTCATGGTTTGTGAAGATAAGTGAACATTTTAGTGTCAATTTATAACACATAACCAGCCTTTCAGAATGCTCTCAATTATGTGTGGATGGATGCAAGCATAATTAGCTTATGGGGGGTCGCATCGGGACTGGTTCCGGTTCTGTCGTGAATGAGGCTGGGAGTGGAAAAATCAAAAGTATACCCATTACAATATATTAGTCTATACCACTTAGTTCAATCCATTCATTATCTGTTACCTATTACCCTGATCAGTTCCAGTGTAAGGAGAGATCACCCAGACTATCTAATGGTTAATGGGGTTGGACAAATACACCGGTGGATCTAACCAAACAATGACAGAGAACGGTAGACTTAGAGACGACAAGTGAGATTAAAGGAAAAGACAGCTGATATTTTCATTCAATATTGTGGTCCTAGGCCATAGATGAATGTGGAACCAGGTACGCATTTGTATTTGTAATTTTCACCTCTTGTTTCAATTGCGAGATAGGGCCCATTGGATTTTTTCCAATTTCATTAAAAGTAATAATATCAAAATCAATCAAAATCAAAATACACTAGAAAGAACAACTTATGGTAAATCAACTATTCGTATATGACCCTTTTCTAGTCTGCTTGACCACTCAAAGCATTTTACAACGCGAGCCAGCATTCACCCATTAACCTAAACATTCCGACAGTGAAGATAGAGGTTGCTATACAAGGTGCCATCTGGTCATCGGGAGCGGTACGAATTCACGCCATCATACTCACTCCAAGGTAACTGCCATTAGGAGCAGCTTGGGGTACAATATCTTGTTCATATCAGATATGTGGAAGACTGGTCTACCAACTAAGCCATCATAGCCCCACATGACGTTAAGAATAATTGAATCTTTATGTATGACTAATACAGTTGAACACAGTACAAAAGAGCCCCCTAGGGCTTTCTAGACCTTCAGTTACCCACGTCTAGATATGGCCATAGCTGACTTGCTTGTAATCAACCAGTAGGTAGGCCTTGGCCTGTTCTTTTGCTGGGCCCATCCTGTGTCAGCATTATTCACCATGAAGGCTATTCATTCATACCATCTGCTCATGCTGAGCACTTATTTTCAAGAAATAAAACTTACCAGAAAAATACGACCCCCTTGCCAGTGGAAGTGGAATGGTAACTAGTGCTTTAAGTTGTCCGGTACGCACCTGAATGCATTACCAGTACTTCTAGATTTCACCATTGCATAATGGGACTTGTTGCAAGCTCCCAGGACCCTTAAATGTCCTCTCCATATCAGGATCTGTCTCTTGGTGGTTCATAAGGGTACTTGAACTACATTACCCAGGGTGCACTTGTTTGCACAGAATTGTAACGTCACATTAACATTATCACGAGTCACATCAACGTTGGATAAACGGGAAAAACAGACGACTAAAAACACAACAGAAATGTTGACCTGGCTCCAAAAATGCACAAGGAGAACTCAAACCGGAACGGAATCAGATGATGACAAAGATCCCCATCAGTTAAATACTACCAAGCCAGAAAATGCAGTACGGGAGCAGCAAGCTTAGCGCCTCTACTAACAACGAAGAGCCTGTTGCTATAACTATTGCTGCTGATAGACTTAAGACTCAATTGCTCCTAAGGGGAAATTCTTCTCCACAGTACAAATCTGATCACAAGTTACACACATGGACACATTGCCAGATACAACAAACCCATTATGACGACAAATGACGGCTGCGACATAAACACAATCTCTTGCAAGATGATGGGCCAGACTGTTGGCTAATCATTAAGGAGGATTACGTACAGTACTTCTGCTATAAGAAAAATGGCTAATTATCAAATTAGAGTATGGAACGGCGATTTTTCAGCAATTGGCCACCGTTAAAGTAGTTCAGTCGACAAAGTTTTGTTAGGTCCTGGCTATTCAAGCACAGCTGACCCCAAGAATTGCTGAGGCCTTTTTGTTTAAGTAGGTTGACATGTTATTTCTATGGATATAGTCACCACTGTCTAATGATATTGAGTGCATGCAACAGGAGAAATAGAACCCCTGGCCCGTACAGAGGCCAACACCCAACCAAACTTTGAGCAGAACCCACAGCCACGAGACCCAGCCGAGATCAACCCAGATCCCATGCACGAGGCCGGCCACACAACGGAGACGACAGAGCCCCCCCAATATCCACGCCCAAGAAAGCAGATCAAGTCCATCCCGGGCCAAACATTGTCGTTCTAATTCTATCCTGCCATCAAATATTATAAGTAACAAACAATAAAATAATACATAACTATTATCTACTGTTTTGTTAGAATAGACAAGTAAGTTCATCCAAAATCAAGCATTATCTTTCAGTATCCCTTATTCACTGTACAAATTCAGAACGTATTACTTAATCATTCATTTTTTTCACTTAACACACACTTCAATAACACGGTGTCCTCTGCAACCGTGTTATTGAACTGTTTTTTTAAAGATAAAAAAAAGAGGACAGACTTTGTTTTCTAAGGTGAGGAACAGCTTTTTAGGAGACTAATGTTTAAGAATCCTAAATGTCTTTTGGTTATTGCTTGCTTTTTTGGTGGTTGCTGTTGTTATGGTGTGAATTAGCTCCCGATTCATTTTCGTTTACTTCTGCAATTTTAGGGCATTTTTGCTTTCTTTAAGGTCTTTTGAGTTTATGTTACTGATTGTTGAGAGTTTATTAGTTAGTAATGACAGTTGTATATATGTCATATAGCTCTAATAGTAAATTCTTTACTCACTAGGGGGACTTTTTCTGTTTTTAGAAAAAAATACAGTCTTTGAGACATAACTTCACATCTACCTTGAGTTCAATCAGGGGAAATTGCTTGTACAACGCAGTAGATTGGGGGCTTTTCTGGGTCACACCCTTGCTGTGGGAGATGACAGTATGGGCCAAGGGAATGTTTGACACATTTGATAGATACATCATAAATTAATGTTTTAAAAATGATATGCGCAATGGTAAACTTATTGAACATTTGAACATTTTTTTTGTCCATTCGGAACTTTTCTACAGGCAAGCAGGTGCCTTTGAATATTTCCATGGGTGTATATTTTAATTTTTCATTCATTCTCAGATAAAACACTCACACAAATCACAACTGTGATATCTCTCTAATAATATACCCTCCTGAGCTTCTTCAAATGGGTCAATTCTTTTTATTCTATGACTTTTAACTTGAATCCAGCATGCAGATTCATCTTTCAGGGTAGACTTGTGTTATTTGGCTCTCTGTGTCAGGCAGAGAGATCTCTGGCTGCAGAGGCTCCCTTGAGGTTTGAGAGGAGCCTTTCTGAGTGGGAAGTGATGAGAGCAGCTTTGGCACTGAAGAGAGTGGCTGGAACACATTCTGGGTGATAGGTCAACACTCCCTGAGCCCGCCAATCGATCAACAACACTCCTCACTATGACCTCTGCTCAACCCTGACCTTCTGAGGACATTAGTAGGACTGATCTTCGCTTTTGTTTTAGACGACCTGGAGCTTTAATCCAGCTTGAGCCAGATAAACAAAACTGCGACTATGTTTATTTTTAAAAAAAGTTGGAAAACTTGAATTTCAGGAGTGGCCGAGCCTTTCGGATTATGGGCCTTCAGGATAATTCATTCATTTTTTTCTTCCCATTTGCTTCCGATGTTATTTCCTCAGGGGATATATTTCTCTTATTCCATTTTTTGTTTTCATGAACTTTAAGCTGTTGCTATTTAATGAATCCAACCTTTGTTGAATCCTTGATGAACTTCATCAAAGCCTTCACTGCTCTCCCATGTTTTTACCACTTAGGTGTTGAACCTTGAACTAAACCTTAATAATGTGGATTTCTGGCAGAACAAGTTCTGAATTAACTGTAAATACAGCTGTGAAAACAGCTTCTGATACTGACAGACAGAAAGAGCATTTCACCTCTTAAAATGTAAACAGCAGTGGATTGATGGTGGCTGTTGTGTGGTTTTCCATTGATATCTGGCATCAGCAGATAACCTCCTGCAGCAGAAACCCAAACACAGCACTGCTGGCTGTCCTGCTCTGAGCTGAAAGTGAACCAGCAGTGTTTTGCATCAAGGAAGTTGGAGGAGATGAAACAGTGATATCTGCCACTGTGATCAGGGTCCACTTCTGCTGGTAACATTCAAGGTACGTAAAAATCCAGGACAGGAGCAAAATATTTCCATGATCCAAATGTAAAGTGCATTATAAATTAAATGTATTATTATTATTATTATGATTAAAAATGATCTACGACAATTTGTGATTCGCTGAGTTCGTCCTTCTTTGCAAACCCTTTCACTGCCTATCCTTCCACAGCTCTGGCTACGCTGCCATCTCCGAAAGCAGGGGTATATGGCCGACACGTCCCAAATCCTCTTTGTTTTGCAATCAATCCCCCCGATTGAAGTCAAGATACACAAGATAAAAGTTTTTTTGTTTTTTAAATTTTTAAATTTTATTTTTTCTCAAATTAAATGGCTGACTTAGTCTAAATCAACCATTTAGTGAATCTAAATTCACTTAGATTAAGTTTAACTGACTGTTAAGCTAAGTATCAGTTAAGTGAGGAAAAACGCATGCAGGGATCAACAACATTTATCACATTTGTTGTTTCTGAGACCAGAAGTAAGACGGGAAACCGCCTGCAAAAACCAAGCTAGGTGGATCACTGATTATCAATCAATCTTTATTTATACAGTGCCAATTCACAACAACAGTTGCCTCACGGTACTTTCCAGAAAGAGCAGGTTTAGACCAAACTCTTTATGTACAGGAATTATCTACAGAGACCCAAATAATTCCTCTGTGAGCAAGATCATCAGTCAGTCAGGCTTCATATTTAAGAGGTTTTCACCTTCAACAATTAAAAATTAATGATCTGCATCTAATTTTCCTTACTTTCTGGTTTTAATACAAAAGTATGAGAACGTCTACAGAAATGCCTTGAATCACTTGTTTAGTTATCTGGTGGCGTCACTACAAGCAGCGATGAGTTTACAGGAGGACATGAATTCACTGAATGCCAAAGTAATATGACTAATGTTATGCATGAACAAGCCTGTAACTATACCTCCCGCAATCATCAGTGCGCTGATCTTTAGCTGATTATCCCCTGCAACCACTGACACAGTTTTGAATGGATGAATATATTAAGCCACACCAGTGGTTTTATTTTTCAATTGGTGTAATCTCCCTCCATCTGCTTTAATGGCTTTAATCAGCACACTGCTTGGAGTATAAATGTTTGAGTAATGGCTGGATGTCCACTGTGGCGTAAACCTATTGGACTAGCAACTTTTACTTGTACAGAAACTACAGTTCAGCCAAATCATCCTGCTGGGAAAGGAAATACATCCAGCATGACATTTTTTTTCTCAGCCAACAAGTTGAGAGGATTAAAGATTGGCTGACATGATTCCCCACTACAGGAGAGATTATTTGCAGTCCTAACCACAAAAGTCTATCACTCTGCAGTCCAACACTAACATGCAGGCAGAGAAAACACATGTCTTGATTGAAATAGTCGTGGAAATCCACTGCATCATTTGTAAAAACCTGGGAGTGAAGGAAATGCCTCACTGTAGTTGATTAATGTCTCTCCCTCTGATGTGCTTCTCTGTTTTCCACGACGAGCTGACCAATAAGGTCAAGACATTCCACACCAATATACTGAGCTGATGTTGATGACCTTTTATTCTGTCAAATGTGTGTAAAAACACACTTTTCCCTTTTCTAAAAATCCCCAGACAACTCTACATATTTATGTGGAGATGATTACGAACCAAATAGTAAACTGTATCATTCAAACCAGCATCATCTCCATCTTCAGTAGTAATGTCACACTCCATCAGTAGTAATGATCTAATCTTTTGATACTTTTACTATAATAATATCTATTTTAACTACAAGGAATGGTTAACACTTAAATCAGAAATGTATATTATACCTTGAGTGTTTTACTGTGAGTTGCTGCGTTTTGCAGATAACAGCCAAAGATATATCTGTTTTCAGTGGAATATAATGAAATAAAAGGCACCTCGCTTGTGGTGTTTAAGTGTCAAAAATACTCCACAAAACTCTCTCTTTGCAGAAAACCCAATCCAGTTATTAAAGATAATCCTCCTTATTGTAGGCAGTGATACTTTCTGTATCATGAAGAAAGAAGTAAACATACACATAAATGCCTTTTTTAGACAAATCACGGGACACTGCCACAATGAAGACCATTTTCTATGCTGCCATTGTTTTGTTACACTGACCAAATATGTAATATTGAATATATGGATTTTAAAAACCCAGTTCAGCTAACCCACCCACGGTGGGGTAAAAAGCTAGTGTACGGTACAGAATTAAAAACCCTGCTTAAGTGCCCTTCACATTTTGGTTTTGCGGGTTGGCCCTGTAGACCCAGATCCTAAAGGTCATGAATAAAGTTTACAGCTCAATACCCAGACATTCATTCCTGTAATGCTTGAAAAAGTTTTTACTTTCTCTTTCTGTTTGTTCAAGAATATCTGGGTGAATGTTTTGTTCATGTTAGTGTTTTATGGAAATGGCAGCTCTGCTTTATGAGCACGAGTATACAGTGATGGTGGTGGGGTCGCTGGGGGGACGTGTGTCCAAGCCATAAATTCAATTCCCATTCCTTTTGTCTAACTAAAAGTTACCGGCGCTCCAGGGGTGAATGGTGATGAGTGGGTTACCCTAGCAACAGCAATGTGTCAAGTCTCTGAGGGATTGTAGGAAGGGGAGGGGGAAGACAAAGGCAGAGAGTTTGTTTGTGCAAAGTATTACGGGCAGAGACCAACCTTCATGGCCAAACCATGAACTTAGCCAACGTAAATAGATTATGTGTAAATTACTATTACAATTCCAAAGTAAAAATAAAACAAATTTCCCTGTCCTTTACCATTAGTTTAAGACAAAAATGGTGAGATCATTAGAACGAAAATATTCCTCAAAGAAACTGAGTGTCTCTTGCTTATTCTTGCAACCAAATTAAATATACTACTCGATGCATGTGGAGCAATTTTGTGCGATCGTCCACACAATTCAGCTTAACGTATCTAGTATTTATTGGAAACTTGGGGTTCCTCTCTAAACCTTTAAATAAAGTTCTTTGAGCAACATTTGGCTCCACAGCATGAGTTTGTGACTTGCCAATAAATGGGTTGCTCAGGTTTATAGGAGGGTTCCATCACAGTACATCCCTCTCAGTTCCAACAATCAAAAATCTAATGCAGGACTGCATACAGCGGAGAACACCAGTGTTATTTTCCAAAACTTTTGCCATGAGAGCATGATAAATATAATCTGTGTTCTGCGTTGAAAGATTGACAGGGACCAAAAACAAATTTGAAAGAGCGAATATTTGATTGGATTGGTTGGATTGAACTGGTGGACACAAACATGTATCCAACTGAATTATTATGTTTTTACTGCTGAGTTTATGAAAAAGCACAATCTATTTATCTTTCCCAATATGCTCTGTGAAAAACACTCTTCGTGAGAAAATAGCAGACAGGCAGTGCCACTCCTAAAAGACACAAACACAAATGTGTTGCAATATAGTTCTTAAGAGTTGTTGCTTTTTTCAGATATATGACCGTTAACAGATCAGCTTAGCTATTTGCTTTAACTACCTGTCTTCTTGTTTAGCTATGCTAAAAAAAAATCAAATAAATAACTATAACATCAATAATAACAGCTATAATAAAATACACACTGCACATAATATTATAAATAAAAACTATTACAATATCTTAACAAGTTCAAATCTTGAGTGCTACTACTACTACTACTACTACTACATCTACTAATAACAATAATAAAAGTTGGCATCAAGCATGGAACCACAGAAGGTCCAACTATAACCCATGGAAACCTGTGAAAAGAGAGAGCACAAAATATCAAGTTAAGTCAAGTTAGTAGCGTGCATTAATGGCACATGAATAAGTGGAAGAAGAGGGAGAGGAAGGGAGAAAAGTTCAAAGCATCTTGGGATTCCCCCAGTGTGCTGAGCCTTTAGCAGCATAAATTGGATAAATATAAGCTTTATCAAAAAGGAAAGATTTAAACCCAGCCCTATATGTGGAGGAAGGCTTGGAAAAGGGATGGTTGAGTTGTGAATTTTTTCATTCCCCTCAAGGAAGACCACATGACCCAGCATAACAGAGAAAGGCAGCTAAAGAAAAGAGAGAGAGAGATGTTGGGCCCCGCTGCTCTGGGCTCTTCAATGAATACCACATGTAGGACAGAGGGAGGGGGATGACGGGTTAGGTACGCGTGTGTGTGCGCGCGTGTGTGTGTGTGTGTGTGTGTGTGTTTGAGTGGGGCGTACTAACCAAAAACTCAGCCTCCAAGAAACAGAGGAGGGGAGACACTCTAAGCTCTGCTGACATTCCCTCCAAGCATAGCAGGGGAGAAAACTGCTTTACATACAACTAGCTAGGAGTAAGTGATTGTGTGTGTGTTTTTGTGAGGGGGTGTGTGAGTGTGTATATAATAGAGCAGGCTCTGACAGTGCAACACATTCTCTCACATAGCTTTGAGCTCTGGGCTTCGGTTCAGCTGCAGGATAGCAAACTGCCTCCAGTGTTGACGTGAAAACTTGAAAAGAAGAAGAAGAGGAGAACGCTGCTCTGGTGTGATTGGTTTTCTTTTGTACCATAGGGAGACAGAAGAAGAAGAAGTAATAGAAGAAATAAAGAGACCAACATGTCCAACGCTCTACTGAGGAGGAACTCCAGCAAACAGGGTTTAGAGAACCTGATGAGGTATGTGGTTGAACTCTCTGCTGGTTTCTGTTATGAGGAGGCTCAGGTTAATATTTAAACTGTATATTCAAACACATGTACACAAGAACACACACACACACACAGACACACACACAGATTCGATAAAATCCTGGATCATAGTTTTACTGTGCGTGTGTGTTAAACATGTGTGTCTAAAGGGGAACAGTGGGATTACTGGTGTTTTGGGTCACACAGGGTTTTGGGGGATTTGGGAGTTTTAATCGTATTCCCCTCCTCTCACATAAATTAATGATAAAAAAAAGGGATACTATTAAAAAATTAATTTAGCGCAGTGTTCTGTCTGTTTTCTTTTAAAAACAGAGTTACAGGCCTGTTTAATTTTGTCTGAAGCAGCTGGAGTGCAGGAAATGTTCCCTATCAGTATCCTTGAATCCAGGCTTACAGCAAGGGTGGAGGCAAGCTGGATGCCCGAGGCTTTCTCAGTTCCAGAGAAAGGGGAAGTGGTGTCAGTGACCTGTGTCAAAGGTGAAGGGTCACCTTTGTCGTCTTTTGTTTTCTGGGTGCTTTCGAGTGACAGCATGTCCTGTGATTTATTTATTTATTATTTGCTGTGTCAGATTTCCCGTTAACTCCTAACTGGAGGTGGTCAGATATGGAGGTGGTCAGATATGGAGGTGGTCAGATATGTTCCCACTGCTGCACTGCTACATATTTTTTTTCATCATTGGACAATACTTTATATTGAACTTTCAAATTCTTTACTTGGCGGAGGAACATGCTGGTCTCTGTGTCTAGCATGACTCATTTGACATGTGAAGGATATCAAATCCACTTCAATTTTCCAACAGAAAGCACAGATAACATAATTTCTTTTTTCTCTTGTCCATGGTTACAGAAGAGCTCACTGTGCCCCTATTGGTCTCAGCCATTCACAGAGAGACGCTGCAACAAAGACCCTTCTCTACACAGCCTGTGTTTGTTTACAGTGAACCAAACAATGGCGACATAATCTCCCTTCTGTGTTTGTGTTAAGATAACATGTGGGCAGCCTGCAATACAAAGAGGACAGGACATAGTTGTGTCTCGTGTTGTTTGACATTTTATATATGGGTCGACAGCAACTATATATCATGGAAGACACAAACCTGAATCTTGCATTTTCCCTAATTTTGAAGAAGTAGCTATTAACTTCATGAAGCTGCTTTTTAAAACTCCCAGTTATTAATTCATATGTCATAAAAATATTACATCTACTGTTGTACCAACAGCTCGCTCATGAGGATTGGAGTGGGCTGCTGCTGACTCAGATGTGGAGCAACAATGACTGCGCCCACTTCCCAGCATTAAGTTATGATAACTAAGCTATGCATCCCGATTCAGAGCAAACACTAAACTAACATCCACTTGCTATCTGGAAGATATTTAGATGAAAATATCAATAATGCCCACTTATCAGTCCTTAAATGTGACCGAAATGCAGTTAGTCAACTTAGCTTAGCCCATGTAGTTTAAACAGGGAAGTAGACGGCATGTCCATGGCCAAGGGAAATAAATTTGGCATTAATAATAATAATAATAATACATTTAATTTATAGCACCTCTGAGGGCTCTCAAATGTATAGTAAATATAATTTGAATTCAGCTTTGATAATCAACCATTTGCTTTAACCTTATTCACCATTTAGTCATAACATGAAAGCATATAATATTGTGTAGGTCACCCTTGGACCCAACCTCAATTTGTGCAACAGCAGATGTTCTGTGGGATTGGATAACATGGGCCAGCCTTCGCTCTCGCATGCATCATAGAACTCTGGGCACCAATTGCCCTGCCAACAGTTCAGCAGTTGTTATTGTGTTGCTGTGGCACAGGAGGTAGAGAGGTGTTCACTTATCAGAAGGTGTGTCTTTCGGTCCCTGGACCCTGCTGTCAACACAGTCAAGTGTCCTTGAGCATGATACGGAACCACAGGTTGTTCCTGATGTGTGAAAGATGGTGTGAATGGTCAGACGCCCGATCAACAGATGATGCCTCGCTTGCAGCCTCTGCCACCAATGTGTGAATGGGTGGGTGTGGATTTGTGTTGTAAAGCGATTTGGGGGACTGAGCAGACTAGAAAGGTGATATTTAATTACGGTCCACTTACCATTTGTCCTTCCTTGAACAACCTCGGTTGGTACTAACCAAAACAAGCTGGGAAAACCCATCAAGACCTGCAGGTTAGGAGATGCCCTCAGCCAGCCGTCGAACCATCACGATTTTTCCCTTGTCATAGTCATAAATATCATTACATTTACCCATTTTCCTTGTTCTGTTACATCAGCTTCAGGGGAAAAATTTCAATTGCTCCTAAATAAATCCCATCCATTGACAGTAGCCATTGTATCGAGATGATCAATATTGTTCTTACTTTTTCTGTTAGTGGTTATAATGTTATGGCTTATTTGTGTAAGCTATATAATAGACAGATCTGAAGGAGGAGGATCTTCCCGTATTCCAGTCCTCAGAATGTTTTTGGTAAATGATGATGTTAGAAGACTTTGCATTTGTATGTGAACCCAGAGTGTCACCGTTTGTGTAACTGTGACTAATACTGGTGACTAATACTGGTGATTAATACTGGTAACTAATACTGGTGACGTTCTGTCACTACCCAGTGTTTCTCTGTAAAAATCTGATGCGAGGATTTGTCGCTGACTGGATTAAAGTATTTGTTCAACTTGTCAGCCTCGTCATAATATGACGGTGAGTGTGGGGGTGTTGTAATCAGCGAGCTCAGAGTAAACCTCTCTCACAGTGGGAACAGACATACAGTTGTTTGTGTGCATTGTAGGGAGCAGATAACAGCTGGAGGGGGAGGCACCCAGCTGTGACTCAGTCCTCTCAACAGACAGCAGAAGTCTGGCTGACAGCAGCCATGACTTTGCTGCAAAAACAGACTCATAAAGCCGCAATATGTTGCAACTTGGCTTAAACTATTTTGCATCCATCATCACTGATTCAGTCTGTATTTTCAGGCTTTGAGCTTTATTTATCCTGGCCATGGTGGGCAGTTGTTGCCTTGGACCATAGTCAAATGTATCTGGCTTATTGCCATTAAAAAAATTACAAACTTCAACTTTAGGGATTGAAAATATTCACGTGTTGAAATCAGATGTTCTTATCACAAGGTACATTTGGTGGCTGCTCATGATCTTTTGATCATATGTTCATGGTTCATGTATTCATTTTTTAGGAGCTGTACGGTTATATTTCTCACACTGAGGTTGAAATTCTGTTTTTATTATTCATTTATTTTCAGTGTCACTACAGGTACAGCTTGTTTGTTTTACGCAAAATCTTTCTGGTTGATACAGTTATAGTGAGAATGTTTGGGAAAACTTTTATGTCTTGTCCGCTATTTAATAATAATAATAATACATTTAATTTATAATGCACCTATAAATTAAATGTATTATTAAATAGCGGACAAGACATTAAAGTTTCCCAAACATTCTCACCATAACTGCATCAACTAGAAAACTGTCGCATAAGAATGGTTACCAATTATACATTTTTTAGTATTCATTTTTTCTTCATTGATAGAAAACTAAAGGAATTGTTTGCCTACAAGACACTTGCTAACACAAAGCTGGATCCAGCTGATCAAAAAATAATGTTTGAAAGTGGGAAACCACATTTACTTAAATACAATTTAGAAGTTTTTCTATTTTACCTAAATTTTTATTATAAATGTCTATTTATTCACACTTACATGTATGCAATAGCCATGATTAGTTTTCAGATTAAGTTTTGTGTGATTCGTTAAAAAAAAGACTATTATTGTACAGAAAAAAGCAAACATTTATAATCCTAATGATTGAGTAGTACTTTCTTAATAACCCTTCATTAAGAGATAATGACTGAATATTTGCACAACCAAACAGTTAAGCACAAAATTGAAAGGATTAAAGCACTGCATATTCAAATTATTGTAATTTAATCTGGATAATTCTTTTTAAAAGTAAAGTAAAACGGAGATAAATACATAGCTACATTGAAAGCAAATGAGCCAATTTGTGGCTCGCCGTGCTCCAGTTGCTGTTTATTCTTCTATTTTTTCCCCCGTCTGTATCGGCATTAAATAGCTTGTTAAGGTTTTAATTCAGTTTCTTGAAACCAGATGGTTTTGTTTTTTATTTATTTTGGCCATATCACGTGACAATGTGTGGCCGTAACAGACTGATGCTGATTGCTGTCACAGTATAGTTTGTTCCAGCTTAACACAAACTTCTAAAGAAATGAGGCCGAAGCATGTTGTTACCAGACTGAGAGCCTTTCATTACAGTGGGTCAAGGCAGGTCTGTTTTTAATCAGCTCTGGGGGACAAACCCCTCCACAGCAATATGATGTCACCCAGAAGGCATACCTGCTTCAAAACAAACTAACTGCTATGACCTCTGACCCCTGAATCCCCAACATATCAATGGTTCCCTCAGTGTTTATGATAATGGCAGATAAGAGAGGAATTTTTCTGGAGGGAGGGTAGAGACGATGAGTGATGGGGGCACTGATCTCTCCCTCCCTCACCATGTTGTCTGGATTGAAATAACGGAGGAAAAATAAACAGGAGAGCAGTTTCCTGTTTCCAGGAGTCGTGTCTGTGAGAGTAGACAACAGTTTTATCTTTTGAACATAGTCTGCACTGTCATTGTAAGCACTGACAGCAAAAGCGGCTCCCTGGTAGCTACCAGACATCACTGAATTTCTCAATGTAGGAATTTTGCACTATGTAGATTGTACTCCACTGGTCATCACTGAACTCCTTGATTACTGACCCAAAATTTATTTTTAAAGGGGAATGAAAACAATGAAACAAAAATATTGTATATTTCTATTTTATTCCGCACCAAACCGTACACTGTCCATAATGTAGTTCAAAATAAAGGAAAGAGCTGCTGTAATTGTTATATTCTGAAATTCAGGGATATTATTGAATCGTCATTTGAGGAACCAAAACACAAAATTCCAGTGCAAGTTGACTTAACTCAGTTACATCCACTTATTTTGACCTTGTCATAACAAGCGTGCTAATGTCTGGATCTAAAAGGTCCTCATCAGAGCACAAGGGGAGACTGGAGATCAGACAGTTTATAAGGTGGTACCTTCTGAGGTCATGTAAGAGTCCTATGATCCTGGTTGGCATTGAGTTTTGATTGTAAGGTACTATGGCTTTGATCCTCTGTCGAGAACATATCTTTGAAATGTCCATGTGACTTGGAGTTGTCTGTTATCTTTGGTTTTGCCAGTTCTAGACTTTTACTTCTTCGCAGTCATGGATATCGCTTTCATATTTCTGCTGATTTTACTAACTGAGTTCATTTTTAAACAATTCAATTAACACAAATATGTCTTCCAGTCAGTTGATTCAAATCACTCTGCCGACCCCAGGTGAGGGCAGGAGGTTCTTTCCTTCGTCTTGTAGTTCCTGACCAATGCAGTAGACTGAAGGTGCCTCACTTCAATCGTAATTGCTGCGGCCACTACCACGTCCACCGCTGCCAACGCAGGTGCTTCATGTTAATGTTATAACTCAAAAGTTGTATTTCACAATTTTCAAACTTCAAACCCACATAGATCGCAGTGCGAGGAAGAACATGATTGTTTTTTGTGGGTTTTTTCTGGGAAGGGTCGGTTATATATTTCTGACACTAACTGGGGCTTTACCTACAAAAATCATTGGCTTCATGTATCTGGAAAGCAAAAGTCCACGGTTTCACTTTATTTGTGTTTTGACAAATGTGCTGCGATTCTAAACTAATGTAGTCAATTTATAAAGACTCAAAGAAATCCACAGCAAATCCAGGATAAGCAGCTGAAATTTGGCCACAGTAGGGCCGACATAAAATAGAATGTTAGAACCTTTTTTTTCTCATCTGAAAGGTCATCCTTGAAAAAGTTGAGTGGACAGCTTAGTCTGTTATTTAATCTAATAAAAGAATATTTAATGGGTACTGGTTTGAATGAGCTCAACTTAACCAACACGCATTGGCATCAGTGGCACACCTCTATTTTATCATTGCACACATCACATTAGAGAAATGGAGCACGTCTAAAATTATAGGATGGTGATGGTGAAGTCAGTGAAGCAGTCGTAGCATGAGGAATGAGCAGCTGCTGATCATTGTCTGACATCTATGGCACTAGTTTTTTCAGCATGGCCCCATTGCGTTCCAACTAGTTGGCACTAGTTGGCACTAGTTGGCACTAGTTGGCACTAGTTGGCACTAGTTGGCACTAGTTGGCACTAGTTGGCACTAGTTGGCACTATGCTTTTTCGCCAAATGGGCATGATCACACTGCACAAATCAGCAGCCGAACCCATCATTCATAGAAAGGTCCCTGTATAGTAGATCAAGTCCGTGCACAAGAAAGGAAATGGAAATTTGGAATGCCAGAAAATGACTAAGGCCAATAATGATCATTCAAATACACAAATATTTTTACAGCATCACCATCTGGAACTAGGTAACCGAATACTAGCTGAAGTGAAATGGTGAGCGAAGGTGTGAAGGAAATGTCAGGCAATCACTGCTTTAACGTAACCTTGGACTCCAAGGTTATTCTAGTTTCCCTTTCTGAAAGTCACATACAAACTGCTGCCAGCTGCAAACTGCGTATACTCCACACACAAGTTGGTCGTTGGATGTCCCAGTAGATGTATTGATAGCAACATTCAACATGGTGACACAATGCAACTCAAGAGTAAGTCCTACGTGAATGCTGGTTGTTTGTCATTAGTTTGCTGTGTCATGAGCCTTATGCAAGAATCAGCAGGTCTGCTCTGGGCAGGTTGAACTCCCTGGCTCCTGCCTTGCAACTTGTCTGGCAACTCCTGTGATTTGGGGATTTTTTTTTTCTGGGAAGTGGCGTCTTCTTGATGTTGTGTCAGCATGATTCAGTGCCCTCCATTGTCATGACTTGTTTCAACTCAACAGTGACTTCATCTCACAAAAGTCTTCTCACTGTCCTTGCCTGTCCCACGGAGCCTGGCGGGCTTTATGGCTGAAAGGAAACCCTGTTATTATTGTGTCATTCAACCACGTCATCCCAACAATGACGGCATGTGCGCTCACAAAAGAGCAGCTGAGACCTTAATACTTTTTAAGCTCTTTCCTCCTGACACCAAATCCCTTTCACTCTTGTTCTAATGAAACGTAGAGGGACAATGGAGGCAAAGCTTCAACAACTGCAGACAGACCAACAATACAAGGTTATTATGGTCTGTTGGCAGGTGATGCAGCCTTTTACTGAATTGTGAGTTGTTATGTATGTGCAAATACTGGAGGCAGGGAAAAAAGTTTCCTTAGAATTTCCAAAAGAGAAAGAAATTATTATTCAAACAGGTTCGAGAATGAAATACGAAAAGGAAACATGTAAATTTTTGGCTTCTCAGTTTGATCTCAGACCTCCTCAAAGCCAGCTGACCATACCAGATGGATTAGCTGGTTGGCTTGGATTTCCGCATTACGTTACACTGCCATTCTGAAAAAAAAAAAAAAAAGTAGCTGAATGACAGCAGAAAGACTGAGTGCAGACTTAAAATCTGACTGACAGCTCACAAATTATTGTTTTAAGGAGAACATGACATGTTGACAAGTTTTTTAATTATATTTCAGTAAGAGTTAATTGTTAGCACAATCAAATATTAATAAACTTAATAAATTTAATTTCAAAACCGGAAATGTCAATTGTTCAATTAAAAAGTAAACCCTAATGCAAATATTAAATTAACTTTCGGTCATATTTTAAGAGAAAAATTCAGACTTTATCTCCTCCACGCTTCGTAAATAAAAGGATTCCTTTTTTTGTTTATTTTTGGTAGAGTGAATCTGCTGAAACGAATATTCTGAAGATTTTTTCGAGTAAGAAATTCATAAGAGTATTTATTTTTTTAAATTTATACTCCATTGGATAATTGACTGTCCGTTATTAATTTGTGGTTATGAAATGAATGTTCCGTTGATAGTTAATAGTAGTCTTGTAATGAGCAGTAATGCTGATCCGTAGCATTCCGTGCTGAGGCTGTTCATGCTCTACTAATATGTAGGGAAAATTCTATTCAACCCATATCAGTCTTCATATACTGAAATCAACAATGTATGTTTAGTCCTTAGCAGTTCAGATCCCATCCATTCCAATTATAATTACAGATCATATTTTCAGACTATCAGACGTGCGATCGGTAATCCCTTTCTGTGGTTTTCACTCATTTATTTACTTATTGTTTGATGTGGTAAACGCAAAAATTACTGAAAACAAACATTTGCTAGAGACCTAGTTTTTACTGCTTCCTCTTTATTTTTCTGTAAAATATATTTTTAAGTTTATCTTTTATTTTTATCATACATTTTATACACTTTATACTACTACACTACTATACTCTTTTCATCAATTTTCTCACACGTTTTTCATTGCATTTTATATTTTGCAACCACTTCTTTTCCCTCTTTTTTTCTGAAGGTATTTTACTACATACAATAAAACAATGAGAATGTCTGTTTGTCCCAGTCGCATAGTAGCATGTGCAGTCACATGACCAAGTACATTCAAAACAAATTCAAAACTCTTCCTCTAAAGATAGATTTTTCTGTTAATAAATTCAGTGAAATAGATCTTTATAACATCTGTAGACACTCACAGATGGTATACAACTCCATTCTCTAGAGAAATAGTTGAAATGACAAAAATACATTTACATATTGCAATAGATTAAAATGACCTAGTAATGGTGAAAAGAATAAAATCCATATTCCATTTTAATATTATGTAATAACTGTCCTCAAATTTGGCAGCACTGCTTCCACATGTGTCTGACCTGAAGGGCTCAGGACATTTTGTTAGTCTTCATCTGAGGAAACATATGTGGAAGCAACCTGCTCAGTCTTGCCTCTGGTGTCGGTTTACAGAGAAACAAGTAAAGAAAAACCCTCCCAATGGAAGGGAAAGTCTTCTGCCCGAGTTTAACTGTGTGGAGAGAGGCATGTTTACCCAGTCCAAACCGGCTCTGTTCTTCTAACTGGGAAGACTCATGTCATGCTGAGATGATTACATGATGCGAGTCAGAGAAGGATGAGGAGCAGAAAGAAAAGCTGCCTGTAATCCCGGTACTTTAAAATCACTCTGAGGGAACATTACTCTTTTGGTATGAATGAGATGTTTGAATATTTACGAATTCGCCAGCACTGATTCCAGAGGGGAGATGTAACTCTGAGTCAGAGAAGGGAGAGTTTAGCCCAAACGTTCCAGCACTTAGTGACAACACAGAATAAATGGACACTCTGCTGTCAGAGCTCAAACAGGATCACCATACCATTTCCATGAGTTGTACAGTGAGATATGCATATGTATTGTTTAATGTTCCTTACTAAAGCCTTTACGTAAGTACACTTTTAACTTACTTTAGATGGCCTTTTCAATACCACTTTATCGTACCGTATAATACATTTCACTACTACAGGTCCAAGCGCGTTAATGTATTTCCTACTCCACTATAATTAGCTTAAAGTTATTATTGTGGGTTTTATATTAAAAAAGCAATTGATATGATGCAGTATTACACCACTAATATAACATTAACGTATATACAAAGTATCTAAAGCCACTATTCAATTGCCCGCATGATTCTATAATAGTCTATAATTAGTCATTCTGCCTAATGTCCTCGGGCAATCCCTCCCACAGGACATCCATAATGTCGGCACTCCTCATATCTAGTAATCAATTTTTTTCAAGCTGGCCATTTCTGTCTGACCACAACCATTAAACCCAGTAGTTTATAGATCTATTTTCTTTCATTGTTGATAGTCTTTTTTGTATGAGTGACCACAGCATATTAGCTGTTTCAGCAGCTTTTAAAATAGAACCTCTTGTCCTAGGTTTTACCTTTTCACCCCAAACCATCTAAGAGTTTGTGACCCTCATCCAGCTGTTCACTGGCCTCTCTACCTCTGTCCCTTCATTCATTTCCCTCTCCTGCCCACAGGAAGGAGGAGGTTGATATGAGGCTGATGCTCAGCATAGAACTCATCGGTATCCTGTTTCCAGACCTCAGAACACTCAAATCTCTTTTTTTTTGGCGATTACAATAGGTGTTATGTGTTTCCAGCATTTGAAAATCTGTATAATAGGCAGGATTAAGAACGGGGACGTCATCTTTAGTACATTTACCATTTGGCGTCTGCCACGGGTTATTTAAGCCAGCAGAAATCGACTTTTTGCCGCATTGCATGGTTGTGCAGAAGTTTGTGTTAGCACACAACAGCAAGTAAGCTCTTGGTTAAAATCCAGAATGCGTACTTTTGATGAAATGTTCTATGGTGACCCTGACTTTCGCCTGATGTGGCTGAGATAGAATGAGATGGACAGGATTAGTAGAAATGATAGAAAATCGAAGAATTCTGGATTTATTTATCAAACAGTTCAATGATATTGCTCAAAAGAGCAACATCATGAGTTTTGTGATTTTTAATATATTGGTCCCCACCAAAAGTCTATTTGCTAAATCCTCCATGGAGATTACCAGCCAGTGTCAAAATCGGGGACTGCTGAACAGGCACTGCTCAATAGCTATTCACAATTTCCTTCTGAAAGAGACGTTATTATGTTTGAACCAAAATGGCAAAGTTGTGTTCTCAATGATAAACGTGTGATAAAAATGATATTTTCATTCCACATAGAAATGAATTTGAAATCAGGTGCCATCCACGCTGAGCACACACTATCTGACTAGTCTCTTGTCAGCCACTGTCACCAACAGCACAAAGAAAACTTGGGGTTGCAGCCACAGTTTCTACATTTTTTTGCTTATTTAGAATATTTACAGAGCAAACGGAAGCAAAGAAAAATTTAATGTGACAAATCGTCGACAGAGATGGAAATGAACAAGTAGAAACATTGAGAAAGCCAATTATTTCCCCCATTTGAGTTTAGTAACTCCACACCTGATTGTCACCATGGATCTTTTTGAACTGTTGTTCACCCTGTTGGTTCCACAACGAGATTGTTCAGAGTTAGGCTTTCTGTTTCCGATTGAAAGGCATATTTGAGTATTTATGCATATGTGAGTGTCCCTGGATAAATAAAGTTTAACAGTGTTTGTAATTAATGTTGTGATGTCATGCTGACATGCGGAGAACAGCGAGGGTGTTTATCCTGCACATAAACAATCCCTGCTGTTTATGTGAGGCTCGACAGATGTTCCTCTATTCAGATCTCACAGCCCCTCATACCTGGTGTTCAAATCCATCGTGGATATCTCGGTGACAAGTGTTAAAGTCCACCATCAGACGGTTCACATCTGCCATTATAATGTATCTACGCATCCATGTCAAGTGACAACCTGTGATTAGATCTCACTTCTCTCCAGAATGTAAATGTGGCTGTCTGCTTGTGACTGGATGACTGGATCATTCAGGACCGTTTTTTAAGTCTCTGTCACCTGGGATACCTTACCACTGAAGCCTGTACTGGTGGTGATGAAAGGTTATAATATTGCTGGTACTTACGTTCTGTCTCTATATCAGTCAACATGTAAATTGGGAAGAACTTGAAGAATTCTAACTGAATGGGTTACAACTCATATAGCAGAATTTATGCATTGCTCCAAAAATATTTATCTTTTTTAGACTGCAATACAAATACAATTTTTACAACAACAGTGATATCTCTCTTCAAAATTTTTCATAACAAAACATTAGCATTGAACATTATTCTGCTTTGGAAATGCAATTATATCCTTGATGAGTCAGGAATATCATAGAATCGTTAACGCATCCACCATGTCCGCATCAACCGCCGCAACTTCTTCGTATTAATGACATAATAAAAAATGCATCATGGGTCTTTTTACAAATTTTATACCAACATAAAACTTAGTTGAACTGGATTGATTCTGGGAAAGGTCAGTTGTATATTTTCGACCCAAGGAGGAGCTTTACCTCCATTAGTTTTTGGACCATAATTTCTCAAATGTGTGCTACAATTTAGTCCAAATTTGGTGCATATTAATTGACTTGAGATGATCCATCACTAATAAAACATATTATACCTTAATAGTCAGTATACTATTCCATTCCTAGGGGAATCTTTTAAATATATATATATTTCTTTTTATGGACATAACCTCACTTTTAATTTGAAGTCAATCGCAGGGGATTTAGAGCTTTCTGGGTAATAGACCTTAATGTCAGGGACCACATCATAGCCTAGTTATGCTAAACCTATTTACTTCTCACCTTTACTCACCCTACTGTGCTCCCGCCACTGCAGGCTAACGGCTCAGAGAAGCATTGAGGACGCTGAGGAGGTTGAAAGGGAGCGCCGTCGACGAGCTCGGGAGGAGCCACGCTGGACAAATGGCAACTCACTGCCTGGAGAGTTTTCACCAGAGAACATGGCAGCAGAGGAGTACATGTAAGTGCAGATAAAATGAGACTATTTCAGGAAATAAAAGTATTTTTTTCACAGTAGGACTGTGCAGTTTGTTGTAATTATGGTAATTATCATTATCAGGGTGAAATCTGACAATAATTTAGATTCAAATAATCCAATAATAATAAAAATATCATTTGGTGATACAAACTCAAGTTAGATTCCCTTTTATATTAAACATTTCCCTGCAAACAAAGTAACAATGTCAAGCTCCAGCTTTTATTTCAGATTCATTGAAATATTCTGAAGAGTTCTGAGAAGTTCTCAACATGAGATGATACGATATTATCTGGAGGACCACAAAGACTATTGGCTTTCAAGCAGATGTTTATCACCAGACGATTTACATTGTTGTTGTCAGCTCTCGTCATTCGTCATCAATATCTTAATGCTTTTATTGATGTTATATGGCATTGTATTAAGTATCCAGTTAACACCAAATATAAAAGTGACTGAAAACGGATTTAAAAAAAAGAACATCTGATTTTAATGTTTGCAAAAAGTTGATTTGTGTCACATTATTGCAAATAATCTGATTCAACTTCATAGCATCAATGCATCCTTGGAAAATGTTTGAGCTGCTTCTCCCTTCCTGCTTGATGTTGTATCTTCAATAATGCAATGGGTTAAATGTTTAGCCAGTATCTTCATAAGCTAACTTTGAAAGAAAAAAATATTTTTACTGGAAGTTGTCTAATCACATTTAAAGCCATAAACGTTGTGGTCCTGTCTGGATATGAAAAATGTAAATATGACATCAGACAGTTGTTAAATTCCTTATCCAGTTAATCATGGGAACCCAGGAAGTTATTAAGTGCAGGACATGATTCATTCACTTCCCCCATGTCCAACAACTTCCCATACAAGCTGTTATTTTTTCTGGTGATAACTGTGAATATGAAGAGTTTGTTTCCCAGCTGTGAAACTCAACCTGGCTGCCAGTCGCGCTGTCGTTGGTTTTCATGGATGTCTGGGTACATAAAGCAAATGTTTCCATTTGGAACCCTGCAAATAACCTCTTCCCTCATCGTGTTGATGTGAAGATAAACACACAGCTGCTTTCTCATTACACCACCTCCAAAGAATTTTTACTACAAAGCGTCTCCTGGGAAAAGCATCGCCATGTCCAAACTTGTGGCATTTCAGCAGACTTTTAATTTCAGACTCTAAATCACAGCTTTGGTCTCCAGCACCTTCCCGTCCTTCATATCACCAGCTCAGCTGGTTTCTGGCGACCTCGTTGTGAGGTAGCTCCGCTGCTGTCTGTCATTGAAACTGTTTCTGTAGCTGTTTAGAAATCCCCTTTGACTCAGTTGGCCATCTTATTTCTTGTCCCCTAGAAGGTCAGAGGTAAGGTGCTGGCAGGGTTTTAATCCACTGATGTTGGTTGAATTAACTATTTATCTTCTCCTCCAAGGGATTTGAGAATGTGTAATAAAACAATCGAGTTAAAGATTACTAAATCACTTCATTAATCAACCAAGAGTGTGTTTCCATCTCTCAGCACTGAGCCAAACGATTCTAACCGAAGACATAAATATTTCTAATAAGTTTTGAGTCGGTTAGATATCAATAATGTTACATTTGCCAATGATGGCAGAGCATCCAGCATTAAACCTGACTCATTGCATCTAATTTTTTTAACTCAAGCAGATATGACATTTGAAAAAGATTTCATTCAAATGAAAATTATCATATGAAGTAGTCATAGTAGTCACTGCAGAGAATTAAATTGAAAGAATTAAGTTTTAATATGTGTACTGCAGACACGCACACACTTTCTTTCTAAATAAAGAGCAAATAAAACTGAAAATATTACATTAATACATTCAGTACATTTTATAATTTTAATACACATAACATAAGAGATACCCAAACAACATACCAACACCCATAACATGACAATAGGGCCGTACATTAATGATATTTATCAGATGGACAAAGATAGGCTAATGAGAGACCACAGACCTGTGGGTCTGATATTTTGGGACGCAGGGGAACATTGTATCGATAAAGTTGCTGCTAAAGCAGGAAAAGTGGAGAAGCATTATACTCTGTGGAACTTTGACAGGAGACATATTGTGATAGTTAGACAACTGAGGCAGAGCATTTCCAAAACAGCAGCTTTTGTAGGGTGGGGTTGGGTGTTCCCAGTTTGCAATAGTTAATACATTAGTGGTAATGTATATATACTGGGATGAAAGTGAAGCTTATTATGGTTTCATTTTGACCTCAGGAGTAATTTGAAAGTTTTCTAATGAAATTTCTTGTTGAAATTGAATAACTTAGAAATCCTGTAATCGGAATTAGAAAAACCCGATAACAGAAATCTATGCAGGTACGATTCAAATTATATAAATGGTGAAGGTGCTTCTGGACGGATAAGTTCTCTCCTCAAAACATGCCAAAACCTCGGCTTTCTCATTGATGTCCAGGTGTTAACTTAACAGTGCAAGCAGCCGACACACGGAGACCTGTCCGCTTGTTAATGTTGATTAGCTGTTGAGTGATCAGCGAGAGACTCCCATCATGCAATGGGGGCTCTGCTGGCCTCCCAATTGTCTTAATCATCTCGGGAATGTCGAGTGAATTCCTTTCTGCCAGCTCCTGGGAACACAACATAGATTTTGAGTACTTGCATTCATTGACGGGAACAGCTGGAGAAACCTAAACACTTTACATTTAATTGATATTGAAGTGAATAACTATTTAGTAATGATTAATTAAAGCCGCATGTTGCAGGCATATCCAGAAGGAAGCACATCACTAAATTAGTCAAGAGGGAAGCCAATCAACTCCTTGCATTGTAACACAAACAACTGTTTTCCTGGAAAAAATGTTTTTCTACCAAAACCATAATTTAATTGATAATAAAACTTGATTTATTTCTCTTACTGCAATTTGAGTTAAAGATGGGAAATGCTTCTGTGGTGTTCATGGACAGTAATGTTTTTTGCTTGTTTGTTTTTTTGTTTGATTTGTAATAACAGTGTGATCTGTGACCTGTCTCTAAATATAAACATTTTCTGGACAGTTTTGCATTTAATATGAGACTATGACGATACTTACAGCTTTGAAACTTGGAGGACACTTGTGGAAATAGCAACCTAACCATTAGTGGTAGTTGCCGGAGTTGTCCCTCATAGAAATATCTGAAACAAACACATATGTTTTCCGTGTAACAAAGTGTTTGATAGGCAAATATAAGTATTCTGAAAATTACCTGAATAAAATGATGTTTCCATATTATTTTTAATGTCTCCAGTGTCATCTCAAACAGAGAGGACCCTGTTCTCGCAGTGAATAGCTCCCTGTCTGAGCCTCTGTTAACTGAAAGACGGGAAGGCTCATTACAATAATCAGTTAATGCCTCTTGACAGACAGAGATTGGGCTGGATTCCTGCAGACCCGCTGATACTCGGTGCCAAGAGGACAACGTTCACTTCTAAAGTGACTTAGCTCACGACTAATGATCTTTTCAACAGTAAAATCAAAAACTGGCCGATAATAGGCACCCAATTTATTATTTCATCTGATTACATATTCGTTTTTAACGCAGTAGGGACAGAATAACATCAGAAACAATGAGCCACAGAAGGGTGGTTTTGGTCTACAGTGGTAAGTTACGTACAAGGTGGTCGGATGATGACACTTTTTTTGCTCAGATGATGACACTGGTGAACCACTGACATGGTCGTGGTGTCCCAGTGATCACTGATACAAGTTTCCCCAACATTGACTCAGATGATATTGTTTTTTGTCCTCATTATATATCTTTATTAGATTTGTTGTGTTAATCTTGTGTAAAACCATTTTATTTTCAGGTATGATGGCGAACTGAAGCCACGAAGTTCTCCTTCCTTAGATGAAGACGAAGGCTTCAGCGACTGGACCCAACGCAGGGAACGAAGACGTCAGCAGCGCATGCAGGAGCTTAATCAAGGAGGAGAGGAGTACGAGGACGAGGAGGAGGTCACGATCAAAAAAAATGAAACAACGGCTCAGGCATCAATCACATCCTCAAGTCGACTCCAAAGACAAGAGCAGGAAGAGGTGAATCTGTGCTCAATGGAGGTGGAGAGGAGTAAGGAATGTGAGGAAAAAGCAATTCAAGCTGAAGGGGTCAGGAGGAAGATAGAAACGAAGGAGGAGGACAAGAGGAAGGGAGAGGAGTTGATGGCCAGGAGGCTGAGCACAGAGGTAAGGTTAATGATATCTTAAAGTTTTAATTCACCCTCAAATCATCCTAGAAAGTGTGAATCAAACCATTGAGATAAGTCCAAATAAAATTTTAGTTAATTATTTTTAACTAAAAGTCTAAAGTAATTTCAATCAATGCAAGTCAAGTTAGTTCGTCAGACTCTGACTCTCTGAAGATTCTTTGAGTCAATGTCAAAATTGGCTTTCAAAATCTTCTCAGTCCAAACAAGTCTCTGTATATTCAGGTTAAATCCAAGTCAAGTCTCAAGTTGTTTATTGTGATCCACCAAATACATGATTAGTCCCGCCCATATTTCAAGTTTGAATTTCAAATCAAGCCTTAGTTATTTGACATTTTTTTATTTGTTATTTCATACAAGTGAGAGAAGTATCCAATCCAGTGTGAAGTAACTTCAGATCGCTAAGGCAAAACAGTCGAATGAAGTCAGAATTAATTAGACGTATATTCAATGTCTTCATTCAAGTCTTTAAGGTTTCTGACATCTGACCTAAGATTGCAAAGCATGTGTACTAACATCTAATTGGTTGTACTTCTCATTCAGGTGGAGCAAAGAAAAGAAGTTAAAATCTCTTATACATCTAAGGTTTTTCTCAGACAAGAGCCGAAACACAACATCGCCAACGGAGACAGTACCAACGAGGAAGTGGAATCATACTTACACAAGACAACCAGGTAGTGCCCGTGGTGAATACTTATTTTTGATATAATGAAAAATAGTAAGCCTTTAGAAACAAATACCCTGGTAGGTTATCATGTAATAGAATGCATGCTTTTAGATCACACTTGATTGAACTTTGATAGGTCACCACTTAATCGTAATCGTAATCGTAATCAAAATTTCTACTAAAGTAACAAAGTCAAGGCAAAACAAAGTTTCGAAACATATCAAGCACTCATAGACAGTTGATCCAGTTCCAACCCTACATAACTTACATCTGACCTCCAAACATCTGAGTATAATAAGCTTGTTTAGAAAATACCCAATCACGAGAGAGAAGCAAATGGAGTAAAGACAGATGTTGATTACAGCAGAGGATTTGTTATAATTAAGTCTGTCTGTTGAAGTTGATTTATCTGGTAAATTTGGGATCTAAAGGGCTTTTGCCCGGACCACCATCAAGATTAATCCACCATGGAGTCCTTACACTGATGGGGGTGGCTGATGACTCTGCTGAGACTTATGAAACAGTGATGTGACACATAAGAATCATAGGTTAACAAGGCAACAACAGGAGCCATGTTGGTATGTCACTGTGCTACTGGATGGATTTGACCATATCTTTACTGAAGGTAAAGATAAGGACAGCAGGAAATGAAGACTGAGCAGGTGTGATAGAAAGTGAATGACAAGATGGTCAAGAAAAAAAGGACAGTCATGAGCATGGAAAGAAGTCATTGTACCTGAACATTCACTAGAGCTCCATGTAATATTTCTATGTCTCTGGTGTTTGAAGCAGTGCCAAGGAGGAGGCGGAGGCCATTCTGGAGACCGAGCAGCATCTAAAGAAGATCCGACAGGGCCTCCAGCAGAAGGAGAACCATGAACTGGAGCAGCTGAGACACCGACAGGAAGAGGCTGAGCAGGAGCTGGAGGAACTTAAGAGAAGGAGGGAGGAGAGGCGTCGGGTCCGAGAAGAAGAGGAGCGTCGGAGGGATGAAGAGGAGCAGCTACGACTCACCAAGGAGGAGGTGACAAAGCATTGCTAAAATCTCGCAAGATTATAAGGAATTATAGATAACTACAGATCGGAAAACACTGCCAGTCATGGACAAGTTTAATTTTACACTCAACAGATTAAGTTCTTTTCTTAAAGTGCTGGAAAGTATGAGCCACAGAAATAAGTTAAAAATACTGATTTATTAAGTTTCCCCAAAGCCATTAAACATATCCTATGGTGTAAAATAGGTCTCAACACCGAAGAAGTTGTATATTTGTTGAAGTGAAGTTACTGAGCTACACCAATCAATATGTTCTTACAAGTGTGTGATAAAAGGGTAATCTACTGATTTAAAAAGATTTTCATCCTCTATTAGCTGATAGTTTTGGTCCCACAACACAGACCTGTCTTTTGGGTGTTTTCACACCTGCAGTTTTTGAGGTGGTTTAAATCAACTGCCATTTCTATGATGTCGATTTTTACATAAAACAAACTCCAGTTGCACTTCGGCTTTATTTTGGGTCTGGAATGCAAACCTTTTAAAAAAGAAAAGAAAAAAAAAGGTAATATTTTGGCAACGTCAAAATTCTTGTCCATGTAAACTCTCTGGTGTTGATTATGAAAAGTTAATTTAATGCCTTGCCTGGCATACAAACTATGGTGTGTCCGTCATTTTTGCATATCCTTGTTTGTTTAGATTCTTCTAACATCTGAAGTCAGAAAGATTTTGAAACATAAAGCAAAAAAAAATTCCTATTTCATCTAATACGGTGATGTGTAAGTGGGGCCTACGAGAATGACAGGTGTGAACAAAGAGTTCACTCTCATGTGGGCGGGTCCGTAACTAGCTCTAAGTTAGTTAATTTATGGTAGGAGTGTGGTCCAAATTAGATCCAATATTACTGTGTAATAAGAGCAAGAAACCAAACCAAAAGGAAACCTCGGGGAGCCGCATAGACGAGCCCTGTGAAAATATTCTCAGGGACAAGATACCATTCATTTCACTAAAAACTAAAAGAGAGTTCCTGACTCATAACATGTTAGTGCTTCTCTGTATGTTTGCAGTTGTTTATCTCTGTATCCCCTTTAGGAAGAGATGAGATGCACGTGTAAGATAAATGTGGGGAACATACATGTCTAGATGTTGTTTATAACATATTCTAACAGCTTCTAGCACTTCATGTAGATACACTGAGCTGATCCGTGTTTGTCACCTCAAACCCAGGAGGAGAAGAGGCGGTTGAAGAAAGACATTGAGAAGAGGAGGATGGAGGCAGCAGAGAGGATGAAGAATCTGACTATGTCCACTGTGGACGGAAACGAGATGTTCAGTCCCATCCGTCCCAAATCTCCCACACACAAGGTAAATATCAGCAGCTTCAACCTCAACTGAAAAGCTGCAGACGGCTTCAAGTTATATTTCAGATTGTTATTTTGTAGCGGTGCTTGTCATCTGCAAACCCAACCCTCCCAAACGCTTCTGTGATTTGTTTATCAAGTAACAAAAAGTTTTTGGTAAATATGATTAGCTTCACATCATGAGATGAAATCTTATTCTAATAAGGTAAAATGGTGTCGACCACTTTTTAAGTAAGGGATCAATTCCTTATGTCCCAGCAGAAATAATGACCATGAAGCAAAAATGAGGGAAAAAAACAGCAGAATAGTTTTTGAAATATAATTTTCCGTAAGCATATTAAGCATCTGGTCTTTCCTTTGTTTAATTATTGTGAGAAACCATTTCATTAGAAGATCTTTCTTGCAGAAAAATTATGAATGAAACATATCAATAGTTTTTTTGGATTGCAAGAGCAAAAAGTTCTGAAAAATTAGAATTTCCCTTTTCCAAACGTAAGGTTGTGAGCTTTGTTATAACAGAGCCTATGCTGTCGTCCCCGAAAGCAAGGGTAGAACCATGAAAGCCCCCAAGCTCCTTCGGTGTACAAACTATAAACAATCCCACTGACTGAACTCCTCCAATCAAATGTTCGGTCTGAAAACAATGTCAAAAAATCAAGGAAAAAGAGCGGCCTTCAGTGAGTTGTTAGTAAAATACAATCTATTAGAGTAAAATATGATATTTAGAAGACAGATCTCCCTGAGGGTGATTCATATTCACCAAATTTGGACTAAATAGAACCAACGGTAATGGCCTGAAAACTGTCAGAGATATACCTCCCTTCATTGTCAGAAATATACAACCAACTTTCCCAACATTAATCCAGTTCTTCCTCACACTAGGGTCTAAGTGGGTATAAGATTTGAAAATGACCCTTGAAATAGTTTTCGACACGTTGACAATTCCATAATATCCCCGACTTTTCGGGAATATAATAATTATATAAGTAAACTGTATTTCCTATAAATACCAACAGCTGGTTCATTTTGGTTTATAATCTTGCTGCTTACATTGTTATGGGATGTTAATCTTAAATAGTTGGAGAAAGAATCAAATTTTAATGATGCTTCCCAATTGAGAAAGAAACATTCTTTGATTGATTGGATTCATGAACAAATGGTCAAACGAAGTCCAGGCACAGTGGCCGCTGTGTGAGTTTGATTCACACGGAGATTTAAAAAAGAAAAAGGCCATGTTTCTGTGTGTTTCGGGTGTCCTGTCCTACAACACTGTGATCCATTGAGTTACACATTAATGGTGTAAGATGATATCACTTTTGTAAACAGACTCAATGACATATAACTGTGTGTTACCTTCACAGCTTTTGGACTCAGGCTCAGCTTGTAAGTTGCATGTGTGTGTTGGTGCGTGTATGCTTGATATGCCAGTGTGTCCTGGCTGCACCAGGAGAAGCATGTTGACTCATCGGAGAAATCGCTGGTACTTGAAGTATTTTAGTGTGTTTCTTTGAAGAGTCACCTCCCTCCTTACCGGGCTGTTTTCCCAACCTGAGAAATATATTCTCCTGTCTTTTAGCCACAGGGTAATATCTTTTGGTTGCAGGATAAAGAAAGATGATTGCTTCAAACTGACTCCCTGCTGTCCTGAAATATATTCATATGTTGTGGTGTTGAGGTTTGAAGTAAATTGTCTGTATTTTGATGTCATATATCAGCAATGTTTTGCTGATGTGCATGACACTGCATGTTTTTTCTGCACTTCTGCACAGTATATGTTTTGAACTTTTATCGAACGAATCAACAGAAAGTGCAATCAATGCTGTGTTACTGATGCGTTTTTACCTTGTTGATGTGATATAGCATTGCTCTACAACAAATTAAACCGATACGGAATCACGCACAAAACTATGAATCCAAAAGTATTTGATGTAAGATAAATGAATCTCTGGATGCATTTCAAGTTTGTGTTTGTGTGTTTCTAGGCATCACATCAATCAGCTGAGATCCAGCAACGATCAAACTATAAAACATCATGCAATGTCTCAATTTCCTGTCGTTCTGATCTTTATGGGTATTTGAACTCGCTCCTTCAGCAGATATCCGTAAAACAAGGTTCACATTGTTCATTTATATGACACGCTTTCTGTGTGTGTTCAGAAAAACATCAGTCGTATATGCTAAATATTAGATCCACAGTGCTGATGTGTGTGTCTGTTATTTCACACATGAGCAGTGATTGAAGTATAAAGTTGTTTGAGTTAGAAGGGATCAAGTAAATAAAAGGATCTTTCTTGAGAAAATGTAATTCATGACTTTTACCTGCTATAGAGTCCAAACTTTATAGAACGGCAAATACAAAACATGTGCTTCGTGAAGACTCTTTTTAACAGAAATGCAAAACGCCACAGTTGATTTCGTGCCGCTGACTCCATACTAATAAAATGTTTCCCATCGTTCTTATGGTCTCCGCTGAGTGATGACTCGTACAGTTTAATGAAGCCAGCGGACCCAGCGCTGTTTGTCTTGGATAGAGTAACGCTGGTCTGAGAAGACTTGAGCTTTACTTAACACACTTGTGAATGGAGGCAAGCAGATGGAAAACTTCTGGCATTTCTCTAAAAAAATCCCTCTGACAACTTCTTCCTATTATTTTCCAGATCACAGAGAGAACAGAGTCACTTAGCCGCTCAGTGAAGAAAAGGTAAATATCTAAACCATTGCCTGCACAGATCCTTCCCTAACAGTTCTTTCTACTACTATATCGATCCATCATGTGGAATTATTCTACGTGTTGCATGCAGCATTTTAGACACAATTTCCAGTGAGATCAACCAAACATATTTAGGTCTACTTGAAAATGTTTGTATGTAGTGGATGTAGTTTCGTGCAAAACACGAAACCTTTTGTATAATACAATATATACAATATAAAGATATGTATATTATGGTATGAAAAACAAACATGGATCATATTTACATCCTAATCTTATAAAAAAAATTGGACGTATGATATAAGCAGGTGGTGTTTTCTGCAAAAATTATTAAATGTTTTTTTTTACATTCAGTTCTTTTTTGAGTTAGAAAATTCCCAAAGTGCAGTATGTGCGAGTGGCAACCGTACTATTAAATACAAAAAATGGACCTGAAACAAGTTATACAAGTTAAATTAAACAATTTCACTTCTTTCACACCCACCTGTAGATACTGGATTATTCATGATGACAAACACACGATTGGAGGTGCTTTGTAAACTCTAGCATTACCATTTCTGTAAATCCTACCCTGGTTAAACTTCCCCTGTAGGCAAACATACGCTCAAAACCACAAATCATGAAAGGATTAAGTAAGGATTAAGCAAATACCAATAACTAGTCATGATCTTTAAATGTCATTGTCTTGAATAATTTCCTGCCAGCACTGAACCTCACTTTAATCCATGAAGTAGTTAGTGATAGAGCTGCAACCATTTTTATTTTTGTAAGATCCCCCCCGTTTTTCCAATTGATTGTTATTAGATGTCAGAACATTTAAAGGATCTCAGACTCTCACAGAGACCAACATGCCGTCTCCATATGTCTTTTTATTTGTTTTATCAACCCAAAACCAACGTAAGAACAGAGAAAAGCAGTAAATCCTCGCGTGTGAAGAGCAGGCTGCAGTGAATGTCTTTTTTATTTTAATCCATGACACATGATGTTAGTCAGACAATTATAAAAATCCTTTTTTTGGTAAGTGTTTCAGTTCCTACTGTCAGTTCAGTGTTACTTTCTGAGGGTAAAGACTGATGATGAAGATCAGAGGCGACTTCTTCACCTCTGCTATGATTTTTGACTTTCCTTAACTCCATCCAGATGCAGGCTGCTAAGTATTCTCTGGTGGTTGCTGAGGTATGGTGGCTCCGAGCGGTCTAAGGAGCGCTCAGCAGGAGTGAAGCATCTGAGTGGATGTTTTTATTTTAAAATAACTGTACCAGGAATAACGTTCAGGGGAGGCAGAATTTGAATATTACACATTCTTCTCATTACATAAGATCCTATTTTTATGAAATCATATCTGTTCAATTTAATGTTTAATCATTAATTTATTACTCTAATAGATTATAGGAGGCATAGGGTCCACGAGTATAGGAGAAATGGAGTCAATCCCTCTAAACCTAAAATGGACAGTGTTGAATAATGTTTCACTCATACTTTGAGGGAACCCTAAAGATTTGCATTTTCTTAAAATTACTTATTTTTACATTTTCATGCATCTTTTAATTTAGTCAATTGTCATGTCAGTCCAGTCACATTCACCTACAATAGAGGTTATGATCATCTGCCCCAGTACAAACTGAAACATTCCAGATGTGGTCATGTGTCCTTTGACATGTTTCAGTTTTCTATGTAGTTTTTTAGAGAATGAAAGTTTCCATTCCAACATACCAAGTTCCGATTGCTCATCTCTTTAAGTTTGGGCTTAGGCCAGGATTACAGTTAACCCCTAAACCTTTATATACATATATAATACACATAATACACATATACACATAATGTTAAACCAGCTTATGTTTGGTATCAGATATTTTTTGCAGCACATGACCTCTCTGGCCTCTCAGTTGTGTCTTCACATTAATAATACTTTATTACTTTACTGAACCCAAAAGAAAACAGGGTTAGGGAACACATTGGCCTGATCTTAGGATCCATAGGGCTCACTGACAAACATAGTCTTTTTATATTTTCTATAGTTTTTACGAATATTGTTGTACTGGGTCAACCTTTGAACTTTCTGGAGCTTTTGGTGCCATGCCTGACACGTGAATAAATGTGGTTCTAGCTTCTGATCTGATCATAGTCCACATCATCTAAGAGGAATTTAACCGTCTACAAAGTTATTGCTGGAGATAAAAGTTCAAAACACGCCTTCCGGCAGTGACGGAAGATGCTCTTCTTCAATTTATCAATCCAACTATGTGAGATCAACTTATCTCTGAGGTCATATCAGGTGCTGTTTCCCTCCGTCGTCCGTGACATCATAGTCAGGTATGAACTTCCCTTTCAAAATGTGCGTCGCTCTGCGGAAGTGCCTCAGACAAGTTGAAACCAATAGTTCACATGATGAATGAGGGTTCCACCCCCGCTGTAAAAAGTAACATCACTAAGTAGTGAAACTTGAATCTGAAGCTTTTGAAAGGAGATAAATCTGAGGGACTGGGGTCACTGTTTGAGCAAGATGGTGGAGGTTGAGTTTGGACAGCTGGTCAACTGAAACCAGAGGAGACTAATCAACAAACGCTTGTGCTGCTGCGTCATGTGACTCATGATGGATTCCAGTTAGTCTCCTAGAAGAGATTTTAATTGATAGCCAATACCATGAGCATGTTAAATTTAAAAGATGTGTTCTGATCACAACGTAAAATCACTGAAATAGAAAAACTGAGACGACTTTTCTTAAAAGTGATTGCAAATTATTAGCAACTCAAATATTACCTTTAAAATCTAGTGGAGAGTTCATGTTTTCAAAATACATCATAATGTATTATATTATGTAATATATTTTGAAATTAATGAATTTATGTTTCTTTTATTTGATTCAGCAACAGCTTTAAGAAGATTCAGCCTGTCGTCCTGCTGCCCAAGATTGATGACAAGGTGGAGCAGTACGTCCACGCTGTTGAGGTTAGCTCAAACACACACGCGCACACACAGACACACACACACAAAATACAACAAGTATATAAATTGGGATCGTCCAAAACATTATAACCACTAACAGGTAAAGTGATCAAACTGCACCTGTCAGTGGGCGGGGTATACTAGGCAGCAAGTGAACATTTTACCTCAAAGTTGATGTGTTACAGGCAGGAAAGATTGGACAAATGTAAGGATCTGAGTGACATTGACCATGGCCAATAGTGATGGTTGGATAACTGATCTGCCCATCTCCAAAACTGCAGGTGTTGCTGGGGGCTGTGGTTAGTACTTACCAAAAGCGGTCTAAGAGAGGGCAACTGTGGAGATTGGGTCATCGATGCCAAAGGCCAATTGATGTGCTTGAGGAGCAAAGGCTCGCTCAAGTTAACTGATCCCACAGAAGAGCTACTGTTGGACAGATTGCTGATAAAGTTGGTGCTGTTTCTGATCGAAATGTATCAGAACACATAGTATATTACAGAGTGTTGCATATAGGACTTAGTGGCCAGAGACAAATAGTGTTTTCTTTTACTTAATGTGGATGACCATTACAAGTGTGTCGCTTACCAGTGGAAGACAGGGCACCAGGATGCACTATGGGAAATGCCATTGCTAAAATGTTACAGAAATGTTTTGAGGATCATAACCACTAGTTCGATTAGATGATTGGTTCTAGACATTTCACATATCTCAAACCCATCAAGCATCTTTGGCATATGCTGGAACACCAAGTCTGTTCCATGCAGGCCTCCACTTCCCTATTAACAGAACTTACAGGACTTTTTGCCACAAAAGAGAGACCTACACAATAAGACGCAGGTTGTTATAAAGTTATGGCTGATTGGTGGTAAGACATAAATTGTATATAATGGGTTACCTAAATAAAGTATTTATTTAGAGAGAAAGCATTTTAAACACACGTATGCAGTAGTAATAAAGTGTTCAGAATGGTGAAAATACCTAATAATAAAATGCTGCTTGAGGTCAAAGTCTTTCACTTAAAACGTTTGTTCGATCCAATATTTTAACAGAGCTCAAAATTATTCCTTAAAGTGTTTTCTTTCCTGGGTGTGGGATATCTTTCTGGTCCAAACCACTAAAAGATTCTCAGAAGGTTTCTCAGAATTTACGATGATGAAAAGCAGAAAAGAAGCTGAAATAATGACACATTCCAGGCAGCCACGGTATCATTCTCTCTTTCTAGAAGGAGCACTTAACCTACCCACAAAGGTTTTGTTTCAGACGGTTGGATGTTAATAAGATGGATTAAAATTGTAATTCCTCCATTGATGAGCAGAGGTACAAGTGAGAAATGTAAGCCTAAATATATCATAATATAAAAAAATGAACATAAATAATAATTTTCTTTATTAAAATGTAAAAAGGTGTAGAATTCATTTTCCAAATTTTAAATTCCTAAATAAGGGCAAAAATCTGATTTTGATCATGGTAAAGTTTATGTTTAGCATTAAGTTTGGTCTTAAAATCAACTTCAGCATCAAATATGTTTAGGGGATTGTGTGTTTGGGAGTGTACTACTTACTACAACCTTTTAACATCCACTAAGCATAAATATAATTCATTTATGTTTCTGTCATATATTAACAATAATGTTAATACCATTGAATTTTTAAGGGTTCATTTCATTTTAATGAAATACACTCTTAATTGAACTATCAAATACTTAATCCTTTATTGTTTAGAGATGATTATGTTCATTTTAAGATTGTATTTATCTTGTGACAGATTGTATTTATCTTGTATTTAACGGATTTATAAACAGATTTAAATATTCACATTATGTATATTATTAGTACATATGAAAATTGTGGTTCCCGAAAAGTAATTCTCAATTAAGTTGGAAGGATTTTATTGAATCATCCTTCTTTAATAAAAGATCATTTTATTTTTCTCAATCCAACAATTAGGATACCCTAACCCAGGTATTTTGTTGCTGTGCAGAACTCACAGGAAACCCGGGCATTGAAGGCATCGCTGACCGACCTGCCCAGTGCACCTGAGGTCGTCGCCTCCAAGAAAAACCTGTTTGAGGCTGGAGAAGCCTGGAGCCAGAGTCCTTCCAAGACAGCAACCTGCAAGGTAGAACATTCGCCAACGTGGCTGATTTCAACCCGTTTACCTCGTAACAACAATAAACCTGCAAACCTTAAAAAAAAATGGATTTTTTAAATTTCTCCTGCCATAACAAGTTCGAATTTGGGCTTGAAACATAGTTCTTTACATATAATGCAGAAGATGTTTGAGAGCAGAAGACATTGTTTCTAGAGGCAGCTCCAGATTTGCAATAATTAACATATTTGTACAATAATATCACCCTCTGTATGACGTACGAGCAATTAAGCCAAAAATCCCATATTTATATATTATATTTTATTCCATTTGTCATGTCCTTCTATGACATTTGCTTTTAGGACGATGCGATATTTGTGCATGACACACTTAAACCTAAACAAGTGTACCCACAGGGCCGTAACTATTTAATATTACTACTATTATTATTATTATTGTTGGTATTATTATTAATATTATTAGTAGTAGTAGTATTAGTTAGTAGCAGTATTACTATTCTTTTCATGATTATTATTACTATTAGTTATTTTTTATTTTTTAATCAGGACACTGAAGGGTTGAAGGTGGGTGTGGCAGACCTCATCACCCAGTGGGTGAAGTGTCCTTCTGATAGCAGCGCACAGTCACTCTGCAGACCGTCAGTAAGTCACAGTCACCACGTGAAAATGTTGAATCCACATTTCACTTCCTCTCCGTGTCCTCCACCTCTTTCAACCGATTTCTTCAAAGATTCTAAGCAGACATTTAAAAAAAATCATTTGTGAATAAGAAGAAAATGGATTTGAATTCAAAAATAAAAGTGACGGGGATTCGCAAAAAAATACTTTATTTTACGTCACTGTTCAACACTGGGGTACTACATGGTAACATTAGATTTTTTTTTATTATAATTTAGTCAGACATGATTCCTGAAATAATTCTACTGTATTAATAAATTAATTTTATTTTCAGAATTCATATTCAAATGGGAGCCATAAACTGGAAACACCAATCACACTGAATATTATTGGGAAGTCTGGATATTAAATGAATGACAAAAATACGTTGTCTGAACACGGCAACAATATGGCTGAAAAGAAGGGGAAACAGAGCCAACAAAATTCTGTCTCAGATTCCAAGCTCCATTACGACCATAATGCTGTTCAATTCTTATTGCACCAAGACAAAAATCTGATTTGACAGATTGTTGTAAATTCAATAATGGATTATAACCATTCGACGTGTAGCATTTAAGTTTTTGTCAGTGACTATTTACTGTTCAATGAATCAGACACTGGCTATGTCTTTGTAAACTCAACTCAGCGAATTTTCAGCGAATAAAGTTTATATAATCGGGGAGTTCTTGGCTTGAAAATGTAAATATTTTAACATATTATTAATACGTCTTATAGGCTTTATTACAATACCATATGAGATTACACTAGGTAGGTACTAGGTAACCTATTTGTACTACTAAATTATAATTTACTGAAGATAAAACAATCCTACTCAAACTTTTTGACTTCTAACAGGAAACCATGTGTATTTCAGATGTTACCAGTTTGCCCAAAGAGACACGAAACGTCTCACATGCTTCCATAGGAATGAGTCCTTCTACTCCAAAGAGATTAAATCATTCAATAATTTTGAAATATGAGATAAACGAATGTTAAGAAAAACAGATTTGTGTATATAAATGTGTCTATTTATTTGTGCTTGTATTACTTACTTGTATAAGTATTAACCATGTAATAACACGTACTAAACATTATCTATCATGACATCTTAATACACAATATATATATCTAATATACTTTTGTACATTTGTAAAGTTACTGAGGTATGATTAAGAATGCAGACCTATTTCTCGACAGTATTTTTACACTGAAGGATCTAAATACTTTTTACAATCATTTACACATAGTGATGATGTTCTCTAGTTATGCCAGTTGTCCCTCTTATGGTAAAAAGAAAAGCCCCAAACTGTGTTATAACAGCTTCTTCATTTGGAGTTCCCCATTGAAACTGCTCTCAATTCATTTTTCAACACATTAGCTAAGGTAAATTAGAAACAAACTTACATGTAATTATGAAATATGTCTAACTTATAACTCACCCTTACAAACAAACAATGTTTTATGAACCTCTCTTATGATCTGTGTGGAACACAGACATCAGACCGTTTACTTTAGAAACTATCTAAAGGAGGAGGAAAATGTGGATATGAAGAAATAGCCGTACGTGATGATCTGGTCCTTTAAAATTCTGACTCATAGTCTCAGAATTGCGACCAGGTTTATATTGACTGAATGTTTCGTCAGGATGTGAAGCCTGGAGATGTGATGCAGAAAAAGAGCATGTGGGAGGTGATTGGAGACCCATCAGGGCGGCCAACACAGAGAACCAAGGTCAACACACACACACACACACACACACACACACACTATATATATATATATATATATATATATATGAATTTACATTAAATAAATTTGTTTGACCTCCCTTAATAAGTGTTTTTCCTGTTTCACTGTATAATTATATAAATTAATTTAAAGTCTTACTTTAAATGATAAATTATGAAAGAATTTATAGGTGTGTAATTAAAATCATATTGTTGGGGAAAGTCTGTAAAATGTTGCTTGATCAACAAGTTATGATAAAAGAACCTCTGACAAATGTCTTATCTCCCTTCAGGCCTCAGCAGCTGGAAAAAAGTACAAATTTGTCATCACTGGTCACGGCAAATATGAGAAGATTGCAGTGGATGACGAGGTCGGAGGAGAGTACACGAATGGTAAGACGGGTAAGATATCTCACATGTGGAGATGGGGATTTATTCGAAAAGCAATCCTGACTGAATGCAGTTATTCCAGGTCAACTATGGACCTGGAATTGGTGCGATGTTTAACGTCTTTAATATAATATAAATAATGAGCTATTAAATAACAAACTGATGAAGCTTTGTTTAAGGTAGTAACTTTAAATGTATTTGAAAGGCGACATGAAATCTCTTCTGCGATCATATGGGCATCTGACTTTTGTTTGAATTTATCTATTAAAACACACTTTCAGTATTCAGCTAAAACAATCTTAATCTACAGCTACTACTCACTGTGCAGAATAATAACTTATTAATATTATAATTTACATTACTAGATAATAATTACTAATGCATCACTGTGTTTATTAATTAAATATGAAACTGGTGAAGCTGCATAGCATTGTATTTTTTAATCCAAATTTTATTTTATCCAAATATACTGTATGTAGCTCAGGACAAAAATAATAAATTTCCATCTAAAATATAAAACATAAAATGGAAATCTTAAATGATTCGTACCTCAAAAATGTAGATCAGAATTATTTACATTCCACCACTGAGTTTTGTGATATTTTCAGTTCCTTTCACGACTTCCACAGATTTAATGACCATCAGCTGAACAGGTTTAGTAAGTCTCAAATCCCCATGCTGTTTCTTTCTCTGACTCTCATGTGTGATTATTTAAATGACACGTGAATCAATTTGCATTAAAATATGGACAAAACTTAAAGTTGAATCAAGTCAAACTTTATTTGTAGCACATCTCGTGCAGGATGGCAGCACATAGTACTTGAAATAAGAAAACAGAACAATTCAAGGTATTTCACTTGAAAGAAAAGACAAGTCATAATAAAATACAGTAAAGTAGCTTATTTGTAACGCATCAGTCACAATTGTTTTTTCTATATAAATGCCAGAGTCTATATAAACAACTTTGAAAGGCCTCTTACCGAACATTTTTATACTTTATTTTATATGGGGTAAATAAAAAATATATAAAGACCTATTCAAACATATTTTATTCATCATTTTAGGCTGTATAGAGGATTTTAAAAGCCATTTTCAATATGACCTTTGAATTTACAATAAATTTATGTTTTTGACATTTTCTGTAAAAGTTAATCTGATTTACTTGTATATTTTTAAGGGGAAAAAAAATAAAGTCATGAATGTCACATGGACTATGAATGACTGAAACATCGTCCAGAATGTCCCATTCAAGTGCCATCAAATGAATTCCCTCAAACAGAAATCATTTTCTAGCCGATTATCAACGTCTGAATTAGAAATAAGCGATTAAGTTAATGAGAAAAAACGCTGCTTCTTTATTTAAAGTGACATCAGGTTCTTATTCCCTCAGCTACAGAATATCTTCCTACTGAGGACTACATTTATAAAAAACTGTACCTACTTTAAACAGTAACCACTAGCAAAAAAAATTCTTTAAATGAAACATATGACATTAAGTTGGCTGTCCTGCATCATCAATAACGTGTCTTTCACTCTTAACCCCTTGACCCCAGCCTCGTGACTGAGGTTGCTCTTAATCGTCCTTCTATGTCAACTTTCTTAAGCTTTTAGCTCAAAGGCCATCTGCACGTCACAATAAAAACAAACATTTTAATAGCAGCTAATGGTAATTTTCTGCTATTTAAGAATAATGCGCACTGTCCGAGGTTTTGGTGTGAATTTCGTCCACCATGTAGTTCCCCAAAAAAAATTTAAAAAATGGCCAGAACACTGAGAGGTTCAGAATCTCATAATGCAATGTTCAGAACTTTATGGATATAAAATGTATCATTGCATTATGTGCATTCAAAACGTCATCAGTATCTGAAGTCTCAATAATCGCCCAATAATTCATAAGATACTAACTTGGTGTTACAGGCAGTGATGTCAGACATAGACCCTCGGCTGGAGATGAATCTTATCCAGCATTGTTAAATATCCTAATGGGATGAATCTTCATCATTCCATTAGAATCAGTCAGGGATGAGGAGATGGTGAGGAAAAGAAGGAACATTTTAAGGCTTTAGATAAAAAAAGTACTGAAACTAGTGAAACTTTGATTAAACAATGCATGAATATAATCCGGACTCATTTCTATCTGATTGGTGTCCCTCCGCGTTCTGTTTGAACAAGAAGGGGCAAAATTAACAAGCTCTGAAATTGTTGTTTCATTGTGACTTTGAAAAAAAGTTCCATCACTAAACGCAATCATGCTATTATTCCCTACATGCACATCCATCCATGAGCCAAGTAGCACCATTTTGAAGAAAAACTCCATATTTGAACACTCAACAGTGAAAAGACAAAGAATAATGAAAGAGAATTTTCCCAAATGATTTGTCTTAAAATCATTATGTATTGAATATATCTCTGTCCATGAAAATACAGACATTTTCTTGAATAATCTATTGTTTATTCAGACAAAGTTGCCTAAAAATGACAGCATTAAATTCTTAATACTGAAACCCTGTATAAAAGCTTCAGAATTTTCTTTACAACAACTGAACTTTGCTTCAAATCCCTGTTTACTGTATTGAAGGTATTGAATGTGAATATTTGAGGAAAGGAACAAATAAGAAGCTCTGAAGTTCTGAAGTTACTTAAAACATGAGCGCTTTAATCTGATGTAACGTCCAAAGACTTTAAGACAAATGCAGCTCATCTTTCCAGTTCATCCACAAATATGTGAACATCCAGACAACGAGTCACATGAATGCAACCTAAAGTATGAAGTTCAGGCTGAGTTTCCTACAACACAAATAACTTTCATTTAACAGACTTTGATTCCAGACCTGTACATTATATCCGTGGCTAAGATTCTGCACCTGTACATCAAACATTTATCACCACTGTTTTTCTTCTTTGCACTTTATTTCATAGTTGTTTAAGTCGCAGCGAACCCCCTTGCCGTTCTGTTAAAGTCTTTTGGTTCCTCTTCTTTACCTTTCCTCCCAATCAGACCCATTTCAAACACTGTCGAGATTTTCGTCATGGGCTTTGATGCTGCCTCTTTAAGCTTTTTTGCGTCAAACTTTGGACTAAAGAGGAGCACAGGCAGTCGGTGCGCAAATGAAGGTACATCTTTCAGCTCAATCTCATTCTCCTTCTCCTTCTCCTTCTCCTTCTCCTCTGGGTTTTTGTTCAACTCAATCTGGTGCATTATGTTCTCTTTGGTGGAAAACATTTGGAAAAGTACAGCATCCCACATCTTTGTGGCCTTGGGTGTGTCTTTGGCTGGTTTCTCGTCCTGAGTGCCAACGTTGTCGCCAACCTTCCCATCTTCTCTTTTCACCGCACTCTGGTCCTGCTCAGTGGCCTCCTGCTGAGAGCCTGTCCCTGGAAATGCGGGTTCATCCTGCTCCACCACCATGTGCTTCTTGAGTCGTGACCAACCACTCATTTTAGATTTAATCCCCTTTGGCTTTTGCAGGGCCTTAAGAAGGGGATTGGCTGCTGATAGGGACTCCTCAACTTCCTTTTTCTCAGATCCAGATTGAACGGATTCTGGTTCCTGTTGTTTCTCCTTATCTTCACTCGCTGTTGGCTTAGCAGTAGACGCTTTAGGAGGCTGAGCGGGAGCAGCAGAGCTTGGCTTTGAGTATTTGTCTTCAGTGACAGTGATCTCTTTTTCACCTGAGACAACAGCTTTTGTGTATGTTCCGGACTTCTGTTTGGTAACCGGGGCTTTATCCTTGCCTAAAAGTCGTCTTACTGCCTTCAGAGGATCTTGATCTTCTCCTTTGGACAGAGAACGTTTGCCATCGGTTTTTGCAATTGGTTTAGCGACTTCTTTTTGAGTCGGTGTTCCTGTTGGCTGTTTGTCTGGAGTCTTCTCCACTTCTGTTGGGGGTTTGGATTTGGTTGCTTCTTGAATCAGAGTAATATCTTGTTTTGTTGCACCCTGACCGGATACAAAACTAGTCTCCAGTGTCAATGTTTTTTCTGACGTGTCAGATTCTTGTGAAACAATGATGGTAGGAATAGAGGGGGTTTCTATGACTTTAGACATCTTAGCTGTGGATAATTCCTTCATAGAAGTTTCTAGACTATGAGTTTTGCCCTTTTCTGACTCCTCTTTTGGAACAATAACCTCTTCTTCAATTTGTATCTTAGAAGAGGAGATATCAAATGCTGAAGAGTAAGTTTTGATTCCGCCATAAGCAGTATATTCTGCGGATGTCAGTCCACGGTAGTTTGATTTTTTAACCAATGTGGTTGGTGTTTTAGGTTTCTGAAAGCCTACAGGGGATGCACCAGATGAGGAAGCTCCATATGTAGGTGTTTTTGGTCTTTTAAAGCCAGGTGATACATTCATGAGTCGAGATGCCTCATATGTTGGAGTTTTAGGCCTCTCATAGCCATAAGAACTCACCTCTGGTGTTGTTGGCTCAGACGTAGGAGTTTTAGAGAGTCTTTGAGAGCCCAATGGGGGAAGACCAGGCTCCGATTTTGAATCAACTTCATATGACATGTCTGAATGAATATGCCCATTATGAGTAGCCTCAATAGACTTAGGCTCAGCCGTGCTAGTATCAAAAACTGTTTTGGGTGTTCTTGATCTCTCCGGCTCTACTGTGACTGGTGAGACAGCAAATAAGAGAGGATTGGGTCTTGAAATTTCAAAGACAGGTGTTTTAGCTCGAGTTACATGTAATACTGAGGTTTTAGTTCGTCCTGTTGAGGTTTTAAAGGTTTGTAACTCATAAGTTGGAGTTTTAACTCTGATTTCAGCTGTTGGTGTGGATCTTTTGATTTCAGCTTTTGGTGGGGCTGTTTTGATTTCAGCTGTTGGAGTGGTTCTTTTGATTTCAGCTTTTGGTGGGGCTGTTTTGATTTCAGCTGTTGGAGTGGTTCTTTTGATTTCAGCTGTAGGGGTTAGGATTGTAATCAGATCTGAGGTTGGTGTAGTGCCTCTTTTAGATTCTGAAGTTGTTTTTCTGTGAATATCTGTGCCTAATAAAGGATGCCGAGACAAATCTTGTTTTGTTACTATTGGTGTTTTGCTTTGAGTTACTGTGCTACCAATAGCTGATAATCCATCAATAGCTGTTAATCCACCAATAGCTTTTAATCCAGCTGAATCATACACTGGAGGGGTCTGGGATCTCTCGTAGTAGGATGTGCTCGCCGTGTACATCCTAATTTGAGGGACATCAAACATGGGTCTGGGTGATCTTGAACGTTCAGTTGCTTTAAATGTTGGACGTGGACTTTTGGATTTGAAAAGTGGCGTCAAGACAGTGAGAGGGCGAATAAAAGCCTCCCTCCGTGTTGCAAGAGTGGCACCTGACCTTGTGAGTGTTGGCGGTAGGGTCATCTCAGCTGCAGTAGGTCCAAGACCAACATGACTTTCACTTAATATTCTAAAAGAGGGCTTTTTTGCTTCCGCTGCTGGTACTGTTGCCTCAGTCGCAGAGGAAGTTGTCAGTGATATTTTGGGTACCACCAGTTCATTGACTGGTCCTAGAGCTGGTGAGAGTCCAGAAAGGTGGATGGTTTCAGTATATGAAGAAATAGTTGTAACATGCGGCATAGGCATCACAATCGACTGAGTTGAGAGCCTCACTTCTCTACCATAACCTACAGGCTGCGGATAAGGAGACGCCACATGTCGATACAGAGGTCTCACAGTGAACCTTTGAGGCTGCTTGACACTGCTGAAACTGAAAGTTGTGTCTGGTGTTTTGGGAGGGGTTGAGTGGTCACTGTGCTCCAGATCAGGGCTTGCTTCGTTGACAGGGGAAAGGCTGGAGCGGAAATACGTGACGCACTGTGATGCCGGAGCTGATACCTTTTTCTTGGCGCTCCTCTTGAGCAGTTTCTTAAGTTTAACATTTTCTTTTCCAGGCTTGGGCAGGATTGGTGGGGGGTACTGTTGGTAAAGCAGACCCGACTGGGTGACGGCACTATAAGCGACAGCCATGAGTGCTAAAGCACCCTGTAGAGAAAAAATCAAGAGGAGAGAAAGGAGATTCATAGATTTGTTTATTCAAAAAGTCATGAGTATTTGGAGTATTAAAGGAGCACTCGGTAAAATGTACTCTTCTTCCACGGAGGCTCTAGTGTTGTTAAGGGCTTTTCGCATTTCTAGCTAGGAGTGGCAGAAAGACGAGGAAACAAGTCTCCTCTAAACACGAACAAAGAAAAAGGTGATGGATAAGTTGTTGCTGGCTATTTCGTGTTGTTATGAATTTTGAGAACCCAAATTTTGAGTATCTCACTATTCAGCACCAGAAAAAGCAATACAATTGAAACACGACCGTCAAAGAACTAGAAGCGTTAAGACCCCGTAATGTTGAATCCAACAGGTGGACTGCGCAGACCCCACCAGTTAACATCTGTTCATCTTTTCCCTCTTAGACAGCCTAATATATCCATCTAAAGGATTCTCATTACTTGACAGGCTACTGCAAGCAGTTGTAGACGATGATATCTTGATACTTGAAGGCCACTGTAGATTTTTGGATGGTGAAGGTGAGCTCAGGTGCAATATAGTTTGCAACCCGGAACTTTACTAGTCAATTTCACTGAATCTCAAACACTGCAGTTTTAAGTGTTGGACAAATGCCTTTAAGCAGTCCTGTTTTTAAAGTATATGAATACAAATACTTAACAATTTTTTTTGTCTTGGCGTGTCACATTAAGTATAATTTAATTTAAAGTGGTGCGAAATTTGTTTAAATAAATTCTGCCTTCTGTACTACGTTCCACATGCTTTTAAAATGGTGCTAAGGGTTTACATTTGCTTTTATATTATTTGCTGAAAAGTCCCATCTCTCCTTAACCAATGTCCATTAGTTTATGGGGTTACATCCTATTGCAACAGTAAAAGCAAATGTTCTATCCCATTTTCCATCTCAAGTGCATCTTTTTTTCAAAGTCAGTTCATGTAACAGCAATTTGAAAAACCTCATAAAATCTGTACATATAAAAATTTAATTTTGTGTCTTTTGCAGGTTTATACCAAGATTACTGAGGGAGCATCATCTCAAGTGGTTTCCACCCACAATCCGCTGGCCATAAATTCACAGAAGCAGTTACACGCTCAGTGTTTCATCCATATCATATAACAACATTTTTCTGACCCTCATTTAAAAAACAACACAAACCAACAGATCAAGTCCAAAATATGTCATCATATAATGTCTATATTTGTTCCAGTTTTCAATTTCCTCTTTGCTTTTGTATTTTCCAACATTTCTATTATAATGTATATATACACCAAGACTGCGACAGTGATGTTCCTGTGTTCTTTTCCTCTGCAGTATTTAGGGGAATCATTCCTAATGGTGGGGAACTTTAGAAGTGTTATGGACAGAAAAGTTGAAATAATGTAGAATCAATGGACTATTACCAAATCTGCACTTAAATAATAAACTACAACAGATGGACAGACGTTCATACTGATTATAAATTTAACACTGAAAGTATGATAATCCGGCTCAAGTTATGCAAGCATGTGGAGGATGTCGATGTGGTACATTTCAACCTTCATCAAATAGACGTGATCCATACAATCTATTTTTCCTGTGAATTTTTTCTGTCTCTGAACTACTGCAGACATTTTTCACCGTTAACATTCAGTTCAGTGTTATGATATGTCTGATTGTATCTTTTTGTAACCCAATTTCTTCATTAAATTAAAATTATTTTCTACTTTTTAAGTAGCCTTTATTTTTGATATTACATTATTCACTGTAGTATTTATTTGTATGCACTGATTTCAAGCAACACTCCCCCTAAACATATTATATTATTTGGCCACTTAAATGTTAAATATTACAAATCTACATCAGCTCAGACCAAGAGAAGGTACCTCAACGACTACAAGCTACATTTCCTTGAACCATCAGGGATTTCATGAAAATTTCTTACATTATTGGGACCTTATGAATGTTCCAGTAGTGTTAAATGCAGTTCCAAAGTCTCTCATGCTACACAACAAATATACAGATGTAACAAGAGATTTAAATTCCATTCGTATCGCACACAGGATGAGCGCTTGAGTTGGTATGGCTTTAATTTAGTCCTTTCCTGTTTAATTGAGTCATTGCTTTCCTCGTGTGTCATGTTCTGCTCATCACTTCTTTTCCACCCTCGCCTTCCTGCCTCATTTGGCTGAATTAGTTTCACCTGTCCATAATTAGACTCCTGCTTTGGAGTTTGTGTCTTTGAGAGCTCATTCCTCTTTCAGATGTCAGTTTGCTCTGAGTCTCAAAATTCCTGTGCTGTCCCTCTCTCAATATCCTATAGTATGTGTTGTAAAGATTAGATGTTTTGTTAAATCTTGTGTTTATTTTGGCTTCATTGTTGGGTTACTTCATTGGAATTATTGTGTGTTGAACTGCGTTGTCTGTACTCATTTGCTTTCTTGTGTTGCTTTCTTTTATCACCTCCAGTAAGTACTTAAATCAATACCTTATTCCTTAAATATTTAAATTTTTCATTTGTTTTTGGTCTGCCATTGGGTCCTTAATTTTAAGGGGGATCATGGACAAGTATCAGCCTGAGTACAATTATAGCTCCATTCCTGACAGATATGAATATTTCAACTTTTAAGAGGACTGCTTAAAATTTTTTTTAGAAAACACAGTACATTTACGATTTTGTCATTGACATTGAAGTTTGCATCTATGATGCTTGGCGCGCCATAAAATCAACAGAAATTGATATCCAAATGGACAGAGTTAATGTCAATGACTGACGATTGCTTTTCTTAATGTGTATATGGTCCCAATATTACTAGCAATGCTATGAAGGTAAGATTGAATAACATGGATCAGTCTATTGGCGATAGACGCCCATCTTAGCAGCGGGACGGTTGGGGTGTTGGAGCCTATCCCAGCTGACATTGGGCAAGAGACAAGGTACATTCTGGATTAGTCCCTAGTTTATCTCTGGGACTACACATGGAGACAATAACCTTTCATGCTCATATTCACGCTTACAAGACATTTAAAGGAATTCATTCAGATAAATGCCCTTGGATTTTACATGTGGGAGGAAGCTGAAGGGGTCGAGACCATGGTTGGGGTTTTAAACCAGAAAACCCTTTTGTGAGTCAGCATTGCTAACCTTAACACCACCATGCTCCAGCACAAACACCCCACGTGTCAAATTTTTACAAAACAGTAAATTGATGATTTGCCCTGAGGCTGATGCTTCAAGTAAAGGCATAGAACCATCAAATTGGATGCAGTTCATCCCCTGAGGAGTTGGGGTACAATTAGAATAGGAGTATCCTGACCATCAGACTTAATCTAGAGGAAAGATAATAAGTATTTGGTAAGATTAGTTACTCTTCATGAATGTAACAGATACCTCTAGCCTTTTTTGTAGACGTGGAGGCTTTGGAGGAGGTTATGTGATCAGTGTTGTTTGTACCCAAAATTTGAAAAAGAAATTCAGTTAAATATTGAGCAAACACGGCTCCTGGGGGGGAGGAAAAGGTGATTACATTTTGAGCCTTGATCCAATATTGTTTTATCGCTAATCCCACTATAATGACACAGTGACCCATCACGAATCCCACTTTCGAAAAGACATTATATTTTTGCTAAGCTAATCAGATGAGAGTAGTTTGGTTCACGATGACACCATAGTAGCATTTTTAAATTCACTTGGTAGACGTATGAGCTCTGTGTGCGACCTCTTCTATCGGATCTTCTGCTCTGTCAAATCTGGATCTACCAGTGAGGAACAGATTACAGCCGTGTCGCATCAGAATACTGTGCTGTCTCCTCCCACATAAATACACACATATAAATGGTTACACATAATTTAAAAAGGGATGAACCTCATAACATTAGAGCCCAATGATACTGACCAGGACCTACAGAGAATATACATTCTTCACATGGCATTTGGGCAATCAATATGTGCTTACAATGAGAGTCAGATAACGTGAAAATTCTATGTAGAGTTTGGGTTTCAAATAAAGATTCATTGACATCATGCAATTTGTACAAAAACAGCTATTTCACCTCGTTATTTTATTATGTCTGTCAACTCAGTGAAATGTAGGCAAGAGCTGGTTTTTCTTTACCCCCACCAACCACCACCCTGGCCTCATCCCTCCCTGAACCTGCTGTAAGCCTGACACATGAGACCTCAATCCTCCTTTTATGGCTCTGGTAGGTCCGGTATTTGGAGCGCCTTCACCATGCAGGTTCAAAAGTGGAAAGAGTAATAATAGCTGTGTAATAAAACCCAAGTTGGTCCACAATTGCCTCCTTTAGTAAATGAATCCACCTCAAAAATGCATGCATGAAGCTATGGGACATCTCACACAAACGCAGTTAACTGTGAGTTTAGATGAAAAAGAAAGAACATACCAGGTAAAAACTTGTTGCTGATGGTCAAAGCACTGCAAGCAGTTCCCCTTGACAGAACAGGAGAGAACATTGAATGAGGTTCTGTGTTAAATATCATTACATTTATTAGTGACAATGCCACAACAGGGAGATCACAGCTCAAAGCTAAATGTCATGGCCTTTCAATTATGCCTCATTGCAGCACGGACAGATGAATGACCGCGGAATGTGTGTCCGAGCAGAAGAATCAGTGCTAACTCCTAGTTCAGCCCCGTTGGTGCTTACATGATGCGTACAGATTGAGAAAAAAAAAACACCCTGAGCTTCTGCCTTTGACAGCAGCTGCCCCTCAAATACTGCCAACAGGTCCCGCGCTCTCTGTCTGGAGAATAAAAGGTATAATTATGGCGTGTTTACCTGTGTGACTGCTGTTCGGGGGGTGGCCGGCTGCCTGCTTGTCCCAGCCCGGAGTGTTAGAACGTCAGGCTCATGTTGAGCCCAACAAGACCCCCCTTCTTACAAATGGAAGGAACAGACGCCATGGCAGTCCAAAAATAAATCCGGGGCACAGTGAACTGCTCAGTGTGACGGCAGCTTTGTCAAGACAGCAGAGCAAGGCGAGAATAAAGAGTAGAGAGCCCACTGGACCTTATGTTTCATCCACTCTGGCTCTAAAAGTAGGGTTGGAAGGCCACCCAGGGGCCCTTCAAGGATGTAGTAGGGAACCGGCTGGGGGCTTCATAGTGTGCTCAGAAAAATGACATTAAGTCAAATTTGACAAGTTTAATAGGGTAAGGTTTTTTTTAGGGGTTCATGCATTCTTAGAAGAGGACCTTTAAGAGCTATGATGGGGGTCTTTCAAGGAGTTCCCGTGATATTTGAGTTGGTTATGAGCATTATTCTTTTTCCTTGAGGTTCCTAGCGAGAGTAACTCAATACGATTTGGTTACTGAATTATATTAAATCTTTATTATGTTCATGTATATCAGGCATCACCGTTTAATTCCATAGGAGATAGAGGTTCTACTGGCTGGTTAAATTATTTTTCTGTAGTCTTGCGTTGGGGAAACTTAATCAATCAATCAATCAATCTTTATTTATATAGCGCCATTTCACAACTACAGTTGTCTCAAGGTGCTTCCCAGAAAGAGCAGGTCTAGACCAAACTCTTTATATAATTATCAGCAGAGACCCGACAAATTCCTTCTTGAGCAAGCACTTGGCAAAAATGGCGAGAAAAAAATGCGTTTTTAACGGGCAGAAACCTCGAGCAGATCCAAGACTCCTACTGCCATGACTGGTCGAGTTTGAAAAAAAGAGACAGAAAAAGAGAGAAAGAGAGAGTGAGAGTGAGAGAGAGAAAGAGAGATACAAGGGTGAGGAGAGATACAGACCAGGGAAAAAGCAGCAAAGATATCAGCTATAATCCACTTTCTCCAACCTCTCCACGGTCAGGGCCGCGGCAGCAGTAGGGATCCCAGGTTGATAATAACATTAATATTAATGTAACATTTAGCGATAGCTTATGGGGAAATACTATAAAATAAGAATACTAATGATAACGACAATAATCATCATCATGCGCATCTTGTGATCATTGGACATCAAGCAGGTCCACAGCAGCAGATAGAGTCACCAACCATGTGACCTTACAGGGCGAGAAAACACAAAGACTCCAGGGAAGAAGTCAAGTTAGTAACATGCGTTAATCCAGTAACATGCATTAAAGTGAGAGGGATGTATAAAGGGGGACAGTAAGAGAGGAAGGGAGAAAAGCTCTGTGCATCATGGGAGATCCCCTAGCAGTCTAAACTTATAGCAGCATAGCTAAGAGCTATCTTATGCCAGCCTAAATTATAAACTTTATCATAAAGGAAAGTTTTAAGCCTACTTTTAAATGAAGAGAGGGTCTCTGCCCCCAGAACCAAGATTGGGAGATGGTTCCACAGGAGAGGAGCCTGATAGCTGAATGCTCTGGCTCTACTTTCGGAGACTCTAGGGACTACAAGTAACCCCGCATGCTGGGAGCGCAGAGTTCTGATTGGACAGTGTGGAACTATGAGCTCCTTCAGATACGTTGGTGCCTGACCGTTAAAGGCTTTGTATGTGAGCAGAAGGAGTTTGTATTTGATTCTAGATTTTACCGGGAGGGAATGAATGCTAATACAGGAGAGCTATGTTCTCTTGACCTGGTTCTGGTCAGCACAAGTACAGCGTTCTGGATCAGCTGGAGGGGCTTCAGAGACTTATTGGGACTACCTGCTAATCCTTAAAGCTCTGGTTGTTGTGAAAATGCTAATAAAACCCATAAATATATAAAACGCTAATACCTTGTAGCATATTGGCCTTTCATTCACACAAAAACTGAATTCTGGGGGCCAGAAAACAAAAATGTTTGAAAATGAGCTCCAAAATAAAACTGGAGAAAAATGTTGTTTTTTCGGAAAATTCTTTTGATACAACCTCAGGTGTCACATGGCTTTATGTTATCAGCCAAACAGTGCAACAACAACAAAAAGAAAAAGTAAAATGGCTGACTATCTTTTTCTATAGTGGCAACTTTCAATCATCAATGCGTATTTATCAAAAATGTAAAGTAAAATCTTTTCCATATATTGTATATATATAGTATATTATAGTTGTTGTTTTTTGTCTTATACCTGCCTTAACAAAAACAGATGACATCAGCCAAAGACGCCAACTCTTTATCTCTTACTCTTACTCTTTTGAGACATAATGGGGGGAGGGGGCAAAAGGTCAAAGCACACTCACTAATTAAATACTGTGCTTTGAATATTGTGTAATATTAATGAGGTGTTACATTGACAATCTTTTCCATCTTCATTTTCTTTCTGATGGGCAGCAGTGGGCACAGTCTTTGAGGATCTTAGACTCATCCACAAATTGAAAAAATGTTTCACTGTTTCAATGTTTTCACTTCCAAACCCACATTTTAGCTGGGATCTTAGGAATTCCTGGATTCCTAAGATCCAGGAATTGATCAAAGTCATTGTAAAGCCATTGGGACATTTATAAGGGTTATTGATAGGGGTCGGGAGCGGTTATGGCACCCCAAAGACTTTGGTTCCAGAGTGACTTCCAAGTAGGATAGGTAGCTAAAACTTTCAAAAGTAGAACCAGGAACATGCCAGGTAAAAACGTGTTGCTGATGGCAAGTACAAATTACCAGTAAAAAAGAAATCGATATTTGGATTTGGTTTAAACATTAAACCTTCTGTTATAGCAGATGAAGGAAGGTGTGCCCTGCCTCTTGCCCAGTGTCAGCTATGATAGGCTCAAGCCCCTGTGACCCTGAACAGGAAAAGCTGTTACAGAGAATAATAATGAATTTCCTATAGGTTTAAATGAGAATGTTAATGGGTTTTTTTTCTTTCTTTGTGCCGGCCCTGTGTGTCATCAGCCTCATTAGTGACTCAGATAGAGACAGGTAGCTGTTACACACCATTCTTTTGGGAAATACAGGGAAAGCTTTTTTAGAATGAAAACTGAGGAGAGTCAATGAACTCTAACAGAATTCATGGACGAAAAGTCATACCCTTGTGTTTTTACTGTCAAAAGTTAAAAAAAATTTAAAAAAGAATGACGATGTTGTGGTTTCTGTTACATTCTAATAATTTTTAATTTGCAGAACTGGATTGGATAACCAGAATCGGAATGAATAAAATACAGAACGTATGTTATGTTTGGTTGAGTAGACGGACTTTGGGGTCATTGAGAATATGTCCTTGCTTTGATATGGGTTTCCGAAGCATTTCTGGCTGTCCCTATAGATAACTCCGATAGCTGGTGGGGTTTTTTTGTGACATAGTAGAGCTTGCTTCAGGAGTTAAAGGGTTTTATTGGCCATTAATGTGGTCAGAATTGTGTCACATCATTTTCTAATGCTTTGTGTATTCAGTCATAAGCAGGAATTTCCCTTGATGGGATTCCAATAAAATCATTAGGTTCTCCGTGTTTTATTTTGAGACTATGCTGTGGATTGTATCTGTATTTAACATAAAATCATCCTTACTAGAGAAGGCATGCCATAGATATCATCTAAACATCTTGAGGATGTCAAGAACAGGAGGTCCTTGTACCGGGGCTTGCTGCTTGATCTCTCTCTGATGTGGAAACATTTGATGGAAGGGGGTGACCCAGAGCTTCTATTTTTAGTCCTGCTTTACCATCAGGCGCCACCTAATGGTAAAGCAGGACCGTTCAGGATGCCTGACACGGAGACAGAGGCCATCAGTTTATAAATCAAGCTGAGGGGTTAACTCAATGATTCATGCTGCAACTTGTCTTGACTTACGTCTTAAATGGAAGACATTAATAACAGATCAATTCATTGTGGAGATAATTTTCACAATGATGACGATTTAAAAAAAAAATTATATACCAGATTGCAATTCATTATTTTGGTTGATTTAAATGTAAATAAGAATTACATAATTGGGTTTGATAGTAATCATGTCCATAATAATTTTCTTCGTCTTTTAAATTTCTTCTCATTGTATCATATATTATTATCATGTATCATGAATATTTATGAATATATATATATATATATATATATATATATATGTATGTATGTATATTTATTGCAGTTACACTTATATATGCCTTAATTAGCCTATAATGAAAATGTACTTTCTGCCAGTCTGATGGCGGGGGGCCATCTGTGAGGACATCATAGATGTGATGTTGTTTTCATATCTTTTTTTAGGAGCTAAGAGGAATATAACTGTCTGACCCATACAGTGATATTTAAGGATACTACTTTTGCCCCTCTGGTCAATTCAAACACTCAATGCAGAATGTGGAACCATAAGCTTTACATCTTTGGTTGACAATATTTATTAAGGCTCTTGTCCTCCTGTGACCATGCGTACATTATGTTTATGTGTCTCAGAGTTGTGTGTGGGGGGGGGGGGGGGGGGGGGTTTGGGAACACCTGGCTCACTTCCCTTACGTCCTCTCACTCACTGATAAAATTTGCTTGCCTAATGCAGCTGACCAAGAATAGCAACCTGGGGGCATCTTGACTGCCCCTTTCTCCAAACTTGAGCCTTCATCATTAGCACCTAAGCCTTCCATCTCCTTATTGAGTGCCAGCAGTTGGAGGAGGGGGCCAAAAGTTGGAACCTGCCCCAACGCGGGCCCGGCCTGCCTTAAAGGCGACTCCTCGGCCAATGGGGAGGCTGAGCGGATCGTGTGTCACTATAACAGAAGGACATAGTCAGCGCGGCAAGTTTGCAGAACCTTACAGCCTTTCTCGGCCAGCAGGGAGCTCGCTTCTTTCAGCTTTTCTGAGGTAAGGAAGAGGGGAGAGTGTGAGAGTGTGAGAGTGGTTGTGGAAGCTCAAATGCAATGTCACCAAACATCAACCAAAGTGAGGACATCTGAGCTCACATCTGTTTAAAAAAAAAAAAAATCACTGCCACATCTGGTGAAGGCTGCTGTTGTGGTCAGGGGTGATATTAGTGATTAAATGATGGACAGATAGTGAAACCCAGTGGAAACAAGCAGCGTTTTGAAGGCCAGAGTGGGGTGCCGAGGTCTCTGAGCTCAGGGGCAAAAGAAAACCTAGTGTAGTTTATGTTCCTTTCTGATTGTCACTGTGTGCCAGAGAAGTTGATCAGTAGTGGATTTCTTCTATTATGTCTCTGCATCTCCAGATTGAGCTTCAAAATGAATTGTTTTTTTTTGAGATATTGTAACCATGTAAATCCTTAAGCTGAGGCTAAACCTCTGGCAGGACACTGGGTGTTATCTTTAAGAACGTTGTTGCCGTTTGTTGTGCCAGTTCCGTTGGAGGTGGAGTCCATTGAGCGAGAGTTTGATCATACCTGAGGGATTTACAGATGGCTCAAAGCGTTTGAAGAATCTTTCTGCTTCAGAAGGCAGAAGATGACACTAATGAGTTATGTAACTTCATGAAATCAGATGCAATGCTGTTATCTCCATTATTTACCAAAATTCATGAAGTAATTTTTCTTGCAAGTTTTCTTGGTTCGCAAGTTATATGTATATTGTGGTTGTAGACTGGTAAAGCTGTAAATAAGCTGGCATGTGTGTATATTAACGTGCACATAGCTTGGGCTCAACACTTGTATTGAACAGGAGCCAAGAATCTCCATGCTGGAGATAAAGGAATCAACAATATTGTCTTATTCCCTATAGCTGTCATTAAATCTTTGGGTGAGCACCTTTGAAAACAAATTTGTTTGGAATTTACGAGATTCAAAGAATAAATAGAAGGAGGCCAGGCATTAGACCTTTAACCTTCATGTCTCCCTTTCAGGGTTTATTTTAATTCCTCAGCAAAGTGCCTTCGGTCAGCAGAGTGCCTCAAGAAGTTGATTGAAGTAACCATGTGAGAGGGAGACAGCCAGATAAGGAGAGGAAGGTGGAATTATGGGTGGTGGTCCAGGGGATGGAACTATATCTTCAACATTGGGTCTACTGAAACCGGATCTGGGACATTTGCAGCTGTCTCATGGAAATAGTTGACGCCACCTTTTAGTGGCCTCCAGCCAGTGACACTAATGGGTAACTAATCCATTAACTAAACCCTGATATATTAGATTATGAATAAACTCGGGGCATTTGGTTGTTTTCTCACTTCGGCTTTAATATGACAGTTATAGTTTTATAAATCAAATACAACAGGATGTGGATGCTGAGAGTTATTTTAAATAGAATTTGCAAAAAGTTATTATAAACTGAGTTTGAATCCAAGGATTAAAAAAGTATTTAAGGGTTAGGATGTCAACGTTTAGCCCTGGATCTTCCCTTTTCCCACTGATCTGCGACATTAATCTCTTCTATCGGTGGTTGAAATCCTACCACTGGCATAATCTACGCTTGATTACCTTTCTCATTTTTCATCAGAGGCAGATTCAGAGCTGAGGTTTTAATTTCAAAAGTTTAAAGCTAATCAAAAAAAACCCAAAGGTTTTTATGGACGTAGATGGAATGTTTCAAAACCATGTGAACAAACTTCTTTTTTGGGATTGTGCTGGTGAAATATGAATAGCGAAGCAGGTGGGTATGGTCAGGGTGGGGCGAGCAGCAGAAATTTAAGACATCTGCAACTTAATCCTGCGCTATAAATACAGTCGCCACTCAGGCCTCTCAGTCCTTCCTAGCAGACGGACTCTTCTTCTGACTGAGTTCCTCTCTCCTTCTATCCAGGTTGCCACCAAGTCCACTTTCACCATGTCTGACACTGAGGAAGTGTAAGTCATTTCACTTTTTCAATCACTAGTTCAAATCTTTCTACCTTCTGGTGACAAGCTCATTGATCTCAATGTCCACCTGCTAGCCTTTCTCTTATACTAATCTATTGTGTCCATTACATTAGAGGAGCTAGCCTTGAGTTCATATTATTATGTGAAACTGTCCATGATCATGGCCAAGCATGAATTTCCAGTTGATATGTTGATGATGAAGAATTAATTCTGAATGGCAATGTATTTTCCTTTTCTCTTACAGTGATCAGGTCGAGGGTAAGTCATCTCTTTCCCCATTTAAGAAATGAAATCCTCAGATATAGGTAAAGGTACAGTCCAGAGTTCCATGCTAAACCCTATTATTCCTGAATCTTGCCTAACTGACTTTCCATCCCCTGTGGGGAGTTATTCTGCACTAGAACAATTTGTATGTTTGCAGGTTTGGCTTGACTCCTCCAGATTAAAGTTGTAAAATAATGCTCTTCCTTTAAATAATGTGCACATACATAATCCTCCGGCCTAGCACGGTTGCAGTTACCACTGCTGGCAACGGGACAGTGTCAGATAAAATGCATAAAGCGAAAAATCGAAATAGCAACAGCCGGCACTGACCTGTTAGCAACGAGTCCTGCAACTCCGCATGACTTTCTATAACTATACAGTCCTCCTAAGCTGAAAACACTTCTCCGATAAAAGGAACAGTGACCTTCACAAAGTTCAACGTAACTTTGATCATCCTATGAGGACTGTACTGCGTATGCTTAGCATGGATCCCCAATGTACCCAGATTTTGTTTTCTGTCAAAAATGGGTACACATGGGATCTTCTAATCTTCTTCTGCTCCTTTCTTTTTCGGATGAACATGAAGAATACGATGGTAAGACGCATCCTGCAGAACCCTGATGATGAAACTCATGTCATTAATACTAATTTAGTTTCACATTTACTTTTGTGGCATGCTTTTTAACACTAACCTTATATTTGTTTTATTCAAGACAAAGGTTGGAAAAATAGTTTACATCAGGATAGCATTTGTCTCTTTTTGTCTTCCACCACACTGAGTTGTAGCTGTAGGGCAGATTTTCCAAGGAGTCAAACTCGTTTCATCCCTCAGTGACTGACCATCAGTGACAGACCTTTTCCTTCCCGAACTGCTTGCTGTCTCACGTGCTTTAGTGCCATCCAGTGGCAGTACCCCACAACTGCCACACCATGAACCTCTGCTCATCGCACCTATTGCCTTTCCTCTACTCACCCACAACACCTCATTCAGTTTTCCATTTCTCCTGCTTCCATTAACCCTCTCACCGCCCTTCCTCTCCCCTGGTGACTTGCTGCATGTTATGTAGATGTAGAAGAGGAGGTAGTAGAGGAAGTAGAGGTGGCCCCTGAGGCGGCCCCTGAGCCAGAGCCAGAGCCAGAACCAGAACCAGAAGTAGAACCAGAACCAGAGCCAGAACCAGAACCAGAGCCTGAGCTTGAGCCTGAAGGTATGTAGCATGGAGGGGGAAGAGGGTATTCTATCATCCTTTCCCAAGCGACAAGTGCGCTCCAGGGGCCAAAATCAGCCAGACAGACCTTACTAATTCTGATCCGCACACATATTCACAATGTCTGTTAAAAAGCTAGGTAGCTTTTCAACAGACATTGTGACAGGCAGGTGCTTGTCATCTCTGGGCAAAGTCAAATATGCCAAGTTTATGCAGCAATCAAAGGAGTGGGATTACATTACTTTTAATATATTTAAACAAATGTGTAGGACTACTATTTGAAAGCCCATATGTTTTGCTTCGAAGCTCATGGTTTAGGCTGATATAAAGATCCAAAGCCCTGCCCCACATTTAGTTTACCAAGTAGATTTCCATTCTGAAAACAATTTCTGATAAAAGCATTTAATAATCATTCATTTTTTCATTAATTTACTAAACATTATTTTTGAAATTATTTGTTATTCTGTCAAGATTCTTATGTAAACCGACATCCTTAACTTTAATGGATGGTAAAAACATAATAATCTCCGACTCAATGGATACTATCAATCCATTGTTTGTGCTAACATGTTAGCAAACTGCTCAGTGGATCAGGTTTAAAAGAAACTATTAATATCTTAAATTTTGGCTGAGACATTTAATTGACAATAAATATCATCTGTAACCTCAGCTTGCTTGGCTAATGACTTATGTTATATGTAATAGGAAAAAAAATATCTTTAATCATCATAAAAAATGAAGACATGTTAGGTGATCAGCAAATTATCTTTCCATAATTTCTGCTTTAATATATTACATTCATAGTTCAAATGACCTTGTTTATTACAAACATATCTCCTCAAGGGCTTATATTCTTTTGAGAAAAATATAAATGCTGGCCTCTATTATCAGTCTAACCCTTATTTAACTAAATATCCTTATACTTTGGCATACATGGTTCCTATTTTCTAAAAACAAAAATATTTGAAGAAGATAAATATCAGATTACCGGTTAACTATAAGCTATAGCTGCTTCAATTACTGCTGACCCAACAATAAACATGTTGGTCCAATCAATAGTAGAGAAGAAATTGATCTCTTCTCCAGCATTTGCTATTGCTGTCCATGTTTGCTGTCATGCTTAAGGCAAATTACACCATCTGGGTGTTCCATTCACATGCTGTTTTGATGGAAAATGAATTTCTAAAAAGAAACAGTGTCTTTCATTTTCTGCTTAAATCCAAATCTATGCAAGGCATGTCAATTGCTCCCAAAGAGACTTTAGTTCTCTGTTGTGTTGATTAAGCTAAAAATGCCACTGCATCATACTGTATTCCACCTAAACCAGCCCTGATTTTCCACATTCTACTTTATCAACCGTCCAAAGGCATGTGAATGCATGCAGAGATACATAGCGAAGAGATCAGACAGCTGATTGAGCTGCTTAAAGGTGAAACTACAGCTCCTACCAACAAATCCTTTTAGTCAATTCTCAAATACCAGTCTGTATTTGTCTCAATTTAAGATATTGCAGCCCAATATTTGAAATATGCCTGCTTTTAAACTCTAGGCCGCCTCCCTGTGTTTCCATTTCCTACAATTTAATATTTCTATGTTTCATTGCCGTTAAGCAAGAAGTACGTGACTGTTCGTATGGAATCAGTGATGATAATTCAGTTGGGCTTTATAATGTTAGTCTCGGGAGCACAGGGAGCATTTCCCCTATACAAACAACCGTGTTTGTTTGATCCGGCTGCCATTATTTGAGAAAGGCTATTATTTGAGAATTCCTGACCATTAAAAATCCACCTTATCACGTAAAAAGTTACTTAAGATGCTACAGCTGCACCAATTTGACTCTCTGCCATAGCATCTTACTTTGACTGTGTTTATGGGTTGGATGTACAGTTTGGTCCTCTTTGCTAACACTGTTGTCTATTATGCTTTTATTTTGGATGCTTGCTGCATGCAGAGGCCGTCGAAGAGGAAGGTATGTTGATTCATTAACTACTGACAAATCTCAAATTTGTCATTCTGGTTATGGGGGGACCACAGTGTCCAGGTCTGATGTCTGTACTTGGGGGAACACCTGCTGAAAAGTCTGAACTATCCATATAAATCTGTCTGTCAAAATTAAGAAGCGCTGCTCAATTGGCACTGAGAAACCAAAAAACACATTTTTAAATGCTTATGGAAAAACTTTTGAAAAAGAAAAAAAATGTATAGTGGAGATAAAGGGTGAAAGAATACAGCATATATGAAAAGCTAACACGTGCTTCACTGCGCAGCGACCCTGCCATTACCGTTCTGATGTCACTCATCATCTGCATGGCATGGAGCCGCCAGAATCGGAGTTCGAAGGAAGGAAAGACTTGGGGGGCAACTGACTTTGTATTGCATGTGCAAAAATGATTTGAGGGTCAAGCCAAAAAGCGTGGCGTAGAGAAAACGTTGAGAGACTTTTTAGATGAGGCGTAAGGAAGGTTTTTGCGATTATGTGTAAGTTACAGTGAGATCTACTCAATCTACACGCACAGCAAATTCACATAAGTTTATATATTGGATATGTTTTAATATAGTTGTTTTCTCTTCCAATATTCATATTTTCTCCTAACACTACTTAAACACTGATAAAAACTGATTTTTTAATCTGATTCTAATAAGTCATCTATCAACCAACATTTAATACTTGTCATGCCTGACAGAAATTAAATAATATGCTTTGTTTCTAACCCGACTACATGTACTTGTCCCCTCTTCATTTTTTTAAACAACAGAGGAGAAGCCTAAATTCAAGTAAGTCTCTTTTCGGTGGATTTTTTTCGACTTCATTTGATATTGATCTAAAAAAATTAAAATGAAAAAAAGAAACAGGGAAAAAACATTTTGAGCTGCACCAATGCACTCAAGGGCCATTCAATCATTTCTCCCGCAGGCCCAGCGCTCCCAAAATCCCTGATGGTGAGAAAGTGGACTTTGATGTAAGCAGACCTAAAGAAATAGCATGAATGATTTCTGCTCATGTTTGGCGTTTCTGTTTCTCTGAGCATTGTTTCCTATACGTTTGCCCCGCAGGACATCCAGAAGAAACGTCAAAACAAGGATCTGATCGAGCTGCAGGGCCTGATCGATGCTCACTTTGAATGCAGGAAGAAAGAGGAGGAGGAGCTGATTGGTCTCAAGGACAGGATTGTGAGTGTTCAGCCAGAACAATGAGACCGGCGGTTTTCTTTTTGTCAAACTAAATCTGACTACTGGCAGGACTTTCATGCTGGAGGTCTCAGTCTGTTCAGTCGAGGCTGTGGTGCAGTAAAGTGTGTTGAGTAACATGAGTGATGCTGTGTTTGCTGCTCGCCTGCAGGAGAAGCGTCGTGCTGAGAGAGCTGATCAGCAGAGAGTGCGCGCTGAGAAGGACAAGGAGCGCCAGGCCAGACGTGAGGTTTGTCATTTAATCTCCATTCAGTACTTCACAGCATTAGGACATTACATCAATACATTTTTAGATATAAAATGTTTTCAAAGTTACATATACAGTATGTATATACAGACCATACATATCTTCTTTTCGTTGTCATTTCAGATCTGCATGAGCGCATACAGACTTTCACCTCAGCTGATGTCATGAATAACCTACCTGTAGTTTTTTCCTTTGTTGCATTGAGTGCAGGAGAGTAGTATCAGTTCTCACAGTGGCTTGTTTGCATGAACCAGGAGGAGAGGCGGATCAGGGAAGAGACTGACGCTAAGAAGAAGGCAGAGGAGGAGGCAAAGAAGAAGTCTGCTCTGTCCAACATGGGCTCCAACTACAGCAGCCACCTGCAGAGAGTCAGTACACACTCTTATACTTGTCCTGTAAACAAAATGTACTCACACACAGTACTACAGTTCTGGTATTTCATGTTTCAACACATGCTTTTGACACTCAACAGGCTGACCAGAAGAGAGGAGGCAAGAAGGAGACTGAGAGAGAGAAGAAGAAGAAGATTCTGGCAGCCAGACGCAAGCAGCTGAACATCGACCATCTGAATGAAGACAAGCTGAAGTACGACTCAACACTGATGCACTTAAACATCTCTCATAATTTACATTTTTCCTGTTAGGATGGGAGAAGATTCCTAAAAAATCATTATTCTGGTGACGTTTTTTAAACCTTCGAAGCTCTTAGAACGCTCAGCAGGGATGTTTGAACTTGTCTGTGGATGTATCTGTGTTTGCTGTAGGGATAAGATCAATGAACTTAATGACTGGATGCGCCAGCTGGAGTCTGAGAAGTTTGACCACATGGAGAGACTTAAGAGACAGAAGTATGAGGTGAGACCCTTGCTCCCGTCCTCACATTTTAACATGCTCCAGTAATGTTTACTAAGAGGCAATACCTGTCACAGATATTTACTCATACATGTTTTTAGTGTTCTGAGATTCACAACCTTTTCAATGTAGGGTTGTTAGAGTTTTTTTTGGAAATCTAATTGTTAATATACAAAATGTTTAACTGCAACTTTTGGGACTTATAAAAGAAATCATTGAAATTGATTGATGATGCTGAAATGATCCATTCATCGTTTTTAAATGCACTTTAACCCTCTGGAGCCTAAAACCATGCCGGTGTGATCACTAACCCAAACCCTAAACTGGGTCAAGTATCCTTAAACAGTATAATGTTCAATACAAGAAATAACTGTCAGGTCACAGAGGTGATTTTGTTCTGCAAAACCAGACACCAATAATTGGAATACATTATTAATGTGGTATATAAAGGCTTAGGGTTAGAGTTAATGCCAACATGGCCTTAAACTCCAGAGGTTTAAGGATTATTACTTTTTGTTTTTTGTGGTTTTGTAATTTGAAATTCCTCATGACAGATATTTGGTGGTAACTGTTTTCTACCTGGCCTTATACTGTAACGTATCTTGCAACTAATACCATGAATTTAAGTTTTGATATTCGATTATTATTGATGTTGTGATTTTTTAATTATTTGACGTACTCAACATTTTATGAATACCGTTTTTAAATCGATGGCTTTTCCATTGGCGATTTTAGTAATTTCAGATATGGCGCTAAATAAACTATTCATAGTGTTGCATTTAATTCAGATTTGAATATGAACGTATATAATGCATGGACGAATTGATATAGAATTGAAGCTATCCCCATTTCTGCCGTCAAATATTTAGAAATATCAATTTCTGAACTTGGCATTATATTTCTGTTAATGATTTTAGAGCTTTACTTTTATTAGATGTATTAAACTTTTGTGAGATTGTAGAATTCTACATTTTTAATGAAGAAATAGTTCTTGTTCTGCTACCTGTGTTTGGAGACCACCCTCACATTTAGCTTTCTTGCTTAGATTTTTTTAAACGCTCTGCAGAATTACATATAAGATTGCACGTTTAATACTACCGTCGTAGCAATTGAAGTAAGAGAAATTACACATGCTGTTTTAGAAATTCAAAATCCATGCTTCTCCTAAACCGTTCCAGTCATATAGGTGATGAAAAAGACCAGCTGAGCAATGTGAACCCAGATGTGAACCCTCTTTGATTTCCTCTCTAGGTTACAACCCTGCGTAAGAGAGTTGAGGAGCTCAGTAAATTGTAAGTAGAGCTGGAGTAGAGGGGGTTTGCCTGTTGGCTATCTGCAGGCAGCTAGCTGCATGTTAGCATGAGTGGAGGCCAGAGAACTGGAGCATCAACGCCTAATGCGAGGTGAGGACAAACCAGCCGATAGAACAAAAAGGAGAAAAGAAGAGTAAGAGAACTGAAGAGTTTGCTTCCAAAAGTGGGGTGTCACTGAATTGAACATTCTAAGTAATGGCTTCTTTCTCGATGAGTTCAATTGAAACATCAAACATTTTTCAAAGGGGAACAGCTTTAATGTCATTTACCTCAAATACTTAAAATGCTGTTTCAAATATCTCTGAACTTCACCTGTGAAAAAAATTAACAATCTTCACAATATTTCATTCCATCAAACAAAGTTTAGTTTTATTACTAAATATTCTTTGTTTGCCCAGAGGTATGAAAATATTTTTCATAACAAGAAACCTTTCTTTCATTATAACAACTATTTCTCTTACCTTGACTCTTCTGAGCTGCCGTTCTAAGTTAATTTAAAGACTGCGCACTCACAATACCGAGCACTTTTGTAAATCTGATTTGAAACCAGCTCTTAGTTTGAGTGATGTTTTAATCAATAGATGATTATGTGACGTTACTTCTAGAATCAAACTCTTCTGATCAGTTATTCAAAGTGTATTTGGGGGTCTAAGCTCAACTACGTCCTGGCCTGGTCTGGAAGTCAGTTCCGTCGTCACACGCTCAGGTGTGAGAGTGAGCACTCAATCAGGTAGGTCTGGTGAGGTTGCAGAGAAGAGCTGATGGCGTATCTCTTTAAACTGTCTGAAGTTTCTTTTTGGGAAACCACAATGGGAATTTTAACATGATGATCAGTTCATAATAATTGGGGTTAACATGAGTTATTTTTCTCTCTAGTAGTATGTGATGAGAGAGGTTCACGCCACAAAAGTATGTGATCTGACTTTTAGGACATTACAGAAAGAGCCGTTCAAATGGAAGTGAATAGAGGAGAAACTGATCACATGAACATCCCGTCGTGGTTTCCCATAATGTCCCAGTCTTCAGCTTTAGACCATGGAGCCTGTTGAGAGGAGCAGAGGGAAGTCCTTCTTTTCTGAGGTAAATGTGTTGTGGTGTGTTAAAGCCGCTGCTGTGTTGTGTTTTAGGTGCTCACATACAGGAACCGCATTGATGAGTTACAGAAGCAGTAAGTATTGTTGATTGCTGCGTTCACTGACACTAAAACTGCTGACGTGAGCCCTGACTTACCTGTCACGACCACTAAGGACAGTTTCTCTTAGTAAATTACAAATAAAATAAAATAAAAAATTTGCTTTGTACAGATACACACTAATCAAGTCAATGTTTTTTTACTTTCATATAAATACACTATTAGCCATAACATTAAAACCACCAGCAAGCAATTTTGTAGATCTTCTGTGGGATCAGACAACGCAGACTAGTCTTTCTCTCCCATTGTGCATCGATGAGTTTTGGGGGCCCAGTTATTCCTTGTTAGACCACTTTTGGTAGTTACTAACCATTGCAGACAGGGAACACCAGACAAGAACTGCAGTTCTCAAGCTCTGATCCAGAAAGTTAGCCATCACAATTTGGTATTTGTCAAAGTCACTCAGATCCTTATGCTCGACCATTTCTCCTGTTTCCAACACATCAGATTCACTTCCTGCTTAATATATTCCACCCACTGACCGGCGCTATTGTGATGAAATAATCATTGTTATTCTGATTTCACCTGTCAGTAGTTATAATGTTATGGCTGACCAGTGTCAGTACCAAGATAGTGTTTTTGATTATGAGGAAGGTTTTACTCTGTAATCTGATTTTGCTCTCAAGCTTTAAACTACAGCCAAAAGATGTGGCTAAAACATTTTCTTTTTAAAAAGAAATTCCAATCCTATATTTCAGATAAAGATTTTGTGTACCTTTGTCAAATTTTGTGTCAATAAGTTAAGACTAAAAAACAAATAACTCATAACAAATACTCACCGAAATCATTACTGAGCTTTCAAGCCTAAATCCAGAACTGAAACTTGACATAGCCTTATCTGGAAGTCACCTCACCGTCAGCGACCTATTGCCAAGCAACGGCAATAGGTCGCAGCATTTGGTTCATAGTGAACATAACTATTATATCTATAGTTAACATAGATTAAAAGTCACAGTCTAACAGCTAGAATTATTCACAGAACGTTAACAAGTCTAACAGCAAACTAGCTAACGCGCAAAACTGAGCATAACTAAACTAGATTGACAAAAGCTAATTGTTGATACCTGTTCATTTTTATACTTTCTGGCAATGAATTCTTTCTCACCTAGACACCTTGTCTAGGTGAGACATTTGAAGAGAGATTTACTGAATAATAGTATTAAGTATTAATACAAGGAGGGCGGAGGAAAGGAAACAGCCAGATTTTAGACTGATAATCCAGAAAGGTTTCACCAAATTAACAGATCTGTACTCGGCAGAAAGTCAGATCATTCTCCTCATACTGACCAGTTAAACTAATCCTGTGTGAGAGCTGACACACCTGTACCTGTGGGGGGAACTCTAGTCTCACCAGGTGAGTGTCTGCTGGATCCAGTCTCTGCAGGTACGTGGTGCCTGAGTTTGTCATGGATCTCTGTCCCAATGCTGATGCATGCATTTTCGAATCATGTTTAAAATCCCTTTGATGGTTCACTGCAATGCTAACCGGAAGTTTTTATTGAAGGTATCACTGAGTCTTCTTACGCCCAAACAAAATTAATTTCATTTAAGGAATCAGTTTCATAAGAAATATAAGAAGAAGGTAGAGTAATAGAGTGTAGGCTCCTTATTGGTTCTGTTAGCATTTTATTAGTCAAGGTCTGTCATGAAAGCAGTAAAACTTGCTTTCCTATTGCCTCTAACTCCCATCGCCAACGGAAATATTTAAATGTTTGTACTTTTCCTGAAAAACTTTCAGACCACATGATAAAAGAACTGCTAATAGATTACACTAACAGAACACTACTATGCCGAATATCCACCTCCATTTTCAGATACGGTTTAACATGTAATTGTTGGCATGAGTGTGAAATTGAGTGGAAGTGTGACCTTTCTTCATTTTTTTGTGTTTTGTATTACAGCAGCAAGAAGGGAGCCGCTGCCCGCCGCAGAAAGTAGATTGTTTTGCCCTGCTGATGCTCAGAAACCAAACTGCAATCGTCTGGGACACACGCCTGATGAAGCAACGCACGTTGTGGCGAAGGTTTCGGCTCAGAAGAAGCCAGTCATGCTGAGGTTTACTTTGCGGTTGTCAAGCCGTGTCCAGATACATGCAACCAGAAGCCTTTAGCTGCTGTTAAAAAGAATAAAAAACTACTAAAACTTGTTTGCGATCAGGCTTCCTCGCCCTCCACTGTTTGGTTCTCAGTATTTTTGTAAATAAAGTGTGACTCTTCAAGCCATGTCTGTAGATCTGTTGTTATTCAGAAGTCAATAAAGTTCCGTATTTTTAGCCATGTAATTTTAAAGTCGTTTGTTCAACACTTGTAGTTATACAATCAGCGGAATATGAGGGCTCTGTGTTTTCACCACTGAGAACTTAATTACCCCTAGAGTCGTCAGGAGATGACATAACTTTTCACATGCATGTAAAAACTGTGAATGCATCAGTATGTGACACATCCTCCATCCCTTTGTCGAGTCTAGACCAGTGGATGTCGCTTTGGATGCATGCTCTGGAGAAGATGCCCGACCTGTATCATCTCTCCATGGAAAATAAATTCAAAATTTTTTATAGAAAGATCAAAACATTTTAAAAACACAACTGTGTATCATTTAAATAATCTTGATAATAAAATTTAAAAAAGGGAAAGCTTATATTAATATCAAGGTTCATTTAAAGTGTTTTAGTGTATATAGTTCACCAAATATGTTCCAGACAACATGGACACTATTCAGAGTCACCTAATAAAACATGTTTCCATGGAAACAAGACAAAAACAGAAGTTGTAGAAAGTTAGAAATGTCAAAGCATCTCCAGACAATAAATGATGCAGTACAAATAGACAAACTGAAGTGCAGGTTTCTCCCAATGGCTGTTTCAATAGTTGAATGATTGATGGCATGAATGGTCACCGCTGCAGAAAAGCATTTGACGCCTTGCAAAGCCTCTATCATCACTGTATGAATGTTTGTGTGAACGGGTGAATGCTGACTCACAATGTAAAACATTTAGAGTGGTCGAGCAGACTAGAAAAGCGCTATATAAGCACATTCCATTTACCATTTACATAGTGAACAGTTTGGAATATTTATAAATTATTCAAGATACTACTCTTTATATTTCCAAAACACACTCTTTACTTTTCCGATTTTTATTTTCAATGATTGCCTGCTTTCCCAACAAAAAACAAGAAATATGAAAATACCCACAAGATAAAGCCAGAAAAGGATCATACGCAAGAAACATGCCCACTAATTACATTTGTAATTTCAATTAAAAATATAATTTAAACCACTTTATTTTTCTCTACTTCTGTTCTACGACATCATTTCAGAGTGTGTACTTTTTCACTTTAACTGAGTAAAGTATTGGAATATACTTTTTTTTACAACTAACTACCCTTCCACCAAAGAATATATCAAATTTTGTCATGTCCGGCGGTTGAGAGGCTCCACGGGTGCACCATGCATCAATTTACTCATAAAACAAATAAAAGTGCTTTAACAAGGAACAATTATTAGGAGTGATTTAAAGTTTCCTGAAAATGTCAGATGAAAGGGGAAATCAAATGTGGACATAATCTTAATTAGACAGCTCAAAGCGGCTCGGCTTCTCCGTTATGTCATTGCACCAAATGGCTACACACCCATAATATTTTGAACCTCATCATTTTACTATTTGACCCAGAAGGCCTACAATCAGAACTAGGTATCACGTTGGTATCACTATTACACTGTAGAAAAATTGTGGGGTTTTTTTTACTTTAAAGTTCTAAACTTTTTTTTTTAAATTGTTTACAGATTTGGAGATAAAACCATGAAAAGAAGAAAATATTCCTTGAAAGAGATTTGAAGAACGTCCAACGCTGGAATTTCACCTTTTTTTTTTAATGCATTCAGGGTCTATTGATGTACTATAATAAAAATGTGTTGCTGAACTTATAGGTTGGTTTGACAGTTTGATGCGTCGGACCAGTCAGAAGACATGATGGATGGTAAAAATGAAGCAAGTAGCTGACATCATATTGTCTTTTCTGTGTCTTGTTGCCGGCCTCTACCCTCACAGCTTTTTGCCACCTGGACGATGACGTTGATGCTCAGATTCAGAGTTATCCGATTCTGGAGCCCCTATTTTACAAAAATCATTGCACGTTAGGTTCTTGTTATATCCGTGAAAATGTACAGGAATATGAAAGGACTCAAGGAGATTAAACAGTGTTTTTTTTTCCTTACATACCTTCCTAACCGTTGATCCATTTTTGTCCAAAGTTGGTGCATATGAATCAATTTAAGGAACTCTATCTTGTTTGTCTAATATTATATTTTGCTCTTATAGTTCATATCTTAGATTTGATGCATATGAATCAACTTGAGGAGATATGTCTTGATTTGATCATACTTTACTTTTATAGTTCATATTTTACTTTGGCGACCTTTCTTGCATTTCATACAGTGGACATAACTTCACATTTAATTTGAGGACTTCAATCAGGGGGATTTCTTTTTGGACACATGTTATTGGGGACTTTGGGAGATGTACGTACGATTTATGTTGGACACGGCAGCATAAGCCTATTACTGAAGGTTTGAAGAAGAGTATAGCTTGCAGTTCTTCTCTTAGATCGCACGATGGCGCTGCTGTTCTTTGAGTCATAAACCTTAATGAACTGGCATCGTTATTATCATAATCATATTGTAATAATACACTCTCACTCACAGGGTAAATGTTTTCTGGACGCAAAGTTTATATATGTTTTTTCAAAACGTAATGTATATAAAGTTCACGTTTCAAAGTAAATTATTAAATCTTTAGAGAAGTGATCAATTTATAGAATCAAACAAATGATAGGATCAATGTTTAATAAACGTTGAGTGTTGTTAAAAATGATGAGAAATAACAAAATGGTGAATGTTTTTAAATAAAATAAAAATACAGTTGTAATTAATTATTGTTTGTGAAGGCAACAATAATTAATGGATTTTTCTTCAAGAATCTATTTTTTAGAAAAATATTAATTGTCATTAAACGTTGTTATTATACTTACCCCAAAAACAGCAAATAATGAACTGAATTTTTTATGTAGAAAAGAAAGACAAAGAAATTGAAAAATACAATAATATTTTTTATAAATAAGCAGGTTTATTTGTCATTAGACTGTCACTCAGTTTTCAGATGTATAAATATAAAGTTTACCATTTTCACAACAAACAAAAGCACATACAGACATTAAATACATTATTAATACCTTTAGTTGGAACAAATTGGCTCTTATTTACATAATATGTACAGATACAGAAAAATGGTCCTCTGCTTCAGTGAATGAAAAAGACAAAAGAAAAATATATATTTATACTTTTATGACTTAGAAAAGAAGAACATTTGCATTTGTTTCTGTGGCTGAGTTCTGTTATTTACTGCTGTTTATTCTACAGAATCGGTATTTGGATGTCTTCTTAAAAAATACCACAGGATTGTTGGATTTTTGTCCTGAGGGAGATGAACAGCTGGGGCTTTTAGGACTTCAGATGGACCAAAGTGGAGGAATGTTAATGAATGTTTTTGGCCTCCGTCCTTCATCATATAGACTAAAACACAGAAAAGAGGAGAAATCCATCTGAACAAGTCAACAAAGCCTTACACTTTTTTTTTTCCATAACTTAAAAAAACAAGAAAAAACAAGAGAATTCCATTGATCTCTACTTGTGAGTAAACCTGGTAACATGGTGCCAAAAACTACTTTGCCCAGCATTCAAGTGGTTTTGTCTAAGATTTACTCTACTTATTTTGACAGCAAAAAAAAGCATCTGGGGATCTTATCTGTAAGGTCATTCCTACCAGAAAAATAATTCAAATGGAAGTTATTTTTGTGGTATTTTTTGCAGCCAAAATCTTCTCAATCCTTTAACATAAAGAAAAAGAACCTGGCTAGTTCCTGGCTGTCACTTTAATATTCACCTTTTTCATGCCAGATTCCCTCTTATTACCAACAAATAACAGATTGTGTATTTCCACCTAATGCCATCAATATAGTGACTGATAGCAAAGTTGTATTTTTACATTCTCTTTGTAAGCCTACACATCTTCTTGTCATAAAAAGAGACAAACATCTTAACAGGAGAATCATATTCAAATGTGTTTCCAGAGCAATAGACTGCATCCGTCTTCATCAGTGTGTAAAGTTTGTTCAGCAATGACAAACATATAGAATATAATTATAAAAACTGTTAGAAAATATCAGCCTCCATCCACATCCGCTTCTGCTCTATGGTCGAGCATAAACGCCAGTGAGTAAAGTTAATAAGTGGGTCTGAAGATTCCAAATTTCACATTAAATTATTAATCTGGCAGGAATGTGCTTCTATATTTCAGCTTAAGCTTGTGGATGTGTGTTGGATGTCTGGGTAATGTATCAGGAAGGTCTATAGGACTTGATAGATCAGGTTGGGGTCCTGGCTTGCGGTCGTTGAAGGGATCCGGATGGCACCTGCGGCTGCTGCCTCTCCGGCTGGTTCTGTATGCGGGGACCCGGGGCCTTCATTAGCCGGCAGCAGGGTGCTGGTTTCTGTGGAGATCCGCTCCACGATGCTGGACAGACAGTCCAGACTGGAGACCAAAGAGCTGCGGTCACTCTTGAGACCACCTGCATGAGACAGAACATTAGTTAATAAATAAAGAAAATATTTTAGACTTGTATGATTTCAAAAAACAAGATCTACTTAAATTTTTAATAGCAGTACAGATTGACGAGACAACATGGTTGATTCCTGAAAAGCTTATTTATACTTTAACCATATTAATAAGGAGAAGGTCTACAGCCCAGCACAGAGCTTAATATTTCACTCATTACCTTCAGGTTTAGGTACAGAATAAGAATAAAACTAAATTTCTTTGATTTTTCTGTTGAGAATTTGCGATTCATTGCATTTTCTGTTTAAATAACAGTTCTGGGAGCCTTGCATTAGTGAAAATAATTTTAGTGAAGTATGCAAAAAGATGGCCAGCAACTACAATGAAAGCCAATGTATATTGATGTGAAAATAATATTTTCTGTAAAAACCTATCCCACAATACAAATTGAGCAATTAACATTTTCTTAGGTCTGTCAATCTTTAAAATTCTCATTATTTTTATCTTTTTCTTTTTACTACAAGCATGTTATACACAAACATGCACAAAATTCCTCATAGGTGTACAATTACTTGCAAATAAAACATTTGTGATTCAGATTCTGGGTTATTTCTTGTATACAACAGCTCACTTTCTTCACAATTGACAGTGAGATTTGTGGGAACATTTATTTTATCGTTTTATTGCCCTCATTAGGCTGCTGCTTTTTTCTCTGTCTGTTCCTGCTGACTGTGTGCTTTACGCCTCCATCTGAAACCCATCCTCTTCAAATTTCTTACCTAATGGGATTTTTAGCTAATCGTAATATCAATGTTAATATTAAACATTCTTGCCGGTTTCTCACCATTTGGAGTCTCAGAGAAATAAGAGCTGTTGTCATAACTTCCCCTTCGGTTTGACTGACAGGTCGGTCCGTTAAAATCCGTCTGCAGATAGAAGATAATAGTTCACACCATGAAGTCATCTTACAAACAATTGTAGAAAGAAGACGAGGTCTAAATGTGGCACCGGCATACATGACATGATTTTTATAGTAAAAAGAGCAAAAAAAAGCTTGTTTCATATATGAATTTGAAAAGGTAAAGAATTGCATTTTTAATCATTACTAATTGTTTGAAAAACTCGCACATTGTCCCTAATTTTCTGAATTACTGCGGTCTATCAATATCTAGAAAATGAAAATAAAGTAATTGCAAATTAAATTCTGTTGCAATTCGATTCAAAGCGTTCATTAAACTTCAGATATATTTGATAGGGTGTATGTCCACCCTTTTCAAACATCTTCAAGACATTTGTTTTTCATTTTAAATACGAAAAGGGGAACTGATGCAAAGTCAATAAATTCATTAGACCATGATGCTACATAAATAAATTCCGTTTGGGATGTGAAAATGTCTTTAATTAGTTTTTTTTATTATTCTTTTTCATCCACGGACAATTCATTCTATAGTCAAGTTGAAGCGCAGCGCAGGCTTACGCCTAACGGCGTGTGCGCCAAACTGATGAAATTAATGTTTAAACGGAATGCCATTTTAGTTACAACTTCAAAATAAAATAAGAAAATATTCTCAACCATACTATTAAAATCATAAATATAAGGGGAGTAAGGCTAAAGTAGAGTTTGGACACGGTCCGAGAGGAGATTATATGACGATTTCACCTGGCAAAATAAATAGTGGGTACAATAGTAAGTATAATAACGACGTTGAGATTCTTAGATATTGTTGAAATTAAACTTTTAATTGCTATAATCAGGATTTAAGATAAACTCATTTGATAAGATAAAATAATGATCAAAAAGCCTAAATCTATGTAATAAATTAATGGTTTAATGGTGAATGTTGAAACTGGTTTTACGCACCGGATGGACACCACCAAAATTTCTAGACAGGTTTTATTTCTCTCGCCCCCTCTGTCCCACCTGTCGGTCCTTGAACTCACCATGCCGTCGGAGCAGTTGGATCGTGGGCTGGAGGCGTCGGAGTCCCCGCTGTAATGCTCCAGCACCGGGTAGAAGCCGTCATCCTGGCCGCCGCGCAGCAGCGCCTGCAGGGACTCGATATAGCTGATGGCGTTGCGCAGGATCTCCACCTTGGGCAGCCTCTGGTTGGGGTTGGCCGTCGTGCAGCGCTTCAGAGTCTCGAACGCGTCGTTGACTTTGCTGAGCCGCCGGCGCTCGCGTAGTGTGGCCGCTTTCCGCCGGTCGGCGTTGGTGGTCTTCCGCTTGCAGGCCTTGCAGGCCCAGAGCAGACAGCGGCCCGCCTGGTGGTGACCGCTGGGAGCGCGGACGTGCTCGTCATCTTCCACTTCTGCGTGGTGATGAAGGTGGAGGAGGGATGTCGGGGAGGAAGAGGTCGAGGAAGAAGGAGAGTGTGATGATGAAGAGGAGGAGTCGTCCGGCTTCAGTAGGCCTACATGGACCAGTCGCGGGTCCAGGTCCTCGAAGAAGTGCATGTCGCTGGTGTTAAAACAGGGGTCGTCATAGAAATCATCGGGGGCAGGGATGGGGAAAGACATATCCGACAGCTCCATGATTCAGTCCCAAAGAAAGAGAGAATCCAAGAACGGAAGTCTGAAGACCCAAAACTAACTTCTAAGGGAATAACGAATAGGGATGAAGAGCACAGACTCAAACTCGAACTTTTTCAGGATTTCAGGGGAATGTCGAGTCCTGTCAAACTTTTCTGTCCTATCAGCTGTTGATCTGGGTTACTTTATACGTGAGACACCCTAGAGAGGCGGAGTCAGGAGCATGACGTATAATAATTCATGACCAATCGGGGTACAGCAGGAGGGGTTTACAACTTCACGGTAATTAGTCTACAATTACCCCTAACAGAGCGGTAACAGCAGGATAATATACTGCTGCACACAGGGAGGGGGCCAGGACATGTGGACTCAGATTAGATACTGGGAAGAAAAAATAGGAAAATTCAGGATTGTTCTACAAAAGTTTTTTGTGGGCTATCTGTAGGCCTAACTCACGGCCTACTTGTAGACTGACAAGAAATAGTTTATTTTTAACAGTGAGTGTTAGATTCAACTTAATTGACCATAATGATAAAATATTGTAGACCAAGGCAATGCACTATAAATAAGAAAAAATTAGATATATCTAATCAATAGGCCCATGGAAATTATTCCTTAATAAAGCAACCTAAATTAAATAATCAGAAACAAATTAAAGGTCACCACGTGTTAAAAAAATTAAGTTTATTTTAAGAATATACAACAGAGCAAAAATAAAAAAAGCAAACAAATATAAAAATAACAACCTTATGATGATCATAACTAGACAATAAAGAATGTACTATTACTATAGTAGTACTACTACTGCTTATAATAATAATGATTATTATAATAATAATTAAGATAGTAAGGATAGTAATAAAGATGATTATGTAATAACGAATATCATGACAATAAATATGGTGATAATGACTATAATGATAATAACAACAACATGAATAAGATTGATGATAACATCAATAACAACAATGACAATTGTACTACCAACAATAGTAATGACAAACAATATTAGTATTGATAATAATAATGAAATAATAATAAAAATAACAACAATAAAAAAGTTAAAGTTAAAGTTTGAATACATTTCTAATTTTAGCATGACCAAATTTCTCAATTATTTCGTCCTAAAAAAGTAAAAGAAATAGAATCAATCAATCAATCAATCTTTGTTTATATAGCGCCAATTCACAACAACATTTGTGCTTTCCAGAAAGAGCAGGTCTAGACCAAACTCATTATATAATTATCTACAGGACCCAACCAGGACTCAGGGTGGACGGCCTTCTGCCATGACTGGTCGGGTTTGAGAGAGACAGAGAGAGAGTGAGAAGAAGTAGCCTTTTGCAAAAGGAGAAATTTGCAAAATCAAAACATAGAGCAGTAAAAATCAGGCCTTTGAGGCCTGTGTGTATTTCCACATCTGAAATGTTGTGAAGGTCATACCATTCATAGAAAAAAATCAACTTTGTCCTTTTCATAAGTGTCTCATTAAATTATTTTTTCGTGGCGGAACCTGTTTCACCTCTGAAATTTAAGGAGAAAAGAATCAACTCAAATGAAAATATCCAAGAAATATTGTCCGTATTTAATTTCTGTCAAAGAGAATCAGATTGAGATGTGGTCAAGCCACAGCGTAGCAGAAAATGAAAGTGGGAAATCAGTCATCATGTTAAATGTCAGTGAGGTTAATTATGTAGAGAGATTCGCAGACCTCCTCGCTGCCTGCAGTTCTCCTGTCACCACAGCAAAGACTCCATCCAGACACATCAGCACCCACAATATTGTATCAATAATATCTACATATACATGTATACAATTATCATATTAATTGTTATGTTTTATCACTCATGAAATGTAAGGCGATTTGTACATGAGCTCTGTTTATTAACTACTATTTCTTATGTATTTTTAGTTTACATCATGTTATCGTTTGTTCTGTTTGCGTTTGTGATCTGACCCTTGTGTCTCCTTGCAATTGTTCATTGTTTCTTTTATTGAGGTTGTCCAAAGCTTTTGTAACCCTGTTATTTGTGTTTTTCTTTGACAATAAAATAACAATAGAGCGTTTTAAATGTTCAGTAAATGCGCATAACAGTTTGCATATAAGAAGTATCACTTTCAGACCCTGACAGCCTACTGAGCAGCCACTGGAGGGTGCTGCAGAGTAGGTCTTGTACCGGTCCTACCAGTTCCTAACTGAACACTTATATCTGAGATTAGTAGTGTAGTCTGTGAATTAACCACCCAACATCCTCTGCCAGTCAAATGTGACAGATGGTTAGAAGCTGGACTCTGTGGATGCTTTAAGTGTTTGAAAAAATATTCAAACCCTCGACTCAAAGGATTATCACTTTCATTCCAAAAATAATTGACAGGTCATTTAATGCTGCACCTAACCATTGCCATCAACTAAATATAAACTTATAAAGTTGCTGTTTCCATAATAAGATTTTTATCCGTTTGACGTTACTTAACACAAGTAAAATTAACTTCAAAATAAATTGTTTAATCAAGAAATAAAAGTCTAAAGGTCTTGCTGGAATGCTGATATGATCAGTTATTAAAAATATTATAATAAATTAAAAACTGGGTTGGCTGTAGCTCAGTTGGTAGAGCGGAAAATCGGAAGGTAGCTGGTTTGAATCCCACCGGAGTCTACTTGTTGTAGGGTCCATGAGGAAGACCATGAAGCGCTTGGATCAAATGCAGAGAAATTATTTCACTCTGTTATACTGTGTATGGCTGTATGTGATCAATAAAGGATTCCTTCCTAATGCAGATGATTATTTGAACCAGCAGTTTTTTAACCTTTTTTTAAACTAACAAACAGGTACTATGTACATATTGAATTAATAATAAACAAAGACGTGATTTTTTTACAAACAGAAGAGCAGCTGTAACCTTTACTGGTCGGAAAAAACAAAGTGCTCATTCACTACCGGCTTCATGTACATTTAAAAAACTATTCAGTCAATCACAAACTATATTTTCTAGAGTTGTATCAAGGTCCTGATATTATACATCAACACTTTGTACCACAGACAAGTTAGAAAAAAGAAACAGAAATAATCATTTATGCACCTGACTATTTGATGACATATTCAGATCCATATAGTTTGTAAGCAAACTGTTTAGAATATTTTAAAAGAAAAGATTAAAAGAACCATACTGAGAGATATCCGGATGAAGGTCATGGTTTCTTTCTTGTTTTTTGTGTAGAAAGGCAATCTGAGACGTAACCGAGATTTTGGTGGGATCCTGTCTGGCCAGATTTGGCTCAGTTTTAAGTCTTCCATCTAAACCCACACCATTGCTATTACTACTTTTACTGTCATTTATTTGATAACATCAGATATGGATTCTGTCCTGGTAGTGGAACAGTTAACCAACATTTGACCATTCCATTTCATGGTTTTGGAGAAGGCCTATGTTTCCTGGGGAGTTCTGCGGGGGGCAGAGAGAGTTCTTTCCATATGCTCGGCAGAATAACTTATTCAGTGAGTGATATCCTTTTACTCCAAATCGGTTCTTGATATTCTTGGACAGGATGTCTGAGCACAGTCAAGGTGAGGAGAGTGCCCAGTTTTGGTAGCTCAGAATAGCATCTCTACTGTTTTCAGATGATGTGGATCTGTTTGCTTCATCAGACCTCCAGCGTGCTGAGAGTGAAGCGGCCCATCTGAGGCCATGGTTCCCTTCCGTGATAAACGGTAAACTGTCCCTTTTCGGGTTGGGGTTGAGTTGATGCCTTAAGTGAAGGAGTTTAAATATCTTGTTATCTTGTTTTGGAGTGATGGGAAAATGGACCGGGAGATGAACTGTCTGTTCAGTGCAGCATCGGCATCAATGCAGGTGTTGTATCGGTCTGTTGAAGAAAGAGTTGAGTCATTAGGTAAAGCTCTCAATTTACCGGTCCAGCTACGTTCCAACCCTCACCTATGGTCATGAGCTCTGGGTAGTACCCAAAAAATGAGGTAAAGGATACATGTGGCTGAAATGAGCTTCCTTTGTAGGGCTGGCTTGGCTCAGATGGAGATAGCTTACGAAGTTCAGACATCGGGAGAGAGCTCAAAATAGAGGCGCTGCGGAAAGCAGCCAGATGAGGAGGTTTGGGCATCTGATTAGGTAATCCTCTACGAAGCCTCCTTGAGGTGTTTTTTCAGGCACGTCCATCTGGGAGGAGACACCGGGGTAGACCCAGAACTCGCTGGTGGGACTATATATATCTCATCTGGTCGGGGAACGCCTCGGGATCCCCAAGATAAGCTGGAGAGTGTTGCCGAGGAGAGTGTCATCTAAAGACTCCATCTAATTCCCATCTATAGATGGCCATCTTTCTGCCAATGGACAGATAGATGGTCATCAGAACTATTGGGCTGATTAATAGTGCTTATATGAGTCTATTTTGAGAGTGCATGGAACCAATAATAAATATCGAGAAACCCTCTACGACTGCCTTTTTACATTCGTCTTTATGTAAACTGTTCCACCAAAGAGACACAATCAGAAATTAGGAGTGAATGACAGAAAAACTTGTCTTGAACCAACAGTTGTAGTTACAAACTTGTTATGTCAGTGATGCTGGGTAGAAATAATGTAAACAAATAATAATTCACCTTCCTTATTATATGGGTGCTGAGCTTGTCCCCTGCTCCGAGAGTTGGGCACTTCCAGATTTAATGCTGCTAATAGCCAATTTTATTTTTCATTTTTCGAGGAAAATGCATCCACTGCTCTGTTTTAAAAAAAAACATTTTTGGCTGTGGATTGTATGCATAATGTGTCAGCAAAAGTTTTCTCCCCCATCATGCCATTCCACCTTACCAGTCTGCCCATTAATATAACTAAGTCCATGGTTTTCCGTAATTGCTGGTTCAGGTATGGAAAAAAAAAAGACTTTTTAAAGGTTAATACCGAAGGGTGCAACACAATAAGGAAAGTTACGTTTCAAAAGCCTTAGGGAGGAAAGCAAATTTGCCTCAGAGCAAATTTTTACAACTGACAGCAAGTTTGGTGAGAACACTAGTTCCAAGAAGAAGAATTCTAATGATTCCGATGACCCTTAAATTTACCTCTAGTCCCACACTTAAAATTTGCCCTTGTGCACATGGCAGGCTCTAGGCCATGATAGAAATGTTTTTTCCCTCACAGCATCATCATGAGACGTAGACAGAACATCACACTGACATGAACTGAAGTGAGAATTAAAGGATTCTGAAGCTGGATCTCATGGATGGACACCAAACTTTAGAGATGGATAACAAGGTGTCCCAAACTGCTGCTGAGTGGACCCAGGCTTCAGTCCTGAAACGATTTTACACGAGTCATAAACCCAGGCCACTCCACGCTGTGACAGGCCAATGCTGCTGCCACCGATTCTATTGACCATCTGGAAACGCCATCAGCACCACTGTCCCTCTGCCACAGCATTAATCTCGCCAATTTTCTGGAACTCAGGGGGGGGGAAATGTACACCCTGACCGGCTTTAGGCCAGAGCTAAGGGCTTGTCTCCAGGGGCTTCACTTCCCTCCCTCCTTCTCCAGACTCGAGGTATTTTAACCCCCCACCTTCTCCTGTCCTATTTCTAATGCCTGGCCCAAATGAAGAGCTTCGTTCCAAGATGAAATCTCTGCCATGTGGAAAAAAAAAGAAACACAGAAAGATGGAGAGACACCTGCTCTGACAAAATGAAGGATAGCACAGGAGGTAAAATAAATCCTGTTCTGGAAGAACAAAAGCTTGTGAGCAGAGTAAAATGAGAACGCTGTTACAGACTGAAGCTTCTCTGTCTCAGAGATAAAGTTCAGACCATAAATTTTGTTTCAAAATGGATCTACAAATCAACTTCATACCGGATTATCTCATTGTGCCCCAGGACCCATGAGGATTCGCCCAGAGGAGCAGGGTTCAACATCCCGCCCCCATCCTGCTGAAGTGTCTTTGCCCAACCAATGCCCTTGAACCTGACCTCCGACTGACTTCTTTTCTTTGGAAAGTAAGAAAGCACCTTTACTTAAACAAAGTACTTGGATAGAAATTTGACAAGACTTGTCTCTGATGACTGGAGTTAATGTCATCAGAGACATTAACTGTGTGCAAATATGATACTTTGTTTTTGCACCATCTTATGCAACTAAAATACAAACAACTTTTCAACAACAGAACAAAACAGGGTGTCCTGCATCTTTCTACAAGTAACATCTAAATGTGACGAGTACATTTTACTGCCCCCGCGACATGGACCCGGATAAGCGGGTGATAACGAAACAAAACAAAACATTTTACTGATAATGCCAAGGGCATGTAGTTTTCTCTGTAATTTGGTTTTGCAATCAAAACATTGACTCAAGAGAAGGATCAGAATCCTTCTTCCAACATTTCTTGTACATACTTACATCCATCCACCCATCCATCCATCCATTCATGCATTCATGCATCCATCCATCAATTCATCCATCTATCTATCCATCTATCTATCAATCTATCTATCTATCCATGCATTCATCCATCCTTTTGAATTTACCTTCCATGGTCAAGTCAGATTGGAAAGCCGCTTGTGTATCATACTTGGGGTCATATGCTGGAGCTCCTGACCATATTTGACAGTTTTAATGTAGATAAACAGATAAATTGAGAACTTTGCCTCCCAGATATGTTCTCTCTTCAACAAAATGGACTAACCCTTAAATTTTTTCTTTTGAGGCAACAATTCACCCTCAACCAACATGAAGAAAGGGGAGGTTGGCTTGTTGGTTGGTTGATTATCTGGTTGGCTTGTTGATTGGTTGGTTGGTTTGTTGGTTTGTTTGTTGGTTGGTTTGTTGGTTGGCTGAAGAAGATGTCTGCTTTGCCAGTATGTCCTTATCATAGTAGGTTCTGCATCTCTCCTCCAAGTATGGTTGCTGCCTATTTCTTATAACTCAGAGGAAAGAATCCAGATCAAACCATTCAAACGAGCTGGTGTGACAGAAATGAAACAAAACACAATCAGAGTGATGACAGTCTGAATGTATATATGAAGACAATGAAACTGTATAAGAACTGATCATATAAAGATATTTCGGGAGTTTTTGTTTGAAATCTTTACATCGAACCCCTGTCTAAAATTCTACAGCACGGAAAATTAAACTTAAACCTTTTTTTGTTTAAATTGCTTGATGATCTTTTATTTGTGCCAGAGGCCATATTTTGATTCATTAAATTTCTAACAAACCCCTCACACTCTCACAAAACTCTCATAGCTACCACTGGCAGCTATGACTTATTGGCTTTAAGGCATATCATCTATTTCTTTGAATAATTGGGATCATTTTTATATTAAATTGAAGCAGAGGGAGTGCAGGCCAGAGAGAGGGGTCTCATGGGACTTATTTAGAAGGATATTTCCCAAATGGCCCTACCTTGAGTCTTGGTCAAGCAATATATTTGATCACATTGTTTTCTGGACTAAAGCAAACTCTGGAGTAAAGCAAATATTTAATAGCTGTAATAGCCAATGATTTCTGTCGAAATGAGGCAATCAACCAAATGAGACTATAATCCAGTTTAACTGATCCTATCGATGTAGAACATAGGCCATGCTGTCCAGTGATCAGCTCCTGATTCTGGTTCAGAGACAGCCCCCTGCTTCTCACCTCTTCTCTTGTTTCAGCTTGGCTCATCTGGCCAGAATGAGTGACGGGAAGGGCTGGCTGCTCCCCAGGGAGTCAGCTGGTACAGGGGGAAGAAAGACCGCCTCTCAGCCTGGAGCACCCCTAGGGTCAACAGGACCAGCACCCTTGACACGATCCCTTCCGGACCCCAGACACCTCACTAATCACCTGGGCTAAACCTTAGTGTAACTGATTATAGCCACGCAGCAGGAGGTCGGTCAGCTTCCACCAGGTGATGCTGCTCCGCAGACAGAGGACCAGACATTGTAATTCATCAATGTGCGTTACTGCTCTGACCCTCACTACTAATCATTCACCTCTACATGCATAGAGTACCTGCACCATTTCATGTCCTAGATCCAGAAAAAGGGTCTCATGCTTCTTAAAAAGGTGAAGATGTTGTGCATAAGCTCTAAAAGAGATGTCATCAGGCCAAAGACACATTCAACTAAACTTTACAAGGTTTGATCAGAAGGCTCACAGAGATAGAACTATTCAACATTTTACTGAAACAACAAAAAGAAAGCCATCTGAGGGCCCAAACCTCAACCAATTCCAATGTCACTAACATGTAAACAATCAGAAAATTGTTTATGGGCTATGAAAACATTAAAGCTATGTTTAATCATTTCATGTGTTAGTCATCAGTTGTTTCACAGTTGTACATAAAAATACAATTTTCAATTTCGAGGAATGAGCATAAATTCTTTTCATCTAAATTTGATTTACAACATTTCTAAGATACATAAAATCAATTTGAATGACTGTTAATCTGTCAGCCACATATTGATGACGGCGCCATGTCTACTCTCTATTACCCTTTTGTAACCCAATAAATATTACACCACTCCAGATAAATGTTTTATTCTCTTAGATCGGGATTATGTGCACAGTGGAGGAACATCATGAGTTGCCCATGCTTAATATTTTCATGATGATGGCAAAATATGAAAAAAAAAAAAAAGGCCTGTCCCTATCTCCTAATGTGTGAAAAAGTGATCCACAATCCGCCACAATCACTTCATTTCCTCTTAGCTCACCCCTACACTGTCTTTTACAGAGATCCTTTGGACGAAAGAATAAAGCAAACATGGATTATTACCTACAATTGTTGTAAGCAGATGTGTAAGCAGTTGTACTTACCTACTTGTATTTGGGGAATGTCCACATTCTAATACAAATGTATGCATCAGAATTATTTCCTATCCTATTAGTCATTGTATAGTCCCTACAACTGTGTCCATTTGTAGAGACCTCCAAAGTTAGGAAATGTTCAGGGTATGTACTGAATATGCTGTGAAGCTCGAATCAGCTACATTTCAGCGTCCATTACCATGCTGCTTATACATAGAGAGACTTGTTGCAAAACTGTTGAAAAAATGCCAAAAGCTGGTGTTTCAAGCAAATATGACATCAGTGTACATCTCTGAGGTCATCAAGTATAGCCATGTTTTCAATGTGCTCATCTAAGAAATGATCAGTCTGAAATATTTTCACATCGATCCCCTTGATCATCTACATGGTTTGATAGTTTGTACGTTGACCTACAGCTGGGCTTCGGATGACACTTAGAGTCATGTTCCTGAATAGGTCTGCCATTGTAAGAACCCCCAATACTGCTGTAACACGCTAACACACACACACAAACACACACACACACACACACACACACACACACACACACACACTCACACACACACACACAAACTCAGCTGTCTTCATTGGATGTTGCAGCTGTCGGCAGGACCTCAGAGGTCCTTTCAGATGCTGTTATTGTTGTTGTCAAGTTGGATTCCTTGTACGTTCACAACATGAAGTGATGCTTTGGTTTTACAATCGTCAGGTATTTATATGAAAAACAAAAGTGTGTGACAATATAGACAGAAATCATATTATAACATGGTAAAACTTTATTTTAAGTTTGATATTATATATTCAAACCATACAGTTATGCTCTGGTTATACAGTGGTCAGATATTTAAATAAAGAACAAAAATATGAAACAATATAGGCAGAGTTCATGTTATAGACATGTTAGAACTGTATTTGAAGTTAGATATTTTAAGAGAGACATCGTCAAAACACTTGTCATAGAAGTTGTTAGACTATTACTAATTCAACTTAAAATACTTAAAGCACACTAAAGTGGTTTAAGGCACTTTTTAAATAAAAATAAAAAGTTTAGAAGGTATTAATAGTCAAACATCGGCCATAATCTATGTATCAATACATCTGTGTTTTTATTATGAAGAAACTATAATCTATAATCTAATCTAATCTATGTGATTAAAGGGATAATTGTTAAACACTTTTACTTAGAGAAGATTGCTAACACTCTAATATCTACACAACTAAAATTTCAGCCAATATGTTTGTTAGGTTAGCTTAGCACAAAGACTATCGAAGGAAAACTGCTAGCCTGAGGTAGCAAAACCCACCATCCTGCATCTTTAAAGTTTGTTTAATTCTATATCTATTTATTCAAATTAGTACAAAACCAAACTGTAAGAACAGAATTCACAGTTTTACAAAAACATTTTTTTTTTTTAATTTACATTTTGTCTTCATATTTGAAACACAGAAATTAAACTGCGGTGCAAAGCCTCTAATGTAAATTTATAGCAGGGATCAAATATGTACAATTACTAAAAAATTGCCTTCCGGCAAAAAAAAACAACAGACTTGAAGTCAAATCAGTTTTTGTTTTATTGAACATTATCTCAAATCAGGCATAGTTTTGCTTTTTCTTTATATTGGGGTAAATTGTTACACTATTTTACTAGTATGTAATTAGTTGATGCTTTCAAATGTATCCAAATGATGTACATTAAATATATAGAATGAGAATCTGCTGATAAGGCCTGAGATATAGTAGTATATTTCTTTCCAGCACAGTTATGTGATGATCACACAGGTTGAATTAAGTCTGTTAATAAATAAATTAAATTAATGATCGGCTTTACTTTCCTTCAATCCTGGATCCAGGTGACGTGTATTGAGTTCTATTAACCTAATTCACCGAAAGTTGATCAATTATTCACATCCACAACAAATTAAGAGAAAAGTTACCAAAGTCTGTCTGGTCTTCTGTTATCTGTTTATAGTCTTTCAAAAGCAAATATGTTATGTCAAATAAAATGTAATAAAATACACGGCATGTAAAAACATATATGCATACAAAAAAATGCAACAACATTTTGTCACAAACACTGTTTGTTTAACACAACATAACATTATGACAAGACTCAAAAATTCTTGACCGTATATGGGGCTAGACACACACACAAACACACACACACACAGACACTCAAGCAAAGCACATCATAAACACAAATGTGTAGACTGACAGGAGCGGTGTCAGCCTTCACACCTGCTGCCCACTGTAAACCTCCAACACTACAACCACAGCATTGTCCTGCACTAGTGGCAGATTACTTTACACACAAACACACACACACACCACCAACACACACACACACACACACACACACACACACACACACACACACACACACACACACGCACACACACACGCACACACACACACACACACACAGACACACACACACACACATACATTGACCTGGATTAACTTGCAGCAACAGATTTATTGCTTTGCAGCACAGTGGAATGGGTTGTTGCGTATGTGGACGGAACAATCTTCTCTCTGCTCTCTAATCACCAGAGCTTCATCTCCCCATGGATTTACTATAGAACTCTGTTGTGGGTTTGTATCCAGCTCAAAGTAAACCTCCACCTCCCTTCTGTGCTGTCAGATTCCACTAATAATTTATCTGTCATCAACATTTGATTATTTGGTTTAACCATTCTCCGTAGATGTTTATCTTATAATCACTAAGAACCAGATATAAAGATTCATATCAATCAATCATATATTTTATCACCCATAGAATGAAGGGATATATATTATATCACATCATACAAATTTTATTTTTAATTTTCCCCTTAGTCTTTGTCCCAAACATTCCCCTCTGCAAGCACTGATTTTTTACTGAAGATGTTTGTTGATGAGATGTTGACTGAAATTTTAATACTGTACATGCACCTGATATACTGGACAGTCAAAATAAGAAGTACACAGTAATTGTATTATATTGTATTGTATCAGCTGCTCTGTTTTAGAATATCATTCTAGGCTACAGGCATGATGTTTTTCAAACAAACATTTAGAAAACAAAACTTCACATACATCCATTAGCATTCTAAAGGAGCCCATGGGTAATCCACACTCAAGAAATATTGGCAAATAGACACACTGGTGTTTAAACTTAACCAGCTCCAAGAAAAACCCATCAAGATCTCAACCCAGCCTGATGATCATAGCAAATAAACAATGTAATGTCCTTTACAGGGAGTTACAGTTAAATGAAAGATCGCGATCAGGGTTGAGAGGTAGAGGTGGCACACCAGACTTTCTTTCACGAAATCGGAGTTGTTCTCCCTTGTAAAACATCACTCATTGTTTCCTGAAACATGAGTAGTTTTGATGCCTATTCTTATCCAGAATTTTGTGGCGTATCAAGCCCATGAAGCCAGGAAGGCTTTGCCCTCAGATGCTTGTGCCTCTGGAGGACAAGGGGGCCAAGCCACAGTATCCGACTACCAGAGATGAGAAAGGTTTGACATTAGATATTTGACTCGATATTTTTTCCAATCTATATTTATCGTGGGAAGGTTCACTTTCTCTAGCTTGCTTCAGGACCAGCTGTTTCACACTCACATCCCTTTTATACAGAGGCTAGTGTGAGTCATTGGACATTGGTGTGGGCTACTTGGGCCATCACCTTCATCAGAGTCAGCACTGAAGTCCAGTTTCATTTTCATCCCCCCTCTCTCTCAACATGCAGCGAAAACTTGGGGTGGTAGTTGGCCATACACTGATCAGCCGTAACATAATAACCACCTACCTAATATTGTGTATGATCCCTTTTAATATCAAAACAGTTCCGACCCATCAAGGCATGGACTCGACAAGACTGCTGAAGGGGTTGGTTCCATGGCTTCCCATAGAGAATCCTGATGTTATCTCTGTTCATCTTACACATACCTGGCGGGCCATTTAATGTTAAAGAAAACGTGATTTACTGACCAGACAGCCTTCTCCCATTGGCTTAGCTCTGATGCTGACATGTTCATTGTTGCCATTTTAGGCAGTGGACAAGCTCCCAATGGACATACTCACCCCTGTCTTCCAGAACCTCCAATGGCTCCCAATCCCACAGTGTATCCAGTTCAAACTCCTTCTACCTCTACACGACCAGGAACCCTCTTATCTCACGGACCTCATCCATCCTCACAATGCATCCTGCTGCCTCTGCTCCTCTGATTCCAACCTCCTGTAAACACCAAGCACCGGACCAGGGGTGTCAGAGCCTTCTCAATCGCTGCCCCCTCTCTCTGGAAAACACTACCCAACACATCAGAGACTGCATTGACCCCTCCATGTTTAAATAACTCATAAAGACTCTGCGTTTAATGTGTAATGAATTTTCTGTAAATTGTTATGCTTATGTTAATTCTTGTTTTAACATGTCATTTTAATTTTTTTTTATGTATCTGAAAAGCGACTTAGAGTACTCTTGAAAAGTGCTCTACAAATAAATTGTATTATCACTATTATTATCATTATTCTAATCTGTCTACGGCTAAAGGTACCCATAAGCAGCAAACTTTGATGCATTGTGGGCCCTGACACTTTTCTATCAGAACCAGCATTATGTGGTGAACATCGGTACATTGCAAAAATCAGGCGTACAGCACAAAACTATTCAGATTGTTGTCAGGGTTGGGTTGCTTCTCCTGATACAAATCCAGTGAAGCGGTCCCATTGTTCTGTTACAATATCATTTTTATTATTTAATCGTCACAGCATCTTTTCACATGAAGCAGTTCCCTTTATTTGTTCCGTCCACATTCTCAGAGTGGGAGTATGGGACTACTTCCAACTCCAGAGGACCAATCGAGCACAGGTCATTAACCCAGTCATTAATATTCTGAGTTCTGAGTTCAGATTCATTCATCTGGCATTATAGATTCGTCTCCGAGGAGACACAAGTGGGTGACCCTAACTAGTCACCCATATATTTCAGAAACTCACACCGTAAAGCAAAAACCGTGGGACATTCCTATAAGCGTGCAAGTATTGTTCCTTGTTATGTTTTACACTTCCAGCATAAATCATCTTTAATTAGTTCCCTATTGTTGAGTCTTGTCAGGGTGTAATAATATCTATGAAGTATTTTGTATTGGATAAATTTACATGTGGCTTCCCTAATATATTTCCCATTGTTGGAGAGAATCTCCTCCCACATTTTTTCATTGAAAGTACAACCTAGGTATTTTTTCTATTCCGTCCTCACATTTTTCTTCAGAAAAATAAGGATCCTTCATTAATTTCAGCACTTAAAGTAAGAGTAACAGTCTACTTAGAACCTTGGGAATACGATAAAGAAGTGTTCATACTTTCATGTATTCCCAATGTTCAATCAAAAACAGATTTTTTTCTGCCGTTATTTTTTCCAAAAGCAATTGGCTTTTAACTCTATTTTATAAAAAACTTAAATTCAAGCAACCACTTGATAGAGCTTTTTGTATAAAGATCTTACCTATAAGAATAATTATATTGGTTAATTGGGGGCAGTCTTTATCTAGAACCCCCAACAAAATATTCATAGGTTGGAATTCATACAAAAATTTTGTCTGGTCCAGTTTTGAATAAAAGTCCAGAAACGTATAACATACGGCGCAGTAGAAAAACAAATGCATCTGGTCTTCCTCTTCCGCATGCAGAATCTACACAATGAAGTTCTTTCAAAGTTATAAATGCATAGCTGTTTTTAAGTCGCAGTAATTTAATAAAAAATCTTTAATTGGAACATTCTGGAATATGTTTCAATTGATGTTTTTGTAATTTGTCCTAAATAATTGTTACCAAGGTATCAAAAAATCAAATTGATCTTCCCAGAAGGAGCAGACAGCATTTGGAAAAGTGGCATGTCCTCTGTTATGTAAAAAAAAACATTTACATTTTATATATCTTTGTTCTAGACTTCTTATAACAGGAGCACATACCAGCTGTCCATATCCACTGTTTTTTCATTCCCTTCTCCAAGTAAGAGGGATCGCCGAGATTGATTGATTGTACTGCAAATTATTGAAAATCTGGCCAAACTTCTGTCAGAAGTGACCGAATAAAAGAACATCCAAAATATAATTCATTAAAACAATCCCTTTTTTCTGTAAAGTTTCCCATAAAAATGGATTTCTGTTAATTAATAATTCTGATTTCATCCATATCACTTGATTTTGAATATCATCTGCAAAGTCTGGTGGGAGATACTGGAAACTCAACAAAGCCTTTAAAGCATCTCATCTTTCAAAGATCCAGAATAAATTAAAGAGAAAAAGATGATACTCTGAACTGCTCCAGCCAACAGCAAGGGTAGCAAATCCAACGAGTATGACAGTCCCCTTAAACTAAAAAACAATAAATTTCACATGCAACTTAATCATAGCTAAATATGGAAAAGGAGGAAAATTCTCTTTAAAGATTCCCAAGTCACATAACCGGTCTCATCAGCTCATTTCTATAAACCTCAAGCACATATACATGGCCCTGTGTAGGCTTGTATGTACGTAACTTAAAATCTCTTGAGTTTCAGCAATTGAAATTGCTTTGTCCATTAAATGGACAAGGCAATAAACAAATGTACAATCTATAAACAAATAGAGATGTTCTTGTGTACAGGCTATATATATTTAAATATATATGTATTAATATGTATATATACATATGTATGAAAGTGCAAAGATGTCAGAGTCATGACAGTTGAAGGTAGTTATTGTATAATGAGGTGATCCGGGTTATTGTACAACACTGACACTGGTTTGATTGTTCCTCAGGTCGATGGCCTGTGGGTAGAAACTGTTCTTGTGTCTGGTAGTTTTGGCGAACAGTGTTCTTTAGCGCCTACCAGAGGGGAGAAGTTGAAACAGGTTGTGTCCGAGGTATGTGAACTTTCCTGCCCGTTTCCTGACTCTGGAAGAATAAGTCCTGGATGGAGGGCAGGTTGGATCCGATGATTTTTTCTGCAGATCTAATTGTCCGTTGTAGTCTGATCCTATCCTGTTTGGTAGCAGATACAAACCAAACAGTGATGGATGTGCAGAGAACAGACTGGATTACTGCAGTGTAAAACTGGATCAGCAGCACCTTAGGCAAGTTAAGCTTCCTAAGCTGGCGTAGGAAGTACATCCTCTGCAGGGCCTTTTGATGATTTTGTCTGTTGGATGGCCACTTAGGGTCCTGAGAAATTGTAGTTCCGAGGAACCTGTAGGATTCCACAGCAGACATAGTTTTTTCAGTAAAGTGAGGGGGGCTATGATGAGGGGTTCCTCCTGAAGTCCACTCTCTCTACAGATTTGAGCTTGTTCAGCCCCAGGTTGTTGTGACCACACCAGACGGCCAGCCGTTCAACCTCCCGTCTGTATGCAGACTCGTTGCCGTTCTGGATGAGGCCGTTGACTGTTTTGTCGTCTGCAAACTTCAGGAGTTTGACAGATGGGTCGTCAGAAATACAGTCATTTGTGTAGAGTGGGAAGAGTAGAGGTGACAGCACACAGCCCTGTGGGGCCCCCATTCTGATTGTCCTGGTGGAGGATGAGATATTACCCAGCCTCACCTGCTGTCTCCGGTCCGTCAGGAAGTATGTAATCCACTGACAGGTGGAGGCTGGTGCAGCGAGCTGCAGGAGTTTGGGGAGGAGTTTTGTGGGGAGTTTGGGGAGGAATAAAAGTTACAAAATTCAACAATTATTCATTATTTTACAGAAACACCCACATAATCTCTCACTTAGGTACCACCTATTGCCTTGAAGCCAATATTGGCACACTGATCCACACATCTCTAAAATTTCACCTTCAAGTATCTTATCAACTTTGAATGGAGAGACGAGCTAGAGAGAGGTTGGGTATCTCTATACCTATACTGTATAAAGCATTCGGGAGTATGCAAGTCTTTTACTTTATAGCTTTTCAATCACAGTCCAAGGTTCTTCTCTGCCTGTTGAACCAGTTCAGTAATTCTCTGGTTGTTCTGCTGTTTCTTATCCATTTCCCATCGTTGTTACTGCCAAGTGTTGCGATCCCTGATCTGAGGATCTTAATGGGTTGCTGATCGTGGTCCCAGAGGTAGCGGTCGGTGAGGAGTCCGCGCTCCTGGATAGCCATTGCTGACTCTTGTGGATTTCCGAATGTCTGCGAAGTCCCATCGTCATTAAACACCTTCAAGTTGGCCGGGGCCAAGATGTGAGATTTCATATTCTTTGAGTTGATCTCTCATAGACCTGAAATAGACCTCTCTGCAGTTTCACCTTGACATTAGGTGTAAAAGTCTACTCAAGTTATCAGTGGAAGATGTTTTAATAAACTCCAGCCGATCTTTGTGACTCTCTGGGGTAGAGGCTTGTCCAGCCTCAGAGCCAGCATCTTGGACAATATATTGCAGTCAATATTTAACGGACTTATGGGTCTATAGTTGGCTGGGTCTGTTATTTTTTGTCTTTTTCTGGTATAAGTGATATTATAGCTTCATTCTAACTTTCTAAAAGTGATCTGTATTGAAATGATTCCTGACAAACATCAGTCATCACTGGACCTAGTAAGTCAGTATATTTCTGGTAATATTCTGCTGCGAAGCCGTGAACACCCAGGGATTTGTCAGTTTTCATGCACCTAATAACAGCTCTTACTTCAGCTTCTGTTTAGGGAATATCTAGGCTGTCTTTTTCATTTTAGGAGAATGTTGGTAACTTCACTTTCTGGAAAAAAAAAAGGTGTTTAGATCTTCAAGGCTGGTTTGCATGTAGATGTATATAAATCTTGAGGAAAATCTTTGAAAACTGGGTTAATCTATATAAATATATATATATATATAAAAAGCACTTATATATATTTTGTGAGGAGGCTCGGGCCCTTCAACATCTGGAGAACAATGCTGAGGATCTTTCACGAGTCTTTGGTGGCCATTGCCATCAATTCGCTGCTGTTTGCCGGGGCATTAACTGAATGTGGCAGATGTCAACAGACTCAACAAGCTTATCCAAAAGGCTGATGACCTTATTGGGTTGGGGCTGGACTCTCTGGCGGTGGTATCAGAGCTCCTCTCTGATGCTCTGCTGGCCAAACTACCCAGCATCCTCAGCCATGCATCAGAGCGCTCTATCTATCGGCTGATGGTTATTTACCTCACCTGTCAGTGGATAAAGTATTATGGTTATAAGTGTATATGCAAAAGTGGGTTTAGCTGAGGAGGTTATCCATTTTCCCCTACATAAAAATGTATACATAAAATATATGAAAACATGAAATGGAATATGTATCTATATGTATTTACTCCAAAAAAATTCCTTACATATCTACACAACATTAAACACATCTACCATACACAAAACATACGATACATAACATACATAAACATATCTGTAAAAGTATTCACAAATATTATACCCTTACATATCCAAGAAAATGTACTACTATATCCACCAACACACATGCACAGTTTCACCCACATACATAGATCTACACACACATATATTAATATATACATTATACTGTACATACATGCACATGCACTTACTAAAATACAAATATACATACAGTAAGTACACATAAACATATACATACTCATACACATTACTCAAAAGTGTTTTGATGGTGGAAAAACAATGAAGCCAGTTGGAGTTTTGTTGTTGTGATTGAGACGTCATTAATGCCAGAGGGCAATCAAAACAGAAATGTCAACCAGATGGACATTATTTGAACAAAGTCCAGTGGTCTGACCCTGCACTTACTTCAACCAGACCTGCAGTACCTTCTGACCTCAGAATAGAAAAGAAAAATGATGGCATAGTTTGTTGCAGCGTCTACCTTGCTCTCGACATTCAGGGTCTCCATCTTTCATTTTGAATTCCTGTCATTCATTTCATGACCCATCTTTCAAATTCATCCCTGCTCCGAACTGATATAAGCGCTCTTGTCCTAATAGATCAGACTGAACAGCTTGTGCACTAAGCAGAACAAAAACAGATCATCTAACCCCTGAAGAGAAATAAAGACTCAGACGCACAAGATCTGATATTTATTTTGTTTTATGAATGAGTTTGTCCAACTGTAAAGTCATGAAGAGATCAGTTAATCATTTCTACCCATCATGTTAAACAGGTTTGACCTTGAAATATTATCAGTTACAAGTTCATCTTATTGTCAGCTGGATATTATGACATCATGCAAACATTTGGGTTCTGGACTACCGAAGAATCTAAAAAATGTGTGCTATTATGAATTTCAAACCACAAAGGGGTCTCACACAAGTACAGCCCTCAAACAAATACTTGTAGTGCAAGTCCCAACCCAGCCAAATAGGGTGAGTTGTGTCAGGAAGGGTATCCAAAATAAGAACTGTGCAAAATCAATATGTGGAACACAAAACTTATTTCCAAACCAAATCAGTCGGGACCTAGGTAAACAACGTCCACCGCTGTTATTGTTAACGGGCAGGGTGACGGAAACTATGTAGTGTTGGTCAAAGAAAAAGAAGATTTAGAAAGGGGAAACATGCCTAGAGACAGCGTGAGAGGAGGAAAGGTAAGGGGGGTGAGAGTAGGAACTTGGCACAATAGTAAGTGAAGGTAGAGAGCTAGCTGATATGATGGAAACCGGGAGGTACATATACTTTGTGTCAAAAATACCAGATAACGATAAAGAAAGTTGTCAGCGTCAGAAGAGTAAGAGAATTTCTGTAGAGAATTTCTGTAGAGAATTGGATGTAGTAATGGAGACTGTTCCGAGGGTTGAGACAGTGGTTGTTGGAGCGGATTTCAATGGACAGGCTGTTGAAGGGACCACAGGGTAATGGGCAGGTACAGTACCAGGGAAAGGAACCTTAAAGGACAGATGGTGGTAGAGTTTGGGGAAAGCACCGAAATGGCTGTGATGAATTTATTACATGAAAGGGAGGAGCACGGGTTGACATATAATAGCAGAAGAAGGAGCACATAGGTGGACCACATTTTATTCAGAAGATGTCATCTGAATCTGAGACTGAAAGGTGCTAACAGGGGAGCATGAAGCCAGACAGCATAGAATGGTAAGGACAAAGCAATTACAATTGCTGAAACTCAAGAGATTTTAAGTTACGTACATACAACCCTACACAGGGCCATGTATATGTGCTTGAGGTTTATAGAAATGAGGGCAAGGAAAGCTGTTGTATGAACTACAAGGAGGTGTTGGGCTCTGAGTAATATTGAAGAACAGCTAGATGACTAGGTATCTATGGAAAAACTGATAAAGGTGTCAGGGAGGTAAGTACTTGGTGTATCATCTGGAAAGTGAGGGGATACCTTAGGCATGGAAGAAAGGTGTAGTGGTTAATCTTTGAGACTAGGGGTGATGCAGATCTTTAACAGCTACAAAGGTATGAAGCTGATGAGCCACACAGAAGAAGTTGCAGGAGCTTAAGTACTTGGGGTCAACAAATCAGAGTAATGGGGAGTGTGGAAAAAAGGCTAAGCAAGTGCAGGCATGGTGGAGTGGGTGGAAAAGAGTGTAAGGAGTTATCATGGAAGGAAGAGTAGCAGCAAGAGTGAAGGGAAAGGTGGTGGGAGTAGTTTTGTTGTATGGTTTAGAGACCGTGGCCCTGACCAAAAGACAGGAAGCAGAGCTGGAGGTGGCAGAGTAGAAGATGTTGGGTTGTTATTGGAGAGTGACGAGGATGGACGGATTAGAAACAAACGCATCAGAGAGACTTTTCGGAGGACAGACAAATTGTGAATGTAAACCATCCAGATAATAAAATTAAAATCAAGCAAAAACTTGTAATGAAAAATTAGGCTAATTGAAGGGAGCATGTGTCTTGAAATCGTGATGAAATGGCTATGTCTGCTAGTATATGCTGCAGCCCCCAGCAGCCTGCACAACATAACCGGATATAAAAAAAATAGATGGATGGAGAAAACATTGAGGGGATCACTTTCATAAATAAATGTTGAAAAAGAAAAAGATTCATACAATGTGGCAAATGTGGACAGTAACCATTCAGTTAACATTCAGTGCATTCAGTCCGTCCAATTCCTTTAAATGTATTGTATCTTTTGATCCCAACAGATGTTGGGTGTTTTCTGATCTGTATAGGCTATCTCTATAATTTATCTGGTTCAAACCCTCATTTGACAGGATTTGCTCCACATCCAACCCATCAAGTTTTCTTTTTCTTACTACAGTTATTTGATAGAATTCCTCTTTGTGTGGAGACAAATAATCATGAATGTTGACTCCACCCTCTTTCAGTATTTTCTAAAGCAGGGTTGTATCCAACATAACTTTTTCATAATTGAAACTACAATCAATTTTGTGCCCGGGCACTTGTGTGAACATTCACCGACGAAAAGTCTCATCAATGTATGACCCTTTTTTTTCTTTCTTTTTTACAGCTTTGAGATCAATTTTTCATTGACAAGCGATGATTTAACTGGGAGACCAGCTACCTAAATGCTGTTCTGTTGCTAATGATAAAAAACAGGAAAAAATGTGACCCTAGCCATTCCATTGCTTTCTGTCAGGTCCCTAGCCAAATTGTTGCCCTAAGCGGAATTTTTTTGTAACAATAATTTATTTAATATACCATGATCATTACCAATCGAATATATGAAAATAACATATAACTATCATTATAATATGATTATTATTTTTATTGTTTGAGTGTATTTCTCTGTCAACAATTCTCTGAAAATGCATTGTGTTCTCATAACTTCTGGCTGCTTTACAATAAACTGATATTAAAATAAAGTCAATGCAAAGACTCTCCTCCTTTCTCTATCTAGTGCTGTGATGGAACCTGGTCACAGCTGTCAAACAGATCAGCAGGACTTCTCTTTACACTGCGCCAACAGCTGTCTATTAAGAATCCTTCGGATCGTCATCAGCAGTGAAGTCCTCAGCTAACAACTTGCCTCATTACCGCCCTTAATGGAGGGAAGACAGAGACAAGGTAAATACAATTACTGATCAGAGCACTGGACACCCGAGCTTGCACCAGTGCCCCATTTCACTGCCGGTACCTGACACCAGAGACTACCTCGTTACAGGGACCATAACCCTGTCACAGCGCTTCTTACGCTTTCATGACTGGGTTGCTTTCTTGTTGTAAAACCCATGATAAGAATAAAGTCAGACTAATCGAGGCTTGCTGTTTCTCTCAGAAATGGGACGAATGAAAATCAGAGATTGTCGCTGAGGTCCGATGAGACCCTTAGGTTGCCTTTTGTGCCAGACACTGTGATTACCCTGAAAGCCTTTGGAATACCCCCTTCCTCATTAAAGAGACAAATATAGCATGAGGGATGGAAGGTAAATGGATGCCGCAGAGTTATGTGGCCGAAATGAAACAATGATGAATGATGATGCTTAGTGGAGGGTGAGGTTAAAAACTAGACTATTTTCAGCAATAGCAGAAACACATTCTTTACACATGTGATGTGTCTGTTGTCATCAGTCAACAGACAAGTGTTTGTAAGTCATGAGACCACCGTGATGGAAGCAAATGAGCTCCAGAACTGCTTTTCAGGATTTGATATTAGGAAAATACAGCTAGAAGATGATCATGTTCACAAACATCAACACTGATAAGGTTGGAGTCTTAACGAGAGGCCAAACTTCATTTTTGTAAGGATTTTATCCAAAAATCTGTAAATATACAGGATATTTAGACATAGTTCAAAGCAACTGGATAGATCCAAAAATATCTATAAGGAGGAGAACTTTAAACTGATAGAGATGGCAAGAAGGAATAGATTATAGAAGTAAATCAGAAATAAGCCTGAACGAAAAAAGAATAATATATATATATACATCACAACATAAACTTTCAAAATTGAACAGAACATCGAAATAAAAACAAACCTTGACAATCATGTGAATGTCAATCATGGTAACACGATTTGAAAATACCATATAGCCAGATCACCTCATTTATTATCCAGATAATCTACTTTGATAAAGAGTTCGATCAGGTGTAAAAGGTAAGAATGTGGAAGTATCTGATGACCTAGCAAGATAATGTGTCTTTAGATAACTAGGCTCGGAAAGTAAAGGGTTAAAAGTTTGACATTAATTTTACCAGTCAATTGTTTAAGGAATGGGAGTTAATGTAGTGTTGCGATGAGCTGAATTTGTATGCATTTAGTATTATTACTATTGTAATTATTCTGCCCTGCACTGATTAACGTCTCCTGTTTTTCCACATTGTGGGAATAGTGATGATCAACCACATATCATGCGTGGAGATGATCACCCTCATACTAACCGAGCATCATTAGTTAAACCTGCTGCTCCTCACACATCTCTCTGCCCAGAAAAGATAATATATCAACACGTCTCTTGTATCACTCATCTCAATTAAACACATCAGGAATGTTGTGTGTTTTATTCATCAGCCAAATCTATCTCAGTTTATACAGTAGCTGGGAGGAGTAAGCGGTGATATATTCAGTCCTAGTCATTGATTGGCTTATTAACCTTTTGGATCCTAAGAAAAGCACCGGCGGGTTCCACGTGTCATGGAATTTTTGTTATGGAATCATAATTGCTGCTGCTCTGCCTCAGATCCTTCAGGTTAATGCGATAAACTATTTTGTGATTAATTTTCAAATTCTATACCCAATTTGACCTTAGTGAGCGAGACAGCTATATTGATTTTGAGATAGGTCGGTAATATATTTCAAACACTATGAGAGTTTTATCTCCAAATGTTTTCGGACCATAATTTCGAAGATGCTGTATATTGGTCAGTCCGCTTTGCAGAAAGAGAACAAGGAAACAGAAGACAGGAATGTGTATGGGGAAGTTATTGGGAATACGTGATCATCACATGCCATCTCTCCTTCAGGGAAATCGAGAAGCAGTTTGCGAGCTAATGTTAGCCTGAAGGGTAAAATTATTTACTATTTCTTTAACAGCACTCTCAGCTAATCCGAGATGTCTCAAGAATCCATATACATTGGAAACTTACTGTAAACTTACTCCAAAGTTTGGATTTCAATGTTTGATATAAATCTCAATATATATTTGGATTAACATGATCTAAATAATGAAATATTCAATAGCAAAAATCTCAGATTCAAAGTTACAAAAATAAATGTTTGTCTTAATATGGAACCAGTTTATTGTAGTTCAGAGACAAGACTGGGTCTGACCAGTGACAACAAGGGATTGTTGGATTGCTCAGTATTAATACAGTGGTATGTTTCGTTCATTTCAAAGCCACAGTGTAAGATCAAAGAGTGAAACCATAGCTGCTTTAAAAAGACAAGTGGACAAGACTGTGTAGTAAGTGAGATTGTGTTTACAGAGAATGTAATTACGATGTTATACATTGGATTCAAATTTGTTATTTGACGTATTTCTCTGAATCTACCTGTTCCCCCACCCCTCTCTCTCTCTCTGTCTGTGTGTGTGTGTGTTTATTCCAGGCTGGCCTGAGTGTCGCGTGTCGTCCCCCCTTTAAACCTCCTTTGAAAATGAGCTCTTTAAAATCACACAGCCCCATAGAGTTGACCTCACACTTTATCTCTGTAACATGATGATATTTCAAACTGTGAAAATATTTCACATATCAAGCATTGTTTGGCTGCAATCTCTAAATTAGAATCTTTCCTATTTTCTCCTTAAAACTTTATTTAAAAATTTTATACCCAGTTACACCTTTGTGTAAGGAAGAACTGGATAATTTCTTGGTACCGCTGTCATGTCTCTGCACCTGGATCCAAGCCTTGCCCGAATGAAAGTTCCTAACAGGAATCAATCAATCAATCTTTATATATATAGCACCAATTCACAACAAGTATTGTCTCAAGGTGCTTTCCAGAAAGAGCAGGTCTAGACCGAATTCTTTATGCAATTATCTTACAGAGACCCAACAGATTCCTTTGTGAGCAAGCATTTGGGACATAGGCGAGAAAAAAACTACCTTATAACGAGGAGAAACCTTGAGCACATCCAAGACTGTGGGTGGACGGCCTACTGCCATGACCGGTCGGGTTTGAAAACAGAGAGCGAGAGATAGAGAGTGAGAGAAACTTAGAGAGACAGGAGGAGAGAGACGGACAGACAGAGAGGGGGAAATAGCAGAAATGATATCAGCTATGGTAATCCACTTTCTACCACTTCTCCAGGGTCGGGCTGCGGCGACAACAGGGATCCAAGGTTGATGATATTAATAATAGTAATATGATAACATCTAGCAATGGATTTTGGGAAATTACCACACAATAATAATAATTGTAATCATCATCATGATCGTATTGTAATCAGTGGGCATCGAGCAGGTCCAGCAGCAGATGCAGTCACCAACCATGTGACCTTGCTAGGTGACAAAGCACAAAGACTCCATGGAAGAAGACAAGTTAGTAACATGCAATAATCCATTGACATTCATTAAAGTGAGAGGGATCATAAAGGAAGGTTTTAAGCCAACTCTTAAATTTAGAGAGGGGGTCTGCCCCCTCAACCATGATTCGGAGATGGTTCCACAGGAGAGGAGCCTGACAGCTGAAGGCTCTGGCTCCCATTCTACTTCTGGAGACTCTAGGGACTACAAGTAACACTGCATGCTGGGAGCGCAGTGTTCTGGTTGGACAATATGGATCTATAAGCTTTTTCAGATATGTTGGTTCTGACCGTCAAAGGGTTTTGTACGTGAGCAGAAGGATATGCAGGGAATCCCACAACGCAGGGACGCTAATATGAGAGAGACGTGTTCTCTTAACCTGCTTCTGGTCAGCACACATGCAGCAAACATGTTTTCTGTTGACCTTTAATAGATGTTATTTAGCTTTTGTGAATAGAACATTTCTTGATAAAAAGATGTGATTAGGTATGAGACAAGGAATATATAATATAATTATTAACTAGTAAGTATAATGATAAAAACTATAAAAACTTAATATACAAATGTATAATTACATATTTAGGGCTGCCACAACATGATTAATCTGGCAACTTTAAAATGTTCATCCATTCATCATATCCATCCATTTTCCACTGATCCAATGTAGGGTCACAGTGGCAGCGGGCTAAGAAAGTTATTCCAGACAAACTCCCCAGCTCTTCCTTTGGGATCCCGAGTTGTTACTTGGCCAGATGAGATAAATAGTCCCTCCAGTGAGTTCTGGGTCCACGCCAGGGTATTCTCCTATTTGGACATGCCTGGAAAATCTCCAAAGGGAGTTGTCCTGGAGGCATCCTAATCAGATGGCTAAACCACATGAACTGGCCACTTTCGACTCAGGCTTTTACACAGCTAGCATGAAGGCTGAGGGCTGAGTGACATGACCAGGTGTTGAATTGGCAAAAGTTGTTTTAAAAAGCTTCCAGGAAGTAAAGATAAACAACCATAGTTGAGTGCATATATTGCAGTGATGAGTTATCTTTCAACCAAAGCACAAGTCTGAATTATAAACTTTATGTGAAAGATGCTAGCAGAGGAGCATGTCATATAGAAACTGCTCCGGCAGTGTTTAGCTGGGGCAGGTCTGTTAATAAAAACTGACCAAAACCAATGCTATCGCTAAATGGATCACCATTACTACAGGTGTATAACATGGTTGAAGAAGAGGGACCTTGAGGCGTTATCCAGAATACCTCAGGAGACCTATCATACCAGCTACAATCATGGGGAACAGCTGTCTCCAATATTCAGATATTTAATGTCAAATGATCAGGAGCTGTTAGCCTGAGCTTTTTAGTAAAATCTGTCTTATCAATTTACTTATTAATTTTGCCACATGGATGTAAATTTAAGTATACACACAAACAAATGGTCCCTATAACTTTTTTCATGCGTAAGTTTTATCTTCCTCAAAAAGTACTAACATTTTAACATACCATTACTCATAATCAATCACAGCCTATTGTTAAGATTAACATTGTTTCAACGATTTATTGACAAATTGACACAACAATGTATAATGCACAATACATCAAATACTGGGGGTATTATGCATGAAAACCATGATGCACAACGCATGATTCTTCAATCAAGAGAGATGGAGAATTAAGGAAAGCTGAATAATTTGTTACAGCAGATGATATGTGATAATTAGTCCAAATTTTGCGCTCAGACTCTTTTGGAAGATAATGATTGAAGGGCTTTTGCCCCGAGCATTAGCAAGAATTCTTTTTTCCCCTTTTTGGGGTCTGAATACTGGTGGTTTTGGCTGATGACCCAGTTGAGACTGATGACTTGATGGAAACTGATGGATATGAGTGGACTGGGTGGAGATGCGGACGTGGAAGACAAACAAACCAGTAGCATTGAAGAACTAGATGAATGGAGAGATTCATATTTTAACAGCAGTTGATTATGGTAGGCTAAGCATATAAGTGTCTTGCCGTGATTGGAAGGATGTGGCTGTAAGAATGAGCGCAGCTGATGTACTTCAGACCGAGATGCATGTAAGTGAGTCTGAGAAATTAATAAAGGTGAGAAAAATAAAGTGGAATGAGCAGTAATTGTGGGCCAGGTGTGCAACGGGATGGCCTTCCTGCATGAGCTTCTGATAAATCTTCATTAGTATATCTATCAAAAAGCTAAATTTAGGACAAACCACAGCTACTGACACACCCCCTTAAAATTGTGGCATTACACTCAATGTGTGTGATCTCATGATTTTCTCACATATGACCATTTCATGCCTTAGAATCTGATTCTTAGACACATCAACTCATTCTGGCATTACATCACAGCAAATGTTACATGAGTTGGAGCTCATACTCTGCATTTACAGGACTAAAACAAATGTTGACTGTAACAAACAAAGGAATTATTTATTATAATTTCCTCACTGATGTTGATTCAAGGAGTAATAATCACAATAACTTAAATGATTCTCATTTGGGGGACAAACTTGAAATATCACAAGCAGAACTATTTTTATAAAAGCCTATTAATTTAATGGAACACTTTCATCCATATTAATTGATTGTAATATTATCTTAAATTGTTATATATTTATTTTAAAGTCTTTACATTTTGGGCTGACCAACAATAGAAACACCAATATCTTCAGTTTTCAATTAAATTAATTAGAAAATAACTACTAAAACAGACCAAAGGAACCAATTGTAGTTCATCATTGTTAACACATCCACCATGAAGCACTTATTACTCAGTTACGGTGTTTTGAAAGGGGATATACAGAATATACAGAATTCATGCAGAAATATCATAAGGTATTCACTTTTATTCCAATCAAAACTAACTATCAAATGTCCTAGCTTCCCATGGTAACATCAAACTATATTTCAGTAACATGGTATTAGTTTAAAACATGCCTGAGGGCAAACTGCGTAAGTGTGCGTTTAACAAACAGGTAGCAGTAAACACTCTGCTGCTGGTGTGTTACACAGCAGTTATTGTTGGGATGAGCAAAGAGCAGATCACAGATATCCCTCACAGACTAATTAGACTCAGATTACTCTGAATGTTTAAGGGCTTTCGTCATGTCAGAGTGAGTGTGTGTGTGTGTATGAGGGTGTGTGTGTGTGTGGTCATGATGTGCTCGGCCTCTCTGTGTGGTCTGTCACCCTTTAACCTGTAGGCCTGAAGAGCCTCCACAGTATGAGTCATCACGTTGCTGCTGCTGCTGCTGCCTTTCACACTTATATTATCCACGTTCACCTTTCAGCTCACGGTCCCAACACAAAGTGACGCAAAGTGGCGTTTCTTGATACACTATAAGTACTCTCTAGAGTCCTATTAGACTCAGCGTTGGAGGAGGATGTACTCAAATGTTGTATGTAAAAGTAGTATTGTATCTGCATCCCGGGTGTTCCTGCGGCATGGGGGAATGCCCGGGATATCTGGCGTCTGTCGGACGCTGGAGGGGGTCCTTTGCACTGGTGGGGATGTTTCTGCATGATCCAGGCCCAACACACCAGCATCTTCTACTACACGATCTTCAGCGTTGATTGGGGCCACCCTCAGTTGCTGAGCCTGGTTTGAGGTCTACATCACTGCTCTGTGCTCGTTTCTATCGACTCTTTAGGCTCTGGGCTGGCTGGGGTGCATGGAACACAAACCGCTACTCATCAATGTTACTGCCTGTTTTTTTTTTCATCTTTGTTTGTCTTGTTTTGCCTTTATGGTTCACATACGATGTATCTCACCCTCTTTCATGGGAAAAAGTAATTTGTTCTAAATAATATAAATAAAAAGTAATAGGCTAGTCTTTCAAGAAGGGCTGGTGTAGGTCAGATTCACAAACTCGTACGCATAGTAATAATATCTGTTGAAAAATCAAAATGCACGTATTTTAAGATTTTTTTCTACAAAATCTTGGCACAAACCACAAATTTAAGAGTAGACAGATGATGAAAAAAATGATAAAAAATATCTCAAAAAGATAAAAGGAAAACTTAAATCAAACGTTCCAGATCTGGATGAATAAACTATTCCAGTTGAAAGTCTTTATTGATTACATAGTGTAATTTGCTGAAAACAGAATAATGTAGGAACGATCAATGGAAACCAAAATCATTAAACAATTGAAGACTGGATTCAGAATCATATTCAAAATCAAAATTGAAAAATGAGATCCAACTTTTGTGATTTTTTTCAAGACAGCTCATAATGTGGCTGTCTTGTAGGGCATGTCCCCAGCTCACATGTCCCCATGTGCCCTACAACATCTGGGCATGCTCGTGATGAGACTTGGATCTCCTGGGGGTTTCTCAACCCAGATGTGAATCAGGGCATCAGTCAGCTACTGAGCAGTCTGTGGTGCGACGTGGTGGCGGGGGATGCAACGATACATGATGTCCCAGAGGTGCTCGATTGGATTCAGGTCTGGGTAAAGGGCAGGCCAGTCAATAATATCAATGGTTTCATCATCCAGGAACCGCTGACGCAGTCCAGACACATGAGGCCTGGCATTGTCATGCACCAGAAGGAATCCAGGGTCCACTGCATACTCAGACCCACAATGGGTCTGAGTATTGTATCCCGGCACCCAACGGCAGTCAGGGTACCCCAGGATAGCACGTGGAGATCTGTGCGGCCCTCCAAGGATATGCCTCCCACAGCCTTTCCATATTCTCTCACGTCTGTCACACTTGCTCAGTGTTAACCTGCTCATTTGTGAAGAGAACAAGGCGGCAATGGCGAAACTGACAATTCTGGTGTTCTCTGGCAAATACCAATAGGGCTACACGGTGCCGGCTGTGAGCGCAGGCCCGACTTGCGGACGTCAGGCCCTAATGCCACCCTCATGGAGTCTGTCTCCGACAGTTTGGGCTCTGTTGTAGTTGTAGGGGTCTGGCAGTGATGCTCCTGTTTCTCCTTGGACAAAGGAACAGTTATATATATATTTAAATATGTATGTATATATGTAAATAACCACTACCCACTGACATATGCCATTATTACTCAATAATCAATGTTATTCTGATGTAATGTATCAATGGTTATAATGTTATGGCTTGCTGGTGTACAGTCTGTGAGTTCAGCGTGTCGTTTGTATATCTAAAAACTTGGCTGTTCTAGGGGCCAAGATGCCACCAAAAAGGTTGATTCCTACAATGCATAAATGGTTTTAGAAGGATTCATTCAGGAAAAACTGAGAGAAGGTAAAACCTTCAGTCATAAGAAGGCAACTTTTATTTGTAGTGTGTATTACCACAGCATCCTCAACCCTTGCAGTTGCAGTTTGATTTTTCACCTTCATCTTGTGTTTCAGGCGATGTCACTATAATATTGCGTTGAAGTATGCAGGCTTTGACTGATACACCATTTGAAAAGGTCATATCTATTTTCATATAATGATGGAATATAAATAGCCTTTAAACTGAAGTGGCCGCCTGTCTGGTCTCCACGGAATGGTTACCCCCTCCCTTTTGTTCTGCCCTGCAGGACATCAGCAGACCTCAACTAAGATCACAGTAGCTCAGTGTTTACCTTTACCTCGGGCCGATTGACTTCCTACGTTTCCTCAGAGCTCCTGCTGAGATCTTGGTGGGATACAACAAGAGGAGGCTTTGCGGCTCTGACAGGACCAGCAGCTGACCAGTGGCACAGACTGAAGCTTGTAGGAGGCCAAGGCTGGTTGTCAGAAGATCCTAACGATGTCTGAGAGGTGTTTAATCCTCTCCATCCTGGTGGTCCACACACTTTGTTACATTCTTCTTCTTTACAAATGGTGAATTATCAGTCAAACATCAACGCCACTGCAGGACCATTTGATGAGCTAAGCACAGTTGACCCTTAGACAAAACATTCCTCAAGTGGTTTGAAAAACTTTTTTTTTAGCAGGCTTCATTTGAAATGATTGAGGCTGACACTGATAGGTGAACCAACGCTTTATTCATTTCTAATTTCTATAACTCCAAAGATAGGAAGAAGTAAAGCACAGTCAGAGTCTGCTGAGACAAACCAAATTGCTCTGAATTGCTGCAATTAGGAAGAATCACACCTTCCACACTGCTATCCTGTTTTACACTTGGACGTCCAATAAGTCATGTGACAAGAAAGTTCCCACTGGGAAAACCTGCTTGTCAGTTAATTAATGGATTGCATTCTTCTTTACATTTACTGTTGCTCACATACAATTTTACTCAAGAGAGGATTTTTTTCTTATAATTTATACATTCCTCTCTTAGTTAGTTTATATTATTGTGAAAAAAAAAAAAATATGTTAAAAATCGCCTTATAAGAAAAGTAAGCATTTTGTTTTATTTAAGGGACCATAAATCCTGTTCAATGCAGTTTATTTAATGCTCGGCTGCACAAAATGCTGATGATCGTAATAATGGCTACACAGACACATCAGCAGGGTTATATTTAAAGGCCTCGAATGTAAAACGTGATCATCTGCAGACCGACATGTTCCTCTCATCCCTCAGTGAGCTGGATTTGCAATTCAGCAAAGCTGTTTATAATCTTTTACATGGCTGAAAAATTTCCTCAGTCATGGAAACTGAACCCGAGTCCGATCCAGCTCCTTGACATTCTCCTGCTTCCTGCCTTCTTCTTCTGTTTCCTCCAAAAGCATGGAGCAGCAGCTCGGAGTGTGGCTGTGACAAAAGCTGAGGAATGCTGAGATTGACTGCAGTAAAGAGCCGTTTAGCCTCAGCCTTAGTGTTGTAACATCAGAACCCCGGCCATAAATGCTGAGTGGCGAGGCCAAAATAGGACCCAAGGAACGGACAGCGATCAGGTTTCAGCATATGCACCATGAAGAATTTTACATCCTGAGATTCACAAATGGAGTCACAAACTGCTGTTAACAGCAAATAAAGCAACGGCAGAAGAAATGGTCGGAATTCAGAAAATACAACTTTAGGTTACTAAGTGTGTTTGGGAGAAAACTATGCGTGCAGCAGTGCACTCAATGGGAAACAAAACTTTGATTATCTAATACTCTGTTTCGTATTGGTTATAAAATGAGTTATGGCCAATCGGATCAGACATGGACAGATCGCCGGTTACACCTGTGTTTGCCATCTGTCTCCAAAGGTGTCTAGATGACAACTTGTGTTCAGATTTTGTTGCTGCCTGCGTCACTTCTGCTACAAGGTCAAAGGTTTTCGCTGGTAGTTATCAGTCAAGCAGCAGATTTGTTTAGCTATGGCTACCTATAAACTTAAGATGTTTCAAAAGCTAATATACATATACGGACTGTTGAGACTGACAAGACAAAGTAATTTGCATCTTGCTAAAGGTCGCAAGACATGGCGAAAATTGAAACACATTTGAAAAGTATTTTCTTTTGCCGGTGCATTGTAAAGCCACAAGTTCCTGAAAAAAGTCCACCACTGGTGACGCATATTTCTTGTTCCATTTTGTCAGAGCCGCGTCAGGACACCTTAAAACATTTACACTACAGAAGATACGTGGTCCAATGTATACCAGACCACCTCAGCAAGTGGTTTGACTGATCTGATCACAATGTCTATTGTTGGTCGAAGTGTCCTTGAGCGAGATACTTTTGCCGGTGCATTGTAAAGCCACAAGTTCCTGAAAAAAGTCCACCACTGGTGACGCATATTTCTTGTTCCATTTTGTCAGAGCCGCGTCAGGACACCTTAAAACATTTACACTACAGAAGATACGTGGTCCAATGTATACCAGACCACCTCAGCAAGTGGTTTGACTGATCTGATCACAATGTCTATTGGTGCTCGAAGTGTCCTTGAGCGAGATACTGAATCCCAAGTTGCTCCCAATGTCTGTTCATTGATGTGTGAATGATGCCGTAAATGGTTACCACTCCTGATGAGCATCTAGAACCTTGAATGACAGCCTCTATCCTTACTGTTTAAATATTTTTGTGAATGATTGAATGCTGACTCGTGTTGTAAAGCGCTTCAGCAGTCGAGCATACTAGAAAGCGCTATAAGTACAGTCCATCACCATTTGATGTTACCCATTCTTAAGATTACAGGATTTGCCAATTTAATCTAAAAAAAAAAACCTAAAAAAAGTTTTTTATATCTGTCATGTGATCATGACAGTTTTCTGCCTGTGATATGAAAGAATAACTATATCTTTATTTCCCTGAAATATGATGAGAACCAGAGTCATCATTTGCATACCCACCAATCCCTTCGTAATAATTCTGGAGGGAACGTATCTTGCAAACTACACATACTAGCTTCATCCAACTTTATGTATACAGTGTAATACTATAAACTAACTGTTTTTGTTTCAATGACACATAGTGTTTGATAAAAGTGAGCCTTAATAGCTGCCAATTGTCTGGACATACATCACAAGCTGTATAAACATTAACACTGTCATATAGTTGTGTCTTTGATGTATTATATTATGTATTAATTTTGGTAGCACTACAGCACTAAAGCACTGTAATAAGATGGCAATAGTGTGGGAACAAAGAGGTAATAATTATATAATACCATGTACTTACCAAAGTAATAACTAAATTATAGCTTGGTAATTACAGCACAGTAATAACATGTCAATAGTGGGGTAATAGTTTGGTAATAATGAGGTAATACATATGTTGTGCCATGTAATTACCAAAGCAATTCCTTAGTAATACCTTTGAAATAATTTGTGTATATGGGTCATATGGGTCTCATTTTCACTGGAATTAATCTTACAGGGTAATGGCCCAGGTAATCTCTTTACCGCTGGATGTTTGGTTTACCTACTATTGCAATGGAATTAAATAGAAACAGTAGTTTTGCATTTTGAAGCACTGATTGATGCTTATCACACAAAAATTACTTTAAGATTAAATATAAATTTGTACAATTTTTGTAAACAAAGGGGAATGTTTGGAACATAAGAGTTTGATGAATTTCAGCATTATATTATGGTTATTACCAATTTTAATCTAATATGAAAGGTATTATGCTGATAGTAGCCTATAATACTGTGAATATGTTAACTTATATTAAATCTGTGCCATTTCTGAAATATGCATTCAATACTGAAAATCATCACTTATTTTGCTCCACTTTTCATGTTAACCATTTTTTGACTGACATAACCTTATTTTTATTATTATTATTATTATTATTATTTACTAGGTCTTTCGATTTCTTAATTTTTGGGAAGATATATGTCACTATTTTTGTGAAAAGTGATAGCAAATAAAGTAATCACTATTATTATTATTATTAATATTATTATTATTGTTTAATGGAGATGCAAGATTCTCCGATATTTTATTCTTGGATTCATAATAATTTTTAACTATTTGCTAGACATATTAGGGAGCAAAATAATCAAAATAAAGCGAAATATTTCCCTATGTACTTGTAACACTTGACTTGTCCTGACTAAAGACCAGAGCGCTGACCAGGTTAACTGACCAGGGTAGCCAGAATCAAGTGGAAATACACTCCTCAAAAAAATTAAGGGAACACTCAAATCAGAGTCCAGATCTCGATGAAAGAAACATTTAAATCGAAAATCTGTATTGATATACAATGCTTAATATGTTTGGAACAAAATAATGCAAGAATTATCAATGTAAAGCCAACTCATGAAACAATTAAGGGCTGGATTGTAAATTTCACCAAAAATCAAAGTGAAAAACTGAAATCAAAGACTGATCCAACTCGAGTGAATTTCATAACAAAAACTCATAATGTGACCAAGGAGTTTGTTTGAGCTCCACTGGCCAAAGGGACCTCCTGAAAATGTCTGGGCATGCCCGGATGAGATGGAGGATGGTGTCCTGGGGTATCTCCTGCCCGACCTGGATCAAGGCTCCTAGATAGACTGTGGTCAGTGGTGATAGTGTCTGATGCTGCAATTCTGACATTTTCAGAGGATCTCAGGTGGATTCAGGTTTCGGGCAACATGAGGACTAGTCAATGCTATCAATACCTTACCCTACCCCTAACCCTTCCAGGAACTGCCTACACACTGCAATAGGCCGGGCATTGTCCTGAACCAGGAGGAACACTGGGTGCATTGGACAAGTTTAAGGTCTGATAGTGGGTCCAGGAGTTTCATCCTGATACCTAACAGCAGCCAGTGTACCGTTGGTTAACCCGTGGAGGTCTGTGGGAATTCTTCTGTTCTCTTGCAAATGCCTGGTGAACACCAATTGATCTCAACAATGCTGTGAGAACAGGTCCCAGTGGAGGAGATCGGGCCCTCACGCCACCCTCAAGCAGTCTGTGGCAGACAGTGGCAGACCCGTCTACTGGCATCTCCTTCTTGCTCTTGAGACTGTGCTGGGAGACACGGCATACCATCTTGTATCTGCATGCAGGGATACACCATACGGGAGAAGCTGGACTACCTGTGCAGCATCAGTGGGCTGCAGGTACTGCTTCATGTCACAAGTACTGACAAAGACACCAGCAGAACTCCAAACTAGAGAAGGGCAGGTCAGGAAAGATAAGGAAAGAGAAATGGTGAGTGGCCACCATCTGCATCTTCCCTTTTTGGGGGTTGTCAATCCTTTACCTCTCCATTCCATCTGTTGTCACTTTCATTTGCACCAAAACAGGTGAAACTGATTCACAATCACTTGTGCTTCCTAAATGGCTTCCAAAAAGATTGATTTCCCTGAAGTTTAACGGGCTTGGTGTCATACTGCTATGATTAAATGCTCCCTATATATTTTTGAGCAGTGTATAATCACGTGAAACAAGTTTAAGATTTAAGCAAATTATTCAAGAGAATGATTGTATGACATTTTTATCGCTTGTAGCCACAGTGGCAACTGTTCACCAGAAGGTTATGCAAAGTCACTTCGTAGGGATTAGAAAAGGACGTGTGTAACATATTTGGTAATATTTTGGATTTTATATTCTGATGCAAATGCATAGGATGTATCATGTATTTTGTTTTGGTTGTTCTTACTTTTCATTTTACCGCAGTCATAACATGATAGAGAAAACAGTAGAGGCGGATATGACACACAGTTGAACCACTAAGAACAGCCGTTGAGGACTCTGGGGCTTCATTATTCTGTTCTGAGCTCTAGCTGTTGTCCAGAGAGGAAAAATTCCCTCAGAGAAGAGCTCATCAGACCTTTGAAGAACAGCATCATCCAGAGTTTCTTTTTCACTGGCAGACTCACCAGAACAAATGCTCAAACACTCTCTCCTCCTCTCTCCTGTCTTTTTTCAGGCAGCCATTAGCTTCTTGGCACACGGTTCACTCTTCGTTATGGAGTTTGTCCCTATCAGCACCTGCCTGCCTGCCAAAATCTGCCCTTGGCCCCTTCGGCGTACAAACAAAGGTCTTTAAGTAGCGAAGGGTCGAGGCAGGACAGACACATGAAAGTTGGAGAGCGCTGGTGGCTCTCAGAGAGACGAAACACAAGCTCGTGTTTTTCCAAAACAAAATTATGGAAGAGAGAAAAAAAAAGAATCAAATGGAAGTGCAAGAGATTTGATGTAATGAGGCCTTGTGCATGTGTGTGTGCGTGTGTGTGTGTGCACGTGTGTGTGTGCCTTCGTGTGTGTGGCAGAGGAAGTCAAACCAGTTGGCTGTCAGCTCCATTTGGCTCCTGTCACACTCTCTCCATTTCTCATAGAGCGCCATAAGGAAGGCTTCAGCGTGACCAGTTCCCAGAATGCTCCTGTGCAGTTCCCAATGGCAGCCATTCATCTCTGCTCTCAACCCCACAACACCCCTCTTCAGCCCCTCACCACTCCCCTGAGCCCTCATTTAAACCCATTTAAACCTCTGATATAACAGGGATCAAGTGTCCAGTTCAGTTCTACAGGCAAGAGCAAGGCACCCTGACTGCTCGGGTCGAGAGTTTGATTCCCTCTGGGGCTGCAAACACTGAAAATATGTGCACTTAACCTACTGCAAGGTGCTGTAAAGACAATATGTGCGGTAGCTTTAGAGGCAGGAATTCCCATCTCATTCTCAGCACATTATGAGCAACACCATGTAACTGTATTGTATCTCTTTATCTTGAAGTGGGTTGGGGGGGCTAGAGCATATCCCAGTTGATATTGGGCAAAGGGCAGGGTCCACCCTGAATAGGTTGCCTTCTCTTCACTAATACATTAACAAGCAACAACACACACTCACATAAACAGATGCAGGCAATTTAGAGTCAACTATACTGCATATTTTAAGATTGTGGGAATATGCAAGCTGCTGTGAAGCAACAGTGCGAAGCACTACACCATCATGCTGGCCTATACAAGAATATTAACCGCAGATATTTCTATAATAATAGACATTTTGTCGTACTGCACAAAATGAATGCTAGCATAAGAAGGGTAGCAAGCTAAAAATGAGGGTGCTAACAAGCTGATCTCTGATCAACGCATGTTCAATTTTTGATAATCATCGATATATGTAAAAATAAAACAAAGGCTGATGAAAAGGCCATTAGTTATGTAGCTATTTAGGAATAAACCATAACCTGTGAAAATAGTGGACAGAGCTTCTGGGTTGGAATAGTTTAGCAAATGGGGAAGTACTTTATAGCTGGGTTTTTCAAATTGGTGCATTCACACCAAACAACAAGAAAGGTGCCTTTTCTGTCTGGTCATATGCGAATGTCACCACAAGATAATTTGGGTTTACTCGCTTCACTAATGCGATGTGAAATATACAAACATGAATTAAACATTAATCCATCATGACCGTGTAAACACAATTGCTGCTTTGCATTTGTTGTGGAAGTCACAATGCGATGGATAACCAAACACCACCAAGTCTGGCTTCACAGCATTATCTGGAGGCATACTAAGACTGCTGATGAGAGCCATGTTCACATACAGCTACAAAATGATTGCCTCAGCAGCATCAGCCATTTGTGTCAACCAGCATGAATACGTAGAGCTTTGTATTGACGTTTTTATTAATGTACCAAACAAAAGTGTGAATGCAGTTTGATGGCCAGCAGGGTGAGTCAGACTATATGTAAGCTTCTGTGATTAATTTCCTTATGAAAACACTTTACTAACGAGAATTAAGTCTCAACTTTTGCTTAATGTTCATTTCTAAATTATGTTCCATCACTAACACGATGGATCCCTCGGTTCGCAGTTAGATCCAATCAGGGTAAAGGCATATCAACGTGTATCCTCCAACTCTCCATCATCTTATCCAAATATGTTACTTCTGGCTCCAAAAAAACTTTGCTGGCCGCCATAATGCCAAGCACAGCTTCAAAATGGTTCACAAACCAATGAATGGTGTCATGCATTCTCTGTCTACTAGTTTGTATGCAGACATTACATAATGTATGGGACAACTTAAAATTCGGCCAGATGGTGGCATTAGATCATCATCAAATCAAGTACAATATATCTTCTGGGAACATTATAACACTGCACAAAGTTAATTCATGCTCCATCTAATAGATTTTGACGAAAGTCACAAAACCCAATTGCTATTTTCTTATTGTATTATTTCAATTTAAGTTTTTATGAAAACAAATATAGATTTCACTTCAATGAACTGCTTATATTGTTACAATGTTTTAGTTGCAGCCTCATAAAGCTCCACCTGCTACAATGAGAGCCTGACACTCTGCTCTCGAGCAGCTGAATACCTCAAACGTTTGGTAATGGTGTTTCAGGCTTTTAATCAGACGTCAGCCTCAGAAAACAGCAGTGAGAGATTTTCTTTTCCCCGGGTCAATGGATTTAGACAGACCGCAGGATATAATCCCATTTTCCAGTCACAGACGAAGCAATGAACCCGGCGAATTTTGCCCTCTAAGTAGTGGAGGCGCCATCCTGCTTTCTGCAGCCCGGCACTCAGCCAGGACAGGGTGGGGGGTCCTTGGCTTGAACCAACCAGGAACAGCAAGAACAGCCCCATCAGGCTATCTGAGAACGACTTTAAGTGCATGTGTTATAAAGAAAGATATATATATAGAGAGAGAGCAGGGTCCAATTGATGAAAGAAAAGTAGAAGCTGTGAGAATTGGCCCAACAGAAAGTTTTAGGAATATTTAAGGAACTCTGAATTATCCAGTTATCACAACCAGGTTGTAGTTTAAGTGCTTTTATTATCAAATACAGTTTATATAGACAGATGACATAAGCCTATAATTCCATAGAGTACTGTATTATAGCCCTTTTTCCAAAATAGTATTTAAAAAAGAATATTTATATTTTCACTTCCCTTTCAAATCAAGTTCTCCAACACCTTGCTGACAAATTACTTTCTGTGTGGAGATGGTTGTTGTAACAGAGATGTGAAACAGGAGCCAAGCATAACCTGTTGACACAAACTTGTAGGAAGATACTGTCTAATAATAATGTAATCAGTTTATGTTGGATGATGGAGAATTTGTTCCTTCAAAGAGGTGAAAAAATATCAAATGAATGCACATGAATGTGGTGTAACTAAACTGAGTCAGAGTTGGCTGCATGATTAATGCTAAGTAACAAGTCCTTTTTATTGGATTTTTTGTTGGGCAGGAAGAAAGTAACTGTAATGAAAATACTAATCTAACTTTAAATATTCTATACATTTGCACCAACATTTGCACCAATATCATCAAAACAATGGTTAAAGATGAAAAAATTCCCACAGAAATTTTCGTTGTAATGTTGAAAAACTGTCTAGCTGTAGTATTTCATGGTCAATAAGTTAAATGGGAAGGGTGACGTCATCAAGAAGCCATCGCCTTATTGTGTGCTGACATAATTAGGAAATTAGGAGGAGATTTCTGCTATGTGGGTCTTAGTTAGTTGTAAATTCTTATGAAATGTGTCCCCTCTTCCCTTTATGTTGGGTCAGGGTTGAGGATATTTTTTGTGCACTTCTCCATATTTTTTCTTTCAGTAACATGATGCTCTGAAATGGTTGAACTGACATCCTGTTGTAGTCATATTGGTGACAAAGACATAATGAAAGAACAAATCTTCCAGAGTATAGTCAGTCTCTTAAGTATTAATCTGTGGGTACCTTCAGTGACCAAAACGGGTTACGTGCACACAAAATACAGATTTAAGAAGGAAATCCTCTATTCTCCCTGAACAGGTGGAGCTTGGTGAATTTCACAGCTTCGATTTCTGCTGGTCGTTTTATATACACATCGGATGTTACGACCACCAGCACATATCAAGTTTAATATCAATCCTAGAGGGTGGTGGGGCTACATGGCATTGTGGGGTAACCTGAGTGGGTGTAAAGAATCAGGCTGCAGGCTCAGGTGTGTTTAGACTGGAATAAAGCTGAAGTTATTCAGGTTTCTGCGCTTCTTTCCTGCAAAGTATGTGCAACTGTGCCATGATTGTAACTTGATTTTTAATATCAAACACTGGGTTCAAGTGCAGTTTTCTGCAATAATTGAATTGTTAGCCATTACCTGTTGGTAGGAAAGCACCAATAAGGAGGGTTTTTTTGAGCTGGTAATCTGACAGTGAGAGAAGAAGTGACCCCCAACGCCATGTTAGTACTGCAAGTGGACCTTACCCTTATTCTGTAATTAGTAGTAGTTAAGCGATAGTGTATTGTGTTGTTTTATGTGGCTGGCATTTGACTGCCAAGGGACTGAAGATGGAAATTAGCTCTGGCTATAATCTTGCTTATTTATGTGTGTATGTTCATGAATATACAATCTCCATTTTATAAATAAAGAAATAAGGAATACGAATAAGAAGTTTGTGATTGATTTCGACCCCATCAAAGTTTATAATTAGTGCTATTCTGCAGTATTTATAGTCCCATCTTTTCCCTCGTACTTTATAATTGTTTGGGGTTCCCATGGCGTTTGTGGCGAGATTGGTCTACCACATTGAGTCTGATGTAAAAAACAAGACTTCCAGGTCATGGCGTCCTGTTCAGTAACATGGCAGGATCGTTTGTCCCTCGTGAGATTTCCCCCACGACACTTCCCTCAGGTCCTCAGGCTGGCTATTATCCCCTCCAGGTCCTTCATCCTGTAGGGTCCCCGCCTGCAGTCTGCAGGGGGTGGAGGTGGAAGCAGTGTCAGAAGTGAATGAAGTTTCCAGATGCTCCACCAGTGTTTGGACTGCTGACACTGCAGCACTGGTCTATATGTTTGTCACCTCAATTTACGATCTGTTGTGTTGGCTTGACATCAGGATGTCCTGCAGTCACTTTTTACACCATGAATCAATTTATTCTCTTGTATCTTTTGATTTCATTATATGACATAGCCTGCAAAGCTACCAGTTTAGAACCTCATGATTATTTCCATTATTTATTAGATCATCTCTTCATTATTTATTAGATCATCTCTTCACACAAATCATTGTGTTCATATGCTATTCCTTAACTTGTATCAACCCTCAGCTACATAGTGACAGTCTGAATGTTCCCCAAACCCTTTATTTAATATCAATAAGCCGGAATAGCCATTTGATAGAGCCCTATTATATAATATATAACAATACATACAAAAATGGAAATTTTGAGCCGTCAGTTATAACATTATATCAAACTCCCTAATTTTGTGTAGATCCCCATTAATATGCTCAAGCAGCTCCAACTGGTCAACTGCAGACTTCACAAGACCTCCTAAGGTGTGCTGTGGTATCTGGTACCAAGAGGTTAGCAGCTGATACTTTAGGTCGTATAAATTGTAATATAAACCTGTTTGCCCAGAAAAATCAAACATATTCTCAGTTGGATTAAAATTTGGAGAATCTGGAAGACAAATCCCCTTGACCTTGCTGTTCTGTGATAAGGTGTAAAATCCTGCTGAAAAAAGGAACTGCCATAAGGAAATACCATTTGAATGAAGGAGTCCTAGTAAAATTTATACAAATGGCATGGTTTCCTAGAAAGGCATTGCCCAAACTCCTAGCCATGCACATAAAATGAAAATAAAGATAATGTGATTCATGAGACCAGGCCACCCTCTTCCATTGTTCCATGGTCAAGTTCTGGTGTCCATTTTAGGTGGACAGGCGTCAGAACTCTGGGAACTCTGACCAGTCTGCAGACCCATAGTCAATGAGCTCCAATGAACAGCTTCAACCTTTCCACCAAAGAAGACATTACCATTTTCAGCAGTTACACCTTGACGTCGCAGTCACGTTCGGATGCCTGGCAGCTGCACCACGGTTTTTGCTGCATCAAAAATAGACCAGGCGCTTAATTGTGGCAGAGCGGAGCATTGAGCAATTTTTGTGAAATGCGACAGCACCTTTGGTGGAATCACAGACAATGTTTTGAATGGTGGCGACCGGGATCGGCGGCCGCGGCAAAGCTGTTAAGCAAAGTTCCTCGTGGAATCAAGGCCTTTGGGTGACAGTAGCCCTTCTGGGGGACTGGACAATATCAGTGAACTCAAACCAACCATGACCCTGTTACCAGTTTACTGGTGGTCATACCTTAGGCCACTTTTGCTCTGCAGTTTTTGGGAAATGCCTACTTTCAGCTCTATTATTAAATAAGATTTTTACTCAAAATTCTATAAGTGTAGATTTTTGCAATAAACAGGATGTACGTATAATTACAATAACCAGATATTTATATATCTATTCCATTCTGTTTATTTTTCTTTAATGATTTAATTACAAATTACAACTGCTAATTAATCTGCATTATCTAATTGTACTTATTTTGCTCCGTCTAATTAATAATTTACAACACACACACAGTATATTGTGTTCATACTTATCTTTATACTACTTATCACATAGGTAGTACTTATCACATTCTCTTGCATTACTATGATTTGAAAAAGAGTTAAGACATTGATGATTTGATTCAAAATGACTTGATAATTCAATGTATTTGTGTTCTGATAATAAAATAAAAATGAAAAAGCATATGATTTATCCATACTTTTCATGAATAGGCTAGTATGTGTACTTCTCTTTGACCTTTGACCTGACATGGGATCATTCCTCAGTACAACAGGTGTCTGTCCATCTGTGAAAGAGATAAATGCTCTGTTTCACTCTGAGCTGGACACACGCTTTACAATTTCGGCTAATCTAGCTATGCTGTTAAGTATACACAGATCTATCAACAATTGATGATAAAACATTAATTATGGATATTTAAGTCAAAAAACCTAATTTCACTGACTTCAGCTTCTTAGATTTATATTTTCTGGCTATCACAGTCTCAGGCAAAACAATTCTTCTAAAGACATTAGTGTTTTTTTCCCTGTTGTTTCTTAACTAATCTTGTACATTTTATAAATATCAGCATATCAAATATAAGGTTATTATAGAATTACCAGTTAATGCGATTGATTTTAATGTAACAGTAACTAAGACAATTAAAGACAATGATGAAGAGGAAAACATTGTGAACAGATATTTAAAGTGTACAATTTCTTATCAAAATTAAGACCGATAACAACCTTTAGTTCTATTAATTAAATCCCTTAATCAAGGGTATTTGATGAGTTTTTTGAAAGTGGTGTAATGTAACTTAATAGATTACATATCTTATACATATACATATCTTATATCAACTACGATTCAGTGGGAAATCTTCTTTTTTGAAATACACTTATTACAACACTATGGTTAGATGTTAACTTGTTTACCAGAAGTAGGGAAGTAATTCAATCTTAATCAAAAGTTAAGGTAACTTTAACTTGCAGGAAATCTTTTATAATGTGGTGGTAAATTTACTTAAGTAAAACCTCTCAGTACTTCTTTGACTTCTTTTGGCAGCACATTCTATAATACTTTACTCCCAGAAGTATATACAATAATATATAATAGATAAGCTCAAGATATTTTACTGCTAATCCATAAGCATCTCTGGATGGGCAAAGACACCCTATAACTCAATTCTAATGATTTGGTAATCCTGGAAGATTTAATCGGGAATTTATAACCAGTTTCATATTAAGTTAAGGCTCACTGTGATTCACTAAATCTCTTTCTGATTGTTGGCAGTCCCACTAAACCCAATCATAAAAAAAGAAAACGCATGATTTATTGATCTCAAATGCTCACATAAATATTCTACTCTGTGTTAGCAAATGCAACAGTGACAACTGTGTCATTGCCCCTTTCAGAAACACCAAGGTTCCTAAATAAAAGCCGCAAATGAATATCATTGATTGATGATGACATGATCGTTTTCAGATTTTATATCTAAATAGATGAAGAAGAAGATGAAGAACTTGATTGATTTTGGAAAAGGTCAGTTGTATGGTTTTGACACTAGGGACAGCTTCATCTCCTAAAGTTTTACGGACATAATTTCTCAACCATTGGTACAATTAAGTAAATATTTGGTGCAAATAAATTTTTCGAGGAGACCTAGCTTGTAAACATTGTGTTCTACTTTATTAGTTTATATTTTTCTCAGTAGGGGGAGCTTTTTACCAAAAAAAAAAAAAGCATTTGTAATAACACAGATTCCTAAACGTTGGTCTGATTTAGTCCAAATTCAGTGCAGATGAATTGGCTCAATGACATCAATCTTGTAAATACCGTACTTTACTCTAGTAGTTCATATTTTACTCACTACAGAGAGCCTGACTACATAGGTTCCGGATATAACTCAAAAAATATTTCAAGATCGTTTGTAATTTTATATCTAAATAGACCTTAGTGCGAGGAAGAAGTGGGTTGATTTTGGGGAAGGTCTGTTTGTAGAGTTCGCTGCTCCCACTGCCTGGAATCCATTTCAGATTTGCCTCTATCTGAAAGAGCTGGTGACACTGAATGCTTCCAAGGCCATTTTTGAAATACTTTGTTGTAGAAACATTTGGCTGGATATGTTTTGAGTGATATAGATGCCTTTGAAAAATACGGATGTTTCAATCTCTATTCATGAAATTTGTAATGTTTATTTTGATTTATTCCAATTGTATAAATTGTATAAATTGTTGTATTTCTGTATTCTATTTGATTGTTACTCTGTGTGCTGCTTTCTTTCTGGGCCAGGACGATCTTGAAAAAGAGATTTTTAATCTAAACTAAAGTTTTCTGTTAAAATAAAGGTTAAACTAAAAAATAAGTAATAATAATTTATAATGGACTAACCAGGGCTGGGGTGATGTGTTTGTGTTTAAGCACTCTCATCAGGATCCTTGCAGCACTGTTTTGAACATACTGTAGTCTTTGAAGACTTTTATCATGGATCCCGATGAGAAGTGCGTTACAGTAATCCAGTCGGGAGGAGACGAACGCGTGGACCAGCTTTTCAGCATCACTCAAGGTGAGTGAAGAACGGCGTTTGGAAATATTTCTGAGATGGTGAAAGGAGATCTTGCAGATGTATTTGATGTGGCATTCAAAAGTGAGTTGAGAGTTTTATCTTACGCTGAGGTTGGTGACTGATGAAGAGAGGTGAATGGCGTGACCAAAAAAGGGATTGCTGGTTATGACGACAAGTGCGGAGAGTTGAAAGGGGAGATGATGATGAGGAAGAGGATGGAGAAGCTGCGGAGGAACATGTGTCAATTTTTATGTAGAAATGCGGGTCATCAGCGTAGCAATGGAATGAGAGTCAATATCGACATATGACATGGCCAAGAGGGAACATGTATAGTATAAAGAGAATTGGGCCAAGGACTGATCCCCGGAGGACCCCACAGGTGACTTTGTGTGTCCGGGACCTTGTACTTCCAAGGGAAATGTATTCTATTCTGTCGGTGAAGCAAGATTATTCCATGGTCAACAGTGTCGAAGCCAGCAGACAAATCAAGGAGAATCAGGAGCAATTGTGGACCATCTGCTGCCATCCGTTGGTCGTTTTTGACTCTAAGCAGAGCTGTTTCTATGCTGTGGACGGAGCGGAAACCAGACTGAAACGTTTCAAAGAGGTTGTTGTATTTGAGGTGGTCCTGGAGGTGGGCAGCAACTACTTTTTCCAGTAGTTGGGAGAGGAATTGGAGTTTGGAAATGGGCCTGTAATTTACAAAAACGTCTGGATCGAGAATGGGTTTTATGCGGCTTTTAGGACCAATGGAACTGAGCCAGCCTGGAGCGATTGGGTTATTACAGCGGTGATCAGGGGACTGATGAAAGAGATGTTAGTTGTCCCCAGGGTTGCAAGAAAGGGGTCGAAGGCTCAGGCGGAGGATTTCATCGTCCTGATGATAACCTCAACCTCTTGCAGTGAGATTTCTGGGAAGCACTTTAGAGGCTGGGAGATCTCAAACTGTGAGTAAGCAGACTGGATAGGTAGAGAGGAGGAACCAGAAAGGACAAACGGATTGAGTCAATTTTTGATTTGAAGAAAGCCATGAAATTATTACAGTGCTCTTCTGTGATTTTTGTAAGTGGGGGAGTTTGTGGTTTAAGAAGATGATTGATAGTGGAAAACAGCTGCTTGGAATTTCCAAGACTGGTTTTGATAATGTTCGAGTAGAACAGTGACCACGGCTCTCTAAGGGACTTTGAGTTGGCGTTTTGGTGTTCCCAAAAGGCGAGCTTGTGGATAGTGAGACCTGAAGCCTTGTAAACGCCACTCGAGGGCACGCCCAGTTGCCTTCATTTTCTGTAGCCGTTGCTGAAGAGAGATTGAGATTAAAACAATCCAGTAGTTGGAGAAATTCGGATGCAAAATGACAGGAAGGGGAGTTGACATGAATGTTCATATCTCCAAGTACTATAATATTGGAAAAGGTTGTGCAAATGGTCGGAAAAAGGTTGTACATCTCGGATATTGTGCGCACAAGATAAGTACATACCCGAAACGTCAGGTATATTACTATATGAATCATCATTGCGACCGCCGCAGGTCCAACTTTTGTCAAAGCGATAACTCCAAAACTATATAATGGATAATTTTCAAATTCTATGGTCTGGTCTGACTTGGTCTGGTCTGAGTCCATATTTAGTGTATATGAATCAACTCGAGAAGATCTATCTTGTCTACATCATGTTTTATCTTAATAGTTAATATTTTACTCAGTAGGGGGAAATTTTAACATAAAACACAGTTTTTTGAACATAACATCCAATTTATTCCAAATTCAGTGAACATCAATCAATTCAGGGTGGCCTATCTTGTATATAATGTTTTACTGTAAAAGTTCATATTTTATTTACTAGAGGGAGAATTTCTACGAAAAACACTGTTTTCCAGACAGAGGGCCTACCTCAAAAACTATTTCATGGATCATTTTCAAACTTTAAACCGCCATAGACTTCAGTGTGAGGAAGAACTGGATTGATGTTAAGACAGGTTGAGTGTAGATTTCTGACACTAGGAGTAGTTTTATTTCCAAGTTTTTGGGCCACAATAACTCAACCATCGATGTGATTTAGTTCAAATTCATATGATCGACTGGGGGAGATCTATATTGTTTACATGTTTACATCATAGTTTATCCATATTTAAGTCTAATAGTTAATATTTTACTCACTCTGGGTAGCTTTTCTTTTAACGTTACTATGGAAATAACAACATCTAAATTGAAGGGTTCAATCAGGGGGATTGTTTGTACAACCAAAGAGATTGGGGACTTTTCTACTTATTTTGTGCACACAAGATAATAAGATGTGCGCACACGATTTTTCTTCTCTCAAGGAACTTCAGGGACTCCATAAGGTTTGTTTGATGAATGATAAGATTTTCACTGTCAAATCACTGCGAAACCAAAAGGGAGCCAATTACTTTCTATTTATCTCCAAAAAAGCTAACAATTAAACAAATTAAACACAGTTAGCTGGCTAACATCAGTTAAACACAGTTAGCTAAGCTAAGCTAGTAGAAACTTAATCTTTGCAAAAAGCAAGATCAGTGGAAATTATGACATGGAGGTGGACATTTGAGCCTCCATTAAGAACTTTTCCAACAAAGTGAATCAAATAAAACCCCTGTCTTTTCCTGTTTCTTTATTCTGTACTGTTCAAATATCCTACATGTCTCCCATGTATATGGCCTACTGGCTGTATCGTGCCCAATATCACATCAGTGGTGAAACAATGTCTCTGATCTGAACAAAAAGTTCAGAAATGCTCTGTACTGCATTCAAAATGTAATTCTCAAAATTATGATTTATAATAATATATATTTTGATTCATATTATCCATGTAATAATGTGCTTATTACTGTACTGTAAGCTGGAGCTGTATTACTGCCTTATATAGAATATGGTTTATAATGATACTAATGTTGATATATAGTTTATATTATTATTATTTATCTAAATCATATATGGGGTAGGAATCACCCAACAATACAATATCATCACAATACTTGAATATCAATATGATATTTTGACAATATACAATATAATAATATATATTTATTTCGATATTCTCGACATTGCTAATACTATTTTGTGATGTATTACCTTTATCTATTATGATCTGCCAGCAAATCATTTGCCCGCAGGAAAGCTTTATCAACATCTGTTTTATCAAGTATGATCAAGCTCTCAGTCTCGTTTTCGCTTCTTTCAATTTTAATGCTTTAAGCTGAATCCTCAAACATTGATTCATTTACCTTCATCAATGAGAGATATTTTTTCAACATAGACCAAGTCATCATTATCAAATATAAATTTATTTTTCACACAGGCAAACAGCTTTTTCTCTCCAGGTTCTCAATCTCTTACTGGACCTGCAGTTTCTTTTCTTCTTCTCATCTTCTTGTAATCTAACATCATGGTTTCATGGGGTGAGGGAAAAAAACAAAAATGGACTAACTTGGCTGAAGCATTATCCTTGTAGATCCGAACTGAGTCTTCTTACACCTAATCAACCAAAGTCATTTGAAGAAACTGACATCCCAAATTAGCTTCTCTCAGTGGCAATATAGCATCAACTTCAATTTGGGTTACAGTAATAAGTGCAACCAATTGCTGTTCATTGCGAGCTAATTTTAATAATATTAAAGAATGCCTCATAGAGCAATTTATGTTAATGTCTTAAAGTCTTGTTAAGACTTGTTAATGTTAATGTCTTATAAGCCATTACAAAAGATATCAAGATATTCCTGGATCTCCTTTCAGTTCACAACTGCAATGAGGAAAACACCAATTAACTGAAGTGTAAATTCCTGCGGGAAGTAGCACTGACACCTTAGAACATCTCTCTTCAAACATGATGTTATTTTAAGGCGGAATCTGGTCCAAGGGCCTAAAGGGCATCCATAACTCACATTCCCAACCAGAGGCACTTCAGTCTTTGGGTTTTATTTTTGGAGCACTCCGTTACTCTGACTCCTCATTAAATTATTGATTCCGATTTAAGTGAAGCAGTTCTCCCTAACTTCTATTATGATGCCATTTTTGTGTTTTAAGTTAGAATTTTAATTTTGGTGCTACACAGGCTGCTAGTATTATTATTGTTTCATACCCCTTCAGTCAAAAAACAATTGTGTATTCTGAGTATATTTCTGACAAGTGCTTATTACTATCGTTTCTTCTACTGATATATTTTATTGGAGAATTATAATAGGAAGCCTTTTATCGTTAATAGGTGAATTGGCTTCATCAACTGTTTATCTTAATGCATCATATTCATATTTGCTGGTAATTTGTATCGAAATATGACTAATGGTTATTTTAACTTGAAATTCCCTCGGGATTAATAAAGAATCTGTATATTTATCTATCTGTCTATCTATGGCTAAGGGTAATAGTCTCAGATCTAGGCAGTACATTAACTTTAATCTGAAATTAGCACCATTTTGGGGTTGGGTGATAAACAATCTTGATGAGGCATCTTTGGACAAAACTGTAGGCACTTTCCCTCGCTATGGATAGATCTAATGGAAAATCACACAGAAGAAAAGAACATGACAGCGGCCAGACTAAGTGCTTCTTTTCCTGCCTTAGCTGTCTGATTTGGTGCATGTCTTGCAACTGGCAGTGTTTGAACTCATAATCTACAATGCCTATAATACTTAAATAAATAAAAAAACAGGTCACTGTATGACTATCTGTGGATCGAGCAATGTGTAAACAGAAATATTTTCAACCACATTTAGCACAGAAAGTTACTTCCCCCCTCTTAATCCACGTGCGGTTTTGTTTTACACAAACCCGCTTGATGCTAAATTGCTGGAAGGGAACTCATGTTCTCCTCCACAGCTGAAGACATTTTTGACAAGGAAGGTAAAACAACCTGAATTATCGGGAAAGGGTTTGGATCTTAAATAGTCAGCAAAATGTAAAAGAGATAAATTAAGTAAACATTCTTATGTCAAATGTTTATTTACATTTTCACTTTAATCTCAATGTGTTGTGTATATTATTTTATCTCAGAAAGTATGTCCAAACCAAGCATTATTTTCTAAAATATATATTCTTTATTTGAACTTTTTTATACTACTAGCAGCATATTATACATCATGATAAATATTGCTTTTGATCAATATAGAAAACATTATTGTGATGGTACTTCCAGTTCCAGATGGTACCAGTTCAGAGGTCTAATCAAAAAGATCGATTGAGAATGCATCTGTGCGCAGAACCTGTAAATGAGTTCACAGTGGGAGTACAGGAATATTTATTTATTAGCATGTGTTTGCATTTAACATATGAGTTAGGAGATCTGTTGGTAGATGTACACTATGTACCTTATTTGTTTGAAAATGTTCTCCATGTGAGATCCTAGACAGAGAATTGAAACTTCCTTTCACCGGACATCTTCCTTTTACACAACCATCTACTGTGGATATTTACAACTGAAAATAGTTACTACTGACAGTACAGGTTTCTGATTCCCTGACTCTCGCAGAGATCCTCCACTTATTTGAAATGGGGGATGCTTAATTATTTCTGATTATGTCAACTCTGTCCTTCTTATTTTCAGTCATTAGAGAGAGACATTCTCTCTTCCTCTTTTCCCTTCCTCTTTCTCCCTGTCCCTTCTGATGTCCCTTAGTCTGTCTCTGGTCAAAAATCAAGTTGTGCTCCCCCTAGAGGCCTGGGCCATTCATGCTTGAATGCCAATATTTTTGCCTATCCAAGATACAGTTTATCTTTATTAAGTGTTGTCTTTGCTTTTAAGATAAATTTCAGAAAATATAATTTTATCCAAATCCCCAAAAAGTGGGTTTACAGAATCTAGATGTGATGTATATTGTTTAGTTAGGTCTCAAATGGTTGGTTAAAGTAATACAACTTTCCATTAACACAGCCTGAAAAATTGGACCAGTTTAATTATTATTCATATTCACTAACCAAGCCACAATTAATGAGTATAAAAAGGAAAAGCAGACTGTTGTTGTATTTAAACTGTAAAAAAAAACCTGGGTAAAGAAAGAATGAAAGTTGTGCCACCTATAGCAGCCACTATTTCAACTCATCAAATCTGATAACTGGAGCTCAGTCGTTGACATCATTGTTGTGGAATCATGGAGCGCTCTTCTTTGAAGAATAATTATAATACCGCCACTTTGGACGTTCTGTGATTACGAACTGCTCTTTTCAGATCCTGCCACAGGATTTCAATCTTTCTGTCAAAACTCCAAAACCGTGAATGAATTACTTCTGAGCCATTATGGTTGGGATAATGGTCTTGCTGTATGAGCCATTGCACTTGAACTACAACTCCTAGACAGATGACTTGATAGTCTCCTTCACAATTTCTGTAGGACTGCAGCGAAGCATCCTGAACATTACTCTGCCACTTTCATTTTTGACTGTGGGCATAATGCTCTTTTTGTGGAATGCTGTGTTTGCTTTATGGCAGGGTTAGCCATGACTCCCTCCTATCTGTACCAGTCTTGCCCCATTTTGAATAGTGGAGCCATGAACGCTGACCTTTATTGAGGTGAGACAGCCCTGCAGTCCTTGTCTGCTTTCTTTAGGTCTTTTGGCTTTGATTTTCAATCAACTTATTCCTATTCTCCTCTGGCATTGATTTTCATTTTGGCACGGTGTGGTAGTGGTGACTTATTAGCCAACCTCCTGTTTCTAAAAATGTTCTTAGTGATTATTTGTTTGAATAGAAAAAAAAATCAGACTTGATTTGATTTGATTTGTGTCTAAGCTACTATCGTCAGAAAACTTTTATCACTTACTGGCCCAGAGGTGATGTTTTTCTGTGACTGGGTTTCTCCCAGAATTCATACATTCCTGCATCAAAATTAAGGCCCTTCATTTTTTTTAGCATACTTTACTGAGTGTTCATTCACATTCTGGTTAAAAAAGTCTGCTAAAGGCATTACAGTTGTTAAAAACATGGCAGATTGCAAAATGTTACGGCCTTCGTGAGACGCATTAAGTCGGCTGAGAAATGTTGTGAGTTGTCATCAGCTGATAGTTACAGCATTGTAACAAGTCACATTAAAAAATTGTGTCTCTGACGGGATACTATAGAGGGAAAATCAGGTCAATATCACCATGACCAACAAAGATGAAAGATTGGGAATTAAAGATCATTGGATTCATGTTGACTCTGTTGAATTTGGAGATCTGATCAATGAGTGGACCTCAAACATGTAACCGCAAACAGGAAACAGTTCTTGAAGTAATAATACCACGTCTATACAATGTAACCAAGAAAGAAGTTATCAGAATAGAACCCAATTGAAATTTTATGTGGAGTTTTTAACATCGCTGTCAAAAATGTACATAGGAAGAATCTTTATCGTGACTAATTTGTGTCTAAGCTCACACCTCCAGAGAAAAATTGTCCAAGATGGCTGACCTGTCAGCAGGCGGCTGGCCTCAGCTCTGAGTGCTTTGGGCTGTAAGAGGAGAAAACTTGACCCCCTCCTTGATGAAAAGCTCAGTTAAAGCTCTGGTGTGTGGTACATATGGTTACCCCATTTTTAAGAATCTCTCTTTTAACACTTGGCAGAGAACTGCTGGAGAAGGAGTGCTGCCCCACAAACTCGGGGTCAAATTATTAATGGTTCCCAGGGGCCCATTGCCCACTCACAATGTCGAAACCCTGGTTCGGCAGACAGGGCCCTTAGGGGACATTGCAGTGCGAGCTACAGGCCAGTGAAGAGCTGTAACCCAATCATCATTGAATATTTCAACGTCTGTGTGGACAGTCACCGCTATTTTGGAAATGTGATAGTTAAGTGTCAAACAGTGGACCAGAGACATGCAGGAGGACACCAAGTTCAATGTCAAACCACAGCAGCAGCAAATAATTCACAATTTAATGTTTACAATGTCAGACTAAGTTAAGAGAACAGCTTTAGCAATGGATTCCAAAGCTCTTGACGTGCTGTCAAATGTCATTTTTCTAACTTAAGAAAATGTTGTTTGTTTGTTGTTTTCAAACAAAGCCTTTAGTGATAACCCCTATTTTTTTTACATTGAAATAATCTAACAATCATTTAATAATCCGCCCAAATCATCCAAATAAACACCAAATACATCCTGCTATAGAATATATGATCAAGTTTTCTTATGAAAAAGATAAACATTAAATCATCTCTCTGTTTCAGCTTTTGAATATTGTATTTGCTTTATGTCGAACAAGGCACCACGCTATTTTGAGTCAATGGAATTTAAAAACTGAATTAAAAATCACATAAATTAACATGGCTGATCATTTGGAAACATGGAAAAAGACCAGTTGTGTTCAGGTCAGCAAGTTTAGAGGTTTTTCCCCAGACATTTCCTGGGTTATAGGTTCGGATTAACTCACTAACAGAGTACTTTGTCAATGTGCTCTGAATATATCCTCTGTGTTAATGACCCTATGTTTGGACATGAACTCAACCCCTAATAGGTTCTGACCTTTCTGGCCAATTCCTTCGTTTGGAAGATAGGTAATAAGCCCGAGTCAGCTGGGAATTCACACAAAAAACAATTCTTTTGAGTTGTTGCTATTAGAGTAAGAGTAAGTAAGAGTACACTACAGACTTTATTTTTTTTTTTTTCTTTGCCAAAACAAATTGTAATGTCCTAACTCAAATACTAAATTTGCAGCGTTATACTTAACCTAACATGTGAAACACTCTGAAACTTTTATGGGGTGTCATGCTCTCAAAAAATGTTTTTGGTTTCAAATTAAAACTATTTTCTCACATTACTTCTCAGATAGCTATGAGTCATAATTATATCTTCAGTTCAGTCTATGATAGTTTTCAATTTGAATTTACTTATTAAAGGGGGGGTTTAGTTCTTTCTTATAGATACACAGACGTGCATTTGGACCCATAAACCTGATCTCAATTGGAGAGTGATAGTACTGCCTGATTGCAGGGCACCTCAACCAATATGTTGTGTAGATGTTCAATCATCCAAGTCATGGTAGCCCCTGAAAGTTTAATAAGAGGCATATGTGCTTCTAGTTTAAAGTAAGATTAATTGATTTTGAATTTCAACTTAAAACTAGAAGTCAAGATGCTTCTGATTCCTCCTCAGGCATTACCTCAAAGTTACGAATCAGTGCCTTGCTGAGAGGCACCTTCCATATTTTTCATTTGCAAAGAAGACCATTTTGGCAGGAACTACTAGGTGTAATGTGGATAGACTACTAGAGAAAGCCTTTTTGACATTTAAATTCATGCATGTCATAACAGATCAAATATTCCGTACTTTCAAACAGTAGTTCAGGACGGTGTATTACATTTATTTAGCTGTCTGTCTCATGTCATATATGACACTCCAAAAAAAATACAAATTTTTTCATTCCTCAAGAAGCCCAAGATCTAGCCCCGGCTCTCTTCTTTTGACCACCCAAGGTTTTGTGGCTTACCAATGAATCTCCTCAGTCTTCCTCAAACATCACACTTCTAGGCCCTTTGACACACATGCAATTCCCTAAAGTTGAATATTTTTATCTTCTGTGAATACTTTTAACACTGAAAAATATATTCTTCAAAATCTTGTTTTTGCTTGTTTGGATTTGGATGTGATGAAGCTGTGTTTAGAAAATATAAGAAATATTCAGAGTTCTAACTTAAAGTTTAAGATTCTATTTCTGCTGCTGCCTTGTTAACCTGTTTTGAACTTTGTGTACATATGCTTGAAATGTAACTTTAATGTAGCTAATAATAACTAGACATCTCTGAAATGTTAATACACTTGTAATTTTGGTTTTAATCGACATGTGTCCATGGAGCAGAAACTTAATGCTGAATTTCTGGTCAGAATCATAATTACATCAGATTGTTTGCTGACAAAAAGAGATCATTAGAAAAACTCCTCAAAGTTAGGCTTTATATATCTTACTCCCAACAAACAGATCAAACTCAAACCAGTATCATACTTCAACAGCCTGTGTTGGTGTTTTGGGGGGTTGTCCAGGTCCTACAGGTCAAAGGCTGACCTGTAGAGAAAGGACTGACTCAGACAGGACACCAGATAGCACGAGACATAAATATGCCGTCTGCTTGCTGAGCGTCTCCTCTTGTGCGTTTCTCAGTCACTCTGACAGAGATGAGGCAGATTTTTAGCGTGAATCGTGGGTGAGTTTGATACCTGAGTGGTGAGCCTGGACTCTGCCTCTGTTTACCCTGAGGTGAGGCCAGCAGCCGGACTGAAAATGATACCCTGACTGATGTTTACTCAACTGCTGTGTCCTAACCTTGGTACCTACGGTGGCTCCCGAGATGATCCACCTTAATACTGACAAATGACTTTCTGACCAGGAAGTCCCATAAAACAGAGAGCTTAGTGGGTAATCTATCTCTGAAGACCAGACTAAAGATTTTGGAGAGATCATTGCGAAGTTGAAGTTCAGCAGTTCGTCATTAAGCACTTTTCATCTGATCATGGTGGAAGTTAAGCCCAATTAAAAGTAAACACACTGTAGTTTATTTTTGCTCCCTCCAAAAAACACGATGCTGCTTCGCCAAACACCAAATGTAGATTTGTTCACTGCTGAACACACTATTTGCCCCTGTTGTATTCCACCTCAATTCAAAATCACAATCCAATTGTGCAAAAAAATATTATAGAGTTCCTTCAATAAATAGGAAACATGAAAGTTGGGTATGATTCTTTCACTGGTTCAGATTTTTCTGTTTCCGAATCAACATCCTCTGGACAAAATCTTCACTTTGTGCTGAATATATCCACACAATGACAGGTAACAAACAGATCAGATAATCAATGTTGTTCACTTCAGTTGCCGTTGGTTATAATAATCTGGCCGACAGGTTTGTGTTCTGAGACCTTACTATCTCCCTTGCTTTGACTTGGCGTGAGTCTCTCGTTGGAGGGATGTTTTATAATTAGTATTAGCATTTTGATTGGAGGTGCACGCGATTGAAGCACTTCCGAATGTAAAAACTCAGCAAAAATAATTTACATTTGTCAGGAACGTAACTGGAAAACTAGGAGGTGTAATTAGTTTAGCATTTTCTTTTTACCTTGACTTGGGCAAACAGGGATGGATATACTAGACACTTTGGAGACATTAGCAGCAACTCTCCGACAGCAGGCTTTGCAGATCGGATATTCATCATCTACAATAACAACCCAGGTGGTTATTTTGTAGATATCCAAAATAACTTGTTTCTTTGGTGGATAGAACACAACGGAGTTTCAGTTCCTTTAAATGCATTTATGTGCTTCGAACAGTCAGACCAAGCCCCCAACACATTCGTCACTAGAGACGAGATAGAGACTTCTACACGCCTCTACGCCTCACAGAAATGTGTCTTCAGAAATAACATACTTCATAGAACTCTTACAATTATAATATCGACTTTAGTAATCCTGGTTAATCGCAAAAACGTACCTTTTAGAGTGCGTGAGCATTAAGAACAAAAGCCTGTATTTTCCACAACTCTGTCCGGTTACAGGTCTCTGAAAATGAATAAATCTTGAAATGACTGAGTTTAGACTGGCTCAGATGTAGCTTTGTTAAGCTAGGTTTGTTCAGTATTTGTTGCTTTGTGGTGGCACTACTTTCCTGCTAGCTCATTGTATTTTACCTGAAAATCCCACGTGTGATCTCAATCTCATAAGACATACCACAGGCCTGGAGAGGGTGTAAGATTACGATGCACGTGAACGGAAAACTCGGCGAGTACAAACAGTGATGGATAGCTCTTAAAACTGAATCATATGTTAGAGTCACCTGTCATTAACTGTGAAATCAGAGGACTGTCCTTTAAACCAAAGCAATTTCAAATCAACATACTCTGAAAACGGACATCAAAAAAAGTGTGTTGTCCTTGAAACCCCATACCCTAATGTCAATTTCAAATACAAACATGGCATCTTTTACAAATAAACATTTATTATCCTTCAGTGAGGGTAAAGTTGGCCATATCTTGTAACAATTTGAGTCCCTCAAACATAACATATTTAGTAACTGTGGGAGCCTATAGTCCATACAGTAAGGGCCAGTTGATTTGAATGGTTTTCATGTTCCTTGCTAAGAAAACCAACATGTTAAACTTTATTTCATTTCAAGTACGATCTCAACAGAGTGACTACATTTCCAGATGCACTGAATACATACTTTAATTAAGTACGGTGCATATGATCATCTATTATAAATAAAACGTTTGATGAAGGAACACGGCCACCAGGCAAGTGGATCTGAGTGTAATGCTGGGGCTTCCTCCTGCTCTTTTGTGTTTTAATTCCCATCCCCATCATCTTGGAGGTCCTCGGGCCCTTCCAGCACATCCACCAGGAGCACCACCCTGACCTTGTCTCTGCTGTCGCTGTTTCTTTATCTTGGATTGATAAAAAAATACAATAATAAACACAAAAGTCTTAGTCTTCGGTCAATTTCCTTTAAAATTTCTTATAAGCTCTATGTCCTCCTCAATTTGAACCCTAACAACTGGTTTCATAGATGATGCTTTGACAGTCATTTCTGGAGACATTAGTAAAATCTACGATATTCCTCAGCGCAGGATTAACAGATTCCAGGACCTTGACATCCTGCAACATAGGACTCAGATGTTGGCTGCGCGGCTCATTCAACACCCTTATAATGACTAGTGATTGCTCGAATCGTCTTTTGTTTAGTACCCCTCTGGTAGGACAATTCTGTGATTAAATAAAAAAATGCAATCCTGTTAATCTTTAAAGTCAGGTATTAATAAGTATTGCCTAACAAGCTATGCTGACAGTTGTATTTTTCTGCGAAATTTCTGTTCATATTTGCACTCATTGCTCATTTGTCATTAGGGTGAAGGCTTGGGTTAAAATTCTATCCAATTTATAATACGTTTGGGTTTAATATAAATGATGGATAATAATAAATAAAACATACCATATGTATATATATATATATATATATATATATATAGTAAAAATCAAAAGAACTAAGTAATTTTGGGGCATGGTGTGCTAAACTTGTTCTTTTTTTCAGCTTTCCATTTTTTATTTAGTTTTTTAGTCTTGGATCTTGCAGTCCCTCTTTTTAGTCTGCAGTCTTCATTACATTGGTAATTGCAGATTGTGTCTAAACAATTTATCCCATACCTGAGTTTTCCCGCTGCAGCGCAATGTTGGCCCCGTTTGCAGGCCAATATAGTCTCGTCCAGGGACCACTCGTGTAGGCAGAGCCTTGGGCCTTCCACCAGATTGTCGATCATGCTTTTGGATTTCTGAAATCAATTGAATGCCGTGAGGGGGGAATGCTGCTTCTGCAGCAGAGAAGTTTATCCGAATAAACTTGATGCACGGCAGAGAGGTCCACCATTATATCTCACTTTGTTTTGATGTTTGAGATGTAATTGTATAATTATGAGACAATAGGGGCATTTCTATCCAACTGTTTATGTAGACCTACTTGCTTAATTTATTTGTGAAAACACCTGAGTAGAGGGTAAATGTAGGCCAAATGCAACCTCGTGCCACTGAAAAATACCTAATTAATCATGTGATTAATCATAACATATTTGAAATATGATTAATATCACCATGACTTTCAATGAGGAGATCAAAACATGACATACGTGTAAGTGATATGAAAACTGTAACCTTCTACTAAATGAACCTCAGAACCTGAAGAGTTTTCTCTCTTAATGAACAAACCCCTGACGTTTAAGCTAAATATTTAAATTCATATATTCTTGTGTTGATATTTGGAAAATTCTGTTAAAATGTGCATTTAGTTCTCTGCTAGAGATTTACTATATTTCAATTTGACCTCATTGATCATCACCTGCTTCTGATATTTGGAGGGTGGTGTTGATCTCTGCCTGACCTCCCCTCTACTAAAAGTAGTTATGGTAGGTTATATGTCTAGCTACTGCAAAGCTGGAGGAGGATCAGATGTACTGCCTCAAATCACCTTTCTGCAACACAGAAACACACAAATGAAAGAAATTGTATGAAATATTAAAAGAAAAAGATAAGAGGACAAGTTGAGTTCGAAATCATGTAAATAAAGAAAAAGCCATTTTTTAACAAGAAATTAATTTAGTAATTTTCAATAACTGCATGCTCTGGGTCTCTGGCGATATTTAAAAGCCCATGTTGATGTGTTCGAGTAAATTATTTGTCCAAATTAAATATATATCATGTCTGATAAACAAGGATCACCTGTAGTTTTTCCCCCCTTAAATTCATTCTTTACCTTTAAAGATTAGTTCAATGATCTGCTGATACTAAAAGCAGTTTTAGATACAAAATAGAAATGACAGTTTCAACTTCAATTTTTCAACTAATGATCAGATCAGAAGGCGGAGCTGATAGAGTGGAGGTGTAGGAAAGAAAGATTTAATTTTAGTATTATGCTTGCGCTGTAAACCTATAGAGTTTTAATTAGTTTTCAGCCATCTGTTGGTTTTGATTCTTCCTATTAAAGCCACAATCCCCACCAGAATTATTGGCACAAATTTTTAAAAATGAGTAAAATAAGTTGCAGAAATGTCTTTCTTTCCCCAAAACACCCACTGAAAACTTATCTGACTTTCTGCCAAGAATTTGGACCATTAGGGACTGGATGGCTCGTTTTAATGGCCCTGGTGCCCAATACTGCCACCCCCACAGGACTCCACAGGAATCACGGTCGTAGGCTTTCTCCGAATCCAAGTATGGGGGTCATTAAAGATCCACCACCATACTTCAGGGTGGGTATGAGATGCTTTTCTGTATGGCTTTCTTTCTTGCTAGACCATAACCATTTTTGGCTTTTGTTGCAAAAAAGTTTTGTTTTAATCTCATCTGACTCATGATATTGTTCCTTTGAAGTCTTATTGATGTTTGACAACCGTAGGCGCTTTAGCGTGTGTGTAGATGATAGCAGGAGCTTCTTTCTTATTACCCTCCCAAATAGAGAGACTTTTTGACCCAAAGATTTGTAAAACAATCCTCCTCACAGTGTGTGGGGTCAGTTTGCAGACACTCCCTCTTCCAGGCTTATTGTTATCATCTCCATTCTCTTTAAACTTATTGATTTTTTATCTTGTTGTGTGCAAATATAAAAACAGTACTGAGATGTAAAGATGACAACACAAGGGACAGAGTGCATTTCATTATTTAATAAAGAAAGTTCACTGTCTAACAAAAAACATAAAAAAATTGTGTAAAAAACAAATCAATTAAAAGAAACTCAAGGTAATAACAAAATAAGCTAAACTGCACTCACTTAAAACTCAAGGAGGGACTTGCAAGATAACACACGTCATCATCTGGAAAAGGACTCTTCCTTTTACACCTCATGCACTCACCTGGTTACAGGACCATGGTATTATTTAAGCTCCACCTGAAGTGTCAGCTCAGGCTGATGCTAAACAATGTTTATCAAAAATCTATAATGTCATGTGAAACAACATTTTTTGTTTGTTATGAAAATAATAATAATAATAATAATAATAATAATAATAATAATACATTTAATTTATAATGCACTTTACATTTGGATCAAATCTCAAAGTGCTAAAATATGGGTTATATGGTTCCTCCACTGTGGTGAAAGGGTGCAAATATTTCACAATAAATGTTGTTGCTGCTGTTGGTGACAGTCCTCGTCTCCTGCCTTTTTGAATTTACCCAGTGCAGCGAGTGTGTTTGGGATTTGCTGCTGGTTATCCCTTAGGGTGAGTGGGGATGGGACATAAAGCTGGGAAAGTGATGTTAGCCTGGGAGCTAACGTTGCTAGTAGTACGAGGTCCTCCAACGCCATCACTAAAATAGATCTAATGAGAGACTGTTTCCAAAGCATCTGTTGTTACACCTAGCCTGCATGCGTTGTGCTAATGATAACTAGAGCGGCGTAGAGCGTCAAACAAATAGCTGATGTTCTTCGGAGCAACAAGGATGGACAGGATTAAAAACAGGCACATCAGACGTACACCCCAAGTTAGAAGTATTGGAGACACAGTCAGAGGCCAGATGGAAATGGTTTTGACACGTGAATAGGAGGTGTTGTGGATTAATTAGAAAATAGAAAGATGCTGGAGATTGAGCTGCCTGGGAGGAGAAAATGGGAAGACTGAAGAGGAGGTTTCTATATACTGACATCATGGCCGTGTGCAACTGTGGCAGAAATAAGGATCTCAGCAGCTGAAGACAGCGTTGCCTCGCACAAAACAAAATTACAAGGCCTAGAAAATAAAGTCACGACTTGGTGGACCAACTACTGGACCAGGAAACAAAATCAAAGTAATCCAATTTGAGGATTCTTAATTTACCGGAGGGAGCGGAGGGTGAGGATGAGTGCGCTCTTCTCGAGAGATGCCTTCAAACGCACTAGAGATGGAACCACTACATACAAAAATAACCGTCAACAAAGCACACGGAATTAGACAAAGAACAGAGAATAAAGCTTCACCTAGAAAGGCTATTATTATTGTTACAAAGATAAAGAAATGGTGGTAAGAGCTGCTGAAACTAAAATAAAAATACTCTACAAGAATCAACGACAGAGGATTTACCAAGACATGAACGCAGGTGTGAACAAGAAGCAAAAAGAGTTAGACGAGTTGAGCCGGCAGAGCAGAGCAATGGTACTCCAGGATGGTATTATACCTCCTGCCATACTGCTGGTGACTGACCAGTGACGGTCTCACATCCTATCAGGTAGATCAGGTCAGAAGTTGGACCAGAATGACTTATTGGGAAGCGACGACAGTGGCATTGTTAATAAAGTGAAAGGTAACGCCTGTCTGGTAAAAAGGGATTTATTTTCAGTACTTAAAGTTACAGCAAATCTCAAAGAACATTCAGCTCAAAATCCACTAATGTTCAAGAATTATATCAAGGGGTTCTTTAGGAGCCGTTAGAAGCTGTTATATTTCTATGGGGTTAAAATGAATGGTTATTATTCTCCCCTTCTTTATCCAGCCCTTTTTGTTTTATCAAAATCGAAGGGCTATAAACTAACTGAAGCCAAGATATTTTGAGGCTGTACCTGACATACTGTTTATTTACAAACAAAAGGGGTTAAACTCATATATGTTTTTCCCAGAATGAGGTCTGATTCCTGATAACGAGGTTTGATATAGTTTAAAGTAAAGTGAAGATGTTGAGGCAGACAGATGCCTAACTGTGGTAGAACTGGAGCTTCAGGTTATATACTGTAGTTTGTCTTTTTTGTTGCTCGGTTGTATTGATCCTCACCATTGGTTTCGAACAGTTAACTGCTTTCTGGAAGCCTTAAGATTTAAGGGGAATTGTATTCTGGCCAAAGGACCTGGATGAGTTGTTAATCGAGGCTTTGTGCTTTGGTTGTTGATAGGAACGTCATCGTTGTTATTTTTTTTTTTTTGGTTTGTTCTCTCATTTTTAAAACAATTTTAAAATGTTGGGGGAAATTCAGTTAAAGCTAAGCAAAATGTCCAAAGAGTTTAAAACTAAAATCACATCATGGAACTGTACAGGGCTACAAAAACTCAACAAGGTTAAACAAGTCATGGATAGGATTAAATAAATGTGGTCCAGTATATTACAGTAGAATGTGAACTTTTTGAGTAAAATACAAGATAGGTGATATTGTTTCGATTCATATGGAGTGATTTTGGACTAAATCACACCAACGGTTAGGAAGTTAAGTACTAAAACCTGTTTTTTGTAAAAAAAAAAAAAAAAACAGAGAAAATATGAACAGTTAAAGTAAAACAATTAATGTAAAACAATTAAAGTAGAACCAAATCTATAGAAGATTTATCTCCTTGAGTCGATTCATATGCTTCAAAGTTGGACTAAATCGGACCAACGGTTGAAAAATTATGGCCGAAAACTGTTGGGAATAAAGCTCCCTCTAGTGTCAGAGATAAACAACCGGGTTAGGGTTTGGATATATTGAGGATATAAAATTACCGAAACCACTTTTAGAAATGTTTAGATAATCCTTTCAAAATGAAATCCTGCCGCTTTCGTCGAGAGGATCACCTTGCTTACGAAAGAAGGTAAATCAGACAAGAAGTTCTTCTTTAATGTTCTTTTTAATCAAAAGTGGACACCAGACACTACTCTACTGTCATTGTACGCTGAAAAGACCTTGACATCTATTTGTTCAAGATTCTTTCACAATTTGGCCTGGGAGACAACTCTACTAAATGGATAAGAATACTTTATAATGAGCCATATGCAGAAATTGTGACTGTTTATTTTGTAGAAATAAATAAAAAAATTTGGTGGTGCAATAAGTTTCAAACTCATTGGATAGATGGCTATCCTTTCTGATATCCTTAATAGGGAAAAGAAATCCCCTCAAAATGAACGGGCCTCCCAAACTGTTGTATTTGTTTAAAAATGTTCCACTTCCATCTCCATTAGGCAACACAAGTGAGAACCCCGATATTCTACTATATAGTGGAAGATGCCCCATGGTGGCAGGAGATGCAATGCTGCTCACTGAATTTTTCCTCTGCCCACGTACCTTTGCTCAGCTAATATTATACCGAAAATTCCATCATTACAAACACGTTAAATGTGTGGCACCGATTTTAAAAGATATATTTAAGAAAATGACTCCCTCTCACTCTTTAGCGTGACATGAGGAAATTATTTTTTTCTTTAGGAAGAGATGGAGGATTCAAAATCTGGGCCGAAGATGGGATACGAAAAATAGGAGATATTTGCTATCCTGACAAGTATCTGATGTCTTTTGAAAGGCAGAATGGATTGCTTGGAGAGACTTACTGCAGGTGCTTGAACAGTTTGAAACCCCTCGTTCCTACACTGCACCTTCCCTTGCAACTGCTCAATTTACGGAGATCCACACTTTTTCAGATGCTTCTGTTACGATCATTGTAGCTGTGGTATATGTCAAGGTGGTCGATATAAAAGGAATATGTCACGTTTGTTTTCATTTTAGAAAAAGCCAAGTTAGCCTCAATGTCGGTCCACACTGTCTTGTAGCTGCCTTTTAAGCTGTAGAGATTGCTAGGCTGGTTGTGAATGAGCTCAACATCAAACCACAAAGTCTCACATTCTACACTGACAGTAAGGTATTACTGGGGTATATCTATAATGAAACCAAATGTTTTGATGTATACGTTAGCAACAGAGTGGATAGGATAAGGAAATCCACACGTCCCAGACAGTGGCAGAAAGTTCACACAGACCAAAACCCTGCAGATGTCGCCACAAGGTCAGTGCCTCCAGCTCGACTCATAAACACCACCTGGCTCACCGGTCCAGATTTCTTGCTGCATTCTGTAGAGACAACTGAATAAACATCTCAAAACCTTATTGATCCACAATCTGATGTGGAGGTCCGATGCCTTGCTATCCCAGCCAAAGATTGCCAGAGAGTCCTTGGTTCACGTCGATTCAAAAAGTTTTCCAAGTGACAACCACTTGTCAGAACTCTCTCATCCACATAGTCCATTCCTTTAAGTCAAAAAAAGATGGCAACCATCAAGATTGAAATGGTTGGCATCACTGTACAGTTGATACACTGTCACAAGCCAACACCATCATCATTGTATGTGTTCAAAACTAAGAATACCAAACTGAGAATTCATATCTGAGGAAAGGACAAATCATTCTAAAAAATCACCCCTTAAGGAAGCTTAAGGGGTAAATGGTTTCCTGAGGATTGGTGGGCGCTACCGCATGCACCGCTTCAGACAAACGAAAAACATTCTCCTATCATTCCTCGTTGCATCCATATTGCCCGGCTACTCATAAACTACTACCATGAGAGAGTCAAACATCAAGGCAGAGTTTTACAGAGGGAGCTATCTGCACTCATGGCATCTGTATAGTAGGAGCAATGAAATGCATCTCCAGAAATCTGCGTAAGAGTTTTGCATGTCTCAGGCATGATGAGACAAATGTCTCGGAGTATTTCAGTGAGGAAGGTTGTACCTTGCTATTCAACCCATCCCACCCTTCTCACAAGGGGGGATTGTGGGAACGAATGATTGGAGTTTCAAGACGGATCCTTGACTCCATGTTATCTCAAATCAGCCGTCATATCTCACTCATGAATTGCTTTCAAGCCTCATGAAGTTACTGCAATAACAAATGCAAGAGCTCTCACTTCCATCTCACGTGATACAGACTCAGCCTTTCTTCTAAACTCAGCAATGATCCTGACGCAGAAGGTCTGCACTCCTCATCCTTCTCGAGGATCCTTTGAGAGTGTGGGTTTGTATTGCAAGCATTGGAGAAGGGTTCAACATTTGGAAAATTAGTTTTTGGGAGAGTGGAGACATGAATATCTGTTTACTGTTCAAAGACGCACAAATTTGAAAGACAGTCAGCCCAATGTCAAAGTAGGAGATCTGGTGCTTCTCAGACACTTTCAAGTGCCATGGAACCATTGGCCCATGACTGTTGTCATCAAAACCCACCCTGACGGAGATGGGAAGGTGAGGAAACTGGAACTGAAGGTCATCTAAGGAGGGACTGTACACGTTAGCAACTCAGAGCTCTCAAAATGTGATCCATCGCATCCGCCTGTGCTGGATCTGGAAGGAGCTTAGTTTGTAAGTTCGTATTTGATATTTCCTCATAATAAATAAGTAATAATATATATAGGTTGATTTAGTCTATGTGATAGAAATTAATAGTTTCATCAATTTTCAATGTGCCATATACAGTGGTATTAAAATTGCTGTTATCACGTTGCATTTTAAGTTTTCACATCACCTTGCATATCTAAAGAGTATTACTTTGTGCATTAATTTTCAGTTTCACATAATATAAACTGGGGAGCATTGTTATATACAAGTGAATGAAGACAAATAAACGTACCCCAGCTTTATTTCCATGTTTTTCATCACTTCCAGCTTCCAGTGCTTACCTACTTTATTTGTTTTGCCATCAGTCACTTTGTGTAGAGCCACACATGTAAGGGGACAGACGCACGCAATCTTTTTTTTACTTAATATCTACTGATAAAAGGTTTTTATTAGAACACAACAAAATCAATCATTATCTATCGCTGCCCTGTAAAGAAGAAGAAATAATGGGTCAAAGATTGCAAGGAAGAGGCTTAATTACCAAATCTAATCTTGGTAATTGGTAGAGGAATCATCAGAAATGTCTATAAAGCAGTTGGAGACATGGAGGAATGACTTGCAGGAGACCCTGAATGGAAGCGGGCTTGTGCAAAGACACAATCCCAAATTGTAAACACACAGCTGTGTGTCACAGCTACTATAATATAACTGGCTGATGGGAATGTATGTGACTCCAGAAAAGCTTAACACATTTAACAGTGCCACAACAGATCTATGTATTAAATTTAAAGAGGAAATGAGAAGTATTCTTTTTCATTGTATATGGCAATGTAGTCAAATAATTAAGTTCTGGGAAGAAAGAAGGGAGTGCAAGGAAACAACAAATATTCTTTGAGATTTGCCTTTTGTTAGCCAAAAGGGTCATTAGCCCTGGCATGGAGAAAATATTAGGCCAGGATAGGTATATGGATTTCAGAATTATCTACAGCTCTCCCCTTGGAAAAAATGATATACACTATTAGGGGGAAGCAATTAAACTTTCATGCAATCTGGGACCCATCATTTGTTTATAACACAAAATGGACTGAAACTACATGCAATGACTTATAAGTGGCCATCTACAGTACATGCAGACATGATTATATCATCATTGTAAACTCAAAAGTCTATTATTTCATTCAAACAATTCTTCAATTCATAATTGCATTATATGTGTTTGCACATGTATCTTTGAGTAAGTTGCATCTAGTCTTCACTTAGGCATTTACCTTTTTTAGGTCCTTATTTTTTGGGAGATGTCCGATGTGAAATTGTAAATACGTGGGGTTTGTGGGGTGTTAAAGACACTGTTGGAATTTTAAGAAAGTGTGTTCAGTGTAAATCATGCATTGCAGAATTCTATGGATATTCGGCTGCACAGATAACGCTTTGTATCCACGTATAAATACAATACAGCAGAGTTTAGTCCTTGTCAGGTCTGTGAGCTAGATGTAAGCTAACACTGTTTTAGTGAAGCCTTCCTCTCGTCACAGCAGGCTCTTTACACTTCCAGCTGCTAACTGCAGGATCAGACTCAGAATTATGTTTCCTTGTTGTTGAATCTATATGGAGTATTTTCTTCTGCCTCAGTGGGACTGAAGGAATGGTGTTTACTGCACCGAGCCAACTGCTGCACCACCGATACACCAACACAAACACAAGCTTTGCTTTATACAGTTGGATGGATCCCTATCATTATTTCCCAGGTTAAATTACTTGCTATTTTGTTTTATGTATAAATAAAACTGACTTTTCATCATCCTTAGCGCTCAATATGAACAGCTTTAAGACAAACAGATAACACAATACGCACACAGACACATGCAGGCTAACACCCCTCCACAACCTCCCCACCCATTCCTTCATTGGCCAATTGTGTCGTCACGGAGACAACAGCTGTCTCCAGGATGAGGAAGCTGCTTTGAGGGTGCCAGCCAGTCTGCAGGCCTGCAACTGGAGATTCCCATGGGGTCCCTTATGGCCTTCAAAACACACTGACGCACACACCCACACACAGAGATTGGAACTACAGCAGGACTAGCGCCCCCTAAAGATCATAGCCTTTTTTTTCCTCTGGAAAGAACAGTGTGTTTGTCCTTCATGTTTGTCCTCGTTAGAGGCTCAAGGCGTGTACCAGTCTAATTAATACGACAACGGCATCGGCAATCATGTTTATGCAAAACTCTTCTTTTGTAAAACTCATTCACACAAAGGACTGTGAAGTTTCCTGTTTGAGTAATGGAGGCAAATTTCATGCAAAATAATTTGAAACGACCATGAAATTACACATTAAACTGAGTCTTACTTTCATCATGAGACTACACACATAGACAGAAACACACACACACACACACACACACACACACATACAGAGTAATTTCTTACGTAGTTTCCCACATTTTCAGTTGTTCTCAAAATTTAAATGAAGGGTAAGAAAAGCAAAATAAGAGAAAATGAGAAAATGTCCCCCGCTGGGGAAAACCTTTTTCCCTTTCTTCCTATCGGGGTCACCCCAGCGGACTGTCTATCTATATCTTGCACAATCCTCTGTATCTTCCTCTGTCACACCAACCAACTGCATATCCTCTTTCACCACATCCAGGAACTTTCTTTTGATCTTCCCCTTTTTGTCCTGCCTGGCAGCTCCATCTCCAGCATCCTTCAACCAATGTATAAACTTGCCTAAACCTTCCCAATCTGGCCAGTCTTACTTTGTCTCCAAGAAGTCTAAACTGAACTTTGCTGGTGATGTTTCTAATCCTACTTCCTGTACTATCTCCACCTTCTACTCCTTGCATCCTCACCATTCCATCTGCCTCCCTTTCATAGATCAACACATATTCTGTCTTTTTGCCTATGACCTTCATTCTTCTTCTCTCCCATACTTCCATCTCTCCAGGTTTTTTCCACCTGCTCCCTGCTCTCATTAGAGATCACAATGTTATCTGCAAACAGCATACCCCATAGAGACTCCTGTTTGACCTCGTCTACCACCCTTTCCATCACCATAGAAAACAAGAAGGGGCTCGAAGCTAATCTTTGATGCCGTCCCACCTCCACCTTGAACCCATCTGTCACTTCTACTGCACACCATGCTGTTTTCCTACATATCCTTTAGCATTCTGACATACATCTGTCACTCCAGACTTCTTCCTGCAATACCACAATTCCTCCCTCGGCACTCGGTCATATTCTTTTCTAAATCCACTAGGACACAATTCCACTCCTTATAGCCTTCTCTGTACCTCTCCTCATATTGTATTAATATACTGAACCCAAGAACATGGGTTAGAATTAGGGTTCAAACCGGTCTGATCTTAGGATCCAAAGGGTTAACTTAGCTTCCTCCACTCTTTCCCAGATCTTCATTGTGTGGCTCATCAGCTTTACACCTTTGTACTTTGTTCTTTGTACGGCTTCTCTGCCGAAGGAAATAATATAAAAATAATTTACATGACTACGAATAAACATTGCAGTACATATTGTCTTCTTCAGGTATCAACCACAATATTTATAGAGAAATAGATCAAAAAGATAACATGCATCTGATGGAAATTCTCTCAGCAGCATTCTGACACTGTTATATGCTGCACAAATGCCCACATTTACATCTCATATGTACTGTATTAAATATGTTTTTGTTTTTTATGGTGGTATTTTTATTATGTTTTATCATTATTTTCATAACACCATACCCACGATTTGCACTGTATTTGCACTTTAACATGCTTTTGAACATTTCATTTTATTTTCATCACAATAATTAATAAAACCTCTTTAAATTAGGCGGACATGCTATTACCTAAATTAATGAGGCATTACTGTGTTGAAGGAATATCTTTTGTAAAAACTGTTGGTATAGACTATAGAGTATATAGTGCGGAGGCACTAAAGTAGCCTACTGTTCATTTGTGTGTGCTTGTGTGTTGCATGTGTTGTTTTGAGTCGGCTGCAACTGTCGGGAGATCGACCCATCTAATCTGCACCTGCTACTGACACAGCAAATGTGTGTCTACTCACACACACACACTCAAACACACATAAACAAGCCAACTTAAAAGCCAGACGGAGCCAAGCGTTCGAACTGCCAACTGTGGGGCATGCTGGGAAACTGAATGGTATAGTTACTTAATAATTTTAGTTGCTTCTCTAATCTATTTTCATATTTATTTTTTAATTAACTTGTAATTTCATTCTTGACCTCATCTTTTACAACTTCTTCCTGAAAATTATGTTTATTGTCTCAATCCTGTCCGAAAATGAGACACTTCTTTTTGTCTAATATTTATAAAGTCAAGTTGAACATTTTCCAGATCTCTCTCACATTCTTTACTTTCTGAATCCAATTTCACCTCCAACCACTAAGCTATAAATTAATTTTAAGCTTTGTTTAAAGCACTTTTCATCATATACATGTCTTATTCACTGTGTGTTGTGAAACCTGTGGACGCATCACAGACGCAAATATTTAACATATTTTAACATATAACATATTTTAGGACGGTTTTCCTTTAATAAACCTGCCATTGAGAATTTATGGTACAAATAACACTCACATGACATCGGATGGGGCTTCTTACCTAGCGAGAGAAATGACAGACTATTTCAAACATCTTGTGATGTTTGTTTGCAATGATCTCTGTTAAAAGACTGTAAAACAAAGTGAAGTCGGTTAAAGCAAAAGTAAAAGCTTAGTGTGGAGCAGAGACGGTAGTTTTGTTCAGAAAAGAACACACACACTAGGTTTGTTAAACCATCTCTATCAGTTGTGTCTGTTTGCTTTTCTATTCCTCACTCAGTCCATTCACAAAATATACACACACTCTCACTGTAACCACACACTCATGGCCGTATGTTGATTGACAGGCGGGGCAGGTGTGGCCAGTCTGTAGCAGCATCCCACCTGTCGAGCCGACCCCCTCATCCTCACACACACACTCCCCTTACTCCAACACCTCGACCCCTGACCCTGTGACCAACTTCCTATTCCCTTGGGCTCGGTAACAACCCTTCCTGTTACCCGTAGCAACCGTGAACCAGGCTGTGGTGGTAACTTCATAAATAAAGGAGAGGCTGTACCTGCCCTCTGTGGCCCACCACTGCTGTTTACAGTCTCTCCATCAACCATGACCCTTGACTCCTGCACCCACCTCACCCCATGCTGACACCACTAGGGTCCACTGACAATTTTACAGTACAGTAAGGCCTTTATTTTTTCTTTTAACGACAAGTAAAGCTTACTCAGTTTCTCACTTTGGGTTTGCCCTCTTTAAGATGTTCTGTTTGGGCAAAACGGCTGACTTTTAAACTATTTTCATCTCATACATACATTTCAGCAAGTACCAAGCACATACAAAGCAAAATGACAAATTCTTTTGAGTGTTTGTTGTGTTCTCCAACATCTTAGGGAAACTAAGACAGGTGGATGACATTTAGAGACATCAACGCTAATACTGTACCCTAGAAGTGATACTGATAGCGATAGAGTGATTCTCTTTTATGCTTAACACGTCTCTGGAGGCACAAACAAAGTTGTTGCCCTAAGACTCCAGCTTCATTAACCTCCAGCTTAGAAAGCACAGTCTATGTGTACTGGATTTGAGCCGAGCTTATAACCATCCGGATTGTAAACTGGAAAGAATGTATCTGTCGCAGTGTTACCCCTCTTTACCGTACTTAATGGGTGAGGTAATTCTGGCTTTTAACAAGCGCTGACTCTACTCATGAAGCATGAGGGTATTTCACAGTGATGAGTAGTAACTGCAAGGCAAAGATAAACTGCTTGACCAAATTAGTCTCCAGAGTCCTACAGCCCGGGAGGCTGTTAGTGTGATTCATGCTCACGGACTGATGGATATGGTCACATAGACAGTTCCTACAGTCAGCCCAAATACTACACACAGAGGCATACTTTCTTCTTCCACAAGAGGGACATCAGAGAATTCAAAGTGCTTCAAAAGTTGAAAGTTTCAAAAAAACATGAGCAAAATATCATCAAGTATTACTATCACCTGTATGTCATATAGGCCCCTCTTTAGCTTCCATAACAGCTGTTTGATGCCCTGTGTGTCGTTATATCATTGTACCGGCGCGGACTTTAGATCTGTGGGATGTGACAGTATGGGCTAGCCTTCGATGCATCAGTGAACCGTGGGCACCCATGACCCTGTTTCTTCCATAGTCAACTTCAGCTGCAGACTGGGAGAACCCAAGAAGATCTGCAGTTTTGGCTCCAACCCAGACGTCTAGCCATAACAATATGGCCCCTGTCAAAGTCATGTAGGTCCTTACATATGCCCATTTTCCAAGTGACTAAATTTTAATCTCTCAGTCGTTATACTCTTATGGCTGATCATTGTATTTAGTTGTAAAGTTCAAAGTTTTAAAGAATAGATAAACTTTCTTCAGTCTGAAACAGACAGTTTTTAAGTTTGTCAGAAAAATGTCTAGGGTGGAAAAGTTTCTGGTAATGCTGGCAGGTAGCAGTGCCAGCATGGAGCTGGAATGAGCTCAGCAGTCTCTCACTTAAGATGGCCAAATAAGCACTGAACACAACACTAAACTCCTGACATGACTTTTGGTGGCTTTAACCAGAACTCTGACTCTAAGAGTCATGGCAGGTTCATACAGGTACAGTGGATGTATAACAGAGTATAGGAGCAAGACGGAAGTTGGGCATCGTTCAATGGCACCTCTGTGAGTCGGGTTTTCCTTGAGGTGGAGCCATCTTAGAAAATCAAACCGGTTTTGTATTGTTAAACTGTTGGGATATTTGTTATGATATCCTGAGGTAATTAAAATAACTTTTTCACTTTTTTTTTTATTTTTATGGAATTATCATAGTCTATATGTTGTCTGAGAAGAACACAGTATGGCCATTCCAGTTTAGTAGAGTTTGAGATGACATCTAAGATTCCATTTCCTCCCAGCCACAATCCAATATGGAAAGATTTTAGTTTGAAATACATTAAAAAGAAAGCGGACTGTCAAATCTTTGCACTTATGTAGTTGCAACCAGAGAATGTTTGGAAGGTTTTGGGAAAACAACCAAATATCAGTATAGTTTCCAATAAATTTTATGTTGATTGAGTAATGATGCAAATGACCACTTGCTCAACGTCTAATTTATAGGTATACAGTTTGAAGAGGGGTATTTTAATATTGCGTGTAAAGTTACATGTACTGTATATCCCAGAGTTCATCAGCCTTTGGGATTGAGAGCCTGTGTGGGTTTCCTCATTTGGAGATACGGTTAAGCAGGTATCCTGATAACTTTTTCAGTGGATATGAATTATTATACAATACCAGGTTTAATGTCGCAGAACCAGGAAAGAGTTTTTATGCTCAGTATTCTTGACCTTGGCTCACATGTTTTTTCGGGGGGTTATGACGATCTCAGCCCGGCACGCCGCGGCCTTGCTGGCCCGCCGGCGCTCACCCCGCAAGGGATTATCCAACCACGCCCGGAAAAGATGTGTGAAATTGTGACGGGCACGAAAATAAAATGAAAAAGTTTGTGAGGCTGTGCATGCAGGAGCGTGTTAGCTGTTGGCACGCACACCGCAGTGTAAGTTGATATGTGAGTGTGGTTGTGTGTGGAGTCGGTCCTGTCAATGGACAGTCCAACTGTGAGGCCAGTGAGTCAGTGGGTTTTCAGCCACAGTGAGCTGTGATCACGACTGATGGCAGGTGCACTGAGTGGGAAACACGATCAGCTCAACACACTGCAGCTGTATGCTTTAATTGATTAGAGTGAGTTTTATGACAGTAAGGCCCTAGGCATGCAGCCACAGCCGCAGCCAACAATCAAGCGGTAGCTCTCAGCAGCAACATTTTACTCCCAAAAATTGCTTGTTGATGGTGAAAAGGTATTTGTAGGATATCACAATTTTTTTCTTGGGCTTCATGTCTGAAGTCCCTTTACCTTTACCATCTTCTTACGAGTGTTATATCACTGCTTTCCAACTCCGAAACAATTTCAATCTTCTCCGCTTTTCCATTCAGTTCACCTGCGGCGTGTGGTATGAAGTCCATGTGGTCAGTTATTTAGAGTTTGTCCCAAACCCCTTTGAGAGATATATAATGCAAAGTCTGGTAGATACATGGGGCAAGGAAATAAGGGCTTTTGTTTAGTGGACTGGGGATGACATGAAACAAGAATTATTGTTATATACCATTCCCTTAAAAGGCCAGGTGTTGCTGTTGAGGGACAGGTATGTGGTTCTTGTGGTCCATGGCCAGCCGTCCCCCTCTGTCTCCTCTGTCCCATTAACAATGCCATTACACTGAATGTTGAAAAAAAAAACATCAATATTGTGTCAAATACCTGTTTACCTGCAGCAATCCCCTAGCAGCATGAACAATGCCCACGTCTGAAATCAGGAAGGGAACATTGTTCATTAGGTTATAGATCCACGTTATGTTTATACATTTATATTAAGTTAGCAGGTTAATTGAACGCATATGTCACCTTATTCATTGACAGATAAATAAAAAAAAATGGTTAAGTCGATTGATAAATACACTTCATCAACTTTTTTTTATAAACCTGGCGTGTCCATCCAGTCTGTGACGTGATGAGAGACAAAAATAGAAAATGAACATGCAGTGGACAATGGTTGATATTATGGTTGTAAGTAAAAGAAGGTAATGTATTGGAAACCTCAGAAACATTCAAATGTCTCTGATGGACACTTCTGCTTAACTTCATAGAGGTAGTACTAATCAGCATTTAAGCCTCAGCTTACAATGAGGTACCAACAAACAATTATTTCAGCAATCAAATAATATTCTGATTACATTATTTATGTTTTTTGTTTATATTGGCATATAAAAATACATACCATATTACACTTATCTATCACAAATGCATTAAGTCCAATGTAACACCCTGATGTATGTTTTTTTTATTATAACGTGAAAGAAAAACAAGTTCATATGATTGAATTTATTAATTGTGCTTCACAGCAGTTTTGTTAATAAATAGTCAATTTACTGATTGTTTGAGTTCTGAACTTGGACAAATATTAGTCGAGCATGAAGAATTTTTTAAGTACAAAAAGTCTAAGAGGCCGTGCTGATGCAGTCATCACCTCGGTTGGTCTGAAGACACTCAACAGAAATGATTGCAACCTAATCCCCCTGGATCGACGCTGGGAAATGAGAACCCTTCACAACCTTGATATCAATGAGTCACAAGATGGCCGGATTATCAGTCAAGAGTCCAGACGGTTCACTCGGTGTCAACTTTAATAAACATAGCATCATTTCAGTTCAGTGAACTTCTCCAACAAATTGTATTGCTCTGTCTTAGTGAAAAGGAAACCGCAAAATTCCTAAGCTGAAATCCAAACTCAATTTTTAATATTGGCAAGTGTCAAATTTGTCTTCCTCCAGTAAGTGGAAAAGATGCCGGCGAATGGAAAAAAATATTAGTGGAAAGGTTTTTTTCTCCCTCTTGCCTGTTCAAGAGTGTCCGTCCTCTAGGTCATACATGCTGCTGTTGTTTCAACCCTGAATATCTTGAGCCCAACAAGTTTGGAGCGTGAAATTCATCGGCGTAAAAAGGATGATAATCACTATAGTTGATACCCTGTGGTAACGTTCCTGCCAGCAAACCTGTTCTTAGAGAGGAAACGCTGAATGACTAGTCATTGTATTTTAAGTAGTTTTATGGTTGTTTGGAAACTATTTTTGCCGTTAGTAAATCTTTCAGCGTACCAGTCATTGGCAGATAGTTCACCAAGTAAATTTTGGACACTGTGCAAAGCCAGCCTTTTTTAAGATCCAGTTGCTGCTACCCCACTTCTTTTTTGTTTGTTTGATGTGTTCATGGTCAAATTCTTGCCAGAGTGTCAAGCAATTTTTACCAGGAATTTTTTAGTTTTAAGAGGACATGCCACAGGTAGTTTCCTCATCGCTCCAGCTTCAGTCTGCACGTGTTTTGTTCCTCACACATCTAGTCTTACGGGTGACCCGCCTTGTTGACTTTGTTTATCCCTTCCTAATGAAGCTGTACTTGTCATGGTGGCTGACAGTCACAAGCAACCAGGAGCTTGACAAAGATTGCTTTTGTCCCCCAGCCTTTTTCTCCCAATACACCATATTTTTCCTCTCATTGAGCCAATTAGAGGACCTAAGGACGACAAACTGTGTTCTGGGACTCAGCTGGACGTGTCAACTGGTTTGTTTTGATCAGGGGATGAGAGCATCTTGGTTGCTGAGCTTAAGGGATTGGTAAAGAATGTAAATTCAGCTCTAATCTGGTGAGGGGTCAGTGAGGACAAAAGGGGAGGGGTCGAACAGGCTAAGGTTACCAGGAAAAAGGAGCACCAAAGTCAAGGGTAAAGTTTAAGCCAACAGTTAAAACACGGATGTTAAATCTATTTGAGAGAAAATGCAGTCATCACTTTATCCGTAGATCCATGTATCACTGGTCATCTATGGATGAAGATATTCATTTATTAGTCTGGATTAGGGTAGCACAATATACTGTTTGAAAATTGAGACTGCCGTGTGTAAATTGTCACTCACGATGTGCAATATTTAGTGAGACAATTTTATTAAAAAATGTCATGACCCGACTTTTTTTTGCAGACAGACACCGAAGGATAACTTAGTGTTGTCATTTTCCATAACAGATTTACAGGAGGTGACTTCCTCATATAATTTTAAGCACGCATCAGCAAAAAAAAGAAAAGAAACACTTATGTGATTTCAATGTATGTGAATGGTTTAAAGACCTGTGTTATAAAGACAATTCTAAACTATCTAACCCATAATTCAAGGTAGACCAGGTATTTATGATGCAGAACACATTGTTGTTTTGAATCATTTTGTACTGGATGAAGGGGTCCCCATTATACTTGGTCTGCAGCATGAAGATCCATCAGTTGTAGTTCAGGGCTGTCTTCGATTACGCCAATATCTGGAGATGGTATTTTGTGATACATGGAATACCTTCGTTACAGCTGACTCTGATTTACCTGCTTCAAGTCTTCTGATGATATAACCTTTTTGAAATGGATGGCATCACCGTCTTCAGTCACTGAAAATCTCCTCCCTCCTATTGGCCTGTCCCCGATGTTCCACTTGTGAACAGCACACATGAAAAAGATTGTGCATTTTTCACCTAGTACCCAATTTACCTTTGGTTACATTTGAGTGTTGTACAGGTCTTTTCAAAAACATACCTATGCAAAGTCCAGTGGTAATATTTGCTGCGGTTCGACATCAGCCCTTGTGGTGAGTTCACCATATTTTTCATCCTGGTGTTTCTGTCAGGGAGGTGCATTTTTAAACAGCAGCATCAATGATTTTTCCACATTTAGTTCAGAATGTGAATTTACTCCTTGTGACACATTGCCTGTTATTCCCGCAGAATAGATTTTTTCACAGACCAAATTTCTTTTTCCAGCATCATATGCATGTGGCTAAAGCTTTTTATTAATAATGTAGTTTATCAAATCCAAAGTGTGATAATTGGCATTTATACAATCCACATTACCCTCAAAAGCTTTAAACAACAACTGTAAATAGGCCTCCATTAAACAGGAGATAATTTGCTAATTTCCTAAATTTTCTATTTGAGAAAGAATAAAAAATGGCGGTGCTTGGGTTGTAGTACACTTTATTGTTTTGTTTTGTTCATGTATCAACCCACCTCAGTGGGAATTTCTTTCGATGCATGTTTTAAGACTTTTTAAAATGTTTTCATTTAATAAGCTACATTGAATCATTATGCTGAAGTTACTATTTTCCATCGACTTGCTCAGTCTGTAAAGGTGCTGGTGTGCAGGCTGTTAATGCTCAGAGAGCCTGTCAGCGGCTTCAGCCTATTCTGCAGGACATCTGCAGTTTATCAAACATGCTCGTTCCTCTGTCTTCATCCTCTCTCTGCTCTCCTTTCAGCATTCGATAGTGAAAAAATACACCCTGGTCTACAGCTGGTGGTGAGGACTTGGCTTTGAAATGTGAGACAGCTGCAGAGTTGTTTGCGTCCCATTTGCGAGGGGTTGGCAAAGTAACAGGGAGGACGTTGATTTTAGGACGGGTTCGGCCAGAGTCCCCAGAGAGCAAAACTTCCTGTATTATTCGGCCTCAGCTCAGCTCTTAACATTCTCCATGAACCTGAACCTTAACCGTAACTCGCCTGCAATGGGTAATAGGCAAATGGCTCGACTGGCCAAAACGTGCACTTGTTTTGTTTCAGTCTACCTGTTTAGGAGACATCCGAACTGAAACTCTTTCAGACTCACAACATACTGAGTGTGATGGATGTGGTTTTAGGTTGTGTCGCTTTTTCCACTCCTCATTATTAAAAAGACAACAGTGGAAGTAATTTCAAAATAGTAATCACGTATTTGATGGGTGAGTGCGTGATGTCTTTATTGAACAGAAAAATGTTGAGGGAGTTCCACTGATTGCAGTTGTATCAACGTAATAAAACATGCTACAAATGTCGAAAGCGTTAATTTCCCATATGATTTGCCAGCATTCCTAGTCATCTGTAAAAAAAAAAAAAAAGTTTGTCAACTACAAAGCAACAAGTTTTAAAAATTATATATATATTTATCACATACAGTACAACATAGTGAAATTATTTATCTGCATTTGACCCATCCCTGAGGGAGCAGTGGGCCACCCCTTTGAAGAACCCGGGGACCCAGAGTTTCCCAGAGTCTTGTCAAGGACCCTACGACAAGTAGATCCTGATGGGATTCGAACCGGCTACCTTCCGATCTTCTGATTGGGAGACGGCCGCTCTGCCCACTGAGCTACAGTTGCGATAAATTTGATAAAAACATATCCAGAGTCAAAAACATTTATGGTTGATGATAACGAGAGCTATTTGCTGATATTGAATATGCATAAACATTATTTAATTTTTTGTGCACTTGTAATTCTTTTCGAAACTTAAAAACTGGGACGTAAATTAGATTGTTTCCAAAAAAAAATATCGAATTGTAAAGTACGTATTTTTAAAGGAATGTTGAAATAAGTACCAGTTATAATAAATTAAATTAAAGCATAATTTTACTTGGATGAAAATAATCATATATTTTTTCTTAATCTTACTATTAATAGCACAGGCTGATTTACTTTTTTTTTTACACATCAGTTATTTTTCTCATATCGTTTTGAATCAACTGAAAAGTTGTGTTGATGTTTAGTGACTTTTATTCACATGTCTTTCTACTCTTCTTATTTTTTGTTGTTGTTTGTTTTAAAAAATGAAGACATATTGAATGTGTAGCAGTAAGTCTTGTAATTATAAAGTGCCAAATCTCACACAAACACAAACACAAACATGCATTAAATAGTTAAAAAACAAATAAATCAATCAAATTGTTAAAAAAATATTTTGGAAATATGTTGTAAAAAATGAACTCTGAGGAGCCTGGGAGTTATCTTTGATCAGGATATGACCTTTGACTCCCACATGAAACAGATTTCTAGGAGCGCCTTTTTTTCATTTGCGTAATATTTCTAAAATACGACATATTCCGTCGTACAAAGATGCAGAAAAGTTATTTCCTGCATTTATTAATTCCAGACTGGATTACTGTAATGCCCCACTAGCATGTAGTCCCAATAAGTCTCTGAAGCCCCTCCAGCTGATCCAGAACGCTGCTGCACGTGTGCTGACCAGAACCAGGTTACGAGAACATATTTCTCCTGTATTAGCTTCCCTGTATCTCACGGTCACTCTAAAATTTAGAATCAAAATTCAAAATCCTTCCGATCACATACAAAAGCCCTTAACGGTCAGGCACCAACGTATCTGAAGGAGCTCACAGTTCCATGTTGTCCAACCAAAACACTGCGCTCCCAGCATGCAGGGTTACTGGTGGTCCCTAGAGTCTCTAGAAGTAGAATGGGAGCCAGAGCCTTCAGCTATTGCGCTTCTCTCCTGTGGAACCATCTCCAAATCTTGGTTCCTGGGGGCAGAGACCCTCTCTACATTAAAAAGTAGCCTTAAAACCTTCCTTTACGATAAAATTTATAATTTAGGCTGGCCTAAGATAGCTATTAGCTATGCTGCTATAGGTTTAGACTGCTATGGGATCTCCCATGATGCACTGAGCTTTTCTCTCTTCCTCTCTCACTGTCCCTCTTTATCCACACCTCTCACTTTAATCCATGTCACTGGATTAATGCATGTTACTGGATTATTGCATGTTACTGGATTAATGCATGTTAGTGGATTAATGCATGTTAGTGGATTAATGCATGTTACTGGATTAATGCATGTTACTGGATTAATAAATGTTAGTGGATTAATGCATGTTACTGGATTAATGCATGTTAGTGGATTAATGCATGTTACTGGATTAATGCATGTTAGTGGATTAATGCATGTTACTTGATTAATGCATGTTAGTGGATTAATCCATGTCACTGGATTAATGCATGTTAGTAGATTATTGCATGTTACTGGATTAACGCATGTTACTGGATTATTGGATGTTGCTGGATTAATGCATGTTACTGGATTAACGCATGTTACTGGATTATTGGATGTTGCTGGATTAATGCATGTTACTATCTTGACTTCTTCCCTGGAGTCTTTGTCCTTTGTCACACTGCAAGTTCACATGGTTGGTGACTGCATCTGCTGCTGTGGACCTTTTCGATGATTGTCCACTGATTACAATATGATCATGATGATGGTGATTACAATTATTATTGTTATTATTATTATTACTGTTATTGTATAGTATTTTCCCATAAAATACTGTTAAATGTTATATTACTATTATTGTCAACCTGGGATACCTGCTGCCCGACTCTAGATAAGCGGAGGAAAGTGGATTAGCATAGCTGAAATCATTGCCTCTCTCTCTCTCTCTCTCTCTAGCTCTCTCTCTCTCTCTCTCTCTCTCTCTCTCTCTAACTCTCTCTCTCTCTCTCTCTCTCTAACTCTCTCTCTCTCTCTCTCTCGCTTCCCCCACCCAACAAAACCCAACCGATCATGGCAGTAGGCGGTCCACCCTGCCTGCTCATGTAGAAATTTATTGGTTCTCTTTAAGTCTATGATAAAACATTAATATAGTGCAGACCTCAGAAATTCATGATTCATATTTAACTTGCATGTTTCTGAAGAACTAAAGGATGCTGTTCAAAAAAGGAAGCTGACAAAATTCCCTGGCCTGCCACCACTGCTCACCAACAACATAGGCAATATGACAAAGCTGGGCATCTGTTTGAAACGGAGTTGGATTTGAGATGTTATGCACAAACAGCATAATAAACCTCAGTTGAGAACTGTTTGAGGTCAAATCAGTGCCTCACATTCTTGCTAGAATTTGAAAAATTGCAGCTTCCCGTCACAGGGCACATTGCCAGTGATCTATCCGTACCCCGACACAACTTAATGATGGATGAAACTACTCATTGGAATACTTCTAATGGCACTATCAATCGATTCCCGGAAATTAAGTTTGCGTTGTCTAGCAGTCTTGAGAGCCAAGAAACTCACTATCAGTGAAAAAGAAGATTCACTTTCTTATGAAGAATTCACTTTAGCCTCTCAAAGATTTCATGAGTGTTCTATGGAGAGAGCAAACACCCGCCGTATCATGAATGCATCCTCAACATTATAAACTTGTTATAGTATAAGCATTACAATTAGTATCAACAGAAACTTAATATGTGCTCAATAGTTGGCTGTCATCTCAAATTCTCCCCTTCTCATCTCTATGATGACAAACAGATTGATGTAAGAAAAGGTGTGACGCGTGAGCCAGCAGTGCTAGCTGGAATAGTGAGACTGAGACAGCAGCTACACTGAGACCCTGCAGAGGATCTGCTTATTCAGCAAAGTAACTTTGCAATTGAAACATATGCTTTATAGCTAAATAAAAAGTTCCATCTGAGAAGAAAGATTGGATTGTGTAGAAGAACTTCTTTCATTTCTTTTGGAATGGGTGTGGATTGTTTGGAATCCAGCTTTGTGAAGAAGGATCCCCTTTTGTGTCATTCCCCCTCCTCCTTTAAAAGGAACATTAACATATATATACATTTAAAATGGGCATCCCCCATATATATAGAAATATATATATACACAGAAGGATCTCCAGTGTGCAATAATTTTTCAGGCGTGTGCCCCTGAATTGCCATGGTAACCCAGCAGAGTTACAGGCCCTCCTCCTCCCCCTCCTCCTCTCATTATCCTGTGCAGATGTTCAGCACCAAGTCCACACAGTATCAGGTGACCACCAATCTAATTGATATCAAAACTCTGGCGGGGAAAGCCTAAGCTCCTCTCCACTCTCAGGTTACAGCCTGTTATAAGCCTGGCCAAACTTCTGACAGCCACTTTCGCGTTGAAACATGCACTGTCCTCACTTCAAAAGAGGCGGGCATGTAAAAAAATAAGTTCCATTGCCACCAATTGGGAATCCCTCTAGAGCCATATCCCCCTCTGTCCATAGGGTTCGGACCCATTTATATTCACCAAAATTATTCATACTCGAGTGTTGTACGTCAGATTGAAGGGCCTTTGTCTGGCACACCATAACAAAAGCATTAATGAGCTCAATGGCAAACAGTAAGTTCAATATGGGAAAGTGATCCAAGGCAGGGAATTACAATGCAGCTGAGAGGGGGAGTGGAGGCTTAAGGAGAGGATGTGATGGTAATGACTTAAGATGACATAATCCTACCCATCTGGGCCTGGCGAGCGTTTGATATTTATGGTTGATGATCAGGACTAATAGCTTTGTTATTTTCATACGGGGTGAATATGAATGTAGGGGAGCATGGGAAGAGGGTTCTGATTTGTTTTGTTTTCATTTTGTTTTGGGTTCAAACCAGAGATCAGTTTCAGAGGGAGACATATCTGCTCTTTGTCTCGCGATGCAGACGCAGTGGGAGGCATTTCTCAGACTGAATAGGTCTCAGGCTCAGATTAAAGTGTTGCTCCATCTCTCTTTGATCTCATGTCAGATCAGACACTAGGAAGTCTTGTTACAGTCCATTTTAAATCTCGTTTTTATATTATTGTCGATCTGTTCTTGCGTTTTTGACTTTATTAAGTCCACGACTGAAATGATTTACCAAAGAAAATGAATCAGTTAGTCAACAGTAAAAAAAAATATTGAACAAGATTAATTACAACTCCAGTCCAAAAACTGGGCACACAGTCTAGATGTTACCAGTTCATCACTGGACCAAAAGGTAGAGACAAACACAATCACATTCACGGGTAATTCTGAGTCACCAAATAACCAGTATTGTACCCCTCGAAGAACAGCAGCATTTATTTAAGAATTTAAATAGAAGATTACTTCTATATATACTTCCAGTGTTGTACACCCTGGATGTAAATGAGCTAACTATGTGTGAAACAGTCATCAATTCTTAGTTGAAAGATTACCACAACTTGCACTTTTGTAATGCAGTCAACCGCTGAGGGATGGGATGTGAGGAGCCAGCCACACACCCCTGAAATAATCACAACAAATTCAAACATTTGACTACACCAAAAGAACAAACACGTAAATGTTTTAGGGACTGTGGCACATCTAGAACATACTGATAAAGGAAACAAGCAAGCAATTATGAATTAAAATTATGGCCATTGCATCTCTCTTGGAAGTGCTCTTCCCTGAATGAGATTGTTAAACACTAACCCATGATGGACAACTGACCTCTGTATTAACTATAACAAAATTCTATACCTAAAAGCCTTTGAGCCTCACAATCTCTTGATATTTTTCAGATAAGAATTTGCTGATACATGATAACATTGTAATTGCTAAACAAAAATAAGTGTTGACGTTGTTGTTGTTTGGATATTGTACTGAGTCACAAAATAATTACTTTTGAGGTTGCCTCATAAAATATAACATTCAGTTTAATGGCTATCAACTTTAGGACAGGAGTAAGTTGCATACATATACAAGGGAATTGTTGACTCAGCATATTGGTTCTCCAATTCTGCTTTTGCCTGAGGTTTAAAATATTACAGAATTCAATCCTGTGAAATTGAAATAGGCTGAATGTTTCGTGCCTGGTGTGCACACACAGTGTATTTTCTCTTTACACAATATCCACAGTGTAGTAGTTACCGGTGCGTACAACCTCCATTTCAACACAAAGCTCTGGGTAGGAGATATGTGAACAGAGTAACTCTAAAGCGGATCCACTGGTGTGTTCAACGGGTCGAAGTGCTAGTCCTTCTAAAGCTGTAAATATGACTTTGATTCTTGTGACACAGATGATATCTGAGCCCGTCCTAAATCTCAGCAGCCTTCTTAGACCAACCTCATCCAATCCACGTATGTATTGTTTTAAAAATCCAAATGCTTGTCTCTCAGCTGATATCCTTGAACCTGCTTCAATCAACTTGAAGACTTTCCTGCAAGTTGTCAGTATAAATAACATAGTATGTTTTTTTTATTCTGTGCTTATAATGGCCCTTAGTGGCATGTCCGGCAACTGCTGACATGTTATCGATAGCAAACTTTGGTTTTTGAGTAGGAATGCTTTTAGGTTTTCTCAGGGTTGGAACAATTTTCTCTCCAGGTCCATTCAGTGGATCTAACAACTCATCTTGACCACAACCTTCCATGTCTTCCTTTAATGCAATGGTTATAGATCTCTCTCACACTGAAAGTAGCTCAGCAGACACAGCATGTTCTCCAAATATCCATGCAATGGTGAATGCAGGGGCAAGGCGGAGAGGAAAATATCCTTGGTCGTGAAATCCCTTGACAAGTATTCTCCCCACAGCGTTCCACTAGTTCACAGCCAGCATCGAAACCAGAATGAGAACTTGATTCAGTTTGTTGAACATGGTACTCTGAGACAAGAGTGGATGTGGAGGTGGCAATATTGATGACTTCCTCAGCTGGGGTGAAAACTATTAATATAATCCAATTTGGATCTCTGAGAGTTTGTCACTGCTTACATTATTACTTGAATGGACAGCATGGTCAGTACCATGTCCATAGACAGGAGAGGATGTGGAAGGGGCTAAGTTGATGACATCCTCCATGAAAATGCAAAACTGGAACATGGATGACATGTTGCTGACTTGCAGGGGATAAAATGACTAAGTTACCAATGAAGACTTCTGAATCATAAGACCAGGAGGAGAGATCTACAACTTCAACAACAGCTGAATGACTACTGGAGTATTCAGCTGCACCTGTTGGTTCTGTTTGGAAGTCGCTTATTGTCTCCGGCTTTGCCTCGTGCTTATCACTGGTCTGTCTCAGCCACTTTGGAATGGTGTCAACAACTCTGTCCGTGTCTTCATAACACACATAAGATTCAGAATTTTGACATTGTGTATAACTCACCAACAGTAGTGCTCTCATCAAGTATGCATTCTTTAAAATCATAAATATTGTGAGTGTAGTCTTCCCATTTTCCTGTTTTTGAGTCACCATGCAGAAAGAAACGGTCTTTTTCATGTGACATTAGTCTTTCTTTGTTTGATTCTTGGACACATCAAGTATCCTGGTGCCCCCACCAAAACGTTTTCTCACCTGCTTTCCCTCATGGATCCTTCCCAGCTCAATTTTTCTGGGAGACTTAATAGCGGTTTAAGATTGATAATAGCTTGTTTTTTTTTTTTTTTTTTGAAGGCCTAGATTCCGGTTCAGATCTCCCGCCATGATTTCCTGTTGCTGTTTTCATTTTCTCTCGCAGTTTTTCAAGTAGGGACGTCCATTGTGATAATTTCTCCGTTTTGTTTTTTGATGTCCAGACAATATCTGTCCCCTTAAACAGGTTTATAGCGTGTAAGGCAGGCATCCTCTATTTCTCTGATGATGGATGTGTCCATCTGTCGAGAAACATTTAAAATAGCATAGGCATAATTAACTTTCTTCAAAATAACAATACCAACAATATCAACATTTTCTCGAAAGTATAGCATAGTCATATCCATGGTAAGAATGATAATGTATATCATTTAATATTTTAAGTGAAGATACAAAAAAAGACATTGCAAACTAGGCAGTCCTGGAGTAGAATATATATATATATATATATATATATATATATATATAAATACAATACAATACACGTTTAGTTCACACAGTGTCTGGTGCAAGATGTCTCTTCCAAATAAAGCCACATCTCTAACTTTATAATGCTTGATAGTGTAGTTACTGTGGAATACTCCCTGTTCTTGTTTTTGCTCATTTGTCAATGCAATTTGTTCTGAAAATCTATGGAGAGCTCATGTAATGTAATTTATAATTCATTAATATTATTCATTCTGCATTTATTTCAAAGATTTTGACATGATGACATTATTTAATTTTATCATGCATTATACTATCAACTGTAGTTGTGTGGCACCTGTAGATACTAGTTACTTTTCATGTTTTGATACCTTTCCCGTCCAGTAACTACGTATGTCAGACTGGGTTTATGTTGAATGAATGTTAAGAGAAGTATTAAGTATTTTCGGGTAATGTTTTCTTTTACAACACCTGGCTTTCGAAGAAACTCCCACAGACAATCTATGCGTTCTGTGTTGCGTTTGCTCTGCCCTCTCCTCCTTACTAGCCCACTGCAGTATATGCACTTGAGAAGAGCACATGTTATGCCCTATGGTCCTTGCTAGCCAGGCTAACCCTTTAATTCAGGGTTAATTAAAAATAAATAAAAAAGAATTATGGAAAATGTATTTCCTTGCATAATATATTTGGGGCATTTATTGATTTAAAAAAAATACAAATCAGTTGTTCAATCATCTTTTTAAAAAGTAAACAAAAACATGAAAAAAACTTTAAAATGTTGTATTTCATAGAAAATAGTAAATTTTAATAAATTAGCTCAACCTTTCGTGAAAGCATGTTTTTGTCCAGCTATTTGATGCTTATTTTATATATTTGTTGTGTCAAGTTACATTACGATCAAGTTACTGTTTAGTAAGTCATCACATGCTTTGATATATATATATTTTTTGAATCTTATTTATGGTACAGGACTTTCTCTATGGTTAACACCTCCTCTTCTGTGTCCTCTCTGACCAGTGGCTCAGGGCTCCATTCTTTGCCCCTTACTCTTTAGCATATACAACTCAACTCAACTGAACAGTTTAGCAGGACATTGAAGGGTTAAGCTTTGACTTAACATCCAGCTAGCATTTAGCATTCTAGACAGTTCTAGTTCTGCATCTCCGTTACCACAGAAAATAAGTGGTGGTAAATGTCTTATCTGCCAACGCTTTGCCATTGTCATTGGCATGTTGTGTTCTTGCCGAGCAGTGGCTAGTGCACAGTTACAGTTTTTCTTTTCTCAAGATCTGGTAATTACAAAATAGGGTGTGTGAATTTTTTTTTGATGAATTCAATGCGTTTCACCAACAAATGCTTACAACATGTAGGCAAAAAAAATAAAGCTGAGCGTGGGTTTGATTATCTTCCTGCTGAGAGTCTCTACAGACTGACCTTTAAATAAAGAATGTGTGGAAGGAAAATACTTGACAGTCTAAAAATTGTAGAGTGTGAATAGATGAGAATTCTGGTATGTTCCCAATGGGTGCAGTTTTATCTTGGTGGTTTTCCTAGGCTCCCAGCTTGTTACCGACCCTTGGCCTTCTTGTTTGATGGATGACCTTATGACACTATTTTAGTCCTGAGCGTCACTGAGGACCAGGAGGTCCGTGCCCTGGATATGAGACCTTTTTCTGGGTATGTCTTTACAGGAAGAGACTTCAGGATGAGTTAATGAATACACAAGATCCTAGTGAGCATGCAGAGGACGACAAGAGGCGGTGGCTGGAGAATGTTCCATCAGATTAGACCTGCACCATCAGAAAACTGATGTTGAATTACAACTTTTATTCGAAGCGCCCTATTTCTCTCCAAAGCATCTTGGTCAGTCAGACCAAAATACAACTTCAAATTCTCTATTTCTCTTTCAATCAATGACCGAAGAATCTTATTTAATGTATTTTGAATTTAGGTTTTATCATTACAAGATCGTACATGTTGTGCAGAGGAGACTTTTAAAAATATTTAGTATTTCAAGCTTTATTCCTTTATATGAATTATCTCTTCTGATTGTCTGAAAAGACCCAGCATGGATGCCATTTCTTTCCATTCATGTATCTGATACACATTTTGCAGGAGATTTGCCTCAGTACATCAATGAAAGAAAAATTTCAATTTTTGACAATGATGTGAGTGTCCACTATGCTGTAGTGAAAATCAGCTGGCAAAAAACTGATCTGATAAGAAAGGCTAAATCTGATTCCTCCTTGTCTCAAACCACCAGAAATGATTTTGAAAAGTCAAAAAATCTACTTAGGGGGATGTAAAATCAAATGACTTGTCGGCCTGCATTGTTATAGAGTCTTCCAGCCTAACAGAGAAATTCTGAATGGCTTCAACGAACACTTTGTTTCCACGAGTTCCTTATTTGAATCTCTGCAATCCATACCTAGACTGCAAATGTTCATAGACATTCTGTAATTATCATGAACAAACTCTTTATCACATTCCTTCAATTTGACTCCTCTTGCAGGGGTAGAGGTATATAAAGCTCCCAAGGAACTTGACACTGGCAAATCTGCAGGCACTGACATCTTCTTCCTTATTTTCTAAAGATAGCTGTGGACTTCATCGCAGAATTGCTGACATATCTTTTTTAATCTCACTCTCTTCAACAAGTCAATTCTAGTGCATGGAAATCTGCCCATGTTGTCCCTTTGTTGAAAGGAATGGATCACTAAGTCCTTCATAACTAAAGGCCAATCCCTTAACTATGTGTTTTAGTGAAAGCTGTAAATGTTTTTAAATGTACTTGTAAATAACTTCTTCTTTTTTTTGATGTGCCTCGGTACATCTCGGTTCCCGAGATAGGGACCCGAGATAGGCAGATGGTTCCACAGGAGAGGAGCCTGATGGCTGAACTGACCACTGTTCTCCATTTATATAAATTACAAGTTTGATAACTTATCAAATGCCTCCTTCCACTGTTATCTATTAGACATCACCCTCAGTTGATCAAACCTTTAAACTTCTTCAGTTGGCCTCCCATGTTGTTCAGTCTCATTTAACTTATCTCAAAAGGTGTTAAATGCAGATAAATCTAAGTTCATGCTGTTCTCAAATTACAAAGAACAAACACCCAATTGCCCTGAGATCTATATTACCTTACTATAGCATTGCACACAACATTAATCTTGGCCAACAGCCGGGGTTTTTTTTTCATTTTAATCAGGTTATAATATGGAGGCTTATTTTGATATGATCAGCAATCGGCCGAGCAATCTAAGTGTTAGATTCCATGCCAGTTACAAGCATGCGCACTGTGGTTCATGTCGCATGCACAGGCAGGGTGGCTAAAGCTAACACAGAGGCATCCTACCATCCTACTATCTTTCATGAGCAAAGAAAAAGCCAAAGCCACAACAAGAAAAATCTTCGAATTCATGGCCTTGGATGACCAAATGTTTTTGAAAGTCGAGGATGACCAAATGTTTTTGAAAGTCGAGGATATCAGTTTAAGAGACCTGATGCAGTACCTGAGCCCAAGCTACACACTGCAAAAAAAGATGCCGCATTACAAAAACTGTATAATGTAATATTAATCGAATGGGTGGATAACGAATCTCAGCAAAACCAAATCCGTCTTCATTGTCATGCCAGAAAGGCCAGGTTCCCACAAACTTCTGTTGAGAGTGAATGAGGGTCTGCTGTCCCAACCAGGCAACATTGAAGTGGTGGTAATTGGAAGGAAATCTGTTGTGTATTTTTAACACATATTGGTCGCCTACTCGTGACTTTACATCTTCAAAGAACAATTGGGTCAACCTAAGACACAATTGTAGCAAGATGTTTCTTACCAGATGGAATAGCACATACTTTATGCTGCAATCGCTGATGGAGCAGAGACGTTCACTAGGGGCATAAGCTGACGAACATGATCTGCAAGCAACAATCAACGCGCTGATCAGTGGGAGCTGATTGATAAGATGTTGACATTCTAGCCACTTTTGTGGAATGCATTAAATAAATCAGCTCCTGGAAAACAACAGCCTCGTACGTCATTCCAGCCATTGCTGAATGAAACGGTCTATTGGAGAGAAGAACAGACACAGAACGTGGGGTGGGCACTGCAAAACCCACATTGCTGGAGGCGGTTCAGAGGAGGTTAAGAGGCGGTTCAGAGGAGGTTAAGAGGCGGTTCAGAGGAGGTTAAGAGGCGGTTCAGAGGAGGTTCAGAGGAGGTTAAGAGGCGGTTCAGAGGAGGTTCAGTAACATCGAAAAGGAGCCACTGTAAACTTTGACCACTGTTCTTGATCCGAGGCAAGTTATTGTTCTCCTACTGCCACTTTAATAATATACCGCTATCATTGTCATTATTATTATTATTATTAAAGGTATAATGGGATAATGTAGTGTTGAGATATGATTTGTATAAATGTCCAGAGTATGCAAGTATATTGCATAGCGGACACATAGCGCACCACTCTTTGGATAGAGAGAGAGAGAGAGAGAGAGAGAGAGAGAGAGAGAGAGAGAGAGAGAAAGTTAGAGGGAGATGCATGGATTTCACATTCAGGTATTTTAAAATGTATGTCTAAAATTACTATATATTTGTCACCGTAACCTGACGCACTATTTTTGTTTTTGTTTTGAGATGATTTTAGTGGGACTAGGTCTTACCTCGCTGGTGAAGTTGGAGAAATAAATGTTTTTTTGTTAAAATGTTATGAATGAATGTTTAGATGGAATTCTAACTTTCCATTAAGGTAAATAATTTGTGTATGCTGTGAATTTTGGTTTTAAAACTTTCAAGAGAAAAAAAATCTGAATCGACCATAATAGGTATCGGCCACTCAGACTTTATAAAAATTAATAATTGGAATCGGCCAATGGAAATTGCAATCTGTGCACCTCTAGTTACATCATAATATTGTGTATCTGCAAAGCATCAAGTTATGTGATGAGCAATAGGTTTTTGTGTGTGTGTGGTTTGTTTTTCTTGTTTTTGTTTTTTGTTACAGCTGATTTTGGGAAACGGTCCTCAGGCAGAATAAGTGGTCAGGATGCAATTTTTGCATGTTTATCTGTAAGACTTTTGAGTTGGTAAATGTACAACTTTATGGGAATTCTCCATATGACCACTTATCTCAAAGAGACTGTAAAAAACAGTATTTGTCACTAAACCACTAGAACAGATTGAGATTGTAAAATATTTGTTGGAAATTAGAGATCACCATCCCTACTGCCATTGATGGATCAGCAGTAACTAGACTTTGCATTGTGAGATATTGTGTGTCCAACCTGTTGGGTCAGGTTGGCCAGATTGGTCTTAAAAAGGTGCTGGAATTAAGGAAGGCTCATCGAATTCTTGGCGAAACAAACCAGTGTTTTCTATCATCTCAACACCATTTCTCCACTGAGCTATGTAATTAAACAAGTCCCAGCTGTTCCTCATTATGGTGAATGGTTTGTAAAAACCTCCAGCTGGTGCCGAGGGTAACCCTAGCCTATATAGGCATCCGTTTGTGCCAACAATCTGATTTCGTAATCGCAACACTCAGAAATTGTGTGCGAGAATTGTGAACATATCAATGAAGCTCCGACAGAATGATTCACCATGGCAACCAGTGAGACGCTATTGTCGCCACGCTACGTGATGTTTGAGATGTATGCTTTGAAAATGTTATTAAGATATAAGATAGAAGGACTGCATAATCGATCTAGGTTTCCTCTTCTGACCGTCAAGTCACGTCTGACAGCTCGGCTTCAGGCTCAGGAGTTGGAGGAGTCAGGAACAAACCCAGGCTTTGTCGTATTAAACCTGCCACTGAGCATGTTAGGTTCACAGAGTAAGTTAACATGGTAACTGACTCAGAGCTGTTCTCTCTTCTGCTCTGTCTGTGAAAACAATTACTGGATGCAGTGCAGTTGACTATAAATGTTGAAAATCTTAGTATCACTAAGATTCAAGAGATAACAGATGGTCAGTACGAAAATTAAATGTCTGGAGGAGCTGCGAGCATAGAGCTTGTATCATAATTTGGATATATTGTTTCATGTTTTTCATATTTACGGTATGTTGACTTAGAGTTAAAGATCCTCCAATACTAATCAGAAATCAATTCAATATAAAAGATGACTCGAATGAGACTTTTTTGTTGACATTTGGCTTTTTACGAGAGTCACAACCTGTTACCTCTAAGTTATAAAAAAACAAAAAATGCACGGTATATGCATTGGCATAGCCGATATGGCTTATACTGTACCATTGAAGTCTAACATCAAATTTTCTGAAGAAATCCGGATTCAATAATAGGTAAGTCATAAGCAGTATTTATGAAAAATGTGAACAGGAAGACGGCATGGTAAGCCCTATGCAGGCGGCTGTGGATGGATATACAGCTACAGCTAGCACAAACAAGAGAAGGTAAATGAAAGACACTGATGTCCAACGTGATGTTGATGTTGAGATGTACCAGCCAATCACCGCTTCCACTGTCCCATTTATCATCATGGACTTTACCCGTCAAATACAAAGGAGTGTACACAATACTAAGTAGAACGCCTTTTCACTGACATGCAAGTAGTTAGCGGTGCTGCATCACAGCAAGAAGGTACCAGGTAAGAATCCAACTCTGGCCTTTCTGTACAGGGTTTGCTTGTTCTCCCTGTGTCTGCGTGGGTTCTCTCCGGGAACTCCGGCTTCCTCCTTCAGTCTAAAAACATCCTATATAGGTGAATTGGTGACACTTAAATTGCCCTTAGGAGTGAGTATAAGTGTGATGAGTTGTAGGTCTCTGTGTGTGGTTTCCTGTGTTGAATTTGCGACTCGTCCTGGGAGTACCCCGGCTTTTCTCTCAATGTCAGCTGGGATAGGCTCAAGCCCCCCACGTCCCTGAACAGGATAGGTGGTTGATAATGAATGAATTCATATTTTTGTTATTATTTATTTGAAAGTAACCAAAGCCACTCTTATAGAATTGGTTAATGTTAATTTAAGGGGGAAATAATAGTCTATATTACTTACATTTTAAAAGCTGCATTTTGTGTTCAAACGGTTCTGTAAAAAATGGTCTAATTCTCGAATGATATCGATCACTCATATGCTTTCCTTTATAAGGAAGCGAGTGATGAAATGTAAAGAGTGCTTTAGAGTTGTGCCTACTAACTTCCTCATTGAACCACTTGAAAGAACACCACAAACTGCTGCATGATGAATGCATGAATGCCAGGACAAACATTGCTACCAAGAGTTATCCATCATCAGTGATCATCATCGCATCCATCCAGTTCTTAAAAGACACGTTGAAATCGCAAATGCAGTTTTACTCTATTTAGCTAATGTCAATCAATGATTACGCATGCATTACAATCTTAATATCGTTTAAAATAATCAGGACTATCATGTTGCGAACAATTGAACAGCCATATTTGAAAGTTTTTGTTATTTTTTATGAACAAATAAGTGAATGATATTGCTCGTGGCAGTGCTCAAGGTCCTCTTCCACTTTATTTTTTAAACCTGTTATTTAAATGACTTTTATTGTTTTTTATATATATGGGTATATTTTTGGGATCGCTCACTGCTAATTAATTCTGGATTCTGTTCGTGTTGTTTACACTTTGCACGTGAATGGGCTGCCCGTTTCTATAAAAGCTGCTAAAGAGTCATAAAGTTGAGGTGGTTTCTTTCTATAGGGATCTTCTTATCAACAAATTATCAGTGCTCAAGTATCATCCCTAAAAAAGAATGGAACTGGCCCTTCACTTACGCCAGAGCAGGCTCACGTGTGGTTTCTTCGGTGTGTAGCCACCCCCTTAATATAAACTGCTGTGATGTGATAAATAAAATCCAATTATTTGATAAGACATTATATCCATCAAAATCTTGTGACTCTATCCTTTAGCATTAACACTGAACAGGCCAGTTCACCTCATAAACCATGGCCCAAACACACACCCCCAAAAATACACATACACACACACACACACGCACACACTCACACAAACACACACATATGCGCACACACACACACACACACAAACACACACGTCACTCACACACACATACACACGTCACTCACACACACTTCTCTTTCTGCTATGAAACCTCTGGCAGCCTCCAACTGCCCTCTTCCTCGGTTTCACATCATGCCATCATTGGCATGTGCATGTTTATACATTGCGTGTGTGTGTGAGAGAGAGGGACAAGGGGTAGAACGGTATGTGTATGTGAGTTTCAGGAGTCCATCTTGTTTTTTCATTTGCCATGCTCCGTGACATTTGTTCCTGCAGCTGAACATGTGCAGGACAATTTCTTGATTCTTCCAGGAGTGGACAGCTGCAGCGTGAATTACACTAAAGCTGCTGCTGTGAGGGGATTAGCCTGGTGCAGTGTGTGTCTCCTGGGACATGTTAACCCTGTGCAGTTAGAGGTCTTTCAGGTTCTTTGCCAGGATCTAGACATTTTCCTGTCTCTCTGGCACTTTACTTTTAGAGTTTTAACAACTGCTTAGATGAGACCTGCTGTATCTGACAGATAAGGCTGGACAAGCAGCTTACTACACATTTACTTATTAGGCAGATGAAAAACTTTTGTGACCAAATGTACATTCATCTGTCAACCTAGCTGAATCAGTGTATTGTATTAAAGAAACATTTCTAGAGAGTACCTTATCCTAACATGTCAAAAAAGGAACTTGCCCTAGGTTAATAGAGAACTATATCTGCGATTACCCAACAACTCGAGGTCCCTGATGTCATCTTCTGCGCTTCTTAATGTTCCAAAAGAAAGCACTAGACTACTGGCAGACCATTATAGCACTGGAACACATACACTCTGAAGAACAAAGTTGATATAACGCGTCAGAACGTGGCTTCTCATCGTTCGTCTGGTATATACAAGGTCTCCCTGAAAAAGAAATGGTCTGGATGGCAGAATAGTGTATGTTATTAAAAGTTGTGTGTACCTTTCTGCATTAATGATCCCTTCACAGATTTGGAAGTTAGCAATGCCAGGGCACTAACCCACCCCCATACATCACAGATGCTGACTTTATCTTTGTACTGGTGGCAGTGTATATGGCCCTTTTCCTATTTAGCCCGGGGCATACAACATACATTTTCAAAATCTATTTGAAATATCAACTTGTCAGACCAATGGAAACTTTTCCACTTCACATCACTCCATGTCAGATGAATTTGGGCCCAGAGATATCTGGATATTTTTGTTACATGACTTTTTTGCCTATTAATACTGTGCGACTTGAGGGATCGAAGTTGAATTTGGTTTTATTTTTACCACTTAAATAAATGATGGCGATATGGGCTGTAGCTGGGGAAAACTTAAAATTGCTTAAAATTGCATATTGAGGAACATCTTTAACTGGAAGACTTATTGCCCACACAGATTTTGACAAATTGGTGTACTTCTCATCATGAGTGGCTGACCCTTTCGAGGATATCCTTTTAATACTCAATCATCATAACTTCCTGCTAGCATGAAGTTAGAGTAAGCAATCACCAATCATGTTGGTGGTTATCAATCAAAATTTAGTAATTAGAAAGCATAATGACAATATTGATAATTTCTGTGTTTGAAATGAATTGGTTTTACATTCAGTTAATTTCAAACATGTCCATGGTGGTTAAAGTGTTAAAGTAGTAAAATATATAATGGCTGAATAATTCCATTGAATGTTGCTCATTTTAATATGAGGCCTATTTTGATGAATAAAATAAAGAAATCAGGATTGAGTGTTTCCAAAAACTAAAACGATTGTTCTATCTTGCTGATTGTTGTTGGTGTTACTGATTTCTTGACAAAACACAAATCTTTTGGTTTTGCAAGACTTTGTGATGAGCTAATTCTAACACCCAAAAATCATCGCATTAATGTTTCTTCTAAACATATTTGAGCTTTTGATCTGAAAAGGTCAGGTGATTCCTATAACCCTAGAAAAAAAATTAAACAAGTTCAGAGTTTTAAACTATCACAGTCACAAATCTCTATAAGTAAATACTGCATCAAGCTTAAAAATCATCTTCCCTGTTTTTTCTTCATTTCCTCCAATCTTTTTTATTTTTTGTAAGTGTCCCTTCCTCGAATCTCATTTTTACTATAATGATAAAGTTAATTGACTGCCTGCTGGCTGGCTGTTTGGTGTGGGGGTTAATCTGAAGGTCTGTGGATGAACTATTTGAAGTATGGCTTTTCAACAGCAGCAGCGGCTGGGCGCCGAGCTCGGGCTTTGCTTTGGTCAGAACTTGACTGAATCGTTTTTACCAGAGAATATATTGATTTACACAGGAAGATGCTAAAACCCTTGAAAATTGCGCTGGGTAATTGGACACCGTTCAGCAGAGAAGGGATTTCTGCCTCTCTGAGAGACTCTTGTGTGTTAATCGTCTGCTCAATCTGCAGAATCTAAGTATTGTGCCAAGCTGGAATCCTTATATTGATAGTTTGAAGGAGCAGAGCAGGAGGCTGCAGCCGTGCCAGAGGTTCAGAGCCGGCCTGGCTGGATTTATCCCGCAAGAAATGACATCTGACCTCTTAGGGGAAAAAGCTGAGAATGATTTTGACCTTCTGCAGTCAACGCCAGGATTAATAGTCTTGATAAATGATTTTACTAGATACCCTGAATGTTATTCCAAATTCAGATCCTGTGTTGTCAATATCATAACAACCCACAACGTCCTGTTTTTGTGTCAAGTCCAATCAGAAGCCCAGAAGATTATTCAGAGTCTCCTGTGTCACTGCAGTTCCAAATGTCTGTGGGAAACTTGAAGAGGGAATCAACAGTTCATGGAATGTTGAAAAAGATATGGCCCAGCTAATTTCTATGTTTGAAGTATTTAATAATGCCATGGATGTTATTTTCCAAGATTTGTATGCGCCTGTCAGGCATACAAATGAGGCATTTAGGATAATCTTGTCTATCCATTGGTCCATAACGGGCGTATCAACCAATTTACCAAATTTACTTGTTTTTAAAGAAATGCTTTTCCGTAGGAATCACAACAGTGTCTACATGATCTTATTGTCACAATACCTAAGTCATTATTTTTATATTATGTAATTTTGAAACATTTTGCAAAAAGACATTAATTGTATCCACCTGTACTCCTGAAAATTGCTTATTCAACTGATTTATAAAACTGGATCATCCAGCAGACAGGCTAACGCATCCAAATAATAACTGACCAAAATGTTGCTTTACTTGCCAAAACTGAAATATTTGTATGACAGTCTTGTCCAACTTAACTGAATGAAAATGTGTTGACTATCGTACTATTACTGGTATTTTGGACTATTTAATCTGCAAAAAAAAACAAATTATGTGGTCCCTTCAACTGCTGTGAAATGGGAAAGCAGTAGAGGTGCACCGATCGATGAACTGCTTATTTTAAGGACCGGTGACCAGCCCTGCAGTCTCAGTATGACTGATCCCATACCGGTCACAGGACAGTTCATGTTTACCATAGCTGTAAACATCTCAACAGCTAGGAAATCCAGCACTGTGAATGAAATATATAAGTTATGGAGAAACAACCCTGAAGACATTCGGGATTAAAAACTCAATCAGACACTTAAAAATGAATTATCCTCAAAAAACGAATTAAGAACAAACCAAGTTTCAAGAAGCTAAACCTCGCAAAGCGGCTAAAGCTAACAAGCATACAGCACCAGCTGTGTGTATGTATGCTGTCAATTATGCTTTTAAAACATTTAGGAAAAAAAATTGGAAGAGGCTGAAATCGGTATTGGCAGGTTAGACTTATATTATAAATTAAATGTATTATTATTATTATTATTATATAACAATCGGTAACCAGAATCTGCAAAGAAAATTCATTCAATTGATTAATCTTTATTTATATAGCGCCAATTCACAACAATAGTTGTCTCAAGGGGTTTTCCAGAAAGAGCAGTTCTAGACCGAACTCTTGATTTAATTATCTTACAGAGACCCAACAAATTCCTTCGTGAGCAGGCACTTAGTGACAGTGGGGAGAAATAAATGCCTTTTAAAGGGTAGAAACCTCGAGCAGATCCAAGATTCAAGGTGCCTACTGCCATGACCGTATGGGTTTTGAGAGGGGGTTATACCATATAAGCTGGGGTAATCCACTTTCCTCCGCCTCTACAGAGTCGTGCCGCGGCGGCAGCAGGGATCCCAGGTTGATAATATCCATAAAAGCAATATAACATTTAGCAATATCTTACCGGAAAATACTATTCAATAATTATAATAATAATTGTAATCGTCATCATGGTCATCTTCTAATCAGTGGGCATAGAGCAGGTCCGCAGCAGCAGATGCAGTCGCCAACCATGTGACCTTGTTGGGTGTAAAGCACAAAATCTCAAGGGAAGAAGTCAAGTTAGTAACATGCATTAATCCAATAACATGCATTAAAGTGAGGGGGATGTATAACGAGGGACAGTGAGAGAGGAAGAAAGAAGAGTTCAGTCCATGGGTGATCCGCTAGAAATCTAAACCTACAGCAGCATAGCCAAGAGCTAGCTTATGCCAGCCTTAAGCATAAATTTTTATCGTAAAGGAAGGTTTTAAGCCTACTACTTCTGGAAACGCTAGGTAATACAAGAAACTCTCCTTGCTGCGAGGGCAGTGTTCTTGATAGACAATATGGAACTATGAGCTCTTTCAGATATGTTGGTTCTGACCGTTAAGGGCTTTGTACGCAAGGAGAAGGATTTGGAATTTTGATTCTAGATTTTACCGGGAGCCAATGAAGGGAAGCTAATAGAGGAGAAATATGTTCTCTTAACCTGGTCCTGGTCAGCACACATGGAGCAGTGTTCTGGATCAGCTGGAGGGGCTTCAGAGACTTATTGGGACTATCTGCTAGTAGAGTATTACAGTAATCCAGCCTATAAGTAAAAAATGCATGAACTAACTTTTCTGCATCTTTTTGCAACAAAACGTGCCGTATTTTAGAAATATTATGCAGATGAAAAAAGGAAGTGCTAGGAATCTGTTTTAAGTGGGAGTCAAAGGATACATCCTGATCAAGGAGGTGCTGGAGGCCAAGGTTATACCAGCCAGAGTAGTTATATTATCAGATAAATTGTTTCTAGGGTGCTTGGGTCCCAGCACAATAATTAAAGTGAACGTTAATGGAGTGTTTCCTGATAATGTTATTCATATTTAAAATGAATAATATTGGCCCAAGCACAGATCCCTGGGGAACTATGTTGGTAACTTTGCTACGCATGGAGGATTAATTGTTAACAAATACAAACTGAGACCTGTCACATAAATATGAATCCAACCAATTTAATGCTGTATCTTTGATGATAATTAAGTTTTCAAGTCTTTTAAGAAGCATTTGGTGGTCAATAGTATCAAAAACAGTACTAAGATCTAACAAGACCAGAACAGACACCAGTCCCTCGTCAGATTAAAAGGTCATTTGTAACTTTGAGCAGTGCTGTTTCTGTGCTATGATGAACTCTAAAACCAGACTGGAAATCCTCAAATAAACTATCCTTACGCAGAAAATCACACAATTGTTCAGCCACCACTTTCTGTAAGATTTTAAAGGAGGATGGGAAGGTTAGATATCGGCCTGTAATTTGCTAAATCCTCTGGATCAAGAGTCGGTTTTTTTAGCCTTGGTTTGATTATGGCTATTTTAAAGGACTGTGGTCCGTAGCCTGAATTTAAAGACAGATTGATGATTTCTAATAGATAGTTGCTGACTAAGGTTAAACTTTCTTTAAGCAGACTTGTTGGGATGGGTTCTAGGAGACAGGTGGTTGTCTTGGATGTGGAAATGAGAAGTCAATTGTTTTAGATCAGTAGGACTGAAGCAGTGAAGATGTACGCCGGGTGTATCTGTTGTTTCTAAGAACATAGTCCTAGGGTGTAAACTTGAGCCAATTGTAGGCTCTTGTCCTTAATACGTAGAATTTTGTCACTAAAGAAACTCCGGAAGTCGGGGCTCAGTAGAGCTCTGACTGTCAGTCAGCCTGACTACAGTGCTGAATGAAACCCTGGGGTTGTTTTTATTTTGTTTTATCAGTGCAGAGTAATATGCCGCTCCTGCGCTGCAGATGGCTCTCCTATATGTGTTCATGCTATCTCGCCAGGCTAAGCGGGACTTTAAGAGTTTAATTTGATGCCATTTTCTTTCTATTTTATGTTTTGTTTGATGGAGGTTTTGAGTCAGGTTGTTAATGGAGCTACTCTCGTCCGTTTCAAACTCTTCTCTTTTAGGGGAGCAATACAGTTAAAAAGAGTTCATCTTAGTGAGCTTGCAGACCCACAGACAACCTAATCAATTTGCACTGGACTAACGTTAGAGTAAGATTATTTTAAGTCGAGACATGCAACTGGACTAAGTGCTGATTGAATAGCTTCTTTAAATTTTGCTACAGCTTCATCAGATGTATTTCTAGCGTAGAATGATTTTTCTAGTGGCGAGTGATTTAGTATTACAAATTCAAAAGTTATTCAAGTGGATGTACTATAAGTTTGTCAGTGTCAATGCCGTAAGTCAGGACTAAATCCAGGGTGTGATTAAAACAATGAGTGTTCTCATTAACACACTGACTGAAACCAACACAGTCTAATATTAAGTTAAAAGCAGCACCGAGACTATCGCTGTCTTTATCTACGTGAATGTTGACGTCACCTACAATAATTATTTTATCTGTCTTAAGGAATAGGTCGATAAAAAATCCGAGAACTCATTTGATTATCCAGATGTTGGGTCAGGGGCCCGATACACCATGATGAATGAGGTTAGCAGTTGATGCTTCCTGGTTGTATTTGTAAGACTGAGAGTAAGACTTTGAAATTCGTTACATTCAGCTTTGGGTTTAGGATTTTTTAAAAAGCAATCATTACACCTCTAGAACGCAGGGCTCTTGATTGGAAGATTTGAGATGACCTTACCAGCCATCAGTCAGATAATAAGCGAATATAGTCACATACAGTATGAGTCCAGTGCCTGTGCATGTTAATGCAACCTTTTCCACTGTATTCAAACATATGTGAACTTTACACTTAATTTCTCTGTAGAGCTTGGGTAAAGTCTTGTACCTTAGTTTCTCTGCTGTATTGACTTTATAACAAAAGCCTTTGGTTTCCTCTATATTCTCTTGTTGGAGGTATTTGCACATTAAGTTGGTGATGGACTGAGGTATCTTCTTTAGCTAAATGTGTTTAGTGTTGATAAATTTTCAATAGTGCTATCTGAAATGCTAAGTTTTCTTGGTGGTGCTGTGTGAGATGAAACGTCATATTCATTCTCATATTCGTTCTCTATTCTCAACATTCCCATGTGTTATATCCATCCATCCCTTTCTTGTTATAATCAATAATAGGTCAACATGTTTTATATAAATGCTCTTAGCAGCACTTAAGACATGGTTTTTTAAAAACGATATAGCATCATAAACTTTTAGACTTAGAAATACTCTTTTATTTATTGATTTTATATCCTGACTAAGGAGGCATGTAAGGTGTACTTGTTTTATTCATCCATTTTCTGCACAAATCAGGGATCAAGTCTAGCCACATCTCCTCAAATAGCAATAAACAGATTCCAATGAAATTAAACAATTTTGCTTCGTTGAATACCTAAATGGTCTCATAATTGGCTTCTATATTTAGCTTATTTCAACAGTTTTACTCACCCGTTAACTTAGGATATCCAGATCAACACAAATTTAGCTTTTCCATCATTTGTGGAATCTGAAAATTGCAAGGTGCTTCTTCGGCTGTTTGTGTAAACAACTTGATGGGTTACCATGCAGTTGTGGCATGTACCAAGGAAGAAATAGTCACATCTTTATGTGGATCAGAAGATCGGCCCAGGCCTATTGGTTCTCCCCCTGCTCCAGCCCTGTGTTAGCTAGCCACCAGCCGGCCAGTCCTCTGTCTGATGCGGTTCCTGAGCCCGCTAGTCTCCTACCCGCTAACCCTCAGCCACCATCATCACCTGAGGGAGCTGGCTGTGTTCCTGAGGTTGGTGCCGACCTGGACTCTCTTTTTCCTCCCAAGACTCCGCTAGCCAGTCTCTCCGTGACTCCTTCCAAGACCCGCTAGCCAGTCTCCCTGTGACTCATCACAAGACTCCGCCTCTCCCGACTCCCTCAGTGACTCCTCCCACACCCTCAGTGACTTCTCACTGGCTTCGCTTCCAGGAGCTTCAGTCCCAGAGCCTGACCCGGACTCTAGCACTGTGCTCCCAAGTGACCCAGGTCCACACTCTTTGGTCTCCGGTGACCCAGGTCCACACTCTCTGGTATCCGGTGACCCAGGGTGCACACGCTCTGGTCTCCGGTGACCCAGGTCTGGACTCGGAGCCCTTCAGTGCTTCTGGCTTCTTGTTGGTCTCCACCCACTGTCAACCAGAAAATCCAGAGAGGTTTCGTCCTCATCGCCGGCCCCTAGATGCAACTCGCGGCAGGCCCTTGGGGGGGGGGTCTCCTCTTCGTCGCAGAACCCCAGAGAGGTCTCTCCTTCGCCACCTGGTCCGCTGGCCTCCTGCTCAGCCTCCTGAGGGTCCTTTCCACCTTCACTGCCTGCCACCTCGTGACCAAGGGTGACCTCCTCATCCGGCTCCTCGTGATCCGGTTCGCCTCCACGGGCTCCTCGTGATCCTGTTCGCCTCCACGGGCGACCTCCTCCTCAACCCCCAGAGTGGTCACTCTGGTGCTGCCTGGATCCGGCCCTGCCTTCAGGTCGTCCACCGAACAGAATGTTTGCTGGACCAAACCAGGGCGTCAGTGTGTCTATAATCAGTATTAACCTGGTTTCAGAGCTTCTAATATATTTCCTATTTGCCATGACTTATCGTGAGCACTGCCCTCATTGGTGCGCTTGTAAATGTCATTAGGTCTCAGAAAACGAAAAAAAAACGTTTTTTCAATTTGACAATTTGTACCTCAAAACTAAAAATTTAATTACCACTTTTTTTCATTTCTCAATATCCGTTTCAGAAACAAAAAATGAAGTATTAAAACATGCACGGAGCGAAAATCAAGCTTGACTGTACACTTGAACCAGTCAACCATTGTAAAGCAATGCAACAGCATGGACCATACACTGTGCAGCAAAGATGGAATAGCAGAGATGCTGCCAATCGTACTCTGAAAGCAGATTTATTACAATGTGTCTACATATATGAAGAATACAATATTCAATACAAGCGATCATATTACAAAGGATGAGTTCACTTTCAGTAATTCTAAGGGTCATACTGAGTAGTAAAAACAAAGGAACAACGATGCAGCATGTGTGAAATTAATGAGTTATTGCAGTCACCAAAAAAAGATCAAATAGAAAAGGTATAGCATACCACTTCTCTCTCCCTCATGATTGATGGGGACACTGATATGACCCCTGAAGAACGTGAGATTCTGGGAGTGAGTTTATATGTGGATACAAGCCCAGCATTCAAGTGCTCAAAGCTTGTTATTTACAGTATCAAGTTATGGAACTTGTTTACGTTTAACATAATTACTTTATGACTCACAGCAAGAAGGTACCAGGTACTAATCCACCTCTGCCTGCCTTTCTGTAAAGAGTTTGCTCGTTCTCCCGGTGTCTGCGTGGGTTCTCTCCGGGAACTACAGTTTCCTCCAACAGTCCAAAAACATGCAATATAGGTGAATTGGTGACACTATAATGGCCCGTAGGAGTGAGTGTAAGTGTGTGTGGTTGTATGTCTAGGATAGGCTCCAGCCCCACATCGACCCTGAACAACATAAGCGATGGATAATGAATTATTTATTTATTGTCCTGTGATCAGCAGGACAATTATAATTATAAGATCATTATTATAGACCCAAATTTTGTCCTCCAGTGCTATGCAACAAAAATATATTTAATGGAATTGATGTGAGTTCAAATGACGGGGAACAAAAATATTGTGATTTATATACCAAATTAACCTGCTGGAGACATCTATGAGCTGAAGGTGATTCAGTATCGGATTTTGACATTCACAGTTTTACAAATTCAAGAAACATTTTCGTTGTGAAACTGAATCATCACCTCTAAATGCTGTCTTGTGTAACTGACCTCTAATTCACTGTCGAGGAATCTGTTTTCTTCCAACCGTTAAGAATATGATAGGAGGATACCATGTAGTCAGAGACGTCAAACTCTTAATTTTGTTTAAAGTCACAGAAATAGAAATGCTTTCATTTTTGTTGGCCGTTGATCTTGTCTCTCAAACTTCCAAACGTGTGGCTTTCTTAAAAAATAAAAACACCACAGAGGAAGACTCCTCTACTGTCTACATTGAAAACGTTGAAGACAGTGTGTGACCCCTCAACAACTCAACACAGCCCTCTGCCACATTGAATAGATGGATGAAACTACCAAGGAGAGCTTGTTTTCCTGGTGGATTGGTTTATCAAGGTCTAGCGACAGAAGAAAACCATCTGTATGTGTGGTTTTTTTGGGTGTTGTTTTCTAGAAGTACCACACCATCCCAAGGTAACAAGCTCTTTTATGAGGTGCTTTTACGCATAAGACAAGTGGCAGCATTGCGGGTCGGCACGAGGCCAATTTTACAAGTGACCACACAGCGAGGTGGAGGGCGAGCGGCCTTGGTTTGATGGAGGGCCCTGATCTTTACTGCTCATCTGTTTGGAGGCTTTACAGCCTCTGAAAGCACAGAGAGCAGACCTTGATATGCGGATCAGGTAGACTGAGTGAAGAGGTGTTGGCGTCTCTGTGATGATGTTTAAGGTTTAACAGAAGGACAACTGCTGCAGTTACGGTTGTTTAAACTCGGATCAGATTGTCAAAGCTGGAATGACCTTAAGTCCTCGGTCTAGACAAGTACAAACAAATACTCCTATTAACACAATTAACACTACTCATGTGATCCTAAAAATCACATGAGTAGTGTTAATTGGAACCATTAACCAGTTTACCTTACAATTAATCTAAAACATATCACTTAAATAAAAGGTTTCAGTGTTTATCAAATTTTCATTCACTTCTTATAGTGTCTCAGAGATTGTGGCCTGAGTCGATGCTATCTGTGAAAGATTTTCTGCTCTTCTTTCTTAGATCAGACATGCAGCAGCACTTTAGCAGGGTGCATCTGTGTCTTTAACGGTGGGTTTTCTGCTGCAGGAAGGTACCTGGTGTGCCTTAGAGGGTCTTCTGTAAATAAATAATTAAAAAGTATATATTACTTACCATTTTGTGGGTTTTCAAATATGCAATGTGTGATCTATACGCCAACATTTTGAACACAAACACAGGTCAACACTTTGCACTAACCCTAACAAATTTTCACAAAATAACCAGCCTTTAGGTTTTACAAACCATAAATATACATAACAAATAAAAAAAAAAGACATATTCAAAACTTTAGCAACAACAGCACATGGGGGGGTCCATAGCACAATAAAAGATAAACAAAAGCAAATACATAATAGGAAAGAAGTACAAACACAACAAATAAAGCAAAGGCATTCCACATTATCATTGACATTGACATTTAGGATGAAATGCCAATGGTTCCACATTCTAGACCAGAGCCTGATTGTACTCAGAGCAGGGTAGGTAGAGGATAAAATAATACTGTTTGCAGAGTCAGATAACCTGCACATGAGATGAGATAAGATAAGAGATGAGATAAGATCTTTGTTTTTGTCATTATACAGTGTACAAACAAATTATGATGTTCATAATTGCATGAGATTTTGTGTGACAGTACAGCATGCTTGTACTTAAGTTTTAACAGTATACTAGATATACTAAATATACCAAAAACAAAAATAGCGGTCAAGTTCCTGATTGCAACTTATATTACACATCAGCTCAACTCTTCGATCCAAGAATCTTCCATAAAACCAAATGTCAAAGCAACAAATATTATTATGTGTTCTGGCTCTGTCTAATCACAGTTTGAGCCTCTATTTGCCAAATCACAAAACTGTTACCCAGCAACAAATTACTCTTAACTTAATTGTCTTCGTCCTTTCTTTGGATTGTAGAGTTGAAACATTTCTTCATCGTGGAAAAGCTTCCACCGATGGTGATTGTTAAACGCACGACAATGCCAAAAGAAAAATTCCCGAGAGTAATTGTTGTGAAAGTCAACAAGAAAGGATGGATGACGGAAAGCCTAATGCATGAATGGCATACGGAGTGTTACGGCAAGCGACCGGGAGGATTCTTTCACAGGAACGAGGCATTTCTCGTTTTGGACAGCACAAGGGCCCACATAACAGATTCTGTGAAAGAAGCCATCAAGACGACAAACTTAATTCCAGCTGTGATTCCTTGGGGCACAACAAAGTATTTGCAGCCACTCAACATCAGTTTAAATCGTGCATTTAAGGTGGCACTCCGTGTTCAGTGGGAGGCTTGGATAAATAGTTGGGAGAGATCCTTCACTTAAACGGGCCGCATGCGAAGAGCAACTTATGGTCAAGTCTGCCAGTGGGTCCTGACAGCGTGGAGCATTGTCAAAAAATGCACTATCATCAACGGGTTTCGAAAGGCTGGACTGCTGCATGTTGAAGAGGGCAGAATGAGCTCAGCGGGGGATCTGCCTCCGGATGAAAGTGACAAGAGCGACAATGAAAACGATCCAACATCGGATGAAGCAATTCTGAGGCTATTGAACTCTGACACCGAAGGAGATGACTTCTGTGGGTTCAATGCACAGGAGGAGGAAGATAGTGACCAATGACTTTCTGGGTAGGCTACTGTTTACCGCTATTTTTTTATTTTTGTTACAAGCCGTGTTTCGATAAAGCCCCTGTTAAAGTTCATTAGGCACATTGAAACCGGTAAGATTTTTTATAAATTCAATGGGTGCGGCTTATATTCAGGTGTGCTCAATAGCCCGGAAATTACGGTAAACTGTTTCCTCTTGAAATATAAAAGGGTTTTTTTAAACTAAAATGTCCTCACCAAGAACAACAGAAATTGAAAATGCATTTCTTCAGCCATGGACAATACGTCCTCCTCACTGGCCCCTTTGATCAGTGGTGTCCCCCTGGATTTGTACTCGGGACCTTACTATTATGCATATATAAGCTGCCACTGCATTATACACAGGTCCAATGATAGTTTTCAGTAAGAAATAATAACTCAAAATGTGCTTGACCGAATAGTTGAGCAGGACATTAAAGGTTGTTTTTTTTTTTTTACCCTTTTTTTTGAGACATTTTGACTCCTAAAACCTGCGTTTGAGTTAGATCTGTCATGTTTTCAGGGTGAAGTGATTTCCTGTACATGGTCTCCATGTTCTGGTAATAGAAAAATGATAGCTCCAGTTGGCGGCACGATGCTTCAGATAGGACAATGGGCTGTAGAGCAACTGTTGCCCAATGCTGGCAGATAAATAATAAGGCAACTGTGAGTTTAGTACAGCTCCCGAGGAAGAACAGAAAAGTAGTGAAGCAGCAAGAAGGGGAACTCTGTACTTGCGGTTTGGCACAGATCAATCAGGCCTGGATTTGTAATCAAACAGATGTTACCGTGACTATTTCAACTTTTGTGCCACACAATGGATGGGAGTGAGGTAATGTGTTGGGGAATCATTCAATTTGAAGATGGTTCATGTGCAGATTTCTAACGACACCACGATGCTTAACTACTGCAGGAATTCAGTGCATTGGAAGATATTTTACTTTGTTATTTTTCAACAACTTTATTCTACACTACTCAGAAAAATACAGGGAACACTTAAATCACAAATCACAGATCTGGATGAGTGAAATATTCCAGTTCAAAATCTTTGAGTAAATTGTGTAATTTGGTGAGAACAAAATAACTTAAGAAAAATCAATGGAAACCAAAATCATTAAGCCATTGAAGACTGGATTCAGCATCGTATTCAAACTCAAAGTGGAAAAATCCCAGGTTGGATCCCAGGTTGATCCAACTTTTGTGAATTTCCTCAAGACAACACATAATGTGGCTGAGTAGTGTGTGTGGTCCCCACGTACCTGTATGGACTCCCTACCACATCTGAGCATGCTCCTTTTTAGGAAATTTCCTGGTCCCAGGTGAAGTTAAAATATTTAATTAAATCTAAATAAGGCACGAGGAAAAAGTACAAAAACAGTAAATAATGAAAACACCAGGAAATAACTTTCACTGGGAAAGGCTGGGACGGGTGATGACACGAGGGAACATCAACAACGAACAGGCACAGAGGGAAATGTGAGGACAGACTATATACACTGATGTAACTAGACAGTGAGACACAGCTGGAGGGGAAACACAGGTGAAGATGATAAACAATCAAACACAAGAGGAGATAAGACTCACAAGACAGACACGGAGAGGGAAAAGGAACACAAGTGTAACACAAAATGACTAGACTATGAAGGAATGAGGAAATAATGAACAATAAACAGATAAACACACAAAAAAGGCAAAACAAATCCAGGAACCGTTGACACAGTCCAGCCACATCAGGCTGGGTATTGTCATGAACAAGAAGGAACCCAGGGCCCACTGCACCAGCATACGGTCTGACAATTGGTCTGAGGATCTCATCCCGGTACCTAACAGCAGTCAGGGTACCCCTGGCTAACACGTGGTGCGCCTGTGCGGTCCTCCGGGACATGCCTCCCCAGATCATTACTGACCCAGAGCCAAACCGGTCACGCTGAGGAGTTTTACAGTCAGCAGAATGTATTCAACAGCGTCTCCATACTCTCTCACGTCTGTCCCATGTGCTCAGTGTGAGCCTGCTCTAGTCTTCCAATTCATGTGTTCTCTTGTAAATGGCAATCGGGCTGCAAGGTGCCGGGCTGCGAACACAGGCCCCACTTGTGGATGTCAGGACCTCAAGCCACCCTCATGGAGTCTGTTTCTGACAGTTTGTGCAGAAATATGCACACAAGTGGCCTACTGGAGGTCATTTTGCAGGGCTCTGGCAATGCTCCTCCAGTTTCTCCTTGCACAAAGGAGCAGGTAGCGGTACTGCTGCCGGGTTTTTGCCCTCCTACGACCCCCTCTACCTCTCCTGGTGTACTGGCCTATCTCCTGGTATCTCCTCCATGCTCTTGACACTGTCCTTAAAGACACAGAAAAAAGTTCCGACCACAGCGTGTGTGGATGTACCATCTTGGAGGAGCTCCACTACCTGAGCAACTTCTGCACTACCTGAGCCAAGAATAAGCCAGAAAGGATGAGGAGAGGAAAATGGTCTGTGGCCACCACAGTGCAAATCCATTCCTTAATAGGGGTTGTCTCCCTAATTGCATCTCCTTTCCACCTGCTGTCTGTCCCATTTGCACAACAGAAAGTGAAACTGATCCACAATCGTTATCGCTTCCTGACTGAACAGGAATATCCCTTAGGTGTGATTGACTTTGAGTTACACTGTGATGATAATATGTTCCCTTTATTTTTTTGAGTAGTGTGCAATGTGTTGTGTGTGTGTTTGTTTGTTTTTTACTTTAACAAACTGTTATGTATGCTAAACTGTTGTTAGCATACCAAATGTATGATGTCGTACAGAAATAATGAAAGAACCCTGTACTCAGGGTTTGATAAGCCTTGATTGTCCATTATTGTTATGGCCCTTTAAGGCCTAATGTTAAAGATATTAAGAATTAAAACAACATCAAAAAAAGATCTGCCAATGCCAAAAGCTTAAATTAAATAGATTTTGTATGTGATGTTCTGACTGCTGTTTACACGTTGCTATGGCAACACCCAAAGTCGTTATGTAGGTTTGGGTAGTTTGCATTTATGTTCATTGTAAGTATATTTGTTATTTTCACAATGTTCGAACGTTTTATTCTAAGTGACATGAACGCACGACCCGGAGGTTAATTGAAAGTAGCATGGCTAATCAAAATATAATGAAATGTTTATGTATTTTATTCGTCTTACTTACTAAATGAAGCATACTTACTGCATCACTCTCCTAGTCCTTCGTAAATCCTTCCGTTGTCTTGTGGCCTTTGCAGATCGTGTCTTGAAGATGTTATCTTTATTTGCGGCTTGTGTGTTGCCGAATTGATGAAGATGTTTTATTTATTTGCTTGTGTTTTGGCTATTTGCATGTGTTTTCTTCATGTTGCAGTCCGTTGGCCACCGTAGGTGTGGCTTCCATAACAGCAGCATTCGTGAAGGTATAGAATTACATTTAAAAAGACAACATGAAGATGACTTGGTAACAATGACGATGTGAGTCTGTGCTATTGAGAAAATATGAGTGGTTCATGAGAAGAGATGAAATCTCAATTGGCAAGGCCAGACAAGCAATGACTAAAGGGAATTAAAACTGACCAGCCAAGAGAAGTGTGAATGACAATAACAAAGTAGAGTTTCTTCAAGCCATGGAAGTTAAGATGCAACAAATACTTTCTTCCAGTGAAGTGTTGTGCAGTACTGTGCAATAAAAAAAGTTCTTAAATAAATGTTAAGCGCAAACCTTGAAGTTTAATGTTTAAGGTCTCTCCATAGGTTAAAGTTCATGGGTATACATTCCTGACGTGCAAAGTGTGTTTGCTTGGAAACAAGGTTGAAATTGAATTATAAAACAGGTTGTGATCACTTAAACCCACAGCATATGATTTTAATATCATGCTGGATCTTATAATTCCTATTTCATTCCCTGGAGAGAGCTTTTTTTTAAATGAAAATTGCTGTGTACGTTATGTCACATTTAATTTAAAGAGTTCAATCAGGGGAGGGGTTGACAGCATAGGTCTAGTTTCTTAATGCTTCTTCACTATGTGAAATTTGTCTTATAAATAAGCGTGACTCAACTTGACTCCTCAACTATTTTTATCAAAATTCCAGTGACGCTGTGCCTGGCGGAGTGTTAGTGTGTGTGTGTGAGACCGAACGAGGTCTCACACACTGGTCGAATCCAGTCAGAAACCAGTTTCAACAGGATGAGGACCATGGTGATACACTGGTCCAGATCATTATTCCAAAAATAATGATCAGACAGTTAAGCAGAGATCTTAAATGTTTGTTTGTCATAGCCTTATCCAAAGTAAAGGTAACTACGCTGGGAGTTCTAATAATATTTAACATTATTTATGTATATCGCCACTGTCTGCTCAACTTACTTAACTCAGCCTTTTTACCACAAATATTGAAATTTGGCAAATTTGTGTAAAAGTAGCTACTGGCTGACACAGCCAAGCCCATCTGTTTATAACCAGTAATCAAATCTGTGTGCTACTTTGTTTACACATTTCACACTACAATTTCAAGGCACATCATTTTAAATGACTGATTTTATTGATGATTTCATTCATCCATCCATTTTCTGTTAGTGATTATCCTGTTCAGGGTTGCGGGAGTGTGGAACCTATCCCAGCTGACATCGGGCAAGATTATGGATACACCCTGCCGAATCATCACAGGGCGGACATATTGAGACAGACAACCATTAAAGCTAACTCACACCTAGGCTCCAGCCCACTGTCACTACTTCACCTGCTGTATATCGCATGTTTTTGGGCAGCTGGCAGAGTCACCAATGCAAACTTTTGGGATATCTTGGGAACTCAACACAGAACGATCTCAAGGGCAGAGGTGGATTTGAGCCCAGAACTGTCTTGCTGTGAGGTAACTGTGCTTCCCACTGTGCCACTGATCTGCCCTGATTGGTTTTCAGGGAGAGCATTTTTGAGCATACATTGTCACATTTGGTGTGATATGCTTGAAATAATATTTCATTATATTTAAACTATAAATCCATTCCAATCATAATTTCATGAAAACTTATAAACACCATTGACAAAAGTCAGAAAAAATAAGAATATGGTTTGGCAAAAGGAAAAATTCAATAGCTGTTTCCACCCTGAATATGATAGGGTAGTAAAAACCATATTTCAGATCCTTAATTGGTTGCTTTGTTTTACCAGAGGTAATTTGTGATCTGTAGAAGCTAGATGTTGAACTCTTACTTTACAAGTAAGAGTATTTTTTACTTTCACTTTTCGTTAAGTGACAATGAATACAACATGTCTTTCTTTATCACTGAGATTAAACATCCACCATCCATCCATTTTTTTCGAACAGCTTATAATGTGCAAAGTTCAGGCGCTGGAGTCAATCACTGGAGAGGTCGCCAGTTCATCACGCTTACCCTTATAGCAACAGCATCTAAGCCATAAAGCACTCACATTTAATCCATTAATAAACCTGTTTTTATAATTGTACATGCTATAATAGTTTGAATAAATAACTCCAGAACGAAGACGTCCTAATCAGCCTCAGGTGTTCGTCGTGTTTTGTGTTGCAAAGCTGCGTTACAGTACAGAATCAGCCATTAGTGTAATGTATATTCTACTCATAAAATGGATTTATAGTTGATGCAAAAGGTTAATGGGCATGCTACCGTAAAATTTGCTAAGCATTTACTGAAAGCGAGAGCAGCACTTGTGTGTGTGAACAGGTCGTCCAGTAACTGGCATGTTGCTATGGACACCAGCTGACCTGTGACTGGGGGTTATCAGGAGGATCCTGTATCATACTCCAGCTCAGTGATCAGCATGCCTCACTACGTGTCGCTCAACTCAGGTGTCACTGTTTTGTAAAAGTGTTACTCGGGGTGGGAGGGGGGCTGAGCTGATCATGTGCAGAAGTTACATACTCAGAACTATTATCCTTAACCAGTAAACATTAATTTCAGGTATTGTCGTTTAGGTTTTAAAATATGTCATAAATCTCTAAAATATTTCCTTTTACATTTTTGTGAATGAATGTGACCCAAATGTTTTTTGGGTATGTTGATAATATGTCAATTATGTAATGTAATTTCAATTATGTTTTAAACAATTATTTACAAAGCATTTTTAAGAGATGAACTACTAACTGGACTCAATCTCATCCTCTCGAATTTCTTAAATAGATATTATTGACGCTGATTTTTAATTCAAAGTGTAAATGTGTTTTTTGTTTCTTTTCAGCACCAGTTAAATACCTATGTTTTACCTAAAACTCCTCAGATAGAGACACTTACCTCAGTCCCAGTTTAGGGCCTGCTGGCTGTGGAAAGTAGAGATGAATGTGGACTGTATTGTGTGCTTAACAAATAATGTTGAAGTTGAAGTGTGTGCAAATTATTTCCTGTATACTAGCTGGCGAGTGTTACTGCTTTGTGAGTGATTGACAGCTTCTGCCTCTGACGCTCTGATTCGACACATCAGATCATGTGTGAACGGTAAACGGCTTGATGCTCAAGCTGTGACACGTTCCATCTTAACAGGGCATCTGGGGGTGAAGCAGCTGGGTGACATGCATCCTAGGGGTGAATGAGGGAGGCGGCTGATAGGACCTTGGCTGGTATTGCAGTGGTAGTTGGGCCCTCCCCTCCCTTGCCTCCCACCTTAACCCCCCTCCAGATGCCCCACAATGACAGAGGCCCCCGACATTGGCCTTAGCAGGACACTTGGCACTGACATGAGCTGTCGGTTCTCCCCGAGGCTGGAGCGTGCCAGGCGACAGCTGCAGGACTCAGGGTTTCTACACATAACTACACCCACCCCCAAACACATCCCCATCAACCCTCAAACTGTAACCCTCAATCTTCGCCAGGCCACGCGGGGCAACGTCCTCCTCAATACGACCATTGTTGTGCTCCAGGCTGGTTAAGCCCTACATATCAGAGGGATGAAACCCCTCCTCAACACACAGACGCACACACATGCACCGCAGTGGCCATGAGTGTGGTGGTGTATTAACTCAAGGCAAAGGATGATGGACTGGGCTTTGATAGTTCAGCAGCTGTCTGCTGGGCAGAGATGGCGGCATGAAAATCCACCATTCAAAACACAGAAAATATTGCGGAGACGGAACAAACTGCACTGACACAAATGCACAGAAGATCACACTGATGGTTCTACATTCCTTGGCCCTTTTTTTTATTTTGTGATTTCCATAAAGTAAACCTTTATGGAAATCCTTGGGAGAGTTTTATGTAATTTCCTTGGAAGAGGTTTGTATTGGGAATTATTGCATATGTTAGGTTTTATATGTTTAGTTGTGTGTGTGGGACTCCAGGAAGAGTAAGCACTAGTGGCAGCTAATGGGGATCCAAATATTTAAAAAGCATATCTTGAAGCATATTTTCCACCCTGAATACTGTACTGTAATTCTGTACTGACACTCTTTTTGTACCTTGGTGGGAGTCCTGTAGTTGTATTCTCCACTTCGCACTTTATAGTCCAACATGGAACTATCAACCTTGGGAAATGCAAAAAATAGGCAACTGGATAAACCTGGGAAAAAAAGTGAAAGTTTCCAAACATGTTTGGGTAACATTGTTGAATTTCTCTAACTAAGAGTATTAAGAAATATTCTCTACTTTGTAAAAATATAAAGTCAGTACTTTAACTATGATCAGTTTGTCACACCAGAAAACATGCTGCCAGGTGTGATCATAAAACTAATTCAAATAGTCTTGTCTAAAATCTTTTCTATATTTACACCATTTGCACAAACAGGTCTGGGGTGACCATGAGTCACTGACTCACTCATTTTCTACAGCAAGGGTTTATTTTATTTGCTTTGACTGAAAATGTTTGTACAATCACCACAATAAACAGTTTGGAACAAACAACTCTGGATTTTTTGAATGAAGCTCAAAACACTGACTAAAGTCAAACGTTCATGGAGATCACATCACATAACAAGTGTAAAACTGGTCAGTATTTACTGAAAGTGAAAGCACCACCCGTGTGTGTTGGAAGGATGTTATGTAGCTGTCATGTTGCTTTGGACACCACCTGACCTCCGACCCCCGGATGGATGTCGAGAGGATCCCTGATGACACTGCGGCTCGACACCTGGCATGTCACGCTACATGTCGCACAACCCAGGTGTCACAATTATGTACAACTGCTGCTGGATTGTACTGAGCATGTGCGGATGTCACTAACACACAGTGTGCGTGGGCTCGGATTGAGATCTGTGGACACATTACTTTTGATACGTGGTATTTTTAACTCTTAATATATAGTGTTAAAGGTTAGTTCAAGAATTTTTAAATTCCTCTCATTTTAAATCAGCCACGGTTATTGACATGATTCTTTCTTTTTTTTCACTACAGAGAGTAATCACAGCTACAGTTAAAAATGCACTTCATGTACAGAAACAGAAAAGAGGGGCTGCATACATACAAAACATTTAATTGAAGTAATTCAAACTGGAAACCCTGCATGTTTTCTGTGTGAGTGTGTGTCTGTGTGTGTCTGTGTACGTGTGTGTATGTGCTAGGGGGCTGTCAGTGATGAACTTTGATTTATATGAAGCTCTGACACCACACTGTTACCAGAGCTTTCATGAAACCCTGTGTACCTGGAACAGAACCCATCAAAATGTTGCGTCACACAAATTGAGAATTCTAAGAGAAGAAGTTGCTGAATAGGTCATCAGTCAAAGATTACTGAACTTAATGGCCATTAGGCATAAGTCATAAATTTGATGCAAGCAGTTTCCGTTCTAAAACTACATCCCTTTTAGTTTTGTATCTCCAGCTCCTTACGTCCCTCCAGCCCCCAACACAGGTTTGACATTAACTGAGCAAGGACATCGTAGGCCCACTTTGATTTTACAGTTGCAGAGTTCTATAGTAATAACTGTTTAACCAATTAAGGGAGACTTCTATACAACAAATTTATTGGTGCATTACAGTACACCAAGAAAAGTATGAAGTTAGTTAGTTATTTACATAGCTTTGTCTGGTAAAGCCCCATGGATTGGGACTTCATAATGCACAGATCCATGAATCTAGAATGAAGACAGCACAAAGGTTTTTTTAATGGAGCTTTTAATAATGTTGAAATACTTGAGATATAATCAGACATCACTTTATTGTTCTCCTGACAAACAGAGAGCCTGGAACTTAGTTCATCACAGCAGGTGTATGTTGTGTGTTGAAACACAAGAGGGCACTCTTCACTCATTCGTTGTAAGTGGTTTTCTCTGGAAACAGTTAACAGAGCATGGGAGCAACATGAGTGTTTAGCGCTGGACATGCTTTTTCACTCACACAACTTTTAAACGCTGATATAAAAAATAATGGTATTTAATACATATGTCTTCCTCAAGCTCGGTTCTTAACCAGTCATTTAAAAATCCCAGACACACTGTGACACCCATGATTTTGTGTAAGGAAGTAAACCTTTGATGTCAGGAAGTGAACCTTTGATGTCAGCCATCATGAGACACAGATGGAGTAAAGTTTTGACGTCACTTTGCTAAACTTTCTATTAGTACAGATAAATGGGGCAGAACAATTAATATGTCAATGTGTAATTATTATACATCCTCTATGACTACCATGAGGATGCGGTGTGGATATGACACAGCAGTTGGTCAGGAGTGTGGGAAAGAATTGGTTATTCTCTGATTCTGATCTACAGTATGAATCGCTATACTTCTGACCCTGATCAATAAGTTATGAACTTGAGACGGAAACTGCTGCTGGTTGACTTGATAACTTTAAACCAAGTGAAGTGTGGTTGAATCAATAAAAGAACTGGTTTAGACTTTTAGGAGGCCTCTCCTGACCACAAGAAGCCAGTTAACGATAAAAGAAAAATAATAATTCAATACTTCATAATATTATCCTACTGTTCTCCTGAACAATCCACAATATAAATGGAACATTTAAAGGAGAAAGGGTAGAGTTTCAGGTAGAGTTTGCGTAGTTGTTGGTAGGGCTCCTGCTGTTTTTTTCTACGGATTCGAGGGGCTGGCTCAGTTAGGACATTTAATAGTTACCTTAAAACACACATATTTAGTCTGCCTCAATGTGTCAATATTATAATATTTATGAAATCATCAACACAGCTTCATGTTAATACAATAACTCAAAAACTGTGTCATGGTTATTTTTTCTAAATTTAAACCTTCATGGACCTAAGTGTGAGGAAGAACTGGATTGATTTCAGGAAAGGTCAGGTATATATAAGGTCAGGTTACACGAGGAGCAGCTTTATCTTCAGGTTTTTCGACCATAATTTCTCAACAGTTGATCTGATTTGTTCCAAATTTACTGCATATAATTGACTTGAGGAGATCTATATTGAATATAACATATTTTACTCTAATAGTTCATATTGTATTATATTATTATATTATTGTATTATAAGAAAGAGCTTTTTTACAAAAAACGCTTTATGAGACATAACTTCCTAACCCCTGTTTAGTCCAAATTTGGTGCCTGTGAATGGAACTGAGGAGCTCTATCTTGTATATATCATATTTTACGCTAATATTTCATATCAAAAGTGGAGCATTTTTCCTAAAAAACGCTGTTTTTCAGACATAACTTCACATTTGTTTTAGGAGTTCAATCATGGAGCGTAATTGTAAGACAGCAAATGTGCCTAAAAAGGTATTGATTACCTAACGTTTTACATGCCTATGAGAAAATCTCCATGTGTTCATATGTATGTTTAGTGATATTATTATCTGTATCCGTGTTTGTAGGTGTGTGAGTGTGTACACATATTCATATTATGTGTGTTTATATTTTAATCATTATATTTTCCTCATATAATCATTATATTTTCCTCCTGTTTTTTTTTTGTATAATCCTTTGAGGCCTGCTTTGTGGTATCAGGATTTGATAAACATGACTTGTTTTAACTTGTCTATCAGAGGCTCCTGCTACTGCTGCCGCTGCTGCCACTGCTGCCACTGCCGCCGCCACTGCTGCTGCTGATGATGATGATGATGATGACGATGATGATGATGATGATGATGTGGAGCTGAGATGTTACAGAGATGATGTTGAGCTGCACTCAGTCAACAGCTTTGACTTTAATTAGTTTTTATCAGATTAGATTTATAGTCCTGGTCAATCCTGTACACAATTGAGAGTGAAACATGTACATTTTGTTTGTGTGTGTATGTGTGTGTTTGAGTGTGTGTGCAAGACACAGCATATTGTCACTGTCAGCTGTGTCCCTCTCTCTTTTAGCAGCCAAACTGAACCTCAGAGTTTCTTTTCTTGCAACAGCTCGGATTGTTGGTAGGAGAGTCTGTCTCCAGAAATTGCTATAATCCTCTTAGATAAAACAGAGCCCTCATCCAATCCCCTGCTCCAATCCCTCCCATCACTCCCCCCGTCATCTCTCTCTCTCTCTCATTCTCTCCCTCTCTCTCCATCGGGTAGAGGAGTTTTTAATCCAAGTGGATTACATTGCAAATTGGGGGACATTGAAGGCTGCTAAATCTGCTGCAGACTACTTTCTTTATGTCTTCCTAAATATATGGGTGGAGAAATTAACCCTCATATTGGGCCTGTTTTCACGAGGAGCAGTCTGGACCTGGAAAAAACTGGACCTGGCAAATGGAAGTTTCTGTCTGACAAACTTTTCTATGGAGTCTCGGAAAATGACCAATTTTCACTTCTAACCTGAACAATTTACCTTTCAGTCCATCTCAGATGATTTTCAAGTTATCAAAGTTCTTCTTGGAATTTTCGAATGATAAGCCAAAATAGGAAGCAGGGAGAAGATGCAGGCAGCAAGATGGGCTCGTTCAGCCATAAATGAGATCATTCAGCGTTCAAAGCCTAATGCTGTATCTGTCTTCAACACTCTTTAGCCAACATGAGGAAGCCGTTTGCCACAAACACTTCATGATCCGCTTAAACTGCCAGAGCTGATCCCAGTTTGTCAAACCGGCTACTAAGTTTTTGAATCCGGGCTCCTATAGGAGTCACAAGGTGCTGGGAATGAGGAAACTCGTAGAGATTCTGGGATTATTTTGCTTGTGGATTACAGCCCAGGCTCAGATGAAGATCCCACCAGAGACGTAAGTATCCCACACTTCCTCTAGGATATCAGCTCTTAATATCTTCCACCTGTTCCAGGAGAATAAATATCACGTTTGCCTCCACACATACACACAAATACAAGCTAGTTATCACAATCGCACATCATGAGTCAGAAATGACTCATGCACGGATCACTACAATTAACCGAATGGAATTAATCTAGCCACATTAATAGATTATTTGTTGTTGTTATTATTGTTATTGTTGTAGGGTTTCTACATTTAAAGCCTGACAGTTAAGTCTGAGACACAAATAGCCAGCCATGCTCATTTTCATGGTGAAATTTAGAGACAGATATGACATGTTTTTGGACTTTGGAAATATATCTATATGTATATATGTATATAAAGATGTGTTTTCAGATGGAAGCAGTCATGTTACCATATTATCGGTCTGCTAAACATGAAGAGTTACAGACATTGATCAACAACCATGTTCACTTTTCTGTTAAACACTATATTATGTTTCCTTTTAAAGCAACATTAGCTTCCATGCTAAGAAGTCACTTTAGCTCTCCTGCAAAACAACGCATTAGCGTTCCTGCTAAACACCACATTAGCTTATAAGCTAAGCTATAACGTTAACTCTCCTGTTAAACACCACATTAACCTTCACGCTAAGCAACAGCATATGCTTTCCTGTTAAAAAACTCATAGCATTAGCCCTAAGGAAAAGTGTTTACTTTCCTGCTTTCCAATCAAATTTTCCTTTCTTGCTGAACATCATATTAGCATTCCTCCTAAACACCATATTAGCTTTTCAGCTAAGCAACAACGATAACTTTCCTTTTAAGCACTTTGAGATTTGATCCAAATGTAAAGTGCATCATAAATTAAATGTATTATTATTATTATTATAAGCACCCCATTAACCTTCACGCTAAGCAAAGCATATGCTTTCCTACTAAGCAACAGCATTCCTGTAAAAAAAACACATTAGCCTCTATGCTTACCAATCACGTTAGCTTTCCTGCTAAGCAACCACATTAATTAACTGATCCAATAAGATATTTTATTTACAGCTAACTTTAAGCAACTTACAGTGACGTTTCACACTATTTATAGTATGTATCTATAATATGATACATATTGTGTATCTATAACAGATAATGATAGATAGATATTAAGCTGGGATACGAAGCTGACACAATTGTTCCTGATTGAACTGACCCCACACAGCCCCAGGGTGCACCGTGTTTTCATCGAGATCTTGAGGACTGATACAGACAAACTGATACAGACATGTCCCAGGGGATCCTCATGAATGTAATCTCAGTGCTCACTGCTCTCCCCTGTATCTATCACGATTGAGAGATTATTCCGGGGTTACAATTTAAATCGGCTGTCTCATTTAAATATAACACGTTTGTAAGAGTGAAACAGGAAGCAATAGGAACTGTGCCCACAATCTCTAAAACCAAATACATAACAGTCTATAGATACTGGGACAGTAGTAGCGTCGTGTTCTCTGTGTTGTATTTCTACGGGTCCTCTGTATATCTTACCCTTCCTCAAGAAAATTACTTACTGTAACAAATATATACTGTAACATAATTCATCACTGTAGCTGCCCCTCCCCTTAAGCTGTGGCGAACCAATCATTGTCAGTTTGATATTCAAAAACTACACTAAAGATTTTTGTGAAACTTGGTACAACAGTTGGACGCATAACAGCAAAAAAACTAGTTGAATCATGGAGCAGGTCTAGGTAAACCGGCCAAGCAAGGAATTTGGTTTCCGTTTCTTTAAGACTGAGAGATGAGCAGCTGTTTACCCCATACTCTTCTATAATGAATAAATTACCTTATGGATTTTAAGGCATTTAGCAAGGAAAACCCCAGTAACTTTTTCAGATCTGGATAAAGGGATAGATTCAAGAATTTCCCCTGCTTTTTAATCTTTTGACCATTGTAAGATCGTAGTGGTTAAAAGTAAGGGTGTTTCTCAAAGCATATTTTTCAATTATGCATCAACTACTTAATGGATTATTTTGAAACTGGTTGGAGCCGTGGGAAAATTCTGGAGTGGATATTGAATAAGTGACAAGCTAATAATGTGATTCCAATTTTTCGGGATATTTATAATAGTGTGTTATTGTTTATACCTGCCCAGGTACTATAGATGACACACGGCAAGATAACACATTAATAATCTCATTTCATCAAATCCCTCGTCTACCACCATCTGTGTGTTTTCGGTCACCCGTCCTCCATCCGTCAACTCAGTCACCTTCAACCCTGACCCACATCCACGATACGCTTGGACATACGCTTGGACATATACTGCCTTTTCCAAAAACACACCCTGGTCAGCTGATTCTCTGCATATCTGACCTACGAAGGCAAATTTATAGAAAGGATTCACCATAGGACTTCAAGAATAAAATATTAAATTATGGATTGTTGGGAGCTTTGTTGTTAGCGCATGCAGTTCTGCAGAGATTCCATGAAACATAAACATACCTGCCTATTGACCAAATCCTAAACATATAGAATGAAACTTTTGATTTGTGTGAAGGAATTTGGGGATTTTACTCTGATATTTATTTAGGGCTTTTGCTTGAGCTGCTGATAACATTATTAATTTGAGAACTTATTCATGAGTTTGTACCTTTTGTATTTTTTGCGACTTACAAAAACTGCCGAGAGGTTTCTAATCCAGTAAAATGAGAAAAATTATTTATTTTCCCTCTGCTTTAAAATAACCATTGCTTTTTAGCAGTTGTGGACAATGTCTTTTCTTATGCATATGTTCTGCATGTTTTTTGGCTCATATTTTAGTTTTCACAGAAAATACTTGGTGGCTGTGGTCGGTCAGTATGGATAAGGATTATTTGTCCCCCTATAATATAATATAAAAATATATTATGTACAGTATTTATCTTATACATTAAGTCTATAAACTGTATAAGAAATATATTATACATATTATGGTATGTCTCTCCATCCATCCATAGAAGATTTTGACATTATTACAAATATTATTTGTGGAGTTAAGCAGAAAATAGTACTGGAGGTCTTTAATCTCATGACTAGTGTACCTGAGTGTGACATGAAACACAGAACGGAATCAGCATGATCAGGAGGGCTACAGGGAAATGTTCTTGATGAAATATTATTATGTACACCAGAACTTGTTGCTGTCTGGTCCCATAATAGGAAAGTGGACACCGTCAAACTGCCTCTGTGTGTTTGTGTGAGTGTGTGTGCCTGTGTGTCGTGTTTCTGTTGTGACACCTGCGGCTTTCTGCTGTGACCCACATGAAGAGCAGATTATCTAAATCTCTTTCATCGCTGTCATATTTAACAGCCTTTTTCTGTTGTATCCAATGGCAACTCAACTCAACTCAAACAGAAAGCATCTGCAGTTATTTTCCAGACAACACATCAAATCACATGAGGAGGATCACATTTCCATGTTTATCAATCACAACTCTGTTTAGTTACCCCAGTATAGAGAAATACTGACATATACTATTTTAAGAAAATTTAAAATAACACATACTGCTTGCAAGAAATGCAGTGGGATTAACATGAATTGGATGTATGTACTAGAGAGAAGCCAAAAATTCCCAAACAGATTAACTTGTATTTAGAAGTGGAAAAAAGGACCAATGAATTGAGAGAATTTTTCTATTTCTTGATTAAAATTACCCTAAAATCTAGCCAAAGAATGACCTCAGAAGATTCTACAAGAACCCAATCTATTGGGTATGATATTAATTTTCCTTTTAGGCAAACACTTATTTCCACATATGAGGCTTTTTTTTTGAATTTTCTTGAATTATGTGTTTATGCCTTAAACACTTTTGTTTAAGGGACCCCTTACATGTAGCATTATTGAAGTAGCCCCTCCCACGGCAAGATGAGATTGCATGGTTTGCATCAACGAACACCTTTGGTCAGTGGTTATCAAGTGTCATGCCCAATTAATCGATGGAAAATATTCGTAAATGGCAGTCCTAATCTGCCTTGCAAGAAAATCATCACCATCACTAGTTGCTAGTTGCAATAATTAAAACCAGACCTTCATACACTATTGTGTTGACTGTTGTCTAGATTTTTATTTCATGTTTTAATTTGTTGCTTGTCTATGTTAACTCTTATTTATATTTTATCTTTCATGTTTTATTTTGTTGCTCGTCTATGTTAACTGTTCTTTATATTTTATCTTTCATGATTTATTTTGTTGCTTGTCTGTTTCAGGGTGCAGCAGTGGGCATCTGTGCTTTCTGTTCAGCTTCAAGAATTAAGCACCAAATATTCTGGATCTCTATTGCTGCAGAAGGTAAAGAAGGCAAACTCAGTGCTGCAGATCGGTGCAGCTGTTTCTAGGGCATGTTGGTGTCAGGAGGGTTCAGGCCTGCAGTGCGGATGCCAAAAGTATCATTTTAGGTTCAATTAGCGTTTTTTTTTCCATAATGCCAGGTGACGATCTATAAAGGAGTGATGTCTTCAGATTTGTTGCCACCTGAAGTGAAAAATATTCAATTTTGATGAAGATGATGTTAGACGGAGTGCCTAAAAGTTTGACGAGACATGAATCTTCATAGATTAACCAACCTAGAGCAGCACTCCTAGCCTCGTTGTATTCTCTACCATGACAAAAAAGCTTTTTGTGTCTCATGTCTTATAGAGAGACGTGTTTCTTAGAGTCAAAGAAAGCTAATTTTACCTAGGCAATAATGAGAGAAACACAATCCCCAACTGATTCTGTAGCTTCATATGAGTTTGAACTAGAGAACAGACAGTGATATATATAATTCTGTGTCTGTTTTGAATTCTGCACGGCTTCTGTATGGATGTATTGTGTGTTCGTCAGGCTGTTGGCACACACACAAATACACACATACAGGGATCATGGTAATGCAGATTTAGAGACAAGCCTTCTTTACTAGCATCAGGATTTGTGGCCCATTCTGATTTTAGACTTTCATATATTTATCTGTCAGATTTAGATTTTATGACAGGGCGTCTGCTTTCAAAAACACAACCACCTCCGGCAGTGAAAACAGACAAACCAGACAAAACAGACAGTTGGTGAGAGTAGCTCTATAAGAATTTGTGCTTCTGCCTACTAAACCTGGGAAATTACAAATAAACAGCATGTTATCACTCCAAAAAACAACCTGAACAGGGAGTCGAGGATAAACAGTAAATCTTGAGGAATTCTAAGATTACTTTTACACACCAGGAAAAAGAAGGCCAGTCCTCCAGGCCTGAGGAGAACTGATTTGCAGCAGTTGTTCGACTACAACATAAAACCACGCTCACTTCCTAAGTAAAGTGAATGTAGGAAGTGATGTTTCAGTGTAACATTAATCACTACGTTTCATTAGGAAGGCAAATTGCATTCAATGACCCACAGAAACCTGTACTGCTACAGTTTTAGCTATATAGCAATACTGGGCGAACATCCTGCTGACCTATGCAACCGATGCTGTGTCAGTGCTTCCTGCTGTCTGCTTCTCAATGAAGCCATTGATTCAAAACATCTGGGAAAAACTGTATTATCCTAGAATGCACCAGTATTTGAACAATTACAAAAATACTTGATTTGTTGGGTGCGCCGGTATTATCAATAAATATAATTGCTAATAAGTATTGAATAGAGCTTTTACAGTTAATTTTTGTATATCATTTATTAGTTTCATTTTAATATTATTTGCTGCTACCTTGTCAAGTCTCTCTTGTAGAGATATTATTAATCTCAACGAGGGTTCCTGCTGAAATGAAGGTAAAATGAAAATAATCAGTTTTACTTTAATGTGAGTTGTGTTTAAACATAAAATCACCAGCTGACCCATATTGAAGCTGGTTCAATCATTCATTGCAGAGAGATAGAGAAGCAATTCTTGATTATCTATCAGTAATTATTTCTAAACACACCCTCATCTAAACAGACCTTAGCAGTCTATATTCCTTCTGTGTGTCTGGTGTGTTGCTTGAACTAGATAGAATAAGTGAACGACATAATTAAATTACTCACAAATAAGCCGCAGTGTGATCCCCCTGAAGCCCTTTGATTCAAAGAAATTGACCTGATTACCCAAGACTGCCCCACATTTAACCAAAAAAGAAATTGAAAGTAAAGTTAAAGATTCCATGTTATAGGGCTGATTTAATCTGTTGAAAAAAAATTAATCTTGAGACTGCATCAGATCAGTTTCCCTGATTTGCTTGCCATTACATTCAATATTTTTTATTATAGTGTATAGTATATTATTTATATTATAGTGTAATATTTCTAGTATAGTTTAATTTTTATATTATAGTGTAATACGCTAGTATAGTTTAATATTTATATTTATATTTTATTCTGTTATATTGTTGTGTGTGCGGTCTTTGCTCCTGTAACCCTGCAATTTCCCCGTTGTGCGACTAATAAAGGTATATCTTATCTTATCTTATCTTATTACTTTGACGGAAAATATTGAAATAAATCAGATCAAATCAGTATTGCCATCTGGATTAAAAAAGACCATTTAACAAATGAATGATATATCATCACAACTCTTTTAAATATTCAGCATGATTCTGCCTGTAATTTGACAGAACCGTCGGGTAGTATAATCAAACAAAGTCCAAATAAATCAATGCCACTTGTATAGGTTTCAATGTAGTTTTGTGGCACAGGAGTGCTACTACTGCTACTACTACGACATGGACTAATACTCCTACTAATACTACTAATACGTCTATAACTATTACTTCTACAACAAATGCTACAACTGCTACAACAACTACTCCTACTACTAATACTGATGCAGCTACTGCAACCACTACAACTACTATAACTGCTACTACTGCTACAACTACTGCTACTACTGCTACAACTACTGCTACTACTGCTACAACTACTGCTACTACTGCTACTACTACTCTGTAGTACTCTGGTAAAAACATCGTGACTATTGCAGAAGCCTCTGCAATCGTCTACTCTGTGGTCTGCTGGGGAGGAGGAAGCACAGAGAGGGACAGGAAGAGACTCAACAGGGTGGTCAGGAGGTCCATCTCTGTCCTGGACTGTTCCCTGGACTCTGTGGAGGATGTGGGTGAGAGGAGGATGTTAACCAAGCTGACATCCATCCAGGACAACATCTTTCATCCCTATATGAGACTGTTGGGGCTCTGAGTAGCTCCTCCAGCGGTAGACTGCAACACCCACAGTGTAAGACGGAGCACTACCGCCGGTTCTGTGTCCCGACTGCAGTCAGACGGTCCAACGAATCCCATTGGGACGTTGTTGTGTCTGAAACCCAGAACTCTCCAACCAACCATTCATCTACACAATAATCCCTCCACTGACTACAGACCATGTATGTTCCTCTATTTGGACTAAGGTACATCTGCACCTGGACTATTTTAATTCATATTTATATATGCCATCAGAGATCGGACTCTTTCCCCTTTTTTTTTATATTTGCATGCTTGCATTTATTTTAATGTACATGTGTTTTTTATTTCTTAACATTCTTATTTGTTAAACTTCTGTCCTGTGTATGTATATACATATAAATGTATGTATACATATATACAAATATCTGCACACAGAATATACATGCATATACGTGTATATGTGTATAAATGTTTATCTCTATCTGTCTATTACTACTGCTACAACTACTGCTGCTACTACTGCTTGTACTTCTACTACTACTGCTACAAATACTAGTGCTGCTACAACTATTACGACTACAACTACTGCAACTGGTACTGATGCATTTTTAATACAGTTATGTTTACCTTTACTACTTACTGCCACTACAACTATTACTATTACTACGACCACTACTGTAAACTGTAAAGAAAACGGGTTTGTCTTTTCAGGCAAGGGTTTTTGTGAAGAATAGATTTCATCGTTTGTAATCACCTTTGGAAAGCACCAGATGATACTAACTACTCTATATAATACACCAGTAGGGAACAGGGTTTCCCAAAATTTAGAATGCAAACACAGAAACACTACAGAGTGACAGATGTGATTTTGAAGTCGTGCAAAATGTGTTCTTCTTTTGTGGCAGAAATTGAAGGATGTGGAGTCCATCATTAAAATTGTGGACTTGAACGGAGACGACTTGGTAAAGGATTACTCTGATGAAATCGAACGAATGTTGGGAAGCAAGATGAAGTCGGTGAAGGTGAGGTCATAGGGACTTCTTTAACCTAACTTCTTTAAGCAACATATTTTTGTGGTTGATTTTTGTGGTTACCACTAAAGAAAATGAATAGGTCGGGAATGAACGATAGATAAGGTTCTGAACTCATGACTAAACTTCCTCCTTTGGTCATGGATTGGTAGAAGACCAGACTTCGATACATAAGAGGGACAACCAGCCTTTCAGATCATTTTATCTTCAAAAACGGCAGCTGGAAGATCCAGACCCGCCACCAAAAGAAAAAAAAAAGACCAACATTTCAAGTTTACAGCTCAGACTTTCTTGAATCATAATCATGATTATTTCGATAGTCCTTTTTATCTCATAGTTTTGTGCTTTTTTGTTTGTCATTTCAAAGCACATTCATATTAAACAATGTGATAATTATTCAGTGGTTTCCCTAATCTGGTTGTCCTAATATCTATTTAATATGATGATGAATTAATTCTTCATACGGCATCACAGTTGTTGAAAGTCCACACACATAGATTCTTCTTCACATGCTACACACTGATTTTGTATACCATTTCATAAAGGAAAACTGATCAACTTTCTATTTGTTTCTTCTCTCAGAGGTTGGCAGAGTCTGCAGAGGACGCTGATCTGTACCATGACTTCAATGCTTCCCTAAAGGTTGGTGCTTGCTTTTACTTTACTCATTACTGTTCTTTTAGAGGGACACTTTCAGCTATTACCCATCAACATATTCATTTGCCTACTTATGTGTATTTTATAAGTGTCATTTGACCATGTCCCAGCTGAACGCTAATGCTAGTTAGCATGCTAACTGTTTTTTTGTTTAAGAAAGCTTTAATGCTTCAGCTGACACCTGAATTATAAACCCCGACCCTGTTCAGAAACTGGGTCGGGACTGCAGCACAAACACTTCAAACAGGATATGATGAAACAAAAGATTTAGATGTTTAAGAACGGAAGTGCAGTGCAATCACCAAGTGCAAAAAAAAAAAGACACCTTAAACTCGTATTTATGAGATACGGATCTCATTATTACAGGAAAAGGATCTCATAATTAGGAGGTAAGGAGGAAATATTTGTTTGCACATGCCCTTTAATGTTTATCACGCATCTCTTTCTGTATCTGTCCTTTCACTGGCCGTATGACATCCTTCAATATCCTTCACAAAAACATTCCAGTTGGGCATATTGTAAGTTTTGGTGGCAATCTCATTTTGGAAAAGAGAGATAAAATCCTTCACTGTGTGTCGCCGTCTCTCAATTTCACCAAACTGCTGCCGTTGGCATAGAGGGTTTTCATTGCTTTAAATAAATATGTCCCGAAGCCAAATTTGTCTGAACTATGGAAAATAAAAGGATGCTCAACAATGTTGAAGGCTTTATATAAGTCTTGAGAAAATCAAAGCTGGCGTCAAGGACGAGATCGGAGCAATCAATTAGTTCATAAACCAGTATTATATTATTGAGAATATGTCTGTTGCTAATGAAACCTTTTTGATTTTCATCCATTATGGAGGGTAATTTGAGAGTCATAAAATGCGTTTTCCTTTGGTGTTATAGAATTAGTAAAATGCAACTGATTAAAAAAGTCTGTCATGGCTTCACTGTTAGATATTAGATCGATACAAGAAAGTTCTGTTACAGTTTACAGAAAAACTGTAACAGAAATGAGAAAGTCCTCTTCTTGGCCTTGATCAGTCCTCCTATATCCTACTGCAGAACAGCATTAATCTTGGCTTGTGTCTTTTCTAATTTCAAGAGATATGAAGACATCTGCTCCCCTTGCTCCAACTACTTCGGTTGAGTTCTGAAAATACTCCCTCTTCCTTTCTTTTATATATATCATTGAATTTTATTTTGTATCTCATACCTTATTAGTCTACCCTGTTCAGATAGTCCTTCCCGTAATATATTAGAGAGACATGCGATCTCCGAAACTACCTGCTCTTCTTCAGATTGTCTTGTTTTGACAAGATGGCTGCCATATTTCCTCATATATATATGTTTATAGTATATTTGTCAAATTTTAGAAGTTCCCAGGTGACTCCTTCATGTAGAGCATTGTTCCAGTAGACAGTATTTAGTTGTTTCAGTTTTGATAAGGACGTTGCAGTCATTCAATTTCCTTTGCTAACAGTAACATCATCTTTATTCAAGTATAAACAAGACAATAGTCCAGCCGAGACCTCCTGGAGCCGTCTCTGTTGCTCCACGGCTACTCTCTGCTGTTTGGGGTTTTTCTCTCCAATGTCAATTAGCTGTAGTCTGCTCATGAGACATTTTAGAGTGGACTTGTGAAAGTCGCCTCGGTGGCCATCTGTCATCAACCTCGTCCATGACAACATTAAAGTCACCCCCTACCACAAGATAAGAATCTTGAAACTTTGAAAGCAAACAAAGGATAATTGCCTCCAATGAAATCATGATGATGATGATGATTACTATTTTTATTATTAGTATTATTGTATAGTATTTCCCCATAAGCTATTGCTAACTGTATATTATTATTATTGTTATTATCAACCTGGGATCCATTCTGCCACCGCGGCCCAACCCTGGAGAAGCGGAAGAAAGTGGATTAGCATTGCTGATATCATTGCTTCTCTCTCTCTCTCTCTCTTTTCAAACCCAATCGGTTTGATTGGGGTCATGGCCAGGTCATGGCAGTAGGCCGTCCAGTCTGAGTCTTGGATCTGCTCGAGGTTTCTGCCCGTTAAAAGGCAATTTTTTCTCGCCACTGTCGCCAAGTGCTTGCTGTGTCTAGACCTGCTATTTCCAGAAAGCACCTTGAGACAACTGTTGTTGTAAATTGGCCCTATATAAATAAAGATTGACTGATTGAAATTGACTGAAAGAATTAACCGGTTGATGTCAGATTCAGCATTATACCCAAAGACATTTAACACAATCAGGGTTAAATTGCTTATTTGCATGACAAAGCAGATAGAATGTGATCCAAAGTGCAAAACGTCTCCTACAAAATTATTTTTTAAGAAAGCCACCCCTGCAGAATGTTCGGAGCCATGAAATAACCATATATTATTGCCCCATTGTGATCTCCAATAAGTACAGTCTCTGTGAAGTGATTGTGATTCTTGAAAAAATAAGAATTCAGTTTTAAACTGTTTAGCAAAAGAAACAAGGACTTATGTTTTACATTATTCCTGTACAAGAGAGGATCATAAATTACAAAAGAAAAAAACAGATGCTGGAAAAAATATAAGCTTAGGATAGGAACAAAATGAATTGAGAACCTTTTAATTATCAACCCTAAAAAAAACTAGGGGAATACCCTATAAGGTCTGGGAGAGAAATACCACCGCAACTGCACCAATTGTGTGAAAAGGAAATCTTTTGTCGTCTTACCCGCTGCTCCAGCCGAATGCTCTTCAGGCCACAACCGTAACCTCTTCTGTCGGTCCGCCCGGGAGAAGTCCTCCTTAAACTTCAGGTCGTGATGTAGAATACACACACACCTACAGCACATACTAAAAGATTTGTAGTTAAATTCTGTGTTACCAATTGCAGCAAGCTCTGCAATGCATAGAACCTGTTGACTATTATGGAACCATATATCATATTTTAAGAATTACAGAATTACAGAATTACACTTCCGAATTCAGAGTCTTCCTGATTCCATAAAATTAATTCATTCACTAATTTTCTACGACCTCTCTGGTTTGGAGTCGAGGTGGCAGCTGGCTAAGAGAAAGGACTTCCGGACGTTGAAAAAAAGACAGCTTTTATCAGATCTATTTTATGTTAAATCTTAGAGGGTCATTTTATTCTAATGTCCTTGACGCTGTCCTTGGTGGTGTGGTGGACAGCAAGAAGGTACCGGCTTGAAACCACTTCTAACAGCCTCTCTTTGTGGAGTTTGCAAGTTCTCCCTGGGTCTCCGTGAGATCTCTCTGAGAACTCCAGCTTCCTCCCACAGTCCAAAAATGTGCAATAAAGATGAATTGGTAATCTTAAATTTCCTCTAGGTGTGAACGGTTGTTGTCATTACATATGTGTTGACCCTGTGATGAACTGGTAACTTGTTCTGGGTTTACCGTGCCTCACCCAGTCAGTTGGCAGAGGTTCCAGGGATAGCAGGAGCCTCGGGATAAGCGGTTTAACGGGCAGTCCTTCACAAATACTGTGAAAGGTTATCTTGACATGCATCTTGGACATTAAATTTTGAAGGGTTACGTTGATGTAATGTCCTCAGATCTTGATTTTATATTGTTTGTTGAGGATAGATATTAAATTGTCTCAAACTTGGGTTCTAATGTCCTAATGAGCTACCTGTCTCCCACCAGTTTGACTACTACAACTCCATGCTGATCAACTCGGCGGACGAGGACGGGAACTACATGGAACTTGGTGCAGATTTTCCTCTGGAGGAGAACGAACACTTCAACAAACTCCAAGTGAATACACAACAGAGTGACATCCAAGTTCCCACCAATGTTTACAACAAAGGTCAGAGGTTATCCTATACATCACAAATCCAACAGTGTGTCTAACCAGTGCACAGTTACTCTTGTAAAGTGTCACTCCATCTACGGTTCTTTCTATGTGCAGATCCAAACATCCTCAATGCCATCTACAATTCTGAGGCATTAAATGATGTCTTCATCAATAACTTCCTGAAGGATCCAACCCTCACCTGGCAATACTTTGGCAGCTCCACAGGTTTCTTCAGAATATACCCAGGTGAGTTTGAGATGGAATCAGCTAATTTTTTCCCAACTGAAATAAAAATTTGTGTGTTTTTGTCGGATCTGTCAATCACATCATCTAAATATAGAGAATATCAATATCTGTCAGTGTATGTGGAGGACGAGCTTGTTTTCTTACAATCAATCAAAGTGTTTCATTTGAAAAAGGGTTTGCTAAATTTGATGTCGACAAACTTATATGAGGCAGAGGGTCTCTTGCTGAGTCAGGGTAGCAGCTTCCTTCCTCAGCAGAAAGTCAATAAAGAATCACTGTCAGTAAAACAGAAATAGGCTGTGAACTAACTGGATGTGTTTGTGTCAGGTATTAAATGGACTCCTGATTCCAACGGTGTGGCAGCTTTTGACTGCAGGAACAGAAACTGGTGAGTTCAGTTTAACAAGTTCTTACGTCTAAACGGTACAATGCTGATGGTCTGGTGGGTCTGTCACTGTGACCCAAATGAAAATATCTCCACCGATAGAGGGTGGATCATGAAATGTAAGAAATATACAGACAAGCATATTTTGTTTTGTAGGATGAATTCTACTGACTTTGGTGATCGATGAATTTTGCCCGTATTTCACCATGAGGTTTAGATTTCGTGGTTATAAATTGCATAATTTGTTACGTTTTCAAGGGAATTCAATGAAGTAGGTTTGTTCACAGATATAAATCATATCAGTTATCAGGTCTTTTAATACTGCGACAGAAACATTGCTGTTATTAGTCAGTTGATAATTGTGTCAGCTTTCCAACATCCATCCAGTTTCTTTAACCAATTAACTTGTCAAAGGTCGTGGAGGGCTGGAACCTAGTCCAGTTGTCATTGACCAAAAGGCAGGGCACCAAGCCACCAATTCATCGAAGGACAAACCGTGAGACAGAAAACCATCCAAACTCACACCTATAGGCCACTTTAGTCACCTTAGATTCACCTACACTGCTTGTTTTATGTATTTGGCTCATGTTTATATTGAATTCCCTCTCAGCTCTTTCCTATGCAAGTATCTTAGATTCCATAGGTCCAAACCAACTCAAAAAAACTGAAACCCGTCTTTCGGCCCTGGCTTAACGATGAAGTAAGGAATATAAGAGACAGTGCTGGAAAGGAGAGTGTAAATGAAGAAAGAATAAGAATATTCTCTCCCTTTCTGCATTAATTTTTTTTTCCATCCATTCCATCAGCACACCGTCAAAATACGTAGAAACTCCCACTTATCTGAACTGATTTCCAAACATGGTAACCATCCTAGGACTTTCTTTTAAACCGTCAATGCTGTTATTAGTCCTCCACCAAATCAGCTTACTGAACCTAACCCAGACTGATGCTTCACAGAAATCTCTCTGACTACTTTGGAATGCACAAGGCTATAGCACTTTCTTTCAGACGGTTGTTTCAGATATTTTATCCATCCATTTTCTTCCGCCTATACGGGGAAAGGTCGCGGTGGCAACAGGCCAAGAAGGGATTTGCGGATACCCCTCTTCGTAACGACACTCTCCAGCTTATCCTAGGGGTTCTCGAGGCGTTCCTAGGCCAGATAAGAAAAAATGTCCCTTCAGCGGGTTCTGGGTTTATCTCGAGGTCTCTTCCCAGGGCCTACCTGAAAAACCTCCAAAGGGAAGCGTCCTGAAGTCGTCTTTGTTAGACTCCCGAACCAACGCAACTGATATTATGATCCTGAGTAGTGATACTCAGATATTTAAGCTGTTATCAATTGCTCTTTGTCTTGGAAGTATTTTCCCCTCCAGTTTTAAAACATCCCAGCGTCTACCTACTATTGAAGAACCACAATTTAGATCCCTCAGTTAAAAGTATTTTCAAATAAATTTCTAGGTTTCCTTTTTTTTTTATCAGAGATTTTATGGGGAGAAAAGGTCGTCAGCCAAATTGTCGATTTTATGTAAAACAACGACATCTTTGAAATATTTCAGTCTTATTTTTGCTGGTCAATTTCACCAATGACCTGGTGAAGTGATGCCCCTCTTATATGCAGTGTCCCCCAAGGGTCAGTTTTGGGACCATGTTAATTCCAACTTTCCGTAAAATCTCTGGGACAAATAATGCGTAGCCGTAACATTAATACCCGTTGCTACGCAGACTTTACTCAGTTGCAAGTCCCTCTTAAGCATGGGTCAATAGACATGTTTCTATCAAGTCATGTTTCGCCAAAATTAAAATCTGGATGAGCAAAAACTTCCTATTGCTAAATGACTTTGACGTTGAATGATATTTTTATGTTATATATATAACCGTATATTATTTATCTTAAGGTCAAGCACTTTTAATATTTGTAATGAAGGTGCTATAGAAATAAAGTTATAGTAACTATTGTTTGTCAAGCACATTTCAACAACAGGGAGTTCAAGGTACCCTACAGAATATATCTATTAAAAAGCCTTAAAACCACATTGAATAAATAAAGCAACACAAAAAGCATTTAGATATCAAAATTATTCAAATTGAAAGAAAGTAAAAGTAATAAGGTTGTAAATGTTACAGTGCAGTGTAATAACTTAATCATTAATGAATTGGATTAAAGGACGTGGCAATTCTGAATGTCTTCAATCTAGATTTAAAAGAAGGAAATGAAGGGAAACAATTGAAAACTAAATTTGCTAAGAGGAACGCAAACATTTTTGCACAAACACTAACTTAACCATCCTTAACATGATATTGTAAAACATATTCACAGGCTATACAACCTGAAATATAACCATCAAACTGAATTAATCAGTCTAATCACTAACAACATCAGACATGGGAGGAAATCCTTCCACAGTGCTGAGTTTCAGTCAGTCTGAGGCATTCGTCCAGGGGGTTCTGTGTCGACTCAGTCCTGATCCTCTGGAAAAGACGATAAGCTGCTCCTTGGCCGGGTCACTACAGCCCACAGGGCACCATATGTAGCTGTTCATGCATTTTCTAAATAATACCAGAGAGCTGGATATGTCCCTGAACGCCCCAACATACCGTATTATTGCAGCAATTGCATGCATTCCAACAGATGCTGCATGCATCTGTTGGAATCCATAATATTGTATATCCATAATATTGTGTAGTCATTTACCATCAAATATGTTGTGGTGTATTAGCAGGGGAAGAAATCATGATTGAAATTATGCATACAATGGAATTCTATCTTCATTTATTAGGTTTACAGAATAAGTATTGAGTATAGTAGTTATTAGTACAATTTCTATCTGTTTAATTATGTATTTACCAAAAGGCCTTTGCCTTTGATGATATCAGGGATATTATGAAGAGACACCCTGTTATGTAATCACCTGAGCTTCATTCTATGCTCAGGTACATTCAGGCTGCCACGTCTCCCAAAGACATCATCATCATGGTGGACATCAGCGGGAGCATGAAGGGCCTGAAGATGACCATCGCCAAACACACAATTAACACCATCCTGGACACACTCGGAGAGAATGATTTTGTCAACGTCATTGCTGTGAGATACACTAAAACACGCGTCAATAACTACACACAGTGTTAGAGGCTATTCATTCACATGTTATTCTAAACAAATGCCAATCACACATGTACATAAATACTTAACGCACATGTAAAATTCCTGTATTGAAAATATTACAGAGATATGTACTTAAGTAAAATGTAAAGTACAATGTACTTAATAAATTCAAAGCAAAAGTACTCAAAACAATAGATTGTCCCCTGTAACTGTTGCAGTTTTATTTAGGATATTATTAGATTTTATTACTCATGTACGAATGCGATGTGGGTGGTGTATTGGTTTGAGTTTGAGCTGATTATTAATAATTTTTGTCCGACTACAGCTAATGATTACTTCATTAAGGTCTGCTGATCACTTTTACTTAATTGATATTTTTTTAATGGTTAGCGCTGCTGCCTCACAGCAAGAAGGTACTGGCTTCAAATCCACATCTGCCAGTATTTCTGTGCAGAGTTTGCATGTTCTCCCTGTGTCTGCGTGGGTTTTCTCTGGGAACTCCAGCTTCCTCCCGCAGTCAAAAAAAAAACATGTGATACAGGTGAATTGGTGACACCAAAATTGCCCATAGGAGTAAGTGTGACTGTAAGTGTGTGGTTCTATGTGTCTGCCCTGTGATGAACTGGCAACTTGTCCAGGGTGTACCCTGCCTCCTGCCTGATGTTAGCTGGGATAGGCTCCAGCCCCCCGGACCCTGAACAGGATAAGCAGTAGATAATGAATGAAGGACTGATTTTTTTTTGTTCGTTAAAAAAGCAAAAATAAGTGAGATATCCTGTCGCCCAGGGTGACACCTTCACCGTGTTTGTTTCAGCCAATCCTGAGTCTAAAACCTCAAATTATTTCAAGTACGTTAAAACTTTTCAAACAATAAATCTTCACATCGGTTTCGCTGAAACCGTACAATATCTAACATGAAATTACTGAAGCAGATATAGAAATAGAGGGTATTTACGTTTGTATGTACTTCTACACTTATTTTTCAGAAAAAAACTCATTTATATAAACTACTTATATGTTTTGTGAGAACAAATTATACAAATTTGTAAATTTACTGTAGTCGTCAGATAAATGTAAAAAGTTAAAATGACCATATTTTGAGGAGTAGAACTAAAAAGTAGCATGAAAGCAGAATACTTAGACTCAAATAATTGTTCTTAGTTACATTCCATCAATGCCGTATTGTGACAGTGTGAAATATGAGGTACTGTTTCTGGTCCAGGGACTGACGCTGTCTTGTTCTGTGTGCAGTACACAGACTACGTACGGTACGTGGAGCCATGCTTCAAAGGAACTCTGGTTCAAGCTGACTTGGATAACAGAGAGGTAAGTCCATTATCTGCTTCATGGAGGCTTAAAGAGCTGACGTGGCGTCTTAGCAGCCAACCGACACACACACACACACACACACACACACACACACACTACACACACACACACACACACACACACACACACAGACAGGAATTACTCCATTATCTTCATCAGATCAACTTCTTACCCTTCTTCCTGGAGCGACATCAGCAAGTCAGCCTGGAGTCCTCCATCGATTCTTTCTCTGTAAAAACTTATTTTATATAGGACAGTGAGGGGCTACAGCCTGTTCCAGCTGGCATTGGGCAAGAGACAGCATAGACGTAATGTTCATCACAGCGCCAGCAACCATTCACACTCACATTGTCACTATGGGGCATTTTACACTCACCAGTTCCTCTATACTGCATATGTCTGGACTGTTGGAGGAAGGTGGAGGGAACCCATGCAGACACAGGGAGAACATGCAAGCTCCACAAAGAAGTAAACCAGAACCTCCATGCTGTGAGCAAACACTACCCCACCCTGGATAGTGGTTTGCATTTTTCTTTTATACAGGTTTGAGGTGATGGCATTTTCAGAATATAAGGAAATTTTACGAGCCATTGTTCACTGAAATGTTTCACAGTTCATTCCATTTCTGGAATATTAGACTGCTGTTGCATTATACTGTTTTATTTGTAATGTTTTTTTGTACCACAAATGTACTTTGTGCAGAAAAGAAATATTGCCAAACACGGATCAATAAATGAAAAAAATGTATGTATTTCCAATAAAATCTGTTCATGTAGGAAACCTCTGTGTGTTTGTCTCACCCAGCACTTCAAACTGCTGGTGGAGGACCTGCACGTTAAAGGAGAAGCCAAGATCAAGAACGCTATGAAGGAATCCTTCAAAATCCTCAATGAGGTTTGCATCTTAATCCACGGAGCAAATGTTACAAAGTCAAACTCACCGCTTAATTAAACAAAATAAGATCTCCAGCAATGCAGTATTACTTTTTATAAGTATTGACTCCATTTAATGAGACTGTTGCTGCTGAATGCCACAAAGCAGGTGGCTGAAGAAGATGTGCTTTGAGTTTATATATATATATATATATATATATATATATATATATATATATATATATATATATATATATATATATATATATATATATATATATATATATATATATATATATATTTATATATACATAAATGTACACGCAAATTAATATAAGGCTGTTGTACGCTAATGTATACTAGTTATGGCAATTGCGCAATGTATGCAATGGAAATAGAACATAAGAACATAGAAATGGAACTGAAATTGAATGTGATGTAGGAATAGGACCTTAAAAGTCACTGTGCCTCCAGGTGACAGTATAATTGCTTCTGTGATTTGAACATGGAGGCATTGGAAGTGGTTTCTCTGTATAAACTCAAAATACACATATACTAAAGTGTCTGTGTGTGTGTGTGTGTGTGTGTGTGTGTGTGTGTGTGTGTGTGTGTGTGTGTGTGTGTGTGTGTGTGTGTGTGCGTGTGTGTGTCTGTGTGTGAGCATGTTTGCAGGCGAGGGTGAATGGTCAGGGCAGCATGTGTAACCAAGCCATCATGCTTATCACAGACGGAGCCATGGAGGACTTTGAGTCTGTCTTTGAAGAGTTCAACTGGCCGGAGCGCAGGGTGACAAACACTTTAAATCAATTCCCAATAAGCAATGAAATGAGCTGAAATAATTGAAACCTGCACTGAATACAACATTACCAGGCCTGTGTATTTTTTTCTTTATAATAAATACACAGGATTATATTGTGTGGAGCCTATACCTCCTATACCTCAAATAAGACAAAAAAACTGAATTAAAAAACGAGTCGAAAAAGTGAAAAAGAAGTCAGGATCACATGATTATAGCCTGCTGCATCTTTTTAAATATTTAATTATAACCATGTTCATCCAGTACCAAAAAAAATATATATATATATATATATATATAAATATACATATCTACAGTTTAATTCAAACATCATTTCTGAAAGGAAGACAGGCAGGTGTAAACAGGTGTGTTTCTCTGCTCAGGTCAGAGTCTTCACCTACTTGATCGGTAGAGAGATGACTTTTGCTCAAAACACCAAGTGGATCGCCTGCAATAACAAAGGTCAGTAGTCTGTATGTGTCTGTTTATGTGTGTGCTTGTCTGTGTGTGTGCATGTGTGTCTGTGTGTTTGTTCGTTCATCCCTGTTTTGTGCTTTTTGTCACACACTGCGTGCATTTGTTTTCTCAGGGTACTACACACACATTTCCACGCTGGCCGACGTACAGGAGAACGTAATGGAGTACCTACATGTGCTCAGCCGACCAATGGTCATCAACCATGACCATGACATCATTTGGACGGAAGCATACATGGACACAGTGGTGAGCTGAGACAGCCAATCAGAGCACTTGAAAGATTAATTTATTGTTTATACACAAGAGTCACCTTTAAAGCATTTCCTGTCATCATGTCAGAACATTTTTCACTTCACACTGTTTTAAGTCCACCCACAGTACACTGGTCTTCATCATTTCCACCATCATTGTCACTTCATCTGTCTGTCTGCTTCTTCTTAATGTTTCTGCACATTCTCCCATGATCTCCATGGCTTCTCCCTCAATCATTCCGGCAGCTTCCCAACACCATGGAGGTAAATGATACGTTGTACATTTAGATTTATAGTTAGTTTTTTAACTTTTGGACTAGCACCGAATTCTTAAAAGACTGTTGGTGACTGGCATATAGAGTTTTTATTTTATTTTTTGGCACAAATCAAGATGCTTTGGCTCCATATAATGTCACAATAAACATGCTATATTTTTTTATGAATGAGAAAGAAAATCCATTATTTATAATAAACACATTACTATAAAAGCTGACACCATCACTGGTGTTCTGTAGGACACAGTTTATCACTGAGTGTTAGCCTGTGTTAGGGTGTAAATTTGTCCTTTTTAAGTTGTTTCATCTGACCGCAGTAGCCTTGTTCCTGCTCCTATTACACATTAGCAACAGCTCGGTAGTTACTAACATTCAGCACCAGCATTTTAGATCGTACATAACCACAGTGTGTGGTGCATTTTTTTTTTGTCTCAGCTCTTCACTACCAAGGCTCAAAGTCTGCTGCTGATGACATCAGTGGCCATGCCGGTTTTCAGCAAGAAGAAGGAAACGGTCAGAGTCAACACACAAAACACACAAGAACATCCAACAATATGTACTAAAGATGTGTTTGATTCTGTGGACTCAAATAGTTCAAGATTTTGTTGCAGTTAAAATGTTTACAAATGTAAAAAAAATTTCATGACCTAAACTATTAATTCCTTCTGCTCTGTGAGCTTCACCAGTTGTTTAGAAAATTCAAAGAGGTTTGTTAGTCAAATACATTTTATCAAGCTAACATTTGTTGATATGCTCTATTATAACTTTTGGTTTTACATTTGAAGGCAACAAGATTGAAACTAAATGTGATTAAAGAGAGAGATCAGCAACAACCATCATCGGAGACCTCCAACACGATACAACAATTTACTGCTGCACAAATTGTTGAAGTTTACTTTTTTAAATTGAGCGTAAAATTTTAAATGTTAAAAATCAGATATGTCTGATTGGATTGATGCTTTTTGACCTTCTGCCTGTTTCTCCAGCTCTCCCATGGGATCCTGCTAGGCGTGGTTGGGACTGACATCCCACTGATGGAGGTGATGAGGCTGTCGCCCAGATACATGGTGAGCCCAGCCGTGCAGGAGAACTGGGAATAATTGCATCTACACTATCCGTCTCCGCCTACTTACCTTTAGCTTCTGTCCATGTGTTACCTCTCCTTGTTCCGAAGCTGGGCGCTCACGGTTACGCCTTCCTCATCACCAACAACGGTTACATCCTAGCTCACCCTGACCTTCGACCTCTTGTGAGTTCTGTTTCATTGCTGCTTAAGGCATTTTTTTAAGTCTCAAGAGCTGCATAAGCTTTGATTTACTAGATCTCTATTTCAAGCAAGAGATGCACTATTACACCATGGCAGATGTAAATAAAGAAGAAAAGGTATAAAATATGTTGGGGTAAATTAAACTGTCCTGATACACACAGAAAAAAAACGTTGAAGTGTGGGTTCTGTCTTACAGTATAAAGATGGAAAAAAACTGAAGCCAAAACCAAACTACAACAGTGTGGATCTCTCTGAGGTGGAGTGGGAGGATACGGAGGAGAGGGTAATTACATACACACACAGTCACACACACACACACACACACATTTACCTGTGTATAAAGAAACCAATGTATGCATCTTTAATCCATGAAGAGGAGTGATGCTGTTGATGCTGTGGGAAAGACCTGGAAACAGAGGAAGGTTCACGGAACATGGATGTTAGGCCCTGGTTGGCATACCATATAGTTTATTAAGTTGGAGAAAAAAAGGGAAACACTAGAAATCCAAGTTACTGAATTTACTAAATGCCGTGTCCTTTGTCATGTCTCCTGGATGAGTCACAGCAGTAACATTAACAATAATCACCAAATATAAAATGACCATGAAACAACAGGAAAGAGTGACTCCTTAAACACATAAAAGTTTTGTCATCTAAATCCAAGGCTTGATTAAGAAAAATAATTCAACTACGTTTTAAACCTGATCTCTTACTTGTAGCTGAGAACAGCGATGGTGAAGGGAGAGACTGGCAGCATCAGCCTCAACGTTAGAGCATCAGTGGATAAAGGGGTGAGTCCACACAATGTTCACAGTGTTTTTATATGATACCTAATACAAGATCCTGACTCATTTACATACATCACAACTTTTTTTCCTACTACAGATGGTTTTGATAACTTTTGTCAGTGATTCCTTTGCTTGTAGTGAAGTGGATAGTGAGGCTTTTCAATCCTGGAGGGATTTAAACATGAAAACACACATTTTTTGCCACATTTTGAGAAAAAAATAATTTATAAATCCATACAAACTCTTTTCGGTCATGAAAGTCTTGAGCTGAATTTGAGGAGAAGAATGAAGCAAATGTTCTGGACTGACTAGAGATCAGCGCCAAACCAAACCCCAGTGCAAACCTGAGGGGTTGGTTGGGTGAGCTTGTGTGACAGTGCCAACAGAAACTCCGGGAAACTCTGAGTGAAGAGTGGGCAGCCACCTACAGAATGAGGAGATTTACTGTTTTAACCATTGCTGATGGGGGACACAATGATGCTTATAGTGTAAAATGTTTTTTGTTACTTAAAATGTAAAGATAAAGGTTAGTAAATAACACATCCCTTTGTGTTATTTTCAGCTGACACAAAACTAAGCAAGCAGATTTGTGAATTCCCTGGGTGGTATCGTTTTAAACCCCTTTAGAACAGTGTGATGCATGGATGTAGGGCAGATCTTTATCCAGTGGATCCTTCAATCCACTAGATGGCAGTATTGTTTTTTAAAAGTTTTTTTTCACCTTCTAAGAAGTAAACTGGCTAACTGTTCTTTATTTTATAGACAGCATATTTTTAACAACGAGTTATGCTTTTAAAATGTAAAGGTTTTCTTATTATGACTTTTTTTTATCCTTTTTGATGGATAAAATGGCAAATACAAAAAAAAAAACTCCTTCAGTTGTTTACTGCAGGAGTGATTGATTACTTTCCCAGCTCAGTGATATATTAACTGTTACAATGTTCCACAATGGTTGATCGTATTGGAGTTTTTCTTCTTCCCTTCTCCTCCAACAGAAACGGCCTCTGTACCTCATCAATGACTATTTCCACACAAATATTGATGACACACCTTTCAGGTAAATCAGCTGTTTGGGTCACACCTTGAAGGACATGTTTAGGTGTAAACTTTACTGAACCTCAGTACATGTTAATGTAATATTAGTTTAGGGGATTAGGAACTTTTTTCACCTCATACTACTACCATTCACAGGCCAAGAATGTTCTCAGTGTTAAAGCCCAATTAGAAGAAAACCAGAGGCCAAAGTGAATAGAAAATTATAGACAACACATCTCTTGCTCGTAGTCGAGTTTCTTCCAGGTGTTTCTTGTCCCTCGTATGTTTTACATCTGCCATCTAGTTTTGCCTGTAATACACGATACACTGGTGGATGGATATCTGTGACTGCTCCTTCAATTAGTCAAGTCAAGTCACACTTTATATACATAGCAATACAATAACCAAAATCGGTTGACCATAGTGCTGAACAGAAACGACTGACAAAGTTAAAAAGATTCTAAGAACATAAAATAAGCATTGAGATAAACATTGAAATGAGCAGATTAAATAGAAATGTAAAAGTTCAATTATAATTTAAAGCCAGAGGAAAAAGATGTGTTTTCACCATAGATTTGGCTCTGTGCCATTCTGATGTGAGTGGGCAGACTGTTTCAGAGGTTTTGGCCTGCTACTGCAAAGGCCGGTCAACTCTTGTTCTTAATATTGACAAAGGAGTGGCCAAGAGCATCTGCTCAGGAGAACACAGCTCTCTGACTGGAGAGTGCAGATGCAAGAGCTCTGTTAGATAGGACAGTGTTAACCCATTTAAGGCCTTAAAAAATAAGTAGGAAGATTTTAAAATCTATAAGGTAAAGTGGAGAGAAGCCATTACTGGAGTTATGTGGTCACGTTTTTTACTTCCAGATAGTAGGCGGGCGGCAGCATTTTGAACCAGCTGTAGGCTGCGAAGTGATGACTGCTCCACAACTACTGTAAGGAGTTAAAATAATTTAGTTCTGATGCATGGATGACTCTCCCCCAAATCCTTAGGGGAGAGATACGCCTTTACCTTGGCCAGGAGCCTTAGCTAGAAAAAAGCTGGCCTTTACGACTTGAAAGAGCTGTCGGGGACAACGCCAAGGTTTTTAATAAAAGGTCTATTGTAGAGCGCTAACGGGCAAAGAGAATTTCCAAGATTATCCAAGAAATCATCCCTACCGAACACAACAACCTCTGTTTTCCTTCATTTAGATGAAGTAAATTTATCGACAACCAGGCTTTTATGTCATCTAAACAGTTCCACATAGCCTGCAAAGAAACGTTGCTGTTAGTTTTGATAGGCAGATAGATCTGAATATCTTCTGTAAAGCAGTGATAAGGAATTTTATGTTTTTATAAAAATTTCCCCCACGGGAAGCATATCGTTCTAGTTATCCTCCGCTTATCCGGGTCCGGGTCGCGGGGGCAGCAGTTTCGGAAGGGAAGCCCAGACTTTCCTCTCGCCGGCCAACTCCGCCAATTCCTCTAGGAGGATTCAGAGGCGTACCCACGCCAGCCGAGAGATGTAATCTCTCCAGTGGATCCTTGGTCTACCCCGGGGTCACCTCCCAGATGGACATGCCCGAAACACCTCCCCAGGGAGGCGTCCGGGGGGCTTCCTGGCTAGATGTCCAAATAACCTCAACTAACTCCTTTCGATGCGGAGGAGCAGCGGCTCTACTTTGAGCCTGTCCTGAATGTCTGAGCTCCTCAACCTATCGCTAAGGCTGAGCCCAGCCACACTAGTGAGAAAACTCATTTCAGCCGCTTGTATCCGCGCTCTCATTCTTTCGGTTATCGACCGGACTCTCCCCTCCAGTAGCCTGGCGTAAACCTTCACAGGGAGGCTGAGGAGTGTGATCCCCGATAATTGGGACATATCCTCTGGTGCCCCTTCTTGAAAAGGGGAACCACCACCCCAGTCTGCCACTCCAGAGGTTCTGCCCCCGATGTCCACCCAATGTTGCAGAGGCGTCTCAGCAATGACAGCCCTACAACATCCAGAGCTTTAAGATACTCAGGGCGGATCTCATCCACCCTCGGGGCACTGCCACCGCGGAGTTGTTTAACAGCTGCAGCGACCTCAGCCCCAGTGATGAGCGGACCCACCTCCAAGTCATCCAGCTCTGGTTCCTCCTGGGAATACGTGTTGGTGGAATGAGGGAATCCCCAAAATATTAATAACTTAACCATAACTTTCTCAGTAGACAGAGTGGTCGAATGCCGGAAGCCGGACGGTTTGCCAGAATTTCTTCGGGGCCGACTGAAAGTATTCTTCTTTGGACTCACTGAACTTGTCCCACGATCGTGTTTTTGCCTCTGTGACTGCGACAGCCACATGTCGCTTGGCCTGCCGATAGCTGTCAGCTGCTTCAGGAGTCCCACAAGCCAGCCATGCTCTGTAGGACTCCTTCTTCAGCCTGATGGATTACCGCCGGGACTAGCACCGGCAGCCCTGCGACCGCAGCTTCCAGCAGCCGCCGTTTCCATGTTCCCCACCACCCCCAGAACGCAGTTGAAGCTCTGCCGGAGGTGGGAGTTAAAGACCATCCTGACTGGGTCAGACGTTCCCAGCAGACCCTCACTATTTGTTTGGGCCTACCAGGTTTGTCCAGCTTCCTTCCCCGCCATCTGATCTAACTCACCACCAACTGCAGCATATACGATAATAAGTAGGGGCCGAAAATTGAGCCCTGAGGGACCCAACAGTTTAGCGGTGCTGTAGTGGAAAGGTATTCACATAGGTGGACTGAAAAAATCCTATCAGTCCACTAGGACTGGAACCTCTGGAGGGCAGAACCTTTGATGCCTACATAAAACTCAAGAGGTGACAATAGTATCTCATGATCCACAGTATCAAAAGAAGGCAGTAAAGTCTAAAAGCAACAGAATGGCAGAAATACCGGAGTCAATAAATAAAAGAAGGTCATTAAAAACTCTTAAAAGAGCTGTTTCTGTACCATGTCGTTGTTTAAACCTAGAATAAAACTTTTCAGAAATGCCATGATTATCAAGATGAGAATGCAGTTGACTATAGACAACTTTCTCCAAAACGTTTGACTGAAAAGGTAATTTAGAGATTGGTCTAAAATTAAAGAGGACAGAAGGGTCCAGATTTTTTTTTCTTGATGATAGGCAGGACAACAGCATGTTAAAAGTTGCCGGAACATACCCAGAAGTGAGACAGCTATTAATCAGAGCAAGAATAAATGGACCAACAGAATTAAAATAATTTTTTTTTAGCACACTGCGAGGAATGTTGTCTAGGAAGCTATTTGCTGGACTTTAAATGTTTGACGACATCGCATAATGCTCACAGTGATACCGGTTCAAACAGGAGTCCTCTCACAGTTGTTGGACATAAGGTTGGAAATGTACTCCATTTTTGCTAAGTTAGCAGCTTGCTGATAATCTGGGAGGAAGCCCCGTAAAAAAGGAAACCTAGAGCTTATCCTTATTCCATTTTCTTTCGGGACCTCTGCATGCTTAAGAGCCCGGGTGCTATCTTTCAACCACGGCCCTGAGACAAGTTTGGAGCGCTTACTGCTGAGAGGTGCGATGGAGTCCAAAATGGAAGTCCAACTTGAGTTGGGAAAAAAAAGGCGAGTAAGCTCCTCAACATCAGTTCACAGTCACAATCCAGGGAGTGAGGCGTAGAGTTATTAAAAGCAGTAGAAATCAGCAACATAGTTGGGTAGGTTTATCACCCGCAGGTGTTGAGCAGGACCATGGGGTGCAACCCTTGAACAAGGGACTGTAAAAGGGAGTAACACAGGAAGGTGATCTTATATACATGTGTTGCAGTTTTCAGTAATGTTCACACTTAAACCACAAGACGACAACAGGTCCAGTGTGTGCCCCTTATCATGTGTGGGCCCAGAGACAGATTGAATAAAATTGAAAGACGTTTATCTCGAACAGCTGTCAATCAAAGCTTGAATAGAAGTCAGAAGTAATGTGGTGATAGCAGTTTCGAAAAAACAGTTGGTAGTCCCCTGACCTTGGCCAGGGGTACGGGGTGAGCTGAGAAAAGCATTAAGGATCTGAATATGTAGAAGCTGAATATGTAGATTTTTATATCCAAATTTCTGAGTGTAAGTAAAACATCGTAAAGTATCTAAAAACTTTTCGGTACAGTGAGAAAGTATATGCACTTCATTTCCAACCTTAGTTAAGATTCTGTTTAACATCAAGCAACTGTCAAAACAGACACAAAAAACATTTACTGGCATCTTCTCGTTACCGAACAACTTGTCGTATGTGAAACCCTACAAATTTCTTCTATACGTCATATAAATTGACAAGACACTGCTGTACTTTTCTGTCCATCTAAGAGTATTGAATGTTTTACAGTAACATGTGAATTGCTCAACATTGTAAACAAAAATGAATTCAAGCTGGGGTTATCAGTATATACTGGATATTTCTGGATATTTCTCTCCAAAAACTCGGACTGGCTTAGTGAAATTTGATTAGCATGGAATGATATTCTTAGTTCATACCTTGTTCTCATTTTAAAATATATCAGCTTCATGATTCCACACAATGTAAACCTTCTACACAAAGGACAGCCACTAAATTGGCCGTTTTTCTTCTGACTATTGATGCTGCATTGCAATATCACTTTACAACAGGATGTTCCATTTTCAAATCCTATTGGGAAGATCGGGTCCTCTTGTATTTGCATGTACTCTCTGTGTATTTTTTGGTTCAAAAACAGACTATGCAGGGGATTTCTCTCAATTGTATACAGGTGTGAATGGTTTTTGGTCTATTTTTGTTGGCAAGTGATGCACTGTTGACTTGTACTGGGTGAACTTTTTCTCTTCCCCAGAAAAATTGATGACTTAAAACAAATCAATGTAGTCAATGCACAGAGAATTCCCTATTTCACATCTCTTCTTTGCATTTTTGGCAGCTTTGGCATGGTGCTGACGAGGGGTCATGGAAAGCTGATGTTTGTAGGAAACGTTTCTGTGGAAGAGGGTAGGATTTCCAATAATTCCCTGCAGCTTCTTTAACCAAAGTACAAAAAAAACGTTTTCATCTGAAATAAGTTAAATATTTGTACTTTGCTCTTCAGGTCTGCATGATCTCACCTCTCCTGACCTCAGCATCGCCTCTGAGTGGTACGTAAAGAGGAATGATTTCAGGAAATGATCCTTGAATGAGTTGATATCTACAGAGATGGAAAAATAATGCTGTATTATTGCATCTAATTGTATGATGGGTCTGAGCGATCAGCAGTGAAGGCAGATAGGTTATCTATGGGAGTCCGGTGAAAGAAGACTGCATCATCATCATCATTTTAGCACTTTGAGATTTGATCCAAATATAAAGTGCTTTAAAAATAAAATGTATTATTATTATTTATTTATATATTTTCAAACAGTCCCTATATTTCAATTATCCTTCATGACGTGCAGTTCATTTGTGGTCCAGTAATTTTAAACATGCTTAAAATGAAATACTTCTCTGCGTGCTCTTTATGAAGAGTATTACATTTTCACATCTAAAGCCTTGGAGTGCTACGTAATTAATTCTGGGTGCAGGAATTCTGCTCCAAAAATTAAACTACTACCAGTGTAAGATTAGATTAGGTACACTGAAATAAAACCTCATTAGCTTATTTGAACTACAGGGGAAACATCAGTCATGGATGGATAAAATCAGTAGAAAACTTAATAAACATATAAGCTAGGTGCCCAGAGGAAACCTAAGTATAGCATGAAAAACATCTCCCTTCTTTTCCAACTCTCAAACATTACCAGTGCCTCACTAATTGTAGTCCAAACAGAAAGGATTTATCCATTTATCTGTAATACTGGAGTCGGAGTAAGCATGGTACAAACAACACACAAAACTCCCTTGCTGTTATAAACATAACTTTACTCCCATCAGATATGGAAAACATGTGAGACCTCACCCTAACACAAAAAATATGGATTAAAAACAAAGCCTTCCCCCCTCCGCTGTTAGATAGACCGTTTACAATATACAGAAAGTGACCTGTATTATGACAGCCATCACTCATCAGTACAGGGAACCAGAAAGCACACACACCCCTACATGTTCACTTCTCCTAAATAAATGCTTTCAGTCTATTAACAACTTATTTGATCATTCATCAATCATCACACATTAACAGTGTGTCCAGCTAATAAAATGTAATATAATGGCCAGAGACAACTCTACTTCCTGAGGAAGCAGAGGTCCTTTGGAGCGAGAATACACCTACTGATGACCTTTAATCAGACTGTGGTTTCCACTGCCATCTTCTAAAATGTGGTGTTCTGAGGGGGCAGCAGCATCACAGACAAGGACACCCACAAGCTTAACAAGGTCATCAGCAGGGGTGCCCTGCTGCAGACAGGAACGGTTTTGTAGGTCGATTCTCCCTACAGCCATCAAACTGTACAATTATGGACTGTAATCCATCACTGGCTCCACTTAAAACATTCACACTGGATACTTTAACATCATCCTGCACTAATACCCAATCCTGTATGGCCGTGCTGTCCTGCACAACAAAGCATGTATAACCAGTCTAGACTATACCTCACAGGCTTTTTACTGCAGCATGGTAAATATTAGTATTCCTATATACGCACACACATTATTGGGAATCTCCTGTACATACATTTACATTTTCACACCATCTTATTTGACTTATTATCCTTTCAGTATTCTTTGTTTACTTATAATTTATTTCAGGTTACTTTCATATTTGTTTACTTATCGTTCTTGTATGCTGCTGTTGCAATATAATTTCCCCTGGGGATTAATAGTCTTAAATTTTATTTAATAATTAATTTAGAAAAAACACTAAGCATAAGAGGTTTTATTGATGCTAGATACTATTTGGGACCCCCATCTCAGCCCCAGGCATTTGCCTGGATTTCCTCTATCCCTGGTTGCGAGCTTTGAGAGAGATTTTAAGCCAGCATCCATGGGTCCCATTTGAATAGGGATGATATAAGAGCAGTTTCCCACTCAATCTCCAGTCTCCACGCAGAACAGCACCAACCCCAGGCAGGCAGGGAGAATAGTTGAATAAAAATCACAATGGCATTGAAAACAAATTAAGTCCTGGCATCACAACATATCTAAAAAAAAATTTAAACCAATTTAAATTCTAACTCTCTGCTGTGTATGCTAACGTGAAATTAGCAACAATATGTAGCAAACATTGGAAAATATAAGCTTCATTGTAAATGCATGAGTTTTGAATATTATTTAGTCAGCCTCAAGTGTTGTCATAATGCATAAAATAATGCTTTCTTTTCTTGTTAAAGGTGTTTTATGTTCATGTGATGGGGATTTGTCTGTTGGTCTTGCAAAATGAAAACCCCCTGAATCCCACTGTTGATCAAACCGCTTTCCTCAGGACTTACTGTGAGACGGACATCGATCCCAGTCACCGAAAATACTCTCAGCTTCAAGCTGCAATCCGCTACCTGCTGGGGAAGGAACCTGACCTTGAGTGTAGGACTCTTATACTCCTTTGAAAATTCTCCCTCTTTGCATGTTTACTATGTCATCGTTCTTTTATGAGCATATGAGTCTGTAATGAGAACTTAAATTACCTCTCTTTGACCCTGAACTAGGTGACGAGGTGTTGCTGCAGCAGACACTATTTGACGCCGTTGTTACAGCTCCACTAGAAGCCTACTGGAACGCCCTGATGCTCAATGACAGGTAAACATGCAGACATGTTCTACCTCATGTCTGCAGATGCACAAGCTGTCATGCTGATTTTGGGCTTGAATTATATGTCATTCAGTGTTTCCTTCCTGCGTGTCTTTCCTCCCGTGTGTTTCTGTGTGCTTGCAGGGTGGAGCCAGGGGTTGAGACGGCGTTCCTTGGTACCCGTGCTGGTCTGATGAGGCTCAGTAGATACACAGGAGTGGAGAAAAGAGTGGCAAAGTAAGACTCAAACCAGATCGTTTTTACAGTTCGTATCAGAGGAATTAGGCTTAACATCGGTTACATCAGCAAAACCTCATAAGCCCACATTTATTTAAGTTTTTACTAAAGTGCATATTTTTATTATTTCTGCAGGGACTTTCTCTTCTGTCTAACAGTCACGCTGTCCATCTCACTTTGGGACTTTGCGAAAACAGTTATCAATCCATGACTGATGTGCGCCCCTGTAGTACAGAAAACTGATCATAGTGCCATTATGTCACAAACAAGGGATAAAAGATGATGATGTTTTTTGCATTGTTTCTTATAATGGACCTGTGTGGTCTCAATAGGAGGTTTCTGACTCCAACTGATAAAGACAACCTATTCACCATGGATCACTTCCCTCTTTGGTACCGCCTGGCTGTGGAGAACACTGCTGGAAGCTTCCTGTACTACATTGTCAACGATAAAGGTTCCTCTCTTCATCTTTCATCATTACTATGTTTTATTTCATTAGATATCTCTTTGATGAGCTGACCCAGATGCTATTCTCTCCACAGGAGTGAAGTATATCATATCGACAACAGCAGTGACTGTGTCATCTGAAGGAAAGACAGCCATGGCTGGAGGTGAGTCACTGCCTTTGCCGCTCAGATTCCACACACTCTCTATTCAAGCTTTTAGAATGACTCTGATGGTTGTCTTGAAAGTGTGAATCACATTGGATAATTTGTGATTGGTTATCGATTTTGCTTGTTGACATACTTTTTCCACAATCTTCCGCCTGTTGTGGTAATTAAACAATACTGTGCTATCTGTGTATTGTGTGTAAGTGTATTGACAGGTCAAGGAAAGTCTTGAAAGTCAGTAGTTCAGTTGGCTTCATCAGACATGCAGGAACAACAAAGTGATTTTTTTAATTTCAAAGAAATTAATTGTTTTTAACTGGTTCATCCATTCATCCACTTTCAGCTGTTTTTCAACATCCAGGTCACCTTGATTTGATCAAGTATATCAGTAGAAGTGGAGGTTTAATACTTTTTGAGAAGTCTGAGGACTCTGTGATATCATGATTGATCATTTTGAGTACCTGATTTCCCTCATGCTCATGTTCTGAACGTTGTGAATTTATGTGGGTGAACACTTCAAAAAGCTCCGTGCTAGTTAAACTCTGTGATCATTGTTTGGTAAAAACAAAATTAAATTGTTTATCACATTAAACAAATTAAATCCAAATAGCATGAGAGAAAAAAAACAAGAAACAGAAACTGGTAAATTAGAAAAGAGTTTACCGAAGATTTTAGAATACCAGCCTAAACCCAAATCTGACTAAAAGGGAAAAAATTTATTAAAAACAAAACTCAAGAATTTATACCTGCACGTTCAGTGCTATATTTCCTTATTCAAGCTGCCCTGAAATAAGTTCACCGGGACACTAAAGCTGCAGGCTTTTGTCAGACTACGCAAGCATTCCATAGTCAAAAAGACAGTAACATTTATCTCGTGGAATAAAGTGATGAAAACGACGTCCAAAAACCATGCAGGATGTACACTAACTGCACACACTCAAACCATCAAGGATGCTATCATCATTAGCAGAATGACATTATGCATACAGATATCACATATATCTCAAATAACGGTCATTACTAAATAAAACCAAAAAACCAAATGTGCTATTAAGAACACTGGCACCGCCAGACCACTGAATCTGGACCTCATTTACAACACAACAGCAGCAGCCATCTAAGCTAGGCAATGATCAACAGATATTTAAGATTCATAAAAATCCTCTGACTATCCAAAGATGTTCATCATCCTTCCTTCCTTTAAAAATAGTTCAATGACATGGTAGTAGAAGGACACTGGTGTTTGAATTCCATTATTTTAGGTCCATTCCAGTTAACATGGAGGCTAAACATGTTTGGGTATAAAGTTTTGATTCCTGCCCCACTGATCAACCGGTCTTCCACATTCATTATACTGACGCAGGGAAAGCCAAGCTAGAATACCATAGTGTGTCAAAGAACACACCCAACCTGGTAAATATGAAATCTGATTATTTAAAGAATAATAACAGAAGAGACTTTCTCTCAAAAATCAGGAGACCTCAGAGTAAATTTTGTTACCCAAAGAGAGCAGTGGGGGAATCTGAAGGATGAAACAAAGCTCTAATTTAAATGAGCCCACTGGAAACAATGAACTTCAAAGAATTTCCATGTCAATAAATTGAACTGCCTGCAATTCTACAGACCAGATAAATTTTAGCAGGAACTCTCAGCTCCACCTTCAATGGGTCAAACTCTTTTATTTCATCATACCTTTTTCTTTTGAGTCTATTTTATTTTTAATATTTTGATGAAAGTGTCATTCGGATCATCTGGTTTGGGATTTGTGGCAAGGACTCAAGGTGCCATCTCACGAACTATATTGCTCGGTGGCCTTTTCTATGCAGAAAAAATTCAGTTTAAATAAATACAGAGTTTATTTCCTCGGCATGATTAACAGTCATTGGGTTGAACTTTTATGAGTTTATCACACAAAACGTGGAAAAAAGAGACAAAAACACACTATATAGACGATAAATGCAGGCTGATATTCTAACATGTTGAGTCAATACATCCCACTTTGTTTGGTTTTGTTGGACTGAGAGCTTAAAGCTTGCGCTCTAGGTGGCATTACAGCTCTAGCATTATTTGAATGTAGTTTACCTCTAAGTGACAAAGCTTAAAGCAGCACTTCACTGCTAGCAGCAGGATTCCAACTCAGTTTTAAGTGTTTATGTTGATCTAAAATAATTTAGAGGAATCACCTTACAGAGGTATTAAGAATTATTGTCAGTGGGGATGGTAAACATAACATAAAGTTCACATAAGTCATCACAAAGCAAAATACAATATGTCCGGCAAACAACAGGAGAAAGCACTTTTCATAGATCTTCGAAGGGTGAAGGTGAATCAACTGGTCTCTGGTTCGAAGCTTAAGGGCGGGGGGCCTATGTCACCACCTATCAGAAACATGGAATGCAGTCTTAACATCTCTTCCCCGATGGTTTTACCATCATTACATCATGAAACACATTATACTAACGATGACTCAGCAGATAATCAAGACATTTCTGTACCTAACAACCCACATTGGTGATGTGTGGTCAACTGTATACTTGAGACCGAACGACTCTCTCTCTCTCTCTGACGACCTGTAAGAAGTCCAATAGTTTTGGATCAAATCTTCAAGGAATACTATCATGACCTGGATTGATGAGAATCCACACAAATGCTTACGGCACTTTACAGAATGGCGAAATGACTGGCTTTCGTACAGTAAGGGCTTGTGCTTGTCGGGCTCAATTACAAATACAGGCAGTTTGAACAAAAAGTAGATTCTTATTTCTAATGAAGGAACACAAACACAAAGAAGAAATTTGAGGGGCAGAAGTGACAAACAGCAGCTTCAGAGTAGATTAAAATCCGGCTTAAAGATCCAGCATGGGGAATAACAATTCACAGAGCCTCCATACATTAAAGGAAAACTGCACTTTAAATTAATGTACTCTGGTAATTTATCTGTAAAATCTGCCCCATCCAAAGATTTTCAGCATAATCACAGAGCAGCAGGGTTTCTCTCTCCAAACGATGTCTCCTCAATAGTGAGAGCTGCGGAGCAATCAGAAAAGACTTGAGGGAACTAATATCAGTAAGCAGAGGGTTAGAAGCTGCTGATTCGATACCCGTGCACAATACCGCAGGTCTCTTTGGGCAGTTTGTCCTCTAGCAAGGTTGCAGAAGACATTTGTCCATCCTCCAAGTCTGTTTCAGCGCCGGACTCGGCCATCAGAGGCTGGCCTCGGTTCTTGAACTCCCTCTGGTATCGTGCCATCAGTGAGGCGTATACACATCCGTAAGTTGCTGCAACCACCATCATAACACAGACTGTGCCACAAATCACCCCCGCGACTATTTGCGTGCCGTGGGCTCGGCGGACACTGGCAGGCCTGTAGCGCTGACGAACACATTCCTCATTGCCGCTGACCCGTCCAGGAGGGCAGGGAGGCCGGGTGGCATAACCTGACTCACCTTCTTTGGTCGCACTCTGTAAGCAGTAGCTGAACATCTCTGCTGGCACGCTGCGGATGTCTCTGCCCTTCAAATCTCTCGGGTGACTACACTGCATGCCGTCTATCTGCCCATCTGTCAAGCAGACAACGAACAGAACAAAAAGAGAGAGTGGAGAGGAAAAATATTAAATAGATGAAAAAAGGAGGAAAGAAACCGGTAGAGTGACAGTGTAAGTTTGGGAGAAATTGAGGTTGTTCCAGTCTTAGAAGTCTTTTTTAACATACAGCCATTTTACAGAGCAAAGATTAATTACTTCGATTAGAGAGCTTTTGAAATACATTCTCCAAATACAAAGTGATTTGCTTTGGTATGGCTTACCAGCACTGCAAGCTATCTCACAAAACCATTACATTTTCACTAGTTGAGCATTAAAGAGGCCAGCTAACTGCTCCGCTCACCCCGGTAAATCAACCACTCCATCCAGTGCTTGATATCTCTCAACTTGCAGTCACACTCCCAGGGATTTCCTGCCAGCTTGAGTTGTCGTAGTCCGACTAGGGGTTCGAATGTTCCTCTGTCAAGGGTCACCAGCCGGTTGCTGGCCAAAGACAGCCAGTTGAGTGTCGGAACAGAATCCAGTATGCCCTTGGGGAGCAACAAGAGTCCATTGTAGGACAGGTCGAGTCCTCGCAGCCGCCACAACCCTTTGAAAACCTCCTTGTTCAGACCAGTCATACCCTGAAGGGCCCCTGTGCTGTTGGTGGGCTCAGAGGTTGCCAGACACACGCCGAGGTAGTTAGATGAAAGGTTGAGCCAGCTCAAGCTGCTCAACCCTGAAAAGACTCCAGATTGGAGATTAGAAAAGCGGTTCTGGGAAAGATCCAGAAACTCCAGGCTGCTGAGGTTGGACAGCTCAGACATGCCCAAAGTGGACAGGTTGTTCCGGGGTAGGTGGAGAATGAGAGAGTCCTGGTTCAGCACCGCTAGCAGCGGTGCAAGGGAGAGAAGGCCAACAGCGGAGCAGTCAGTGGTGTTACCATAGCAGGTGCAGACACCAGGACAGCAGTGGACTGAGTCCAGCAGTACCAGTAGAGCCAACGCCAGACCGAACAGGCATGCGCGGACTGGAAGAGGAAAAGGAAAAAAATTATTTTATCTAAAAATTGAAATACTATAAAAAGACATTCTGATTTATTGTAATCATACAGTGATATCCGATCATTGACATCCGCGTTATCCCCTCATCAAATTTAAAGTGCGAGCGGGGGAAACACAGTGATGAGTATAAAGAGTACACTCGAGACACTGCCCTTTTTGAAAGTTCCTCGAGATAACTTTTGCTTTTATTTCTTGCTATAAAAAAAATTGACATGACTTGACTTGATAAGTTACCATAGTGACAACAAGAGAGGTGTTCAACCTTTGATTTCCTGTCCCCAGCATACTTCTGTTCGCCGGTCAAGGGACATAACTATGCCTTTCGAGCCCTGCTATTTACCATGACATTTTGGAGTTGCATGAAGAAAGTGTCTTGAATATTCATCTTCAGCTTCTGGTTGACCTTTATAGATTCCACACTGCAAAATATCTATCCAATGAATCAGTAATGATTGATGACCTATCAGTAAGAGCACCCTTATCTTTTCCTATAAAAATGAGAGCTTGCAGAGGAGAGGAATAACAAAGATCTCTCTCTTCCACACTCTCACTTGTGGAGCCTTTGTTGAAGCAGATAATGTCCTGCCATTTATTTCAGCATCTGTCTATACTCACCAAGACTCTCCAGGTGAAATTGTCCATGCTGGTCGAAATGCTTCATGTCTGTCACATCGAATCTACTGACTGCTTTTGCTCCCTGCTGTTTGGCACCAACATTCAGCTGAGGACAACATCCTGGAAAACAGAACATGGAGGTGGAAGATTTGTGACTACAGGATATACAGACCTTTGAACTCCAAAGTTCAGCTGTGTTGAGAATAATTCCCTTTGTAATTTAAGATGACATTTTTCTTTGATTATATCTTGTCATGTTCCTCAAGAAGTCTCATGTGGATGTTTTTCAAAATCAAAAATCATTTGATTTATTTCACAGCTATCTTTTTTTCTAAATTTCAGCAATCACTGACATTTGAATGTAACACATGACTTCACTATATATCATCAATCAAACATCTTTATTTATATAGCGTCAATTCACAACAACAGTTGTCCCAAGGTGCTTTCCAAAAAGAGCAGGTCTAGACCGAACTCTTTATATACTTATTTACAGAGACCCAACAAATTCCTCCGTGAGCAAGTACTTGAAGTGTATATTCAGTGGCTAGAATACTGAAATGACAAATGCAGGACCTTTAAGTTGTGATTGCACACCTAAAAGCTTAAAAATATGGATAAATATACGGTGTACTGACGTACTTTCATCAACAAAAACATCGAAGGAAGATCTCTAAGAAAATTGATGCAACTTAAATTTCATCCACTTCATCAACGGACTGTGAAGGATAATCCTTTCTGAGCTTTGTTTAGATTTGCTGTGCTCCCACTCAGCTCATACTCTTGACTTTTCTTTCATTAATGGTGTTAAGGAATAAAATCTCTCCTCCTTTTTTCGCATGCCAGGCTTTGTACCTCACATCTGTTCTATGGATGGACACTTAAGCTTTTCTTTGTTTGCTCAAATCTCTTAGCATCTATAAAAAGTGAAACTCAATCTGTATACAATATGTATTGTATAAGATTAAGGAGAGTTCTTCATCTGTGCAAATCTACAGTATAGTTGCATGAAAGGCCAGAGTTGGCCATCCTTCTTGTTCTTGCTCAGAGAACACACTAGGAGTTTCACGATGAAGCGAAATAATCTTCTGCTTTCATCCATCAACACCAATAATGGAAGAAGGGTCAATGCCAGTCTTATGTCTCATAGTCTCGCTTTGAATTCCCCTTATTTTTCCTCCTCTATATATCTGGCAATTTGTGGCACACAGATATTCAGGGGTAGGGTTTTGCCTGATAATTAAAGCTGAAGAGGAAAAGAAAAGGGTTGTCACTCCATCATTCATCTGTAGCTGCTTTAAATGGCCAGAGTAATACTGCCTCAAGGTCTTCCTTTTGTTGCAAGTCTTTCTTTTGTTAAGTTGGTACAAAGATGCCAGTCACTCTGCTGCGCACTGCGTGAGGCAGAAAGATGCCTTCCGGCCTCAACTGACATTACAAAAAAGGAGACATAACAATGCAGGTAGAAGAGTGATGATGATGGGACATGTGAAGAGGTAATTTTTGTGACTCCCTTACATTGCTTGGCCAAATTTTTGGAGACTTAAAAGAAATGAAAGAATAAGTCAGAGCCTTATTTCCTACCTGCTGATCACAAGTAAATCTAATAATGTATAGAGGATAATGGATATAATGATGCTTAAGGCGCTAGCAGACCTTGCTTTACCAAAAAACTCTCAAGAGGATGTCAGATGCACAGTTAGCTACACATTATACAGTATTTGAAACACAGTTTTTATGAATCTTCTACTAATGGTCTTTGTCACCAAACTCTGGCTTGGATATGTGGGGCCATATCAATCAATCACATGCTTCTTTTATAACTTAGGCCCCAGAAGCAGTTGTTATGATTCAGTTGGTCCAGGTGCTTTTTAAGCCTCTGCAAGCTACAACAATTAGCCACACAGATTGTGTGAAACTCTTCAGAGGCGTTTATGTATTCCTTTACAAACATTTAAGTTTCCACCCATACATTGGTTAATTATTTGTTAATTATTAATACTCCACTGGTAAATACTCTATCAGAGATATGATTCCTTATAATTAGCACAATATCAATTTAATTTATTAGCCGGTACAAATTTAGGTTTTATTGTTGGAACTTTTCTTATCTTAAGTAGTCTGCCATTGTAGGTGTTAGTCAAGAAATTTAGACCTGTGTTTATGTATAACATTGACTTAACAGTTTTCCCTTTTAGCCAGTATTTGTCTACGACATCCAATCATCTTTTTTTTTTGCTTATTAACAAATTAGTGCCCATGGCTGCATTTCAACATGACGGTGATCTTCTATATATACTAGATAATAAGTAGTTTAAAAGATTCCTCATTTAGGATTTAGTGGTATGTAGTGGTGGGAGTACAGATTACAAACCACTGACCATCCCTCAAGTCACCCTCCTATGAGTTGCACGGTTTAAACCTTTGGATATGGTGACGGTGGCTCAGTTGGAAGAGCGGTTGTCCGCTTATCTGTAGGTTGTTGGTCGAAACACTGACCACTGCGGTCCATATGTCGAAGTGTTCTTGAACAAGATACTGAACCCCAAGTTGCTCTCAATGGCTGTTTCATTGGTGTGTGAATGATGGCGTGAATGGTTACTGCTCATGATGAGCATATGGTGCCTTGCATGGCAGCCTCTATCATGTTTGTGTGAATGTTTGTGTGAATGTTTGAGTGAATAGGTGAATGCTGGCTCCTGTTGTAAAAGTCTTTTGAGTGGTTGTTCAGACTAGAAAAGCGCTGTATAAGTACAGTCCATTTACCATATATTGTCATGCAGGATGGTGGAAAGAGGATCCAGTAATTTTTAAGATATAAAATCTTATACTGAAGTTATGGAGATGTAAAAAGTTTCAGTCATATTACAGTTATATGGGCGAAAAAAGAAAATAGTACATAATCCTACACACAGGATCTGGAAAGTGGGCAGAGACTCACTGTGAAGTGACAACAATAGAGATCACTGGAAGCCAGAAATAAACCAAATGGCACCAGCGAAAGTTAATCAGACATTTGAGCAAGGCCTTTAACTTACCTATAGTATTTTATATCGGGATGATGTCTGACTCCTAATCACTGTCTGATGGTTGTAATAACAGATGGACAATGATTTATGGTACACACTGTAAAGAAGTAGGAAGGATTTATAGAACAACTTAATCTTGCTTTAAATCCTGCAGATGGAGCTGAATATAAAAGAAAACACTCAAATCCACTGAATCAAATCTTTATAAAAGGATTTCTACTTCGGGAATAATGTAAACCATCGAAATACTGCACACTCCCTCTTCTGCATGATTGCACATAGTGTACAGTTATTGTTGTAAGAAAACCAAAACAAAAGCAAAAGCTCTGTCATCCTCATTTATTTAGAATTGAAGTTGCTTCTGGCTCTTCTCCTGCTATTCACCATCTCTCCCCACATTCATTCATCTCTCCGAGTGTACCCTCCTATCTGCACTCTCATTTTGGTCTTGTGACTTATAAGGACAGTACATGGAGCACAGAGGCTGCAGGGTCTAGAGCCAGATTGTCAGCTCCACCTAAACTCAAACTTTACAGGGCAGTTTGCTAGCTAAGAATAATCAGGGGTGGTTTGTTACTATAAATTATTATATATTTGTCAAAAAATCTGCTAAATATTTTCACAACTAAATATTTAGTCTATAGGATATTAAAAAAAGAAAGATGTGATTTCCATCCTTAGTGACATCTTCAACCAATAGTGTGACATCTAAAAAACGATTGAAACTACTATTGAAAATGAAAAGAAGAGTAGTTAATGTTACATTTTAAAAACAGGGACCAGCCCATTTTTTTACTTGTACAATTACTGTCCCCTCAAACCTGGGCAGGATAAATGATTTCAAAAAATTGGGAGAATGGATGGATACTACTTATATTTAGAGTAATATATAAAAATTGAACTTTTGAAAGTTGGCCCAACAGAAACTGTTGGGGTTTTGCCAATCTTTGAGGGTGGTGCAAAAGCAGAACCTGAGACAGACAAGTATTTCTGTCCACCACTTTTGATCAGAGTGAAGCTCAACAGCTTGTGGATAAATTGTTATAAAAATGTGTTTCTCTTGAGGATATTAATGACTTTGTTGAACATCAAGCTTTACCTTTACCAACATCAACAGGTCAATCATTTCATTTAAACCAGGAGGGACAGACAATAGTAGTGGTAAAGATGAATGTTGTGATAATAAGTCTGACGGGAAGTCTTTGGTGCTCAGTCTCATTTGTGAGATTGTTTTTGAAGCTTATCTGCCCTGAGCATCTGCAAAGCAGTCTCGACACTGGTGGCAATGGCTGATGCCTCTGCTGGGACTAGTGAATAAAGAGGATGATGTATCTGCGGGAGCGGGCAGAAATAGGAAAGGTCAGGGCATATGTAAAAGTACATGAATTGAGAAATCATATTTTAAAAAGCAGCAGCTGATGATGATAGGCTAACCATGAAGGTGTGTCACCGTTATTGGATAGATGTTGGCTGCTGATGAACAAAGCTGATAACAATTAATACCTCACACCGTGAAGCGGGTAATTAGGACTAAGCATATGTGAAAGGTGAAATTAATAGAGTGGTATGAGCAGTGATTGTGGTGAGCAAGAGGGTTGTCTCCCTGACTGAAACCTTCACTCGAGCTTCATTTTCCAGTCAAATATCTCAGCTTTTACAAGATGGGACCAGATTTAAGTCAGACATTCATGTTCCCTGCAGGTTGACATTCAATTAATAAGAACATTTTTATGTGTGTATGTTAGTGTACCTGCATGTTAAGCGCTTTGTTTTATTACCAAGATAATTGAGGGTCAAGTGTTAGCAAGATGAAATCTTGAGGTAAGACATTGAACATGACATAAAGTTCTACTGTTAGCATGTTGGCATTGTCATTGAGAGTTCATTAGAATATGATACTTAGCTCAAATAGTAAAAGGACAGAGTTGATATTGCAGACCTTTCTTGCGTCATTAAACCAAAGCCAAACTAATTAAAAGCATTGCAGCTTCATCTTGTTTTAACAATAAACTGCCTTGTCAGATGTTCCGAAAACAGAAGTCTGACATTTGGCATTAAGGGCAGCTGTGGTCGGTAATGAGCGAGGAGCCTTCACTGATTTTTTCACTACTGGTACAAAAGATTTCAGAGGTGACCTCGCAGTTATGAGCTGATGTTATGGGTTGCAGGGGGCCAATGCGGACACCTTTCAGACAGCCTACCACAAACTTCCTGTCAGAAGGCAGGTTTGAAACTGAGAGGTGCACTGCGCATACCTGCTTACATGCCGTCTGGTGAAACATGCAATCATATTTAATTTATTAAATAAGATTTAAATAACAAGTTAACCGTTTTTGATACTTGATGTTGGGGACACATTTTGGTGGCATTGTTCAATAATCTGACAAAGATGCTTTGTACTAGCAGCACCTTTGAAATCATTATTTTTCTGTGGATATAAATCATTGCACCTCGTTTGATTTTATTGATTTTAATTGTTAGTTGCTGTGCTACCAAAAACTGAGTTTCATCCCTGACACCTCAGATAATATTTCAATAGTTAAAGAAAGTGAAAAAAATGTTGTTAGTTCCTTTTGCACAGCCAATGCACAGCTTGTCAAATGCACCATCAAGCAGATTAGACGTTGCTCTTGCAGCAACAGGATCATAGATTAAAACAGAAAAATTTAATCCCTGAACGGGACAGATGGGTGTCTGGATGGATATTGTACCAAAAGATCCAATAGTTGAATACAAACCCTTCTGCCTCCGATGACCTTGCTCTCTGTTTTCTATTTTTACTCTCACACCTCTCAAATATTAGCTGATAAAACCTAAAATTACACACTTCTTGTTGACCATTATTCTGTTCTTTTGAGTTGGGGTTTTTTTCTGCCTCAGTAGAACTTAACTTATCTCATACCATCTTTTATTTTCTCACTTATTTAGCACTTTGAGATTTGATCCAAATGTAAAGTGCATTATAAATTAAATGTATTATTATTATTATTACTTTAACTGATTTAATCTTTGATCAATCTGACTCATTATGTGTTTAGAGAAATTGATTTCTCTATCCAACCGCTGTGTTCGTTAAGCTACCAACCAGCGTCATCACATCTGTTTTTCCTCACAAGCTATTGTTAGAATGTCAACATTTGCAGTAGTGCTATGCTTATGCTAGCTAACTGACCACTAATAGAACATGTGTTCTGGTGAGCAACATGCCACCTTAGCAGCATTGAGATAGAGTTTGAGTTAAAGATGGTTATAGTTGTGCTTGTCCACTGTGGTGCTTATGCTTTTGTTGCCCAATGTACAACTAGAATGAGTTGTTTTACTTTAATTAGCACTGTATTACACTGTGGCATGCTGTCACCTCAGGTCCAAACACAAGGGTTGCCAATGATCAGTAACTCAAATCTCAAAACCCAACTAATGATGCAGATGGAAAACCATGCAATGAAGTATACCTCTGGCAACTATTTCAGTTCCCATGTGTGGCCGAATGTTTTTTAATACTTAACGGAGCAAGACAGACATTTTTGTACTGGGATCTCAATTCAAAATTCAGCTGTTGAGGTTTTGTCATCAAAGTACTGTCTATGTGATGTTCCCTGCTTCATCTGGACTTCATATCTCCGGTTTTCTGGGCTCCACTGTGGCTTCCCACTGGCTGCTTAATGGCTTCTGACAGTCAGCCTCTCCCTCCTGTGGCTGTACTTTTCCTCCAAACAGCCTGAGCACCAGGCAGTTGAGCTGTCGGTTCAAAAGGCCAAGAGCACAAAGTCACTGCAGCATCCACACCGAGGCAGAGCAAGCGAGGAAATCATAGAGAGAAGGTAAACAAGGAGCACCAACGCACACAGGCGCTCTTACCGCACGCCACAACCTCCCTCCTACATGCTTTCAAATCCTCTATTAAAAGCACAGATATGCGCTCCGAAAAAGACCTAGCCAAAATATGTGGACCGCAGACGATTTCACCCATATATCTTATTTCTCCTCTTGCGGTTTCGTTTTTTTGCTTCCAGATAGTGAAAATAGCAGTAGGGATTTTTTACCAATCAGAATCAAGAGTATAAGTGATTGGGTGAGAAGATGTGACAGTCTGGGTGTTGGATGCGGCTGAGGTCATGGCTTCCAAGTTCTTCCACACCAAACTGGGGAAATATTTCCTCCTAGCTTGTGTTCTTACTACGGGATGAGGTTGGATGGTTGAAACACGAGAGGAACAAACATTAACTGTTGACACTGTCTTGAGTTGAATTACAGCGGTGGTGGACTAAATGGGGTGTTTAAGCCTTCCGTTTCCCTGGCATTGTTTGCCAGCCCCTATTGAGGAATCCGGAGGGGTTCCAGCTCAGAAAACTTCAGATTGTGCACAGGCAGAGTGGCACCAGCAGTGATGTGGACTTTGTACCAAACCATTGTTGTGAATAAAGAGCTAAGCCCTCACCTATTTAATGAGTTTTGTGAAGTAGTTGAAAGAATGAGATGCCTTCCTGAATGAGTTCCCTCTATAGGGTGACTAGGCTTAGCTTTACAGAAAGGGTGAAGAACTCAAACAAGTGGAGAGAGATAGATGCAGAGCCCCTCTTCCCTCTAATCCAAAGGAGCCAGCTAAGGTGATTCAAGTATCCGGTTAAGAATCATCCGGTCTCCCTTTGGACGTCTTTTGAGAACATCCAAATGGGGGACCCCAATTTATATCCAGATCTACCCCGCACAACAAAAAAGAGATTACTTAAGTACTCACTTAGTCAGGAGGATCAAGTGATGTGGCCAGGAGGATCCTTCACTTCTGACCATGCTTCTACAAGAAGGGTACACACCCTCTCTCCCCTTCTAAGGTACATGTACGCAACTGTACATAACAGTATGATTAATACAGGAGAATCTTTACTTACACAGACATTCCACTCACCAGCTGTTCTGCTGCTTCAGCTTCCAAACAAAGACAGAGGATGTAAACTGTTTCTCTCCACCTTCATCTGCAGCAGTCAGAAACAAATTGAAAATCTGAACTGGAAATGGGCCAAAACTCTTCAGTCTCAAAACCAAAATCTTGATGTGCCTTTCTCTGAGCCCGTAGAGCAGACCTGTTGTCAAGGACAGAAAGTGGCCCTAGCTCAGAAGCTTGGGTCTACATTAAAACCATAATCTGAAATCAAGAAAGTTTTATTGCGTAAGAATCAGCTCGTTGTTATCCTCCACCTCTTCATCCACATTGCTGATCTCCCAGCCAGGATCATCTGAGAGCTCTGTCCGACACTCAAGCCGACTGCCGTCTGAGAAGGAGCTAGCTTATGTGTGTGGGTTTAGAGAGAGCAAGAGAGAGGGAGAGGGAGGGAGAGCGAGAGGGGGAGAGAGATGTCATGTTCTGCCAGAGAGCTACAGAGCTCCTGCTAATGGTTTGTGAGCGCATGCGTGCGTGCGTGTGTGTGTGTATGTGTGTGTCTGTGAACTACTATTTGTGGTGTTTGTATTTTGCATTAAAGGATACTTTGACAGATATAGTAACAACTGTATGTTTCTGCTGCAGGCTGAGCTCTGATGGGGGGGGGGGGGGGGGGGGGGGGGTGAGATACACTTATCTGAGAGAGAGAGAGAGAGAGAGAGAGGCTGCATAATATGTCACATATTAGTTGTATTTATTTGCAGCACTGTACAGAATAATACAGACAAATTCATTTCTATATTAGAGGGAAGCTGAATATACCTCATTGCACGCTGGGGCTACATTTAATTCCCGCAGAATAGGTACAATCCTGTTTTCAATAATGTATTTAGTTAACGTATTCAACTTGTTTCATTGATGCAGAGATATAATAATTTTCAACTTCCCGTGTTTCCTTTCCGTCTCAGTAGGACGGAAGGTCGAAAGATGAAGTCAAAAGTCTTCATCTTTGTTCTAACCACTGATACACACAAATACTGATGTTTTTCTGGGTAATCTGTTTTAAATGTTGTATCTATAATTCACTACCCTTTTTCCCACAGCAATGAATTAAATTAGCTTAGCATCATATCGAAAGGGTTCACACCTGTTTTCGGCCATCATCACTGTGAGTCGATTTGCAATCCAGTGCAGCTACAAAACACGTTATCCACGCTGGAAATGTGAGACAGCATTACTACTGGGTTAGATTTCGAAAATATCCCAGGGGAGAGGTCAGAGGTCACGACTTTCTCTCTTTGTCGTACTCTGCGAGACTGCAGCTGGAACTATCTCCAGAATCTGCAGCAGAACAACATACGTATGGATGTTGCACCTGTGTGGGCCTGGATCAGCGTTAAATCGGCTGTTGTGATTGGTCCAGGCCTCACACATACCAATTGCCTAAAGAGTACCATCTCTCACATTGTTTAGAAAAAATGTCCCCTTCGTTTTAATTTGTGTTTGGATTATTTCGATGCCTATTATTACACAAATACAACCAGGATTTCCAATGCCACGTTGAGAGTCTGTTAACAGACAGACTTGACAGACGTTGAACATTATTAAAAGACAATCAGACATTAAATTTGTTCCTTGTTCACCTTAAGTGGACATGTCACAACATCCTGACCTGAAAGATAAGCCAGTCAATTTTTCATATTTTGATCACTAGGGGGTCACTTTCATATACTTTCATATACCTGTTTCACAGTAGTTATGCACAGACCAGCAAGTACATTTTCATCCTTTTAGACACCAGTCCAAACAAATTATTTAATACTACTTAAAGCCCCGTCATACTCTTTAGGAAAAGGGACTGTGTTTGTAAACTTTAGGTTTTGGAACAGCACAGAACATTTACCAGTATTAAATCCCTTCAAAATGACAACAACCTGTTGTGCCTTGCGCATAAATGGCACAGACAGCAGATATGCATGTTGTTTATGGATTATGATGTTAGACACACAGAAATTTTAAGCTGCTCTCCTTGTCCTAAGTAAAATATGAATTTTCTCTTATGCTGTCAAAAGGAATTGTTTGATAGCTTCTGATACAGCTTGTTAAAATAGTTGTAAAAATAATGCATACAGTACATAGAAAAGCATAAATTAAGAAGATAGTAAAGAAAACATAAATTAACTCCAGACTCTCCTTTGATCAGAACGATGATTAATTAAAACAAAAATGGTTTCATTGTCTGGAACATTTTCAGTCATCATTCGGAATTAATTTTCTCTGCTAATATGATATTAAGTACTGAATTTTCAGGGGCTTTTAGTAGAGTGCAGATACAAGCTCAGATAAATCTTGGAGAAATAAGCATTATGTTTAATTTCTGGAATTGCAAATTTGATATTCAACGAATATAATAAAAATAAGGTTGTGAAGTCTATTACGTTTGGGGCGACGGAAGATCAGTTGGTACAGCAGTTGTCCACTTATCTTAAGGTCAGTGGTTCAATCCCTGGCTACCGCGGTCCATATGTCAAAGTGTCCTTGAGCAAGATTCTGAACCCCAAATTGCTTGCAATGGCTGTTCAATTGGTGATTGAATGATGGTTTGAATAGTTACTGCTCCTGATATTGAAGAGACCTTTGAGTGGCCGAGCAGAATAGAAAACTGCTAAAGAAGTAAAGTCCATTTACGTTAACACCAAAGTAACAAAGGTAATATCCTTTATTACTTAAGAGAGGCTTACTCTTAAGCCTCTCTTTGGATGCTTAAGAATGTGGACCCACTGTCTCACATTCTTAAACATCCAAAGAGAGGCTTTAGTTAAGCTGCTAATAACTTGAAGCCTAATGGCCAGAAATATCCAATAATGACAGTGTTTACAGCTGCTCTGATTTCCTAATAACATTTGCGTTTGTGTGTATGAATATGTCTGTGTATGTGTGTTCGTGTGTCTGTGTAGGTTTGTATGTGAGGCTGCGGACTAGTTGTCTACATGAATAAGAGTTTTCATTATCAAAGTTACAAAAGCAATCGTAGTAATTACGTTGGTGTGGGTGGAAATAGCCCTCATTGCCTTCTCATTTTACAGTGATTGAGTAGTGGTGGGCTGCTGTGGATGGAGCATCTGCATTTAACGACGTCGTAGAGTCTCTGCAGAAGCCTCTCAATGTAATGGAAACCCTAAAATGACCTCAAAACATTTCATTGACATTTCTGGACTGGAGTCAACATTCACCTGATAATAACATTTCTGTGATAAGTAAAGATCTGCTGCCCATGTTATTGCTTGCCGGGCAGAACTTACCAGCAGTGCATCATAAGACATTTTTGGTACCGCTTTAAGTTATATTTAATAAGTTTATAGTAAGTTTCTTTTTTTCATAGATGATCATAGAACTGAACTTACCTAACAGCAACGTTGCTATGTCAGTAGTTATTCGTTGGATAGCATGTGATAGTCGTGTATTTTTCAAAAATTTCTTCAGTGTTGATTGGAGAGTTAAGTCACTGTCACAGTGTAATGCAACAGAATGCTCTGAAGACTTTAACAACCACCAGTGTAATTAATAGCAACGACACCAAAGCAACTTCTTTTGGCTCTTTACCTTTTTAGGGGATGTCACAGTGGACCGTCTCATACCACATATTAATTTGGAATAGGTTTTTATGAGCTCGGTTGTATATTTTCAAAACTAGGGGGAGCTTTATCTCTCAACCATTTAGCCGATTTAGTCCAACTTTGGTGAATATGAATTGACTCGATAAGATCTATCTTGTATAGATTATGTATCGCTTTAATAGTTCTTATTTTTGTTACTAGGGGGAGCTTTTTACAAAAAACAAATTGTTTTAAGGTGTAACTTCCTTATCATAAAAACAATGTTTTCTGTCATTACTACAAAAATATTTCATGGATCATTTTCTCACTCCATACACCATAAATTTATGTTGTTATGCTATGTTTTTGAGACTAGGAGGAGCTTTATTTTCAAAAGTTTTAGAGCCATTGCTCCAATTCGGTCCAAATAGGGTTTACATCAGTCGACTCGAGGAGCTCTGTCTTGTTTATGTCATATTTTAGCAATATTTCTCTGAAATAGTTCATATTTTTCTTACACCGGGAGTTTTTTGCTAAATATACTACGGAAATAACCTCACATTTAATTTGAGGGTTTCAATCAGGGGGGTTGCTTGTACAACGAAGGGGGTTGGGGACTTTTTGGGGATATGCCCTTGCTGTCAGGGATGACAGCATGGGTCAATGTATAACATATATCAATATTTGCTGTTAAAATCATTCAAAATTGTTTGAATTCAAATGTGTATTTTCATATTTGTTAATCAATTAATGGATATGACTTACTGGCTATAAAAAAAATACGTTATGACTATAATTATAATTTTTATGTCTCAGTCAGAGCTTGAATTCTGTGCCTGAAAATTATTATTTGCAAGAACATACATTCTGTTTAAAAGAGAATATTGAGCCAACCAAAACATTTTCTGCATGTGTGCACTGTGTTTGCGTCTCAAAGACTTTTCAGGGTCAAATTCAAAATTTCAGGCTAATCTTTTAGATATGAACATATTGTAATTAGGTTCATCAAATAAAGATGAGAATTCTCTTAAAGAGACACCAAAATAACAATGTTAATGTCTTTTATTCGGCCACAACACTTTACATTCCCCAGAACCCAAAGAGAGACTGCAGTCTGTGAAACAACTAATGACCTGAAGCCCAGTGGCAAGAAATGGCCAATTATGACACAATAAGACACATTCTTATAACACAAACCACAAAGGGCTCGCTTTCTCACCTCTGCCTGCACGCTCGCTCAACTCAGCATACTTATATATATATTCAAATATATATGTATATATATATATATATATATATATATATATATATATTCAAGTATTTATTTGAACATATTATGAGAGCATAACTTCCCTCTGTAAGTGTTAGCGTATAGAACTTTCAAATGGTACAACTAATCATTTTTTACATTTTAACAATTTCAGTCGATCAAAATAAATTACAATTAACCAGGTCAACGTATCTATTCCACATCACAAAGTCTGAAAACCCGAAGTTAGGCTTGTACAATAAGAAAAAAAATACCATTTGGTGGTGATATGACCTAGATATGCTTGTATTTGTGTTCAGAAAGTATGGAATGTGATTTGTTTTTCATGATGACACCAAGGTTAGATTGTCAGAGGACCCATGTGCCCGCAATAATTCTCATTTCACTAACAGGCTTTGGTCCGCCTTTCAATAAATCTGAGGATATTGGGTATTTCCTGCTGGTTGATTTTGGAAAGTTGATAGAAAAGAGTAACCAATGTAAATAAATAAACCCTGTAAACGGGGTCATTAAGATATGATTGCAGTTGATCAAGTGCTATTCAGCAGCAAAAATTCAGTTGATTATCCTTGATTAAATGGTAATGCTAGAAAAATGTTGTTTGACAGGCGTCAAACGACATTTGACTCCTGTAGCCCATTTTATGTCAAACAAATTGTCAACAGAATGTTGACTTTTAAATTAGCTCGTAAATGCTTTCTATGCACTTCACTTTGATAGCCAGTGTAATGAAGTTGTAACACTACGTTGGTGAAGGACTTAGGCTGTCATTACCAAGTCTGCAGGGAGCACAGACACCATCAGGTTCATCAGTGTTCACTTCCCTTCATTAGTTTCAGGCACAGCAGAGGTAAAAATAGGGATGAATTGATTTCCTGTCCTCGTCCTTTCCTCCAAAATTCAGCAAACAGTGGAGCATTGCCTCTGCAGACTCCATCTTGTCCTGCGTCTGTCTTTAATGTGTGTGTGTTTTCTAATTTTAGCTATCGGGGCGCAGTTCTCCCTGGATTGCCTGGAAAAGAGGTTCTGGGCCATCGCCAAGCAGGTGACCAGAAGACCCATGCTCTCGCACGTTTTTTAATGACATTTTTGGATCCATTTCATTGACTCGTGTTTTTCTCCGAAGCTGAAATTATCCTTCATTTGATCTGTAATTTTTGCACCGGGACTGGATGCACAACAACTAACAAAACAAGATCCAATCCTTAACATATAACCATTAACATTTTACCTGCTGTAAAAAATAATCTGGAGTTGTAAACCTAAACGGCATTTTGCTTAGCTGCATTTAAGTTCTTGGGCCATGCCAGGTTGAGTAATTAATGAAAAGTCAGGCCTGCCAGGTTTTCTGCCCTGTGTTCAGGATCAAACTTTAATTGGTTGTAGTAGTCACATCTTTCATCAAAGATCATTTTATCATAGAGGGAACTGAAGGATATGTTCAATTGTTGTAGTTTTAAAAATATTGAATTAATTGTCTATCCTTCAACCTTGCTAAGCCTTCAGGAGGCAGAGTCCTAATTGAATGAGGTTTTCAGTCAAGCTGATTTTCTCCCTGTTCTAAGGGAGTATAATCCTGCCCCAAATTATCTAATATGCAGTCAGAATCTTTAACTAATTAATTTTCACTTTGACCCATGGACTAAGAGATGTTTTTTACTTCAGTTTTCCATTTCTTTCAGATGGGACCAAAGCCCATAAATAGGCTTCATTCATTATTTTATCTTTCATATTAAGATAAAGTGTAATGGGCAGGGAATAAGGTATTATAAGATATTAAAAAAAAGCCCTGGGAGACCCAAGTTGGGACAAATGTGACTTTTCTGCTTTGATCTACACTCTTTCATGACTTAAATTTTCCATTATTTAATTCAAAACCGAGGTTTTAAATTTAAATGACACACTGATCTTTTTAATTCTTAATAAATAGGTCGCCAATAAAAAATATTTAAAAAAATAACATGGCACCTCTATGTACATTCCTAAATAAGCTATATTTAATATCCTGTGACTGCAAAACATAATTTACTTGATGCACATCATGCAGTACATTCTAACTATGTAGCATGCTTTATATTCTAAACCATACACATATAATATGCTGCATATGTTATATGGACTTATCGTGCTTTAATTCTGAACACATGAAGCATACTGTTCATGCTAAACACATTTAGTATGATGTGCATGCTTAACACGTTCAATATGCTTTACATGCTAAACATAATTAGTATATTGAACATGGGAATCAATTTTACCTTGCAGCACATGCATGCTAAACATTTAGCCAGTTGAACAGGCTAAATACCTCCCAGAGACAATGACATGATAAGATATGACAAAAAAGCAAGCAGAATTCACTCCATCTCTCTCTCGGCACGTACGGGTTTTTGACCTTGTGAGCGTCTCCTCGGTGAAGCAGTGCTGTAGCTGAATGTGAGCAGATGTCCTGTCGAGGTTGATGGTGTATATCATATTATTAATTAGAGCTGACAGCTGTGAGAGGCTGCTTTAATTTATTAACTGCTGGCACAATGTCAACTGACTTCACAATCGTCCTCAGCACACAATTACATCCCGTCACCAATCGTTTAGTTTCTGAGGTTTATGTAATGTTTCTTCCATTCAGTGAAAAAGTTTTTCAGTCACAGAGTCATACTCACACTTGGGCTCCTACTCTAACTTAATGCTCTATAATGTCTAACTTTATCTCTGCTTTCTCCTAACCTGAAGATGAAGTTATTTTTATTTCTGTTGTTGACTGTTGGACGCCAAAACTATCAGCTGACATTTAATTCAAATCTATTTTGAAAAACAAATATGGAGAAATCTTTTTTTAATTTTCATCTTTAATATAGCAAGAACAAAGAAATTTAAAAGAAACTTTATTTTTCCCAGATTTGTTTTCTTTTAAATTCTATAATGTTTAAGTATTCCTCTCACACTAATGTTACTCATACAATGTTTGTTGTTTTTGCTCCACCCTGTTGCTTTTAGCCCAGTGACACAGATGTAAGTAAACGCCCTACAGCATATTTTATTCACAGCACCACTTTCATTTTACATCGCATTAGAGTCATTTTTGCAGCAACTGCTATCTTACTTGCCAATAGCCATTAAGCCATTAATCTATATTAGCATTTAAACTGTATAGTTGTCATTCATGAATTTCTATAATTTAAGATTTTTTGTTGAAGTAAAGAACTAAATGGTGTCTCAAGTAATTTCTTAAATTACTTTCCAGTGTCTTTTTCAATTCAACAACTTAGTCATGTTGTTAAACTAAGGGCAGCATATTTTCTCTCAGCTGAATGTAATATGCACCTGCTGAATCTGCCTTGAAAATGAACATGATAAAAAAAAAACTCTCATACATATTGTGTGATTGAAGGCAAAGTCTTCACCTCCATCCCATCGTGGTTAACTCCATTGGAAAGAACCACATTCAATTTTGCAGACAGTTACATGCTACTTTATCCCAATAATGCTTTGTATTAGTAGAAATTCCAGATTCTGATCACACTGAATTGAAATCTAGAAGGTTTGATTTGTCACTACTTGGCTGTTCCTCTTGTGAGGAAGTTGTCTACTGTCCCTCAGTTCAGACATATACAATATGGTTTTTGTTTTATGAAAATATTTATTTCCTGGAGGCCACCCTCAGGAAATAAATAGTGTGTAGTGTGTGAAGGTGGAATGTAAGGCAGCTCCTCCTGATGACCCTGTCTCTTCTCTCACTTTCTCTTAGTGTTCAAACATCGAGGGCGTGTGTCCTCTCAGCTGTGAGAGTGTTGTAAGTATCCTGTCTGCCCTTCACCAAACACCAGGGCTTCATGTTTATAAACCTAACCACTCACCTGTTCATTCTGCCCCCTGTTCAGGATCTAAACTGTTTCCTGGTGGACAACAATGGCTTCGTCTTGCTGTCTAAAGATAGGAATGAGGTAATATCTCCGACTTAACAGCATCCACAAGTAAGAACGGCAAAGGGTTTGGAAAGGTGATCAATCAATTCTAAGGTTGATTAAATGTGAATACATTGGTTTTTTTTCTTTAAACCTATTTGGAGTAAGGATTTCATTAAGGAAGAAACAACCAGGAACAGTTTTGGTGTCAAAGTAAGGCCTGACCTTTTTTTAAATGTGCTTATAAACAACATCTGGATGGCTGACAGGATTAGAGGATTGTTTTGGTCTTAATTTTTATGTGTTATGCTTTAGCTTTAAAATATGGCAGCTGCTCCACCTGCTTAAGTCATCAGAACGGGCTGGCGGTGTTTAACCAAAGCGGTGTGAGCTGCCAAATTCGTCCGTCAGTTCAAAATCTCCACTATGAGAGTGAGTTTTTTTCACTGAAACCAGTTGTACTTAAGGTCTATGAACATACTGAATGCAGCACCAACATTGTAAAGTGACAATAGAAACAAACAAGAGCTAAACCTGTGTATATGCAGCGTAACCATAACCTGATGCTTACTTTGGTTATGCTTACCCAAGGATGTTTGGGTAAGCATAACCCGAGTATGGTGTAAATATGACAAAAGAGTCCAAACTCCAGGAAGAAAAACAGATTTAAAGTAAAAGCAGTCCAGTGCAATGCGCAATAGTTTTATTGGCGGAGGTGTAGTTATTTTGAGGTAAATGAAGGATCAAAGTGTTCCGTATTCCGTTTTTGTCAGACAAAGCACAGTCTCACAATGATTTGTTGTAGATTCTGGCCAAAGTCTAGACAAAGGAGAGGAGCCCCTCTGGTGAGAACGAGCTATTATATCGTGGCCTCGACTAAATAAGCCATGAGAACGAGTTATTATCTCGTGTCGTCAACAAAATAAGGCATGAGAACAAGCTATTATCTTTTGGCCATGACTGAAGTCGTTCCCATGCATTATTAAATTGTGGGAACAAGATAGTTGCGGCTCTAGTAGTAATTGAACTACAGGTGTAAGAATATTTGTTATGTGTTGCACAGAGGACAAATGAATATAATGCTAAAGATAACATTTCTGACGTTTGGGTTTTTAGTTTTGGTGCATTTGACACAATCTTTGATGCATATCGACAATAAAACATGGTGTCAAAAGTGTAGATGCTCACAGGAAATAAGTTTTAAGTTTGGAGCTGAGTTTTTTTTTTCCCTCCAAATCTCTCACCACAGTCGGCTGCTGTTTGCCGTGAAACGGAGCTTATAGTGGTATTAGCCCAGCCAATATCCAAAGGGGCAGACAAAAGACAAATCCTAGTACGCAAGCAGAGATCAGAACCAACAAACATTGGGAACACTGTAGGAATAAACACTGGAACGGTCGACACTATCTGGCACTTAATGACAGGTGAGCACAGATTCAGTACACTGGAAGGCAGCGGTTAGCACAGGGAGTTAGGTCTCAAAAATACATTTTTTTCATCACTATGAGAATGGGATGGATAAACAATGGAATGTCTACAAGGAATATATTTTTCTTTGACACTAATTTAACTGATTTGAACTATTTCATGGTATGGTGGCAAAATAGAAAAAAATAGATAAAAACTTAACTAAATATGTGCAACCAATGATTAAATGGTAAATGGACTATACTTATTTAGTGCTTTTCTAGTCTGCTTGACTCAAAGCGCTTTTACAACACAAGTCAGCATTCACACAGAGGCTGTCGTGTAAGGTGCCACATGCTCACCATGAGCAGTAACCATTCACAACATCCTTCACACACCAATGGAACAGCCATTTGGAGCAACTTGGGGTTCAGTATATCACTCATGGACACTTCAACATGTGGACCGCAGTGGCCGGGGTTCACACCACTGACCTTCAGATAAGTGGACAACTGCTCTACCAACTGAGCCACTGTCACCCCAACAATTACTGAATGAACATCCTCCTATACCACAATGTAGTCATCTCAAATATATTACAAGTATATGACAAATCAGAAATGTATTATGAAATGTATCATAATCATGACTAAATGTAATATAATTTTGATTTATGAAACAGAATAAAATAATTGAATAATAATATAACACTAATCTAATTTACAATGATGTGATCAGGCAAAACTATATTTAAAATTTTCTGTTTTTACTTTTTTCTTCTGATCTCTTGTAAGGACTAAACAAGGGCCTAAGGACAAGAATTAACTTTTTTTTTCATAAATAGCGGATATTGTGTTGAAGGCCTTGGAATGTTTGCAGAGAGGTGCAGATTGTGATCCAGCTGTCCATCTGACAGCTTCTTGTTAGCATTAACTCAGCCCGTTAAGAGCCATATTTGTAAGGATTAATCCACCATGTGATCATAAACATACACCCCCATGCACAAACTTACACACACTTATCCGAGTAGCCACACCCAGGTCAGGTCCCACATCTTCTCCTCTGCACACTGGTTAAATTCTATTTATGGAGCTTAATCTCTCCAGAGCATCAGCATCAACTCTTGCTGTTCGGTTTAGAACTTTTTACCAGTACTCAAACCTGGGATGTTTATGTGACAGGATGATGTCAGTGACCACAAGGCTTCCGGTTGTGCAGCAACAGCTGGCTCTGCTGCAGCCGGATCACGTTTAGCTGCCGTTCTGGGTCATCTGCAAGGCTGTCTTATAGGGTCAAACGGACGTCCAGCTTGAGTCATAATGAATGAATATAGATTTGAAATCCACAGTGTGTCACTGATAATGAACTGGTGGCAGAGAAGAACTGTAGATTAACTGTGGTATACTAGTGTGTGCATTCAAACAGGCTGTAAACAGAAGCACAGGCCGTTTTTTTGTGTCTACGGAACAAAAAATCAGATCAGGCAGATTTCTTTCCAAATAAGACAAGAGTCAGTTTCGAGGGTGTAACTATTGACCTTTCAGTTTCCCCGGAAAACTATCTATATGGGACAACGCTGGCTCAGTTGGTAAAGCGGTTGCCTACTTATCCTGAGGTTGGTGGTTTGATCCATGGCCACTGTGGTCCACATGTCGAAGTGTCTTCGAGCAAGGTAGTGAAGCCCAAGTTGCTCCCAAAGGCTGTTCCATCGATGTGTGAATGATGGTGTGAATGAGCATGTGACGCCTTGCATTGAGCCTCTATCATCACTGTGTGAATGGATCAATGGCTCGTGTTGTAAAAGTGCTTTGAGTGGTCGAGCAGACAACAAAAACGTTTTAAAAGTACAGTCCATTGACCATTCACCATATGCTTTAGGATACAAAATGAGAGCTGTGCACCATCCGTCATTCATGATTGACTCACAAGAGAAAACATAGCTTGTGGTTTCCTCTGTCTGCTGTAAGCAAGTATGCAACAAAAACTTTATTTTTATCGACTTTATATGCTAATAATACATATGTCAGATATGTTTTCAACTTGTTCTGCTGTCTTCAAGTGGTCCCTAAATAATTATTATTGCCTATGTACTATGTCGCATGTCATTAACCTTAAGAGGCAGCCTTCACCCGTTCCCTTCCGAAAGTAAAACAATGAATGAAATATTTGATCAATGTTAAAATGGACTTTTTGATTATAGTGAGTGAGATCTGAGTCTGATATTAACTGTCTTCCATTTATCTATTTTTATAATGCACATTTTGAAGGGTTGCACTGGAAAAAAAAAACTTCCTCAATTTTGCAAAAATGTTTTTATGTTTGCTTTAGGTGGGTTTTTACCATTTTTGAAAAAGAGAGATGTAGTTCAAAGGAGATGGAAACACTTTTCCAGATTATATCTGACTAGGAGGACATTCAGTTCACATGTCTGATCAGCTTTTCCTACAGTCAGTGCTGGATATTTCACAAGATTCTCATTCTCAGAATAATTTTCATATTCCCTTGAATGGCAAGGCCAATGGTTTGATTCTTCTTCATCACTGAGATTTTTCACTGCTTGGCGAATAACAGGTTTTGTACAGGCATGTACTTTTATTTTCTATAAAACTGAATGATGGGAATATAATTCATATTTTTCTTTGGTACAACTGTTCGAAACTTTGTTCTGAATATTCAAAGTTAGACCATTGGATGGAAACATTTGAAAAATGAAATAATCTAATATTGAGGGCAAAAATACAAATTTCAAACTGGACTGAGGGTTAATGAACATATTTAGCTGTGATAGTTGTTAAAAATGGAACTGTTTAAGTTGGTGCTTTGACAGTTGTGATTTGTTAAGATCTTTTTCAAACAGGACCCTGACACTGGTATTATAAAAACTGCTGTACGGGTATAAAAGGTGTCACCAAATCTGATAAGTAAGATAAAAATTATGCAGTCTAATACAACAATCCTGCAATAAATTAAGGTTACCACTCTCTTTCTAATGAAACTGTTGCACCTCATGTAAGTTAATGTAAGCCAAATAACACAAACACCTCTCTGTGTAATGCAAAATACTTCAACAACATCCAAACTACACGCTCCAAAATTCAGTTCAATCAACACGTCTAAAACCGTGTGAACATAAACGGAACCCTACCAGGATTTATAACAAAACTGTTCTGTCAGACTACATTAATATTTATATTCCCAAAAGCGTGAGGATATTATGGAATCGTCCTGGCAGATTTGACGATTCCATTGTATTCGACAGGAGATCCTTTGTGTTAATATGAAAAGTTTAAAACTATTTCATTGATCATTTTCATCATTTAATACCCACATAGAACTTAGTGCGAGGAAGAACTGGATTTAGTTTGGAACACAAACAGGGGAATTGCTTGTACAATGCAGGGGAGTGGCAGCTTTTCAAGGATGTCCCCATGCTATCGGGGACAACATTAGATCTAGTTTCTTAGTTAGTTAAGAAAACAAATTGCCATCAGGATGTTACTTTAAACTCCGTTTGGGAAATGCATTATTTAACAATTTCAGTCTATGACACTGAAGGTTTGGTGCAACTTTTCAAGTATTAAAATTATCAGTTTCAGAAGATGAGTGGTGCCTAAGTGTACTAACCACACTCAAAATCCTTTATTCCATTTATCTGTGTAAATGATGGTTAACTTGAAATGCAAGCAAGTGTAAGAGGTGAGATTTTTCATAAAGTAGAGTTTCTACACCAGCAGTAAGATGGTGTGATGTAGGTTAAACTAAAAGCAAGAATCCTTGACTATAGAAGCTCATTTTCCTTAATTTGCATGTCTGCTGCATTCCCAGCAGTCTTACTAAGCAGATTTTATGATAAAGTGCTCATACAGTGTTTCTGCTGAGCTTTTTCCCCCCCCCATCGTTGTTAAAGCCAAAATGGTGTGAGCTTGTAGCCCTTAGAATGTTGCAGGGCATTGTCAATATTAATCAGTAGAGAAATAACATGCTGACTAAAAGAAATGAATCAGAAAGAGGAATTGTTATAGATTTTTAATTCTCGACATTTTTGATCAATGATCCTGCCTCAGACGCTGCTGGAGGAATCTATTGCTCATCCTCAGGACCGAAACTAATTAGACTGATAAACAAAATCTATAATGTCAAATAATGTCTTTAAACTACTGACAGAAGAAAACTGAATCATGAATGGGTTTAAAAGTCAGTCTGCCCCGAGATGTTTGTAGCTGTTGATATTATTATGATTTCTCTATTAACTAGAGTCATCTGGAGATTACCATCACGTTCTCCCCCAAGCCTTTTATGAACTGAAATCAGTATCAATTCGGTATTGTAGTTGTTTGTTTGTTTATTGTTTTGTTTTTTTGTAATTGCTGTGCCTTTATGGAGCTCCCAGGCACAGAATTTTGTCCCTAGTTTATTCCAACACGTTTCCCCTCTGCAGCTGGATCGGGTTTCAGTATAGGCGGGACTCAACTGCTAACGTTCTGCAAACCACTCGTCCTCTGGGTATGCTGGGAAAATCCATTCAGAAGGAGGGAATGTGTGAACAGAGAACCGCTCTAAACATGAGCAAAATGCTCAAAATAACATGCTGCAGACACACTGTTTGATTCCTCATGTATTTCCACTCAACACACACACTATTTATTTCTTTTATTTAAAAGTTTTTAGTTCTTTGTGTTTTCTTTTCTTTGGTAAGAAGATGATGAATAATTGAAGATGACTCCCTGCACAAATGAAATTGCATTGAAATTGAAATATTGAATTTCTGACTAAAGGTTTATTCCTCGAGAGAGTTATCTTGAAATCTTGAAATCTTAAGAGCTACGCATGAAAGTGTTGGGTTTGTTTTGGGGAAATTAAAAAACAGTGACAGTAGCATTGAAGCACGTACCACAAAAATGATTCAAACCTTATTGATCAGAAAGACATTAATAACAAGATTGATCATGTTCATGAAGATGTCAAACTGGTAAAGCAAAGTTGTTCTCTTATACAATATTCACATGTGGATATAAACATGTTTAATATGTTGCATATTAACTACATACCTGATGATAGGGTCTTTGTAGCCTAGCTTAGCATAAAAACTTGAAACAGGGGGACAGAGTAACCCTGACTTTATACAGAGAAGCACACTCACCCCGAAAGCCCACGATTCATACAGTTTATCTTGGTTTTTCTTTAAATCATCACGCAAAAATTTATATAAAACCTGTCATTGGTTTTGAGTATAGCTTGTCCTGTTCAGTTGCATAGCACAGGTTTTGTGTCTGTCGCTCTGGGGAATGTTCTAAGATTCCTCACCAACGATCCAGAGCTGGTGCAGCGCTATACATCAAGTTTCCAGAAGGTCATGGCAGTCAGTAGAAGTAGCATTTTGTTTCCTTCTGTTCTAGTGTGATGTCATTATGGCACAGAGCTGATGAGTAGCTTATAATGCTAATGAAACTAATATAGAATGGTGATTGAATAATAATGCTCCCAACTGTATTAATAAATTCTGACTTGTGTTGGAACTTCTTGGCATCACCTTTTCGTTGAAGTTAGACATGCTAGCTTCGACTCGGTAATCAGCACTCTGATGACAAACGGAAAGACAACAACAAAATCAACAAACCGGGTTGAAGCTCGATGCACGATCCCATCCCATCAGAGCTACAGCACCGACCACAACTTCTGCGTTTACTGAGCCCCGGGGACATAAACATCATGCCAAAGTGAATGTCTGCATTGTCTGTGTGTTTATGTTTCCGAACCTGATGATTACATCATGTTTTTCAGGTCGGTCGTTTCTTTGGGGAGGTAGACGGGTCCGTCATGTCGTCTCTGATCAAGATGGGAATGTTCAAAAAGTATGAGGAGCCATTCACTTGAAATTAATTTGTTTTGTTTTTGGAATCTGAACAGCTCATATGAAACATACATCCCTCCACTTGTTTTATCAAGTTGATGTCAATGTTTGCTTGCAGGGTGTCGTTGTTCGACTACCAGGCGATGTGTAAAAACAGCCATCATCACGCCAACAGTGCCCGACCTCTGCTCAGTGTGAGTCTCCTCACTGCAAAGAAAATAACAGTACTTAAAGTAGTATACAATATAGGGGGGAAAAAAATCTATATTTACTGTAGATTCTACTTCTTCTAATTCTGTGTTCTTCCGTTCCTCTTCGATAGTTTGGTTCCTGCACATAGGTGTGGTGCTCGATGATCATGACTTATATTAAACCTTTGAAACAGGTTTTATATAAACCTTAAGAAACCTATAAGATTTTTACCACAGACAGAGGTAGAAAGTCATGAAATATCTATATAATATTATAATTAATATTTCTTTGCTGCACTTAAAGGTCCAGTGAGTAAAATGTAGGGGTACTTCTTTGAAAATATGGAACATAATGTTCCTAACTATGTTTCAGTGTGTACTTTCCGCTGAGTGTAAAGATATTTTTTACTGTTGAAAAATAGCCTTTTAGCTGCATGGAGTTAGTCCATATGGAGGCCACCATGTTCGAACAGACTTCTGTCGAGGGATTTTGCATTTTAAGCTGTTACTGTGTTTTGACATATGGGGGCTCGTACTCATTATTTCAAACAAGAAAAAGCAAAGTAGCGCCAAGCCACGCTGTCAAAGCCAACATGAATAATCATGAAACATTCAGATGTTGAATCCTCCACAGGGCCAGATTTTACACCCCGGACCATTTAAGTAGAGTCTTCAGTTATCTGCACTTTACTTGACTATTTATTTATCAGACAACTTTTGTGTTTAACCTTTACATTTTAATACATGTATCCAACTTTCTACTCCTCTGGTATTTTCAGAACAGCCTCAGCATCACTTACAAGATTATATTCATTTTACCTAATTGAATCAGTGAAAATTTCTCATAATCTGTTAATATACTGATCAAAAACTGATTATCAGAAAGAGCAATATACTTTCAAATATTTGAGGTAACTTTGTATTTGGAGTTATAATGTGAAATTCTCCCTAGACTATACATGTTGCTCGAATACTCTTAACTTCAAAAGGTCATATAAAGAAAAATGTCACAGTACATTAGAAGCTATATCAATAATATATCCCTCATAATGACCGTTCTCTTCCTGTTGAGTATGTATTGTTAATGTTCATGGTATCGGGGAATACAAAAAAGGTTATCTGGAAAAGGAGATGGTCTATGATTTTGGAAATTCTGCACTGAACATAAGAGATTGAACAAATTTTATTAAAAAATAAATTAGCCCAACCGTAAAAATCTATAGCAAATACAAATACACATTAATGCGTTGATGACATTAATTCAAAAACATTGTATTGATAGTAAAAAACATATACCTGCTACTTTTCTTTTTTTAAATTCTGATTCCTAGTCAAGTGAAGCCCTAAAAGCTGGACTTTTATTTTTATTGGAAAGTAACTGATTACTTGTTCCACTGTAGGTATTAAGCATCTGATTGATTCCAGTTTTAAATACGGTAAATGGTAAATGGACTGTACTTAAGTAGCGCTTCTGTAGCCTGGGCAACCACTCCAAGCACTCTACAATGCGAGCCAGCATTCACCAATTCACACAAACACTCAATTGTTTTCACTCAAAACCAACAACAGAAAAATTAAACATCATCAAATTCCTGTTAAACAAACCCAGAGAAATGAATTTTTCTCAGATTGATATACATATTGATTGTATATCAATGTTAATTCACAGTTTTGTTTAAACTGCTTGTTTTCCTTTTTCTCCGCAGCCGTTCTACGGCATAGCAGCGTTAATAAGATGGTTCTTCTCCAACGCGATCATGTAAGTGTCAACTGAAGGATTTTTTTAGATTTCTCCCCGATTTGGTGCCTTTTAGTGGGATTAGAGTTAGTCTAACAAGGGAGTGCTCATTTGGGATGCAACCTAGGTTTTTCTGTAGAGACTGTGTTTTCCAAATGAAGACTGCTTTAAGTGATTGAAATGTGACCTTTCACATAGATCTATATCCAACCATCAAGTAGAGAGACTTTCTCAGATTGAGCCAAAAACGAGTGTGAATTTATAAATCTTTTGATTGATATGTCAAAGCACAGACAGACAGAATGAACTGCCATTGAACACGTGTAGACCTCCTGCAGATGAAGGAGGGAGTAACCTCTGCTTTGACCCGTTGGATTGAGAGAGAGAGAGAAGGAGAAGCGAGAGAGAGCAGAGAGATAGGATGAGAGGGGGGAGCAAAAAAATATCTACGCCAGCCATAATAATAGAACAAGTGAAAATGGTAGTGATTATAATAACCACAATAATTGTGTTGATCATGATTATAGGAAGTGGGGTGGGCATTAAGTGTACTTTAATTATTTCAAATGGTTTTTGTGTGTCCTGTCAGGTTCTTGCTGGACTTTAACTTCTGTGGTCTGTGGCACTCGGATTATTTTGTGGACGGTAAGAAGACTGGATTTAAATCAGGCGGAAAGTCACATCACCGTTAAAATGTTACCCTTCAAACACATCCAATCCAATGTCCAATACTTTTGACTTATATTTCCCATCAGCATCACCTGTAATACACAGTAGTTCTTTGCTGATTAGTATAAATTGGGATTCTAACCTGTTGAACAAAGATCGGCTTCCAAAATCCGGCTTCAAAAAATGTTTCAAATGAAACCTGTGTGAAAAGATGAAATAGAAAAGACTCGATGGACAGACTGATGGTGCTTTTGTTTTCTTCATAACTACTTTTTGTCTTATCCTCTGTTTCAAAAATGGTGACTTCATCATCATCTCATCTTCATAATCACCACCATCGTCATAATCACCTGGGGCTTCATCTTCATTGATTCAGCAAAGGCTGGCTATCATACTAGTGAGTAAAACATGTCTTCATACGTGTGTGTGCGTGTGTGTGTGTGTGTGTGTGTGTGTGTGTGTGTGTGTGTGTGTGTGTGTGTGTGTGTGTGCGTGCGTGCGTGCGCGCGCGTGCGTGTGTGTGCGTGCGTGCGTGCGTGTGTGTGCGTGCGTGTGTGCGCACGTGTGTGTGTGCGTGCGTGCGTGCGTGTGTGTGTGTGTGTGTGTGTGTGTGCGTGTGTGTGTGCGTGCGTGCGTGTGTGTGTGTGTGTGTGTGTGTGTGCGTGCGTGTGTGCGCACGTGTGTGTGTCTGTTCATGAAATCACAACATTTTGCTGATTTTTTTATTTTCTGTATAAAAAGTTATTTTCCTTAGGATTAGACTTCAGTCTATTAACTTGTGATTGTGTGTGTGTGTGTGTGTGTGTGTGTGTGTGTGTGTGTGTCTGTGTGCGTATGTGTGCGCTTTGTACATGTGTGTGTCTCAGCTCATAAGCAGAAGAAAGTGGAGCCACTGCAGCCCTGCGACACGGCTTATCCTGGCTTCATGTACGACTCATCTATTAAAGAAGCCAATAGCCTCATCAAGTGTGGACGCTGTCAGAAGTATGGTGCACACACCCACACACACAAACATACCCAGGAATTTAAACAATATTCACAATTTTCACATCCCTCATTGTAAAACTACTGATATCACAAATGAAAAAATGACAAAAACATTTGGGGGTCCTCCTTTCAAACCAAAGGCAAAAGCTTCCAGATGTAATCAGCAAAAAGGACCTGATGCATGAAAACGTACTTTCAGGAGTGTTATACTTATGATTTGTTTATTATCTCGTACTGTTGGTTCGTCATCTGTCCCCAGGGGAGACATTGATTGTGCAGCAGCAGGAATGATAAAACATAATCACAAACACATAGTAAAACACAATCAGATAAAAAATAAAACATTGACAAATCCAGGAGTTTCACAGTGAAATGATTTAAGAGAGGAAGGAGTGTTTCCATCTGTTAGTTTTAACCCGTGGTTGTTTAGAAACTCTGGGACAGAGGGTTGCGGCGGTTCCTCTTAAACAACAGTGCAGACTTTACTATTGAGTACCTGAGATCATGCTGCAGACCTGAATTGTTTTTTCAGTTTGAGAACCAGCAAATGAAAGAGAAGTAACTGACTTAAAAAATAATCTATAAAACAGTTGTTAGTGATCAGTCAACCTTCATCAGGCTAAAGAGACTCTCCAGGCTTGTGAACTGTTGCCTTCATAGTCAGAGCTCTGCTTTTTATCAATTAAAGTTACCGGGCGACATGAATATATATTAATTGTTTAAAATTATGTTGTTTTAATTGGCTATTTAATTATGATACTGGAACTAAAATGATGTTACCATTAAATATAACATCCACCCATTGTGGTTTCCCAGCTTATTGTTACTGATGAAAGTTCATTTAATTGAATTAATTTACAGATTTGGTACACATAAATCATAAGTATAGTGTGGCAAAGTTGATAAAGATGGGTAAAAAGGATGGATGTTCTTTAAAACAAAGAAAGATTTCTTGCGTTTTATCTCGCGTTGGTTAAGAAAACATTGTAATGACATCAGGTCGTGAGGTCATGACGCAACATCGACAAAATAAAATTGTCTCTAGAATAAGCAAAATCCCCCTTTTAGTAAAATTTCATGTAAAGGAGTATTTTACTTTTTTTCTTAATATTGCTAAAGAAAAACACACAAACCAAAAATAGACAAAACAAGTTAAACAAAACCTCCTTGTGGAGTTCAAAATAAAACTAGAAAAGGACTATAACAGAAACATCAGCTATTCTTCATTAGGACGATAAAGGAATATGACAACAACAAAAAAACTCTCTACCTAAACTAATCTGTGAAAAAAACTAAAATAAAGCAAAACTGCACCCTGTTGGGTTGGAGGACAAGAAATAGTTTAACCCAAAAGAAACCCGGGAGTCACATTTTAGATACTAGAGCTAAGTTTCAATACATTTAACAATTCTAATACTTAAATTACATTTAACCTGTTTTCTTACAACAACATTTGATTCAAAACAAGTTAGAAAACTATTTTTTATAATAATATTAATATAAATACATTAAATAAAAAGATTTTACTTTTTTGTGTTGTAAAATCTAAAGAACAAAGGCACTATTTTGATGTATGTTGGGAAATTGTAAATAAAACAAAGAAATCTATGTGCCTAAGTAAAGAAAATATTTACTTTCAAATAAGGAATAAAAATTACTATAATATCTTGAAACATAGAAATAAGATTACAGATCCCCGACTCTGATGGCAGTATTACAAAACTAATTTCAGAAATGTGTCCAATTTGTATCCTTTTGGTCTAATTTGTATCCTTCCATCCTTTAAGTAGTAATGGATCTGGATTACAATAGGTTAAGAGTGAGGATAGTCTTAGTTTACCCAGAATAATGCTTTTCCTCTATTTTAGTACTAACTTTAAGTAGAGTTGCACATATTAGAAAACATTTCTTTCTGAAATGCTGCAGCCACAAAAAGTTACAGCAAGAATAATTAATAATAAATAAATAATAAATAATAGTTTTAATATAGTAAAATACAAGCATATCAAACACGCACTAACATTTGTGTACTTGATGAAAAACATTTTGTTGTTTTTCGAGTTATTTAGACTCTTTTGATTTGGTCTGGTCTTGGATGATGATATTTCAGAGCTATCAGTAGAAAAAAGACTTAATGTCATTGCTGTCGTTTCCTGTTGATTATTGATGGATTGGCTTCCTCTTGTTGTTTCAGGATGTTTGTGGTGCAGCAGATTCCTGACAGTAACCTGGTTCTGATTGTGACTCAGGCTGACTGCGACTGTTCTCGTCAGTATGGACCCATCCTTCTGGAACCCAAGGAGATCAAATATATCCTTCACCAACTAAAAGACAATAACAACAACGGCGTCCCCTGCTGTTTGACAAGCTGAGTCGCTGCAGTGCCAACAATGAAGCCTGAACTGTGCAAAAAGTCAGAACTGAAAGTTCTTTGTAACATCTGGTCAGATATCTTGCCTATTGTTTGTCCAAATAGTTCCTGATACAATAATGTAACAATGCAGTTTTGCTATTTTACTGTCGGATAAAGTCAGACCGTTAAATCCTCAGTGTCAATAACAGAACTAGAATCATCACTCTTCTGATGCTGAGCCACACTCCTCAGCAGCAAAAGTTTTCCTTAACGGCCGTGAACATAATGCCACCATCAAGTGCAACAGGATGAAATCCCAGAAGGTGCGTCGGCGTCCACAGTCCTGCCACGCCTACCACCCAAAGGTGAGTGTCAGAGTGTGTCAGAATCACTGAGAATTCAGAAAACTCTCACACATAATGTCATGAGCTGCCAGTGACGTTGGACGACTCTGCCACTATTAACACTGAGGTGCAGCGCCTGTTCAAAGCCATGACTGAGTGAATGAATGAGTGCAGATTTGAAAGAACATAAACGTTTTTTAACGTCTTCAATAGCGCCGCTGAAATTCACCAGTGAACGAGGAAGAAGTGATCAAGTCATTTACTAAAGTAAAGTGAATTTCAAAAACCAAAGTACTCGTAAAGCAGCATGGCTACTGTCAGTGTTAGACTAGTACTAGATCATGATTGATCCTTTTGTTCTGATGCAGAGGACACGTGGTCCAACATGCTGCTCAGTGGTCCTTGACCTCTGGTGAATTTAGAAACTAGACTGTATATAGATACAATAAATGATATTATATAGTACATAATCATATATTATATGCGACATAGGCGAGTTTGCGTGGTGGTTGTCTGTCTCTTTGTGTCGGCCCTGTGATCAAATAGCCACTTTATTCATTGTTAACATTTAAGCAGTATTATATTATTATCTGTAATTTGAACTACTCTCTTACTGTATCTGGTTCATACTACTTTCCTTGTCCAATATTTATTTTAATATAATATGTATTACAAATATAACTTTCTCAAATCAGAAAAAATCCATTTCAGCCTCGCGGGTCAGCCCAGAAATTCTATTCAACCTGTTGGCCCCTCTTATCTTATTCCAACCGACTAATAGTGCTTCCCCATCATTAGAGCCATGTACATCAGGTGTCATTTTTTAAATCTGACTTAAGATATGTCTGATGTGCTGCTATGAATGTGACCTTCTGTAAACTTGGCTCATGTGTAGTATTTGTCTTGTATGGACCATCGCTCATCTGATGTGGAGCTTTCTTACTACTTACTTACTACTTTCTTACCTACTTTTTATTTTCATTCTTCCTTTTTTACATTTCAGTATTAACCTTTGTTAAACTTGTTTTTTATCAGCATTGGGAGGGGGTTGGGTGTGAGTGGGGAGTGTGGTAACGATCAAAATATGGAGGGACAAATAAATGGACTGTTATGTCCAGCGCTGCCAGGTTTATCAGATAACTGGCTAACCAGTCCTGTTTATCTTGATGAATGTAGAATAGTGAATATGTAACTAAACCCTGGATTAACAATTATAACGTAGCAAAGTTAGACTTATATTTCCACATTAAAAAATGACGCTGATTATGTCAGACTAAACAAAAAATAAGTGACCAATACTCCCCATTCATTCTAAACGCTATGAACATTACTAACACTGAAACACACTCATTTCTTCACATTAGCATATATCAATGAAGCACTACAGCAACCTTTCATTATACCACAAATACTTTACCCAGCTGATTGGACAGCAGTTGTTACAAATTAAAAAGTCTTGATCAGCGAGGATATTTCTCCCTTTTAAGAGGATGGTGTAATCTGATCCTGGACCGTCAATAAAATCATCGATGAAAAAAGTTGTAAAAAAAACAAATCATCAATTGAATCATCAATAAATACTTTAACCAATGAACGATTATCATTTCAGTTCAAATGTAGTAATAGAGGAGAAATATGTTGTATGTGATGACATTAATATATTGAAACTCTCCCACAGGAAAATGCTAAGGACTGTGGGGGGGCAGCGGCCATCTCCCTGTCGCTCTCTCTCTTCACCTTCTCCCTGCTCTCGTCCACACTCCTCCATGGCTGGACGTAAAAAATAAAGAAAAAAAGAGGACGATCCAAGGCAGGAGGCAGTAAGGATTGGAAGCAGGAAAAAAGAGCAAAACGCATCAGGCAGGTAGCCAGGGGATGTTTCCACATCTCACAAGAGATGATGGGACCTTTTTGCTGCTTCTCAGACGATCCTCTTCTCATCCAGCAGAGGAGACTAAAGGGCTAAGACTATTTTCTCCTTCCTGAAATACCCTAACAAGAAGGAAAACTTCTCAAGAAGAAAAATCACCAGCTGCTGGAGAAACTTAACGCTGAGGGGTATAAAACAGTGCAGCCGGTGGAGAAAGGCTGACATGAGATCCAAAGAATGTACTCAGTGGGAACTGTAGCTCGGTGTATTTTAGTCGTGTGATTGTTTGGTCGATATACATCTCATCCATTTTGTTTTGGTCCAGATTCTGAGGACTTCTGGTTTGCGGACAATTTCGGTTGGATATGTGCAGCTGCTGACCGTACAGACCTCCAGTCATTGTCACCCATTTTATATAGTTTAAATTAAAGTTATATAAATAAAATAACTTTCTTTCTTTCTTTCTTTCCGTAGTTCTATCAATAATGTCATCAAAAGAATTTGCAGTAATGATCTAGATGTGATTCTATGTAATCCTACACTGATCAGCCATAACACTATAAACACCTGCCTAATATTGTGCAGCTCTTTAGAACAGCTCCGTCATGCACTGTGTGTTCCGACACTTTTGTATCAGAACCAACATTAACTTTTTCAGCAATTTAAGCAACAGTGTCTCCTCTGTGGAATCAGACAGCACAGGCTAGCATTTGCACCTAACACAAATCAATGAGCCTTGGGTGCTCATGTACCTGTTGCCGGTTCACACATAGCTCTTCGTTTGAACACTTAAGTAGGTATTGGCCCTGCAGACTGGGAACACCCAACAGGATTTGTAGATCTACATGCAGTTGCTCAGTCAATTCAGCTTGGATCCTTAAGTTTACCCATAATTCCTGCTTCCAATACATTATTCTTGAGGATAAAACGTTCACTTGCTGACTAACATATCCCACCCACTGACAGGGGACATTGTTATGTGACAATCAATGATATTCAGTGGTTATAATGTTATGGCTGATTGTGTTAGCCTTTATTAATATACAATACAATCAAGTTCCTCCCTCTTTATACTTCCTAATGTTCATGTTTGTAAATTGTCAATGTGCTTCAACGCAAAAATGGCCTATTTGAGCTGAAGCACTTTGTTCTATGGTGAAACTCATCACATCTCCTACTAGAGCAAAGAGAGGTTTGGGTGAAGCCCTCCAACAGTACCAGTAGATATCTGACATCTTTCATAAAGGTATGGTTACATCACCCGCAGTAAGCACAAATTATTAAAGCTCTGTGAAAACTATTTGCTTATTCATTATGATGATTAAGCATGACAGGATAATAATGTTTCAATGTCCAGGCACACAATCTGTTGGATACTCAGATTTGCTCATCCCTCGTTCTTTAATAGAAGGGATTCATGCAAATTGAACCTTAAAGTGTTTTTGTTGGTTAAAAAGATTTTAATTTTTCAGTTTTCCGTGCTGGTCCATTTGTGTCTCACTAAGTGTTGTGTTATTTAGACACCAAGTTGATGAGATTTTCAGAAGAACCAATCAGTGGCAGATGTCAGTGGGTGGGATTTATACGACTGCAAATGAATGTTTTACCCGCAAGGCTGGTGTGTTGAAGGCAGGAAAAATGGGCAAACACATAGATTTGAGAAACTTTGACAATGGCCAAATTCTTATGGTTGGACGTCTTGGTCAGAATATCTTCAGAACCACAAATCTTGACCCCAGTCTGCAGTAAGTTGTACCGAGCAAATGTGTGTAAGGATGGACAAATTATGATTCATGCGCATCCAAACAGCCCTGTTCACCTCTGAAATGTGCCACTGTAATCACGCGTGCTGGTGATGTCACAGTGGCCTGGATCGCACATATATATGACTGCTATGAGTGAGTCGTTTTTCTGTCAGGGCGTGTTGTCAAAAACATAAAATAAAAGTGTGTGTGGCCCCAATGCCCTCTGCAGCTGCCCCTTCTCAGCGCCTCCAGCAGCAGGTTCAGTCCAAGAAAGGCAGAGGAGCTACTGAAAGTGAGTAGGAGATGGAACTGGTCCAAAATCAGGTAGCATGTCACTAAGTGGATCGCTGTGTTAATGAATCAGTAGCAGAGCCAATATGCCTTCATGGTGCGGTCATCAGATTAGATGTCAGAGGTGGGCGGGGGCTGTGGTGCATTTTAGGACAAAATAATACATTTGTTCTGCTTTTAATGTTAATGTCTTAAATTCTTATTTGATATGAAGCAACTTCAGACCAGATTACCAGACCAGTCAGTGTCTAATTTGTAAAGTGGTTGGATTTCAATAATGTTTCAACAGGTCCAGAGTTTAAAACAGCTAAAATTATCTAATTAATAGTTTTTCCTTTGTGACAAATGTGGTTCTGGATTTAATAATAAATACCGTTAGAAGAAAATACATACAATTATGACCCAATTTGAACTTGACTGATTTTTGTGAGTATTCTTGATTTTTTGAAGTCTTATTTTTTGTAAAGTAAGTAATAGGTTTTTAATCCAACTGATCCAAATAACGCCTCTCCTGTTAAAACCCGCTCCAATAAAAAGGTACATCTACTAGGGGGAAAATTAAATCTGCTGCAACTCAGAAACAGTTTCCAATTGACCATTGTCACCTTGAACATGCCAAAACAATAAATCACAATAAGGTGTGATAACTGGGAGCCGGAAGACTGGAAACTGGGGGTGTGCCCGTTTACTCAAGGACAATTACATCCCAGTTGTGGACCCGCTGGTGAGAACTCCATAACTAAACCCAATTTATAACTTGTAGGGTTGGTTTACTAGAGTAAGCCACCATCCCAAAAGATGACCTTAACTGAGAAATGTACATGGCTCTCCAGTTATTGGTACCTTTAGGAAAAATGTATTAAATGTAAAATACATTTGATCTTAAATTCAAATTACTCACAAAAATCTGACCTTTTATTCAAGTAACAAAATAAAAAACAAAAACACTTTTGTATTATACACTCTAAAAAGTGTCAATTGTTGGCACCGTGAGGAAATAGTATCCAAAAAAAAAGCTGCAGCATATTAGTATTTTTTTTTTTTTAAAGGTTAATCTGTTTAAGAACTCTTGATGAGTCAACAATGACTTTTTGTTTAAGCAGACTAAAGATTAAAGCTAGAGAATTGCAGAGTTCAGTTCTTTGGGCCAAAGTCTCCCCCACCTCCATCAAACACATACACCAACACAACCGGTTTGGGAGGATGGCAGGAAAAAAGCCTTTGCTATCATACACACACAAAGTGAATCACCAACAGTTTGCCAAACAACCCTGGAAATGTCAAAGGAACAAGGTCAGAGGCCAGATGAGACAAAGTAGAGCTTGTTGGCAACAAATATCTAAGAAATTTGTGGTGTAAAAAGAATGAAAGCCATAGAGAAAAGAGAAAAGCTACTCCTACCCAATATGAGGTCTGGTGGTGGATCTCTGTTGCTGTGGGTTTGTTTATTCAAAGACCCTGAACATCTTTTTAAAATATACGGTTAAATGTTATCTGGAAAATGTCATCTACTTTGTGTTTAAATAAAACACATGAAAAACAAATGTGCTGACACGGAGAAGTGATAAATGGTTACCATGTGGACTCCAATACCAGCAGGCATTGGGTGAAAACTTAATATCCTCTGCCAATAAACATTAACTGGGCAATGGCTAGACCTTCCAGGACAATGATGCGAAGCAAACCTCAGTATCAATCTAGAAATGGCTCAGATCACAAACTGAAGGTGTAGTCATGGCCATCCCAGTCACCTGACCTAAACCCAATAGAACATAAGTGGGATGTAATGCAGAGGAGAATCCACAACCGTTGACCACAGAATCTCAAGACATGGAGAGTTTCTGTATGGAGGAATGTCTCAGATCTACTGTAATCTGTTCTCAAACCTCGTCACACTCTACAGGAGGAGACTCAGGGCTGTTATTGTGGCAAAAGGGGGCTGCTCAAAATATTAAATGCAGAGTGCCAATTATTCTGGAACATGTTTTAGGGAAAAATATTTGTAAGTTTTAATTTTGATACTTGACTTAACTTAAAGGTTAGATTTTTGTGAATAATTTGACTCATCAATCATGGTAATAAAATACATTTAATCCATTTTCTTTAAATGATGCCAATATTTCTTTGGGTACTGTATGATTCTCTGGTCTATTTTTTGTTCCCCCTCTCGGTTTTCGTTAGAGTAAAGTAAGAAAAATCAAAGTAAGAAAAATCAAAAGGTAAATAACTACTGAAACAAATATGCAAATAAAGAGATGTCCATTTTGAGATGCCTTGAATGCAGAATCATTTCATTAGCTTTCACTTTTTCACTCTGCTAGGGTGAATAATACATTTAGGAAAATCATCTTGGGCTCAACTTGATTTGATTCAGCCAGAAGTCACGACTAATTACATTTTTATTGAAATGTTTTGGGGTAATTTTTCCTTAAATTCAGCAGAAATCCTTCAGAGAAACAACTGAAGTTAAAAAAAACCCATCCCATCAGTCAGTGGGTTGATGATGAAGCAGCTTCACATATGGAATTACCAAACAATGTTTGTATCAATATTTCCAGTCTGTAAAGCTCACGCTGAACACTGCTGTGCTGCTATGGACTGGTGTCAGCTTCTTGCTGTAACATCAAAATGGTGTACAATCAATTCCATGAAACAAAAACATCAGATCGAATATCAAAATATTTAAACCTTGAAAAAAATGTTAAAGATTTAGGCTGCAGAAGAGTTCTTCCTCGTTTTCAGGGAGTCAGCCTCCACCTGGGTAGCAAATCTCTCCTCTCATGAAATAAATAAAAGAAACTTCAGTTTGTTTACAAGTTGTGAATGCGCACAATTTACACTCAGTAGTTCAGGAACTTTAAAAAAAAAACAAAAAAACAAAAACAAACAGTCTGCATGTTTGTTTTCCGTTCAGGGCGTTTTCCACTTCTCCATCGCAGCATCAGTAATGTAAGAATCCACTTTTTGTGGTGGAAGAAGCAGAATCTTGTGATTCTCAAGGAACATTTCTCACCAAACATTTACTCTAAACTTATGTCAATTATGTGTTTTAAGAACTTTCATTAACTATTCCTGATTCTTTCTTCCCACGTTTCAACTCAAGAGATTTAAAAATGTTTAAAAAGCTGAAATATTCTCAACTATAATAATCTGTCCAAATGCGAAATCCTCGAGGGAAAAATCTGATGAAACTCAGGAGTTAAACTTCGAATGAAATTAACTAGAATTGTGCACGTGAATGATACATGTTCTGGAAATTATTTGCAGAAGATCGTCCAAGCTCTGTGACGCAGTACTTTTTGCATTGATCTGAGGGTTTACACAGCCTGCTGTTTGTCCTGAATGGGGCCCGTCTCTTCAGCGTCCCCTCCTCTCTCCTGGTTCCATTCTCGGAGACCCACTGGCAGACTTGTGTCCTCCTCAAAGCTCCCTGTACCCTCCACAAACTCCTCATATGTAGACTTCTCCTCAAACGGCCGCGGGCCCAAAATTTCCACCATGTCCGCCTTGTCCAGCACCTCCTTCTCCAGGAGACGCCTCCCCACCTGATGAAGAAATAGGAGATTAAATACTGGGAATGTTCTTATAATCATGCAACTTACACATAATATGTATTCAAAACAACTCTGGCATTCAGGAATTTTTCAAGTGATTGAGTTTAGAGTTACGACACGTTGACGTATACGTCAACGCAGCTCCCGTCAATATATGGTGCTCTAAACAAACAGAGCTGAAAACAACGAGACATCAGCATCCATTCTTCTTAAATTAAACTTTGCTTGTTTGGAAGGTATGGGCGCTGCGTAATTATCTGTTGTGTTTCAGACAAGACCTCAACAAAGACTCTCCTAACGCAGTTTCTAACAGCTAGTACAGAAAGCAGCGGCTTCCCAGAGCATTTGTATGTTAGAAGTAGTTTGTGTTAGCACAGGAAGACCTCTGTAATGGTGTGTGCAATAGATAAAAATCTTTTTGTTATTATATATATGTATAATGTAATACTGATAAATTGAGTTAAAGCATTCCCGGATCTCAATCCAGTCAAGCATCTGCTTGATGTGCTTGACCAACAAATACAAGCCAAAGAGGCGCCACCTCAACAAGTACCAGACTCTGCTGCTTCAGTCTCGGTACCCGAGATCACAGCAGACCTTCACATGTTTCTGGATCTCTTGTCCAGATGGACAGAGCTGTTTTGGCAGTATAAAGGGGCCAGCAGGTGTCAAAATGTCATAATGAACTACTAAAATAACATTCCGCAACTACCCCTGAGACATTTTCATTACTGTCACATATCAGTGCGACTTCACTTCCACCCTGAGCACCAGTCAGAGTGGCGAGAGTGGAACAATTATTCTCAAAGCACAGACAGGCACCCAAATGACAGCATGAGATGGAGTAGTAAAAACATTTGATCTCAGGTCAGTTCCATAAGTAGTCTGCAATCGCCGCAAAGTGCTATTAATGGCTGGCACCGCTTCATCAGCAACAGAGAAGTTTAAACTGTTGCTCTACTAAGAAATCCTTCCACACAACCAAATGTACGAAAGAGAACTTTGACAAAGTGTAACAATATTCCATGACTGATTACTTCATATCAGTCATGGAAATCATAGCAATTGCATCCTGCTTTTCAGGAAATAGATTCAATCATTTTTATGTTGCAGGAACACAGATATCTGTGAGATGTGATGTTTGATGGGATAATCTCATTTATAATTAAGTAACTATTGAGATTACCTACTGATGAGGGTAGGATGACACCAATAACCATGAATTATCTGCTTCTCAAAGCCAATACCCAAAAGGTGTTCTGATATTTCACGTACTCATATCTTATAAAGATGTTAATAACATTTATATTTTGCCCTTCTGAAGGTAGGAATGGTTTTTATACAGTTTGCAACAATGGATTGCCCTCATTAGACTTCAGTATTAAACTTTTTCTCTCCTTGCTGAACTCTTGAGAATGACTTGAAAATTACATCAGTGTTGTCTTCCTCCAAAAGTATAGTAGATATCTTCTCCGCTGTCGACGTGTTCACACTACATGAATCTACCCTGATGAAGCAGTGACATAAAAGCCTATCAGTGTTCAGATTCTATAAACACCATACGTCTAAAGGTCGGTAGGACATTGATGCAGAAGAGGAAGACAAGTATTGGAGCCGTATGTGGACATCCCGAGGTGTCTGCTTATCTGTATGAATCTGGGTCTGTTTTGGTATATCGTTTCAGGAAGGAATGTTGAAAAACAAGTGGTAATTAGATTTTTCAATTTGAGATACAAGGATTTAAAATTGAAAAAAACGACATGTTCATTTTCAAGATCAAATAGGGATTACGAAATTTGAAAAATGGTTTGATTTTGATTTTCTAATGCGATTGTTTTTTAGTTTTCTGAGGCTGGATGTGGTCGTTTACGAGGGAATAACAGCAGCATGCGGTCAATCTTCCATTTATTCCTTAACAGCAGTCGTTTATTTTAAAAGTTATATTAAGAAGTTAGGTTTGGCTTCTAAGCGCTGCTTACTGGTCTTGTCTGCATTACTTTCTAAAAAGGTCTTTACTATGAATATGAAATACGTCAGCAAAACAGATATCGGTGTTAAACCGCTGACACCCACACAGAACAACAACATTAACCTGAGTTAGTGGTTCTAATGTTGTGGTTGATTGTTGTATATTGTACAAAACCTGGATCGGATATAATTCCAAAAATGCGCGCCCATGTCTCAGAATAATTGATCGATTTTGCTGTAGGCCGTCATATCAGACTGATGATTTATGTTTTGGTGTATCCGCAGACTGACAGCAGCTACCAACATTCCTACTGCATGATCCGTGCTGGAGATGAGACACCAGTGGTTTAGGTGGTTGGCGGTTATAATAACATACACAGGTGGAGTGGACTCCACAAGCTGTGTCCTCACAATAATGAGGACACAGCTTGTGTGTGGTTTTCAGACATTTGTGACTTTCGGCTCTCTAATCGCTAACTCATATTAGCGATTAGAGAACCGAGAACCAGTGAACTCTGAGTTTGTTAACTCATGGGATTATGGCTGATCAAAACCCATCATCAATGGAGCACAGATACTTTTTTTCTCTCTTGGTAAAAAAAAAGAAAAAGAAATACAGCTTCATCATTGTAAGGAAAGAAAACTGGCGTGGGAGAAAAAATTACTGCATCTCATAGTTTCATGGCATTTTGAAAATCATTTGAAAAATACTATTGATTATATAGATTTTTATTTTCATTAATGGGCACTAAGCTCACATTATAGCAGCTGAAAATTAAATAGACATGGATAATTAATTCCTTTTCCATTTACTTGTCCCTGGAGGAATTATATATTTTCTGTAAGACACTTAATTCCCCCACGTAAATTAGCCAGGGAAGGGTTGCATTGGACTTCTGCCACCTTTCCTAAAATAAATTGATTCTTAAATTGAAATTGAGAATTGATTGAGTTTTAAATAAAGTTATAATATCAGTCAGCTGATCTTTTTTCAGTATCTTTAAACTTCTGTTTGGAAAAATAAATTAACGGAGAGCGACAAGACGTACACGGATGAGAGTCTCTCAAATATCAAATTATCGTGGGAATGTTATTTAGATAAATCATGGAATGAAAGTAAGTCTATAATATGACAAACGAGACACTGACAAGGTCTGACAGCTCTGCTCCATGCTCAGGTGGAGTAATTAGGAACAACCTCACACTTTGTTGAAGTAAACGTGCCAGCAAGCAGGTTAGGTTCACAGAGTAAGTAACCATGGTCACAGTCTCGGAGTTTCATTTATTCCGCTTTCTGGAACAGATGGGATTCACTTATTTCGGACTTAAACTCAGCGCTTCCACTAAACTGGCTTCCTGAAATACACCCCTGTAGACCTGAAAGCACAGCAGAGTCACCTTATCGACAAGATCCTTCTTCTCCTCGATCAACTGCATGGTTCTCTGGTAGGCACGGTCCACCAGCTCTCGGACCTCTGAATCGATCAGCTCTGCTGTGGCCTCACTGTACGGCTTTTCCATCACCATCTCGCCCTGACGTGGCAGATCGAACGACACCTGGCCCACCTTCTCGCTCATTCCAAACTGCACCACCTGCAGGTTCAGGAGAGATAAACCAAGCTTTAGAGCGGGAAAAACACTGCTCCGTTTTATCTTGAATCAGAGAGAACCGGAAAGCACGCGTGTAGAGTACCTGAGCGTAGGCCGACTGTGTGACCTTCTTCAAATCATCCTGAGCACCGGTGGTTATCTTGCCGAAGAAGGTCTGCTCAGACACACGTCCGCCGAGCATCATACACATCCTGTCGAACAGCTGCTCCTTGCTGTATAGATACTGCTCTCTGGGAAGGTACTGCGCGTAACCCAGACCCTTCCCCCGCGGGATGATCGACACCTTGACAAAATTTCACAACTCGTTCATGGATGAACCATCATAAAAAGCAGAGCAACATTCCTATCATCTTTTTTTAATTTATTTTACTTCAAATGTTACATAATGCACATTTTTTTCGTAGTTTTTTTGGAGGTAGAGACCACCAGTAGACCTTTGTGGGGTTCATGCAACGCTTTCATGCATTTCTGCTACTACTGGGGCGGCTGTGGCTCAGTGGGTAGAGCGGCCTTCTCCCAATCAGAAGATCGGAAGGTAGCCGGTTCGAATCCCACCAGGGTCTACTTGTCGTAGGGTCCTTGAGCAAGACCCTGAATCCTTAGCTCCCCGGGCGCTCCACGAGGGGCTGCCCACTGCTCCCTCAGGGATGGGTCAAATGCAGAGAAGTAATTTCACTATGTTGTACTGTATGACTATGTGACTAATAAAGGATTGTTTCTTTCTTTCTTTCTTCTTTACTACAATTTGAATTTTGTTCCCCCAAAGCATTCATTCTCTTTAAACCTCAGTGAACGTTGAATATGACTCTTCAGTATCTCCTTCTCTTTCTCCTCCTCCGAACTGTCGCCTACCTGCCCTCCCTCCTTCCCTCATTTACCCGCTTGTTATTGACTCCTAGGCCCATCCCTACCTCCCCTATGAACTATAGATTTTGTCTATAAGACTATTGATGCAAAACTATGCCATCAAAACTAATACAAATACAAGAAAGTCACTTTAAAACAACTGATCACTGGAGCGACTGTCCTTAAACTTTTGGAAAGGGAGGCTGGAGATAGGTGATTGACCAGGAAGTAGTATTATTTTAAGGACAGTTCATAAGGACATGCATTGGGAAATTATTTTTTTAATTAAGCAGCAAGAACAAGATTAAGACAGCAAGAGGAACTTAGTTTGACTAGACTCCAAGAGTCCAGCCCAAACTATTAGCATGTGAAACTTCTTTTTACATCTTTTTCAAAGGCATTGTTCCTACTAGTGAGGTGACATTGATAAGAAAGACTTTGCCCCAAAATTGACATTTCTTTTTGAACTTAATTATGATTTATTTATTATGTGTCATCAAGATTAATATACTATGGAAGAATGATTTCTTTGCATTTTTATGTTTATCTTATTTCATTATATTTATATTCCATCTTTGGAATATTTTTTTAAATACCTTATACACTAAAAAAAAAAAAATCTTGTTCATAAATAACAACAACCAAAAAATAACATTTAAAAATAAATTTCAAATATCACTCGGACTTCCCTCTGTATCTAATGGTTCCACCAAGAAAAGATCATTTCATCTGAATTTCAATCTGGGGTCATACAATTTTTGAAGCTTTTATATTTTATCAATTTATATTATACAGTTTGAATGGAATATTTATTCATTTTTAGCCTTTTGACATAAAAGAGGCAAAAAGGTTATTTTATATATTTCTAATATAAAATTAAATTTTTACTATTCTTAATATTAATAATATTTTTGTTTTGTTTTTATAGTTCTCGTTAGGTTTGCAAAGAACCAGTTTAAATAGTTTTGAGCATACAGTTTTAGTGTGCTTCCATGACTTTTTAAGATCATGAAAACACACATTTAATAATTCAGATTGAACAAGAAGACATACAAATTTTGTGTCAAACTATCTCCATCAATTTTTTGTGGCAACAACAAGAACTGAACTGAGAGCTAACAGAAGGTAAACAAGTGTGTTGGTAGGTATTGACTGTACCTTCAGCAGTGGGTCGGCGTGCTGCAGGAACCAGCCCACGATGGCGTGACCGGCCTCGTGATACGCTACAGTCTTCTTCTCTGTGGGCTGCAGGACTTGAGTCTTCTTCTCCAGCCCTGAAACACACGAGTCTGATTACATCAAACTGACTGCTGACGTTTGGTTCCATTGTTTTACATTTAATTATACTGGTTAGGATGCAAATCTAAAATAAATTTAGGCAGAGGTTTAGTGGTTAGAGCTGTTTACTCAAACACAAACCTCCGATGACCCGGTCGATGGCCTGTTCGAAGTGTTTGGCGTTGACTGAGGGACTCAGGTGTCTGGCAGCAATCAGCGCCGCCTCGTTGCAGACGTTAGCGATGTCAGCTCCTTATTCATTGAGGGAGAATAAACATCCATATAGAAAGTGTTACAATTATCAAAGTAATTAAAGATCAAACAAATGAGAAAGGATGTACATGTACACACGAGTAACTCTTTACAAAGACAATAAAAAGACAAAAAAAAAACAACAAAAACATATTTCCTTTTTCTGTTTACAGTTAACTTTCTCCTTGATCTACGTATAACCATCGGCTCTGAGATATTTGTTTCTTTAATAGCACCTAGAGCTATGTGAGCATCCACTGATTAAAACTTACTCACAATTTCCTCTACATGCTTCCAACCACTTAAATGAAAACACTCAACGGAGACAGCTGTAACATACCAGTGAATCCTGGCGTGGCAGCGGCCATCCTCCTGGCGAGTTTGTCTTTGTCCATGTTTGGGTCCAGTTTGATTGGTCGCAGGTGGACTTTAAAGATGGATGCCCTGCCCTTTATGTCTGGAGGACCTGAGCAAACACAGCGAAAAGCTTTCAGTCTTCTACCACCTACATTAAATATGATGGAGATGCATGATGGGAACCCCTTAAGGTTCAATAGAATATGCATGGTGTTCCGTTTTGGGATCAGTAACATGATAAGGAAGGAAGTGGGCTGAAGAGAGACTTATTTAGGTTAAATAACATGATAATATCTTGTCTGCGTCACTTTACAAGCACATAGTCTGATAATACAGACTCTGGAAACCTGCATTTCAGAGAGTAAAATAAAACTTATCTAACAGGCAGGTATCTTTATGTGCCAAGAACTGTTATTTTATCACTTAATGATTAAATTAGCTAGCACACCAGTGTGGAACATTTGGAAAATAGGATGAGAAAAGGTGTATTGTAATTATTCTCCACCTCTTTAAAAAAGTGAAAAATATCAATAAACTCCATAGTTATCTGAATGAGAGGAAAAGTTCTTTCATTTTACTTAATTGTTATTTTTAGGTGTGCAATACTTAGATTAGTTATGTAAAACAGGAATCCATTATGTAAATGTAGGTTTAGGCACAAAATCGGCAGCTTAAGTTTTAAACCATTGTGTGGAGTTAGACTAAATTGACTCACTTATTTGTTATTTCTCGTGCATTTTAGGGTGCACATTGTTTGACTGAATTTACATAAATCTTATATAATTACTGCATAGTATTAGCATCTCTTTTTGCTATGAATGAAAATGAATGAAATACCTTTACCTTTTATAATATTGCTCAAATATGAGGCAATGTGAAGATACCACAAAGAAATTATTTGTTTGCTTCATAAGTAAAATATTAGAATTGAATTAATTGACCTAAACCTTAACTTGTCCAGGCGCTATTTTTTATTTTAATCAAATTAAAATGATTTCTATTAATGCTTGTACAAAAAAAATGTAATTTTCAGATTCCTTAGTGTTTCATGATATTTTCAACATCAACTGATGAATAGATAATCCACAAAGTACTTCATGAAAATCATCAAGAGATGATTTTTCACTTTGGTGAGTGTAAGAGTGTGTTATGATGAAAAAAATAAAAGACATGACAGAAATAAAGCAGAACCATACAATAAGACATTACAAAGGCAGTATGTCTGATAAACTCTACCTATGTAGATCTGTCTGTCAAAGCGTCCTGGTCTCATCAGTGCAGGATCCAGGATGTCGGGTCTGTTGGTTCCAGCCAGGACCACCACATTAGTAGCAGTATTGAAACCTGGAAAAACCATAATTGGATTGTCAACAAGCAGGAATGTCAAATGTCATAAGTATCAGACTTTAAGTATATCCAGCTTACCATCCATCTCCACCAGCAGCTGGTTCAATGTGTTCTCCTGTTCACTCTGACCTCCGAAGTTCCCTCCTCCCCTCTTCCTCCCCACGGCGTCAATTTCGTCTATGAAGAGAATGCAGGGAGCGTTCTTCCTCGCCATAGAGAACATGTCCCTCACCTGAAGAGTAGATCAAGTTAAAGTTCATCATTGATTAGCACATTTCTTTTAGCTGTAGGACCAGATGTTAATTGAAAAAGGAGGCAGTGGGACACAGAATAACCAGAAATAATGTTCTGGTCTGACACCTGTCCGTTTCCATTCTCCCTTACTCACCCTGGCGGGACCGACGCCCACAAACATCTCCAGAAACTCTGAGCCATTGACAGTGATGAAGGGGACATTGGCCTCTCCAGCAGTAGCTTTCGCCAGTAGAGTCTTCCCCGTCCCGGGAGGACCAGACAGCACAGCACCCTGAGATGCACAGACACTCCTTTAATTTAACCATACACCCTAAAAATTACATTGTTATACAGTTATGATTAAATCCGCCAATAATCTAATCTATTTCAATTTACAAACTATGTATCTGTATTTCAAATTTTATGTTTATAAGTGTTCATCTAAAAGTTAAAAGACTTTTGTTACATCTATAGAAAAATCTTAATCACTGTACTCCATTTTATTTCACAATTTTGTTGTTGAAAGAATGGATCTTTATAGTGAATAACACTAATATATTATATAGGCTGATCCTTGAGCCTTTTACCCCTAAACAGTGTGTGGTAATGTAATTTAACCTTGGGAATCTTGGCTCCGAGGTCCTGGTACTGCTGTGGGTTCTTCAGAAAGTTAACAAACTCCAGGATCTCCAGTTTGGCCTCCTCACAGCCAGCGACATCTTTGAACTTCACATCAATGTTGTCCTTCATCATCTTTGCTGTCGACTCACTCATGCTGAAGGGCCCACCCCTTCCTCCACCAGGGCCTCCTCCCATTGGACCTCGCCGCAAGGTGAAGAGCAGGAAGCCGATAAGGAGCAGCGTGGGGACCATGCTGAGCAGAAAAGAGCTGAAAAGACAAAGATGGAAGGTTATTATTTCTCAAAAATGCTAGTGTTCTTGGAATTGTTTTTTCTTGTACATTTGCTCTCTCAGTGACGCACCCACACTGTGTTACAGGTGGGCTTGATGCGATTGGAACCGCCCACTTAAATATCTTGACCATCATAAACAACGTGAAGGCTGTACCAATCACAAAAGCGCATTTTAATTGTGACTCAAAGCTATACACGGCTAGCATAGCAGAAAATCTAACTCTCTCCCTGAAATCCACTCTAACAAATAATAGAAATGGTTAAGAAAAACATGTGTTGGACTCACCCATCGCTCTCGGTGCTGTAGACAACAGCCGGTCGACTTGACGGCTCCAGGCCTAGTTCTGAGTGCGCCGCCTCCAGGTTCCTCTCAAACGTGTCGACACTGCCAATGTTGAACCAGACGTAACTCTGTGGGTCACACAGGATTTCATGATGCAGTTCTATATTATAATGTTGCAGAAAGTTTTGACAAATGCAGCAAAATTCAACAATGATTTTCATTTCACATCATACAAATAAGGCTTTGAAAAAAAAATTGATTGTTATATTTCAGTTGTCTCCTCTCACCACAGTGTCAGCTCCCGGCACCAGGATAACTCTGACATACTGTTTGTTGACAACCTCTAATCGTTCCACCTGGCCAGAAGAGAATGATGGGTAAATGCATGAGCATGTAACACCTAGTCTTAAGACTACAGTATAAACATCCAAGAATTCTCCTCACCATTCCTCTGCTCACATAGCGGTGAACAAAGTCCTTCCAGCTGATCTCTCTGCCGTTGTCTCTGAAGTAGAAGTACAGAATTGCTGAACTGACTCCAGCTATGGTGATTGCCATGTACCGAAAATCCTTCTCATCCCAGGGAAAGTCTCCCTGAATATCAACAGATACAAAGATGGGCGTTATGTCTGAAAAAAATACCAGTCAGGAGATGATGACAATGCAGGGCATTTGCTGGACCAATTTCTGCAGCCACCTGGAACTCCTTCATTTTTAGAAGAGTTATTTCTCATCTCCTGTATTTCACCATTGTTCTTCACCATTGTTCTTTCCCTTTTATGTTTATTGTGACCATTATACAGCTAAATACCAGTGTAAAACCTATTTGTCATAAATCTTTCTACTTTGCATGTTTAATGTTCAATATGTGTTCCTCTCAGGATTTGCCAAGACAGAAATCTCCTTATCAAAAAAAGCTGTGCAAATTTGACATACCTTTAGCATTCTGCTCCACCAATCTTTTCCTCCTCCGCCACCTCTCTTCCCTCCTCCTGCTCCACCTTTTCCATCTGAAACTCACAGTTTACTAGATCACACATATGTCACAGGCAGGTGCTTCCATTCAGTTTTCATCACAACTCAAAATTAAAAAAATTTAAGTTTATCAAGACATTATTCATATTCCATACCCGAGCTATTTAGGTTTGACCGCCATCTCCATTAAAACAAGGCTTCCCGCGTGTAGGACTTTCTAAATGAAGATGTGTTTGTTGAGTCAAAAATGAACATGAGTAACAGTCGGATTTAGAGGATGATTTAGTGGTCAAAAAGCTGAAAATATCAAGTCTCCTTAAAGAAGTGTTTTTCCATTAACCCGCATGGGAGAAAACATGTGTTTACCTCCTGGAGGTGAGCTGGATGTAAAGGAGATACTATTAACCCCATCTCTTAATTTAATATCTCACTGTGGCCATTTCTGTTTGTATTCGTCCTCTCTGAAGTATCATCAAAGACTAACCAATGCTATTTTGGTTTGCGAAACACAGGATTTTGTATCAATTTATCATGCAAGTCCAATCTTACTTTGCTTTTGTTATCAAAACACTTTTAATTTGGATGAGCAAAATCTGATAATGTTGGATTTTCTCCAGCTCTAATTTAAAAACTCCCAGAGCTGAAAGTATATGTGATGAATGAGGAAAATGATGGAAATTTACAAAGATACAAAGAGCGGCTGAACTAATATTAGAAATGTAACTCCGGTAGCATATTATAACTCAGAAAGTTCCAAAGGAAAAGTTCATATATTTCCTAGTTTCTGTGATGTTTAGTGTAGTAGTGAACCTATCACGACAAACTTGCAGTCCTACTAGTAATATCCTAGAGCAGTGTTTCTCAAACTATGGTAATAATAATAAGTTTAATTTATAACACACTTTACATTTGGATCAAATCCCAAAGTGCTACAAGGTAAAAGCAGATAAAAGCGTCAATAAAAAATATAATAACGCTTGAAGAAAGCCATGAAATTATTAGTGCTCTTCTGTAATTTCTGTAAATTGGGGAGTACGTAGGCTCCCTCTAGTGGTACGTGAAAGAATCTCTAAAATTGCATATTAAATTAAATAATATTAGTTGAAACACCTATGTTGCAAGAGTGCATGGCCCCTTTAAGAGAGCCTGTGTGTGTGTGTGTGTGTGTGTGTGTGTGTGTGTGTGTGTGTGTGTGTGTGTGTGTGTGTGTGTGTGTGTGTGTGTGTGTGTGTGTGTGTGTGTGTGTGTGTGCGCGCGAGCGATGCTGAAGCATGAATGAGAGTGAGGCAGGAAAAAGACAGCGTTAGCAAAGAGTTGGGGAGCAACTAATTGATCTGAAATACAGGCTGCAGCTTCCAAGAGCTATGGAGTCTCCGGTGTGCTGTTTTACTGCTGCTGGACAGGAGTAAAGGCGTTAATCCCATAAGGAGAAACTCCAGCCCTGGAGTAAATAAACAAAAATATCCCCTGTTCTCCGACCACTGTCTTGAACCTGAAAGGAAAAGGCTAACGCGTATAATACTATCAAAATACTATGAAGAATGAAATGAAAATAATATAATGAAAATAAATTAAATTTAAAATAAGTTCAGCCTTTCCTGTAGTTGTTTCGATCAGACGACCAATAGCCTGCTACGTATTTGGGTTGCGGCGCAAGCGCCAAGCCGTTAGGAGCTAAACTGTGAGGACAAGAACACTGTAAGCGGAGGAAGCTAAAATTATGAGTGGTTTAATAACAATGTAATGTAGGCTTCAAACGGGAACTTTAAGGAAGAGAATTATGGATGAGGAGGAGAATATTGTTAGTAGTTATATAGAAACTGCAGTGTAAGACAGTGAACACAGCAGCATCCCTGAATCAACATCATCAACCGGCAGCAAACGGCAAAAAAAACAGTAAGAAGAAATGACTCAGGCTATATCACACTTGAAATGTGAATTTACAGGGACATACAGTTGTAATTGTTAATTTTGTCATCTGATCTGTGTGTGTACAGTAGGTGTGTGAGGGGCTGCCCCTTGCATTATAATTATGTGAAAGAGTTCAACTGCCAGTAATTATCTATTCTAATTATCTATCTTGTCTAATTATTTGCATAGTTCACCTCAGGTTCATTACAGCACTAGTTAGAGAAAGGAAGAGAGTATACCTGGCTTGTTTTGGACATTCATTCATTTTCTGTAACAGCTCATACTGGTCATTCAATTACGCGGATTTTCCAGAAACAGTAATTGTCATTCATTGATGTCTGTTAATTAATAAAAATTTAAAAGGTTGCCATTTTTTCGACGGACAATGTATTCTTTTTACAGCACAATGTCCACTAGGAATTTAAGATACATATCTGGTCTCACCTTTGGGCTCAGTGGAGTACAGGCGTCTCTGTGCTGACTGGAATCTGCGACAGGACAAGAAGTTAGATGGAGTGCGATAGACATTCTGTAAAAAAGAAGGGGAAACCGAGTGAGCCCAGTGAATACATACTTCAAACAACAACTAGAGAGTCTCAGCTGAAAAAAAAAATAGGCATTATGAATCAGTGTTTGCCACTAAATAATTATAATATAAATATAATTATTAAATTTTTACTGCCACAGTCTCAAAATGAACTAAAAATATTCTAACTTCAACATTAAACATGCCCGGTCCTTCCGTACAGCACCCGGTTTGGGGGGGGGCACCATCAGTTGCGGGCAATGCGTGTTGGTCACATAATATCAATAAAATTTCAAATGCGAGACCGCGGACACACAGCATGCATCCAAGATACTTAACAAGCCACTTGCCTGCGCTTTGTCTGATGGACCATGGAAGAGAGAGGGAGGTAGCGAGAGATGCAGAGCTTCAAATGAAGATATGTTCAAATAGAAGTCTAAAAGTCTAATTATTTGCATAGTTCACAGCAGTTAGAGAGGAAGAGAGTATACTTGGCTTGTTCTGGACATTCATTCATTTTCTGTAACAGCTCATACTGGACATTCAATTAAGCAGACAGTTATTGTCATTTATTGATGCCTGTTAACACTTTTCTTCACTCTGCATTCATGTCTGATGAATAGCAGGAGCAAACTGTTGGTTGACATTAGTTGGAATTTATGGCTAAATATCAGTTTATATTTTGGACAATTTGCCTATAATTTGGTTTGTTTTAATTGATGAATTTAACTTTAAATGTTTCACCCAGCCACCACGATTTCTCTAAATTCTGTGGGAAACACTGACTATCTTACATGACTGTTTATTATGACAACAACTGTTAACGGATAAAAAAATATTGAAGGTCACAATTAAAACTCGAGACTTGTGAGTATTGCAATGGAATAATTAGGATGGGAGGTCACAGTAAAATATCATTTGACAAAATCTTGGAACTCTTGGAACATCGGCGCAGGGTCACAGTGGGCGGTACCTCACAGAACGAGGGCTCTGGGGCTAAATCAAACTTTGGGAATTGGAACCTTTGATTAAAGTTGTTTGTATGAGTCCTCTCGAATTGCTACAGCTTCCGCAGACATTCGAAAAATATGTAAGATACCATATATCAGAATTGAACTGGCACTTTTTAGCAATTTGTGCGACAGCTCTTGGGATCTGTGGGCTCAGACTTGAGCTAGCAATCGCTCCTCACCCATCAATGAGACTTGAGCGCCCATTACCCTGTCACCTTCACCAGTTGTCCTTCCTACCACTTTGGCAAGCACCAACCTACCAAAGTGATAGAAAAGACAAGGTCCCCGACCAAGCTGTTTAGTCGACACAATTTTTGTGCTTGTCCAAACTCACTCAGAACCGTATGCTTGCCCGAGTTTCCTGTTTACATCAAATAAACTTTGAGGGTGAAATATTCACTTGCTGCCTAATATATCCCATTCAATAACTGATGCCATTGTAATGAGAGGATCTATTTCCTATGTTAGTGGTTATAATGTTATGGCCGACAGGTTCAGATGAACTTGGTAATCAGAGAATTACACTTGATCATATAGGAACTTCAATAATCCCGGCAGGGAAATTATGTTGTTACAGAACATTGCGAAAGTGGCAATAAAAGAAAAAAGTGTATTGGAAATAAAAGAAAAAGTGTGATATAAATAAAAAAATGTACAAAATACACAAATAACAATACGAAATATACTAGACATAAGTATGAACGTGTCTAGTTTCTCAAGAATAAAATGCTATTCCTTAAGTATTGAAAACGAGCAGTGTTCAGTAGTACTGATATTTGAAACTTGAGCCTATATATTATGAAAGTCTGCGGGGAGACGTTTCATCAGTGAGTCAGGTTAGCATCTCCACTCAGAAAAGGCGTGTTAATCTTCCGATGTAATTGACCGAGTCACAATTATATATCTGTCAGATAAGGTGTAACAGCCATTTAGTTGTTTAGCAAAGAACCGCTCATATTTATGCGTAACAGTGGGCTCTAAGTATATTGTCTGGCTGAATATAAGATCATACACGGACACACACACTATTTTACTTTAAACGGTTATGTCCCAGCAAATGTGGAGACGAAATTCGGGTCATTGTGTCACAAGTTGACTTTACCAGTAAACCTTCACAGTCACCTACCAGCGTCACTGAGCTCCTGTATCTGGCTGTCGAGATTGGTGCTGCCGCCACAGAAAAGAGTCGAGCTCGGACTCCTCCATTACGACAGAGAGGCGAGGCAGCCGCTGAGAGAAACCTCAATACCTGAAACATCCTCCCGTGCCACTCGCCCGGTGTTTCAGCCCAACACACAACACCTGATCAATTTCCTCGACTGCACTTCATTATGAAACGTCCATGAGCGGCCTTAAATAACACAGTCGAGAAATGTCAACGCGAGGATGACGTAAAGACCCGAAAGAGGTCCTCTTCAAATGCCTATCGGAAATGATCCTTAGATGGTAAGGATTTATTATTTATTACAATTAACTAAAGTCCTTTATCATAATTATATCATAAATGAGGATAAATAATTAATTTTGAACGGCAAATACAATAAAATAATTTGAAAATATCTGTTTTACATTTAGGCAGTATAAAGCCCAACACTGAGGGCCTCACTGCACACCTTATCTCCGATTGGCTAAGATAGACAGGAACCTTTTTTTTAAATGAAACTTTATTCAACAATAAATAAACTGTATTCAGTAAACTGTATTCAATAATTTTTTTAAATAAACTGTATTCAAATAAGAACATTATACAGAGCAAGAATGGGCATTAAAATAAATATGGCATACAATTTAAACACGGTGGTGAAATTAAATTAGTATTTATTAAAAATATATGAATAGTAGAAGAAAAAGTAGATACCAGCATCTCAAAACGGTAAATATTATTTATTTTTTCAGAGTTGCCCTAATACTCCTTCGTATATGAAAACGACTTACACAAGTGCAGATTAAAAAAAAAGTTAAGTAAAACATAACATGTAAATCACCAAAAAATAATTCGAGGGGGGGTGCTTTCTGTTTGAGCGAATTACGATATGAAATAATAGGTTGTTTGATGTCATTGCAAAAAAACAATAAAACATGGCTTTTCTGACATCATATTTACACCAGGGGCATGGGGTCAGTGACTTGGTCATCATGAAAAGTAAAATAGTAATAATTATGAAATAAAATAAATATTTATATTTGTCTCCTGATATGTGCTAAAAATAGAAATTCCGTATAATTCCGATTGTTTCATTTATTTTTTTAAATCAAAATCGCTCGATTTGCGCATTTCCTTTTCAAAAAGAGGAGACAGGCGAGGTGAGGCAGGCAGCTACGAGCTGAGCCTCATCTTAGATTGCCTAGTCCCTCACAAACTGGTTGGAACGTGTGACTTTTGCTTTTTCACTGTTTGTCACACCTGTAATGTAAGACACTTTTATTATATGTCCTCACTTTCCATAGAATAGGAAATGTATTTCACGTATGTGTATAACGTATTATTTATTAATAGATAATAATAATATTATTTATTATTAATTTTACATGATCACATCATATAGAATACATGGAGCATTTACATATATATATATATATATATGTTATATATATATATATATATATATATATATATATATATATATATATATATATATATATATATATATATATATATATATATATATATATGTATTATATATATATATGTATTATATATATATATATATATATATACGGCAGCACCCGATTCACGGATGTGATTGTTGACCGGCACCAGTAAGATCGTTCTATCACGCTCATTCATGATCTGGGGTTGATGCATAAAATCTAAGTTGCATTAAATTTTATCGTGCCTTTATCAATGATTAAGTTCCAGAGAATTCAAAACCGTCAATAATCCCTCTCTATCACCATTACCTATTTCTCAAACTCCCAGCTTTTGAACCGTCAGCCCACACACACACACACACATGCACACATCTGTATATACATTAACCTGTTTATCCCCTTCATTATCAGTTATCCATATTCATACAAACATAAGGAATGATAAAATATATTTGAAGAAGCAGCTAATCACACTCTGCTCGCGGACCACACACTCTCTAGTCGCGAATGGTGTTGCGTTTGTGTGCGGACTTTTGGCTGGAATTTAACTCAATACAAGACTACCATCCGTTATTAAAAACTTACCATTCTTGAATTTTAGCACCTCATTTCTTACATTGTGTGGTAGTAACACACTATGAGTTGTGTTTTTTTGAAGAATAAGTAAGATTTATCTTAATGTAGGCCTATATTGCTTAGTGAAATGTACGATGGTTAGCCGACAGGGGCAAAGACATTGCAACCATCGATTCAACAACGAGCGCAGCAAATAAAGAAAACATCTTCATCAATTTCACGCTGAAAAAGCCACAACACATTAAGAACTGCAAAAGCCACAAGACAGCGGGAGTGTTTACGAAGGACACATAAAGTGATGCATCCCTGGAGACGCTTTTTTATTACGTCATTTAGTTAATGATACAGATAGAATACACAAACATTTGATGATATTTTGATTAGCCGTGGTTAGCTTCGCTGACATACAGAGAGAGTTACTTAGCAACAGCGTACCGAGTACAGTGGTGTGAGTGTGATATCCACCGCCAGTAACAAAACGTAGAGCCCAATGGTAAACAGTGTCCAGCTTCTTTAGGTACCGTTCAGGTGCATACATAAATAACAGATCATCATAGTCCAGTAAACCCAAAAAAGCTGCAGCGATCAGATTTTTCCTCATCGGGAGCGAGAAGCAAAATTTATTCTGTAAAAAGAAACCTCATTTGAGTTTTAATTTGGGGGCAAGGAATTCAGTGTGTTGTTTGAAAGATAAGATATGATCATGATGAATAACAATGCCTAGATATTTGTTTGTTTCAACCATTTAAATGTCAACTCTTTCAGCTGTTGAGATTTTAGGAAGATGGAAGTTTATTTTTTGCCATTAGAGAATAGCATGACCTTTTTATTTGTCAACATTCAACACCAGCTTAGTCGAGTTAAATTAGATTGAATGACATTAAAGGACGACTTAAGGGATTAAGGGATTGAACAGCTGTAGCTGATGAACAGTAGATAACTGTGTCAACTACTTCCACCATAACAGTGGAAAGAAGCATTTGATAAATTATCATAGAGATCATTTATGTGGATTGTAAATATCAGGGATCTTAAAATAGAACCCTGGGGGACACCCTTTTCTACGGGAGAATGGAGGAGGAGGATCCACTAAAGTGGATAAACTGTGTCCAGCCAAATAAGTAGTTTGAAAACCAACTAACTGTATGTTAAGATAACCAAATATCATAGAGTCTGTCCAACTGTCTGGACAAATCAATAAAGAGAGCAACGCGATGTCTTTCAGCATCTGGTGCCTCAATTATTACATGACAACTTGGCATTGACTAACTTTGACAAGTTATTAGTTATTGTGCTGTGTTGTTTTCTACAACGCGACTGATGTTCTGATAAAATACGTTTTGCATACCATTTCTTAAACATTTTCTTAAGTTGATCATTGAAAAGCTTTTTGAGGACTTTCACTAATACACATAATTTTGAGATAGGCCTATAGTTGTTTAGGACAGAGGGATCCCTTCTTTTCAACAAAGGTAGAAGATGGGCCACCATACACACCATACACAAGGAAGGACATTTTTGAAGAGAGTGAGATTAAAAAGGAATATCGGCGGTTCGTTCATGAAGTCAACAGCTAATTTAAAAAAAATAGATCCACCAGTCAGCATGAGACTTCGATTTCCTGTCCTGAACCCAGACATTACCCTTTTTCTTTTGGCTCTCCTGACTGTCGCTACAACACAATGGTCGCTCACGCAAACATTCCCACATCAGATGATTTATGGGGAGCATTTGTTAAAAATAAATCAAGAAAAGAGGATTTCTCCTGATGTTCAAGATATGGACAAGTTGGAATGTTAATTAGCTGTGTGAGATTAAAGAACCACACAAAGACCTTAAACTGTCAGAGATGGTGGACAACCAGTAACCGTAAAAATCTCCAGCCAGGAGAATTTCTTAAAGATCTAAGATTGACCGTCGATTACTGTCGCGAGCATCGGTGCATGCTGAGGGTAGTCTGTAACAACTGACAACTGTGACAGAATGATCCTGAAATAGTTCTACATTCACAGCAAGAATTTCAAATTGTCTGCTGAGCTGTGACAGGATGGTAGCGTGAAATTTGTTTTTGATCATGGCTACACTACCACCATTTTTGGGGCGATAACGGCGAAAAAAACATTATAACCATCAATTGCAATTCTTTATCAGTTATAGATTGGTTAAGCCATGTATCCATCAAAACCAAAACATCTAAATCAGATGAATTCACCCAGATTTGGACAACGTCTAATTTAGGGAGTAGACTACGGACATTGAGATGAATAAAACCAAGCCTTGACCAAGCCTTAAAATCTCAAGGGGTACTCAGACAATTAGTATTAAAATCCGGTACTGGGTTAGGTTCAACATTTCCGGAGTAAAATCACCAGAACATTGAGACATTTTCAGGCACAGGCGAACGCTGAATATTACTTATCCTCGATTTACTTGTGGAATAAGAGCAAAAGGAAGATAACCAGTCAGATGGGATAAATTAATTAATAAAATCGGGTAGAATCTGGTGTTCCTATAGAATGCTTTTATGCCAGTTTGAGAAGTAACTAAAATATTTAAAATCCCAGATTGTTCCTTTTCGTCTGAAATAAATAAAAGACACACTTTGGTGTCTGGGTCTTTCAAGCACCTCATGTTGACACAGAACATTCAATAAAAGCATAAGTGGTGCAGAAAGAAGCGTGCTGGTTGGCAAGATCTAGGAAGAAGTCCTGACAAAATCCAAGCCACTTCAGTGGAAATCCAGTCCAGGTTTTTTCGTCGTTCTGACTCAGATGATGATGATGCCGAATGACGTCTCATGTAAACACGGAAACCAATCCCGGCGAGCGATGCTTTGGATCAAAACGACTAAAATCAGACCAGCCAAGCTCAAAAGTTATGTCGTTAACCCAACAAATTGAAGAACGGATGAATAAATAATTAACAGAATAAAAGTCCGCCAAAATCTATGTTTTTGTGGATCCGGGTGCAAGAAGATGGCCTGCTGCAACAAAATGAAACATAAAAAAAAACCACCAAAAAAAAGCCTTTATGAATTTATCAGAACCGTTGTCATGTAAACGGGGTCCAACTCCTGCTTTTGGAATCCTAAAAAGAATAGTTTAAAAATAAGTTATAGAATGTCAGTCGACATTTTCTTAAACTAAATATTAGTAGACAAGACACATGTTTTATATCAGTGTAGCCTGCAACTACACTGAAAACATTTACATTATTGATGATTATTGCACAAACATTTTTCCTGATTAATCAATTGTTTTTTTTAAATCTCAGGCAGTACCCTCGTTAAAAACATTCAGCAGAATATACCAGAGCCAATAGGGACATCTTCAAGTTGTTTATCTATTCTGTTCTAGTCTTAAATCCATATTTATTTAAATCTACTGTCATATCAAGATGAGGACATGCAGCAAATCATCACATTAAAGGAGCCAAAACGGAGTTTGTCATTTCTGCTTTAGCAATGTTTTATATGTTTAATGGATCATGGAACTGAAATCAAAATCAAAATTAGAAATAGAGATTGACCAAACACATCAGCCGTATTACCAGGTGCTTAACACATATAACAGATTGTATATAATTATCAGTTTCAGAGAGAAGCAGATGAATCAGAAGCATATCACAACTGTAATATGATATTTTTAATCCAAAATAATTACTTTGGTTTGCAAAAACAGGAAACATCTTCCAAAATTGCAATGTTTAATAAATGATGTATTCATTATATTACATGGTTAATTTTTTATATGTCATATGTGTGTGTGTTTTTATAAATGCATCAGTCATTGGATTGTAACTGTGCCAAGGACAATATGAGCTCGAGTCATAGAATCTAGTCCAAGACAACGGGAACCATCTCTCTCCATTCGGTTCACATCTAGAGCTCTTAGCTGCCTTTATAGGTGCTGTAGCAGAAGCGACTCATCAGCAGAGGGAGGTGGAAGGTCTGCTCAGCTTCACTGATGGTAAATACAATCTGGAAACACACGCACCAAGTCACCAGGTGAAATACAAACTGAAATGAAATCTACAAAGTGTACATACACTTTAATGACCGTTAGATTGATTGTAAGTTAATTTATCAGTTTTGTTTTTGAATGAACGGTGTAGCAGTCACCTTTAGCAGTAAACCAATTATTTAACAAGAGAATGTGATACATAGACTGCAATTAGTAAAGGTTTGCTACTGAGGATAATCTGTTTTGGCGACATCTTGTGGTGATCACATCATATTAGAAGTGATTTCAGTAGCAGCTGTTGGGAGTCTGCAGGCCACTGGATTTAACTACTTGCATGATGTTATCAAAAACAAGAAGTTTACGCTTTTGTTGCGGTATTTTTTTCTGTTTTTCTGCTTACTTTTTTCTTGTGTAGTGCTATAACACAAAACTACTTGGTGGATTATCGTGACACTGGGTGCTTGAGCGGGGTCGTGTGGTATCTGAGGAAATCATCAACTGTTAGAGATAAATTCTGAAGAAAACAGAAAACGCTGCTTGGATTACAAAAAAATGAAATACATTTTTTTAATAATTGTAAAAGTTATTATTTGTATAATAATTATAGCATTATTTACAATATTGCAATAATGTAGAGTGATACAGTGTTGTAGCGTCTGCATTTGTACTCGGATCGGCCTCAATTAATCTACTCTTGCTCAGAGCCAAATGCACCAATTCACTAATTTTCAAGAAACACTTTTTCAATATATCTTTCAGAAAAACTAACTTCTTAACACAGAAAATCGCATAGCCCCATTCAACACTTATTATCAGAGATAACAATAAAGTATTGGATCATTTGAGCGGCTGTTTTTCCTTTGGTGGGTCAGTAGGCCGTCCAGATACCAAAATATGTGATAAAAAAATGAAAAAAATCCCAATATACCCCCTTTACATCCTTGGAAAAATACGTGATTGTTTGAAACATGTTGTGTCTGCAAGTGATATCAAGATCCAAATCAACGGCGTCACTAAAGCACTGAAGCTCACCTCCACATAAGGATAAAAGGACGTCTGACCCAGAGTCTCCCAATATGAACCAGTCTCAAAGCGCAGTTTGTACATGCCAGGGGTGAAAGCTTTTCGGTTGATGAGTTCAAAGCAGCGGCCATCACGATTAGTTGTCCTGAAAAAAAGTTAAAACTGCTAAGTTGTAGTTACATTAAAACCTCTTACCAGCTGAGCTACATGGACAGTCTGCAGGGAGCAGGTAACATTATGAGATGTGTGATGACATCAACGTCTCAGACTGAATCTGACTGTTTAGCACTTATAATATCAATTAATGCCTACTCCAGCAAACTTCTGTTCAGTTCAACATTTTGTCCACGTTCAAACCCTACCCAACACTCAGCATGTTCCAGATCATCAGCTCAGTGTCGAGTCGGTGCAGGCTGAGGGCCATCCTGGCTGCTGGGATACCGTCTGCAGTGTTCAGCACATGGGTGGTGAGGGGGCTGGACTCTGCTGCCGCCATGATCTGTTGGATAAATGTACCGGACAACTATACCGACATGCAAGAGAAACATCACATTTCTCACATGAGTGAGGCAACACTTGCTTGATAAGAAATTTCAGTAATACAACAGTTATTATAGTTATAGTAATTATTATAGTAATTATATTAAAGTAAGTTAATTTAAAGCACAGTCAGGTGGTTAATGATCCACAAATAACTTAAAATTGGAAATCTGTATGTCTTCTTAATGTTTAGCTGAGTTCATCAGTCAAAGTTTCAGGCTAGCTCCTGAATCAAGTGAGTGTTTGTGGTTTGATCAAATTGGAATGACATTGAGCTTGAAATTAGTTTTCCTGTAACAACCAATATTAAACAAAAGAAAAATAGATAAATAAAAAAGTACAATAACACTCATTAGTAGCATACCTCCACATAAGCTGAGCTTCCCTGACACTCATTCATCATTCATTCATTCATTATCCTGGTCAGGGACTTTGTTTCATGGAAATCAGATTTGATGTTTTTGTGTAGAAAACATTATGAAAACTCATCTATCTCACAATAAAGTGTACAAAACAAAGAAGAAAATATTGGAAAAGAAAACCTCAATGTTAGTGGTAAAATAAAGCAAAATCTGCCACATCCCCGAAAAACACGTGAATATTTTAAATCTACTTTCAGACATGATGGAAGTGTGTTAGTGTCTAGAAGGTTTCTGTCTTTGTGGATTTGAGTGTAACTTGCGTAAGAAAAGCCTTACCTCTGTGTGAACAGGCCTCTCTGCTGCAACAACTTCATTCAGCTCCCAAAACTCATCAAACCAGTTTTAGAATCACAGGGGACGCCTACTGTTCAGAGTCAACTTCCCAGCATACACTACAAACAGACCTGGTGTCAAAGGTTGTTCTGAGCCTAATGAATCACATAAACCGTGTGCAGCTTCCCTTTAGTCAACAACATGTGACGCAGTGTGCTTCATTTCATTGTTTGAACACGATAATGTCAAACTGATTTAATTAAAACGTTGACTATGTAGCCCAAGACTTAATAAAAAGTTAGACTTTCATTGAAGTTTCATGGTGTGATTGAAATTTTATTGTCGGATACTACTACTTTTTCCTTCTTTATCATTCCTTTTATATTTGAGATATATCTATTTAATGTGAGGCATCCAGCTGCTGTGGAGCCGTAATAAGTTAGTGCGTTTTTTCAAATTTAACACAGTTAACAATCAAATGTCTAAACATTAATAGTGACCTGGAGAAAACTATCAAAAGGTTTGGTCAAACAATTTGCACAATGGGATTATTTGTTGTCTTGCTGAGAATGGGATAAGATTGATATTATTTTTAAAAATGTCTGTTTTATAGGAGGTTGCATCCAGTTACCATAGCTTGACAGAGTGACTGGAAACAGGGGGAAATGTCAGCAGACAAGTGTTTTGCTCAAACAAGAAGAACCTTTCACAAACTTCTGGAAGAGGGCAAGGGTCATGCAGCTCAAGCAGGCTTCTTCCAGCTGACGGTCAAATCTGTCAACTGGATTAGCTTTGTAGCGGGTTATTTACGTTTTAACTCACATCACCCAAAGGTAATTAGGGAAATTATGAAACTCAGAATTAATCAATTCTTAATTTCATTAAACTTCAAATTCTCACATCTGAAAGTCATGAACTCTTTAACAAAGTGTGTAGTTGAATAAGTTCATTCAACTACACACTAAACAAAACAGGATGAATATGGATAACTGATAATGAAGTGAATAAACAGGTTAATGCATATACATGTGTGTGTGTGTGTGTGTGTGTTTGTTTGTGTGTGTGTGTGTGGGTGGACCGATGGTTCAAAAGCTGAGAGTTTGAGAAATAGGTAATGGTGATAGAGAGGAATTATTGACGGTATTGAATTCTCTGGAACTTACTCATAACTAATGGACATGTTAAAATTTAAAGGGACTTAGATTTTGTACATCAACGCCAGATCATGAATGTGCGTGACAGAACGATCTTAATTTGTGCTGTTCACAGTCACGTCCATGGATCGGGGTGTTGCAGTCAATCAGGCAGTTTCCTCTCGGTGGATGAAAGGCAGTGTTTCCAAAAAGCAGCCTTCAGAACCAAAGACAGAAGCTAAAACTTCAGATTTCTCTGTAAAAAGAAACTCCTGAAAGAGAAGAAACAGAGAGTGTTGTCTGAGAGGAACCACTGGAGAAATCAACATTGGGGAGAATTTTTTTTTAAACTTTTTACCTGAAAGCCTGTTGCTCACTGCCAAACTAAAAAAGCAGCAAAATAAGCATGAAGCTCCTGTTGGAGACATCAGGGAGCTCAGGATGATCTATTAAGATAGATATTTTAGGGTCCAAGGAGAGAATGATTTTCTAAAGCCCATTGAGTTTGGGGCAAAAAGTAACCTAAATGGGGCCCTGTACCTTGACGTGGGCTTTATGCTCAACAGGTGTAACTTCTCACACCTTCTTCAGAATATGAAGAGCTTCCTCTTTACACAAACTGGCTCCCCATTAGATCAAGGCTAGGTTTACTCCTTTCTGAAATGATAAATATGTCAAGAAACAGAGACACATTAAGATTGAAGCATCCTCATGTAAGGAAGAACCTCAGGGAAAGTTTTATCAAGTCTTACTTATGTATGAACCCGTCCTCTCCAAGATCCCATTAAATTAGGATGAATGAAATGTTTTTGCTAAAATGATATTTCTGGTTTTTTTTGCAGTGATTTTATTCAATTTTACTATTCTTATTCAAAACATTTTAATCAAAAAATGAATGAATGCCTTATTCTGTGACTACGTTTAAAGACAGGTCCTGATGGTCATATTGGCATAATTATACCCCTGACTTGAATCTGTCAAGACTGTTTTTATTTATTATTAGAGGAAGTTCTGTCATTTTGATTTGTGTTGCCTTTTTCTGTTTTTCACTTGTGTTCCTTTCTCCCTCTGTGTCCGTCCAGTGATTGGTCCCTGTGTTCACCTGTGCTTCCCCTCCAGCTGTGTCTCATTGTCTCGTTACGTCAGTGTATATAGTCTGTGCTCACTTTTCATTCTGTGCTATTTCGTTGTATGATGTTCCCCTGTGTCATCATGTGTCCCAGCCTTGTCCCAGTGTGTAGTAATTTAATCCTAGTGTTTTTTTGATCCCCTGCTTTTCCCTCGTACTCTCTAGTTTATAATAAATATTTTTGCACCTGCTCTGCCGCGTCTTGTGTCTGCGCCTGGGTCCAAGCTTAACCCTAGGAAAGTTCCTAGCGGAATCGTTTTCGCCGCTGCCACCAAAGATCCTTCGTGTTAATGTGATGTGTCAAAAAACTAACTCAAGGATCATTTTCCAATTCTATACCTCGATAGACTTTCGAGAGAGCAAGAACTGAACCAATGTTGGTAAAGGTCAGTTATGTGTTTCCCACACTAGGGGCGCTTTATTACCGTAATTTCTCAACCATTGGTCCGATTTAGTCCAAATTTTGGGCGCTCGATGAGATCTATCTTGTATACATCAAATTCTATTAGTTCATATTTTACAAATTATATGGGCAGCTTTTTTTTAAGGAAAACAATGTTTTTCAGACTTCACATTTACTGTGAGGGGTTCATTCAGGGGGATAAGATCCCCCCCGAATAAGATCACTGCAAAAAAAACAAACACAACTATCATTTTAGCACAAACATTTAATTCATCTGAATTTAATGGAATCTTGGACAAGACGGCTTCATACACAGGAAAGCCTTATACACACTCACATGCTATAGCTGTTTTCCCCCTGAGAATTCGGTAGGAAGTAATTGGATTACTAAGGCCGATATCTTTGCTGCTTCTTCCCGCACGGCTGTCTGTCTCCTCCTCTCTCCCTCCATTTCTCTCTTTTCCCAACCGGTCATGGCCGCGTAATTTTACAGAAAGGTATAACATGTCAACATAAACAAATGAATGAATTGAACAAATATATCTGAAATAAATACTTCTAAGTCACAAAATATATGTTTTGGTAAAAAACAAAAAACAACTTCAAACTGAAATGAAAATAAAAAGATAAATAAGTGGTATAATAATAACACTAATAGCCAATCCTTCAACATAAGTAAGTTTCTTCAATTTGAGATACTTCAGCCTCAAATGAATATATTGTCATCACAAACAGCACTTAAATAATATAATCAGAAGACCTAAATTTCCCCTGTAAAAAAATATACATATATATATATATATTCTTGTTATACTAACAATAATTAAATATATCATCATGATTATAAACCAAACATATAAAAATAAAATAATTATATCAATAATAATTTGATTATTATTTTTATTGTTTGAGTGTACTTCTCTGTCAAAAATTCTCTGAAAATGTAATGTGTTCTAAAACCTCTGGTTGTTATGAATTAAACCATAATCTAATATTAAAATTTTAAAAAATATCATTTTTTCGGCAAATATAAATTGATATTTGACCATAAATTCAAACTTCTATGACTACCATATGGTCAGTTTGCTGCTGTTGTTCGTCAGACAAGAATGCAGCGTGAAGAAAAACATGTTAACAGCCATCAATGATTGACAATAAAGAAAAACCAGTTCAATGAATGTCCAGATTGAGCGGTTACAGAAAATAAATGAATGAATGAATGTCTAGAACAAGTTGTAGCACAGAATCTCCTCTCTATAATAATGCTGTGATGAACTTGAGGTAAATTATTTGACTTTTAGACTTTTATTTGAACATACCTGGTTGTGAAGCTCTGCATCTCCGTCTATCTCACGTTCTGTCTCGCGGGCGTGCTCTCTGCACCTCTCACACTTTTCAATCGAACATCAAACACATCTGCAAGATCTCCTTTCACCATCTCAGAAATATTTCCAGACTCTGTTCTTCACTCACCTTAAACGATGCCGAAAAGCTTGTCCATGCGTTTGTTTTCTCCAGCCTGGATTACTGTAACGCACTTCTCATCGGGATCCTTAATAAAAGTCTTCAAAGACTACAGTATGTTTAAAACAGTGCTGCAAGGTTCCTGATGAGAGTGTGTAAACACGAACACATTACCCCCATTCTTCATTCCCTTCATTGGCTTCCAATATCAACCAGGACTGAATAAAAGGTCTCCCTCCTCACTCACCAGTGTATCCATGGCAATGCAACCCCCCTACCTGAAAGAACTACTCACCCCACTGACCTCAACACAGTGGAACAACAGTGCAACAAGCCCTTCTTGACCATCTGAGGGCTCCACTGACAAATGAGACTTTTAAAAAGGGACTTAAAACGATCCTTTTTTTTGGCAGAACTTATGTCTTTTAATTAACATTGCTGCTTGCGGATTTTTTGCTATTATTTTTTTTTATTGATGCTATTATCTGCTTTTACCTTGTAGCACTTTGAGATTTGATCCAAATGTAAAGTGCGTTATAAAATAAAATGAATTATCATCATTATAAGTAACTCTACAAAAAATTTGTAAATCAAAATCTTTTCATGGAGTAGCAGAAAATTAGTTATTGCTATGCAAGAACCCAACTCTCGATGTTGTAGAAAATATGACACCCAAAACGCTCAAAACACATCTATTATATGAAAATACCTTTACTCCACACACAGACACAGACATAGATCACGTTTAGCATTGAGGACAAACACAAAATCACAATAGCAGTAACTGCATTCAAGTCAAACGAAGTACAGTCAGATTGTCATAGAAGTGTCATTTTTTTAAACCAGCAAACATGTTACATGAACGCCCTAAAAATACAGTATTCACAGTCAGAAACATTTGCTCTTATTGTTCATTAGTGTGGCTTGGTATTTGTAAGTTTCACCTAACAACAGCTCAATTTTGGCCTACATGTCGAAACATCATCATCCAAATATAGGATGGTAGGGTGGATAAACAGCATAGTTTCTGTAAAAGTGTTCTATCATACCAATGTATTATAAAAGTGACTAACAATTAATACAGACAAAATTGGTCTGAAATGCCAACTTAAACACTGTATTGAAGATCCTCCACATGAATACTACTGTAAACACGTTTAATTTCATGCATAATTGTTTCTGGGTCCCCTTACCTCTTTTGGTTCTTTTAGGTTACGTGTCCTTAGTTCAGACGCCGTGGCCTATAGGGCTTTGTAGCTATGACTAGTTGCAGCAAATGAGAGATCCCTATTTCAGATATTTAGAAAAATAATCACAAACTCACAAGAGAATATTTAAGGTAAAACAAAGATCTTAATGGAAGGGAAAATATCAAATAAACTATTTCAATTGTTTAAAACTATATTAAATGATTTACACTTTTATAAGCTATAGAACACGCTAATGTGAAGATCCAATATAGAGTAAATGCTGAGATAAGAGCATCCCTGTCCTGCTTCATGTCTTAGGTCTGCATAACTTACACCTACATCATCCTTGTGTTGATGCTTTATGCCGCTGTTGGCAGAGAAACCTTAGATTTCACTTAATCCAGTTATTCTAGGCAGCAATCATTGGAATTAATATGGATTGAACGTTCAAAATATTTTTTTTAATTTGTTTTTAGTAACCTTTAACAACAGAATTGCTAAAAAAAACCTTGAAAAGTCATTAAAACTAACAATTTGTCAACAATTGTTGATCTTTATTTAATAAAATCACTTCTGATCAGACTATTATTTTATTACTCTGCACTCTACTCCTTCTGGAGTGGAGGTCATAGATTGAAGGAAGACTGAAAACCTAATTATTGAGCTAAGGCTAAACTTAATGCTCGTCAGGATCAAGTATTTATAGCTCCTAATCTGAATGTTTAATTTACCAAACTGATATAAAAGCTAACAAGCAACACATGAGCTAAAACTGATTCGTAACCTTTGGCAGTAACAAACTACTTACGATTGTAAACTCTTCAGATGTAACACGTTGTTCTAGGTTCTGATACATGAGAAAACATGAAAAAGGTCTGTGAGCCAACTTGAACCCGCTCCGCTCCTTGTGACTAGTTGGAAGTAAACTTATTCACTTGCTAAACTGACTCATTGGTGGAAAAATGTCAATGTCTAGAACAGGCTATTTTTCTTCAGACTTAATACATCTTTTCGGAAATGTGGGTCTATATCACTTAATAAGTGATTAGTTGAGTGAATTAAACAGTAATTCGCCCCAAAGAGTCATAAAACCGTGCTCAGTGAATAGTAATGTCATCCCTTACACACTGGGTATACATAATGACAACACCTAATGAAAATAAAGTGTGTTATAAGTAGCTGCCAGCTGCTGAAACAGCGACTTTATTAACATTAATCAGAATGTCCACGGTGGGGCGGACAAGGTTATGGAGACAAATAAGTAGCAAGAAGTAGTAAAATTGGGGTTAATAAATTATAAGCTGCCAGAAATGTATACAATTATACATCAAATCGAAAAACTAAGCAAAATCCTGCAAATGGTACATTATAAAACCTATATGTTTAGTTATACTGTCATTAGTTTCAATGTGTTTCATGGTGCATGGAAGTGGAATACGGCAAGGACACCTCGGAGATTTTGATGTTATTGTACATTTATAACCGTGACTGCAATTAAAAGATTAAACTAAAAGTTAAGTTAAATTATGTGACATATTATTATTATTATATTATTATTATTTGGAGAATTCTCAAACAATTCATTCAAACACAGTTAGTGTTGCCAACGCCCGCTTGAAGCCTCTTCCGTCTCAGGTGTAAACGGTCTGGGCTTCTGTTTCTGGAAGGTCTGGAAAGAAAAACAGGAAAAGAGTCTTGATGAGGAAGACATCTAAAGGTCTTCAAAACACAAAGGGAGAACAATAAATATGACAACTAACCAGGTAGGCAACCATGCCAGAGTTCTTACATCAATACAAACTGGAGGAGATAAAAAATTAATAATTGATCCTGTCAATCAAATAAGATTAATCTGGCATTAGATTATTTGCTTTAATGTAGCATTATGAATGTTGATTGCATGGTGTTATTATTATTATTATTATATTATTATTATTTCATAATTAATGTTTAGGCTGGGTTATTATAAACCTTTCTTTCACTGTGCAATTACGTCGGTCCCTATGAAAGATATGAATCGACTTACTTAGGGATGATCCAAGCTGATAGTGTTGCACAATCTCCATCTGCATTAAGACTAATTACTAGCGCCAAATGATTGGACTTTATTTGTTGTGTTTGTTTTTTGTGGGGTGGGGGTTATTTACAAGGCTGGTAATTTGTATATCTAAAGTATATCTTAACAAATATAACCAAACCAATCACGGAACATAATCAAAGGTGCAGCGTTCAGAACCCTTTCCTTAGACTATTAGGTAGTCAGTTAAAGACAAAGAGTTCTTTGCCAGTATTGTAGAATTGGATATAACCCCACGGATATAATTAACTTCAGATTGTGTAAACAGCTCTTTTTAATATATTCTTTCCAAGCATACCATTGGCATTGAATCACTATGCAGCCATTGGTTCTGGTTAATTTCCCCGCTCAATGAAGAACCATCTGAAACATATTTCTGGTACTGTAGTTCTGGATTTGTTTGCGTATTCATCTTTCCCCACAGTTATGTTATGTTAAGTTATTGTCTCCAGTTGTTGGTGCTTTTGATGACACTTCCAGAGCTGCAATTAATTAAGTGCTGATCAGAAATCTTTTTTTATTCAACCTTTGCACTTATCTAATGTGAAATCTTTGTTAGAGTTTTGAAACACTTTCAAAACTGTTTTTGTGTTTTTTGAAAGTGTTTCAAAGTGTTTTGAAACACTTTCAAAACTACAAGGAGTTTTGAAAGTGCGACTATATATTGAAACGACAATGCAGTCATGCAAAACAACAACTCTTTAAGTGGGGCAGACCACTTTGTCAACAGGATTTTATCGCTTGTATTAAAGAACAGACACCATAGCCTTTAATAGTCAAAAAAAAAAAAAAAACCAAGTTAGAGATAAAGTTAATACTTTTGTCCTGAAACACTTCAACAAATGGTGGATGGTCAAAAAAAGCAATATTTAGCCCTGGTGATGCACAGTTGGCTAAAAACTACAGTACTCAGCTGTTTTGGATTAACATTCCATAGCTGGACTAATCATTCTGTAAAGTCGCACTTACATATAGGTGCTGCAGGGTAAATTCTAATATCGTGCATACATGCTCAAAATAATCTTAGCATATTAGTGTGCTAATATAATTCAGCTATGTTACGTAGCACTGAGCACAAAGTACAGCTGAGGCTAAAAACAATGTCTATAGCTCCGAAGGCATTAGGTCATAAACCAAAGTATTGAACAAGGGATTAAACCTCTGTTAAATTTCAGAGGTTTAACAGAGTTAGTTTGATCCTCTACCATGACTTTCCCACTTCTTCTGTTGCTCTATTTAGTTTATACAAAGATAATTTATGGAGTAATGAAACATCTGACCAGTTGGTATAGTGTTAAAAAAAAGTTAACAGATCACTATAGTCTTTATTTGGTGTCTAAGCTCTTTGGATTCTTCTTCAAAAGTATGTGGTAATACATGAAAAAGTTGCAAGGTATTTCATTGCAGAGTTGTGAACCAACCAACCATGCAAGCTGCATGGTCATCCATTTCTTCTGATCCTTTAACAGCTTTTGGTGACAATAATAAAAATACAGAATGCAACTTCTGCTTCATCCTATAAACACCCCGAAACAATTAAAGACACCAGTCTGTTACCCAAAATGCAGAGTCACAGGTTGTCCTCTAGATCAGACCGATGGTGTTTTATCTGGAAACAAAGGGGAAGCTGGTGAGACAGTGGGTCACAGAAAACACACTGCAATGAGCCCTCATTAACACAATCTTCCCTTCTTTATCATCATCATCATCACCATCAATACCACCACCACAGCCCTCTCTGAGCGTAGCATGCGGACAAATAGTAATTACGTAGACCTTCCTTCCCCCTTCACACACTCATACACACACTTCTGTCAGACGAACAATGCCAGAAGATTAAGACTCGGTCTGTTCTCTGCCTCTGCTCAGCTTAATGAGGCAGTTTCACTCTGTGAGGATAATTCTGCCACTGGGTTTCCCTACAAATAAACTGAAACAATGGAAGCAATATTGGTCCAAGCAACTGAAGAAAAAACTGCAAGCACATTCATTTATTCAATTACTATAACTACTTATCCTGTTCAGGATCATTTAGAGTTACCACTTCCCCTACACCTGCATTAGTAGTTGGACTGTGGGACGAAACTGGAATACCCAGAGGGAACCCAAACAGACATGGACATAACTTGTGATTAATCTAATTGATATGTGAATAATTTGAAATAGCTTTTGGCTGTTTTAATTTGGATGGTCAAAAATATGTTAAATTTGAATAACCAACTGAAGAAGAAATAATGTGACAAAGTTTTTTTACATGTTCTACGATGATCCTTGACCTTTTATATCACTATACATTTTATCTACATGCTTGTAGTTTAGGCATGATGCATGCAGAATAGAAAGCGTTACAATTGATAGGAGACTGTCCTATGTAACTTCTAGAGTAAGGATTTTTTTGTAAATCAGTAATAATTCAAAACTGAAATAGCACCTCAAGCAGGACAGGAGGTTAAGGAGGTTTAAGAAATTGCATTCTCTGACAGAACTTATAACAGCCATCAAGAAAAAATATTGCTAAATACAAAGGATTCATGACACTGGAAATCGAGCAATTATCTGTGACAATAATCTCAGCGCATCATAAACAGCGATTGGAAAATTCAATCATATGCATTAACCACCCTGAAGACAGACATAAGGGGGTCTGTGGATATAAGGGCAAAATAGTTTCTTTCTGAGGCAGACAAATATTTCTTCCCTTTCAGGTTTATAACATCTATCTATTCAATAATGTCCTTATGTACCGAAATCTAGACATTTCTAAATTCTATTCACAGTGAACGCAAGACATACAATAATTTAGATTTCATAAATCACAAATCATGTCATTAATTGGATTATTTTTAAAATCACCTGGTAACCCTTGTTTTAATATGATTGAATTTTTAGTGAGGTTTTGGACCGTAAATCATTCAGACAAAATAAGATTTGACATTAAACCAATCAAACGACAGACTCACAGCTGTGTCATCCCTCTGTAAGATTGAAGTTGTTCTTCAAAATCAAATGACCAGAGATGAGGAAACATGGCATTTACATTGTGGGGATTAAGTGTGGGTAGAGTTGGGGTAGTTATTATAAAATCATGGAGGTAGCTGCGGGGGGCAGTAGTCCTATGGCTATGCAGGACAGCAGAAGGAATATTGGGGAAATTGGACTACCACCCTCACGGGTAGCTGTGAGGGTATAAACAGTATATATTTACTATATAGGGGTATCTGTTGGGTAATTAGCATTATATATTTATCCTGTTTGGGCAGCTGTGTGGGTATTAGCAGTATATATTTACCCTGTGTGGGTAGCTGTGTGGGCAGTATCAGTATATATTTACCCTGTGTGGGTAGCTGTGTGGGCAGTATCAGTATATATTTACCCTGTGTGGGTAGCTGTGTGGGCAGTATCAGTATATATTTACCCTGTGTGGGTAGCTGTGTGGGCAGTAGCAGTATATATTTACCCTGTGTGGGTAGCTGTGTGGGCAGTATCAGTATATATTTACCCTGTGTGGGTAGCTGTGGGGGTAGTAGCAGTATATATTTACCCTGTGTGGGTAGCTGTGGGGGTAGTAGCAGTATATATTTACCCTGTGTGGGTAGCTGTGGGGGTAGTAGCAGTATATATTTACCCTGTGTGGGTAGCTGTGTGGGTAGTCGTAGTATATATTTACCCTGTGTGGGTAGCTGTGTGGGTAGTAGCAGTATATATTTACCCCGTGTGGGTAGCTGTGGGGGTAGTAGCAGTATATATTTACCCTGTGTGGGTAGCTGTATGGGTAGTAGCAGTATATATTTACCCTGTGTGGGTAGCTGTGTGGGCAGTATCAGTATATATTTACCCTGTGTGGGTAGCTGTGTGGGCAGTATCAGTATATATTTACCCTGTGTGGGTAGCTGTGTGGGCAGTAGCAGTATATATTTACCCTGTGTGGGTAGCTGTGTGGGTAGTAGCATTATATATTTAACCTGTGTGGGTAGCTGTGTGGGTATTAGCAGTATATATTTACCCTGTGTGGGTAGCTGTGGGGGTAGTAGCAGTATATATTTACCCTGTGTGGGTAGCTGTGGGGGTAGTAGCAGTATATATTTACCCTGTGTGGGTAGCTGTGGGGGTAGTAGCAGTATATATTTACCCTGTGTGGGTAGCTGTGTGGGTAGTCGTAGTATATATTTACCCTGTGTGGGTAGCTGTGTGGGTAGTAGCAGTATATATTTACCCTGTGTGGGTAGTAGCAGTATATATTTACCCTGTGTGGGTAGCTGTATGGGTAGTAGCAGTATATATTTAACCTGTGTGGGTAGCTGTGTGGGTAGTCGTAGTATATATTTACCCTGTGTGGGTAGCTGTGGGGGTAGTAGCAGTATATATTTACCCTGTGTGGGTAGCTGTGGGGGTAGTAGCAGTATATATTTACCCTGTGTGGGTAGCTGTGTGGGTAGTCGTAGTATATATTTACCCTGTGTGGGTAGCTGTGTGGGTAGTAGCAGTATATATTTACCCTGTGTGGGTAGTAGCAGTATATATTTACCCTGTGTGGGTAGCTGTATGGGTAGTAGCAGTATATATTTACCCTGTGTGGGTAGTAGCAGTATATATTTACCCTGTGTGGGTAGCTGTGTGGGTAGTAGCAGTATATATTTAACCTGTGTGAGTAGCTGTGTGGGTAGTAGCAGTATATATTTACCCTGTGTGGGTAGTAGCAGTATATATTTACCCTGTGTGGGTAGCTGTATGGGTAGTAGCAGTATATATTTAACCTGTGTGAGTAGCTGTGTGGGCAGTAGCAGTATATATTTACCCTGTGTGGGTAGTAGCAGTATATATTTACCCTGTGTGGGTAGCTGTGGGGGTAGTAACAGTATATATTTACCCTGTGTGGGTAGCTGTGGGGGTAGTAGTGCTGGTAGTGCAGCGTCTCATCCTCACTGGCTTCTCCTGGTTCTGGACTTTCTCTCTCCAGACTGCTGACTGAACCTTGGTTTGGAGACATACTGGGCGGCCTGCTCTGAGGACATTCTGACACGCACACACGCGCACACACGCACACACTCACACACACACGCACACACGCACACACGCACACACGCACACACGCACACACGCACACACGCACCAGAAGCTGGAACCATGAACGTTTTTTTTGTGGAAATGGTTTAATGATCATCAAAACAGTTGCCAATACATAATATATTCTCGAATTGTATACATGTGTTTTATTATAATAAAATTTATAATATAATAAATATATTATAAATATAATACAATTTCATGTTTTGAACTTCTTTATATGTTTTGTATAAAAAAATCTTTATTTTTTTTTTTGCGACTTGTAGCTAAAAATTTCCGATCAATAAATAAAAGTTGTGATGTAGTACAAGTAAAGAATAGGATGCTTGAAAAATATTTAAATACAGCCAAATTAATCAGAGGGCTTGAGTAATTTTAGTTAAATTCAACAACTGCCTTTCACACATGCTCCCCTTAATCGCATTGTCAGCTTATTATCTTCACCTGTGAGTGGAGTCAGACATTATTTTAATATTCATGTCGGGGCAAAAATTCATCAAAAGAAATATAGACTGACAAAATGACACTTTGGATTAATTCTTTAATCTTTTCATTATCAAGGGGAAAAGTTCCTCTCCCTCGGTAGATGAAATTAAACCAACACATTTATTCATAGAGAGGTGTATGACGATAAGATAACTGTAGAGGGCTGATGGGGAGCTTATGAAAGGTTATGAGGCCGGCGTTTATTGCTGTTTACTATCCTGTCATAATCCACGCTCTGCTGGCGGCAAATTTGCCTTCGAGCAATAACTCACAGATGCAGCATGATAGCGCATCACATCTGATGTTATGGTAAATAAACGGCGTCCCTCCGTACCACCAGTCCCTTAAAGATATAATAAAACTTTAGTTCAGAGTTCAGTCATTCTCTGAGTAGATCAAACCTCGATCAGGCTCTTGTTGGAGGCGGACAGATTTGAATAAAACTGAGATATGGTAACATCCACTTGTGATATCAGGGACTTAAATCAAATTGACAGTAAGGCTGACATTATTAGTTTTCTTAATACTGGTGTGTCTTTGTCTATATAAAATAATACATAACTAGCAGTTAACTTAAAAAGTACAGTTACTCAAGTACTGTATGGTTTCATTGCCATTTTCTACTTAAACTCAAGATGATCTCAGGAAATATTGTATATTTCACTCAACTACATTTACCCAACGGCATTAGTTATGAGCTACCTTACAGATTTTAAAGATTTTTGCACAAAATATATAAAGAGTTTATAAATATTGCATTTTTAAAATAAATTAAACCACCCAAAAAAAGGAAATTAGTCTAAATGAACACGTGATTAAATGATTGGCAATTACTTGGCAACTATTTTGATAATATCTTACACATTCTAATGCAAAGACGCCCAAAAACGCTTTACGATAGTGGTTCTATACTAAAATAGCTCAAAATGTTATTATCATGAAGCATTTTATGCAAAAATGCCGCAGATCACCAGAGTTAGATCTTTATCCTGACCAAATCCCAAAATGGATGGATACATCATCACAAATTCAGTTTCACGGATGGAGGGATTCTTAGCATGTGTGACATGTATATACACCAAATGGAAGCATCAGTTAGAACATAAGAATATACTCTAATACACATTGCAAATGTAATATAAAGTAAAGATAAATAAATGAAAGAACAAAAAATAAAAACACATAAGTTGTGAATAAGGCTGTAGCTCTATGTAGAGCAGCAGAGAGGCAGCAGCCTGTAAGTGAAAATGCTCCTATGCTCTGTGAAGGTGCTGTGCAGAGGGTGACGGGCATTATCCATGATAAATAACTAATTAAGGGTCCGTCTGTCTGCCACTGATAAAATGGAGTATATCTGTGTAGTCTCCCTCTTATTATTGCTGTATCCCCAACACCACCACATCAAAGAAAAGGAGGCAGGCAACAAGTGACAGATAGAACGTCAGAATCATTTCCTTACAATTACTGAAGGGCACAAAGTTTCTCCGGAGCTGACTCCTCCTCTCTATGGGAGGAGTGTCAGCGTTATGGTAAATTGTTATAGCAAAACGGTGTAGAACGATATCTCACTAATTCCACACACGAGACAGAAATTTTTGACAAAAAGAAATCTAAATGTATACCGATATTTGATATTGTGTTCAGGAATCTGCAAACGGGAATTCAGAATCTCTCTCCGTATGTAAGACAACACTGAATATGTCTGTCTGATATTTTTGAAAATGTAGACAAATCTGAAAGTGCTCACATGGTAAATATGTGGACTTCACAATCTCTGATCAGTATGTTCTGTAAGCCTGGGTTTAGTACAAGAGCAGAAATAGTTGCCCTGTTTCTGGTGAGGGAAGCAGAACAACTGGATGTTGTCTCTACCTGAGCAATCCTTCCTCTGTCTGTCCATCTTGTCAACGCAGTCCAGCAGACCATCTATCTGAACCTTGATCACTGTCAGCTCCCTCTTTATAGAAAGCAGCTCAGCCATCTTCACTGCAGAGAGACAGCGAGAGAGAAGAACAGGAACAACATCAAGAGAACACAACAGAGTCATTCACTGCATTGCCAAAAGAATGTGGGTGAATGTGGGCATGTTACCCTCGCTGTCCTCAGAAACAACTGTATTCCTCCATATTAAACACGGACTAATAATGTTGATGTGTGTTTGGAGGTTTTCTCTCCTTAAATTCATGCAGATGAAAATGTCATCAGGTGACCCCTGCAGTTATCGGGCCCGTAATGCTACACCATCAATTACTTTCAGTGCTGCACTCCCACCTTCTTCAACTGCAACCGTCTTTGCCCTCGCTGTGGTGTGTAATGGACCAGCAGCGCCACCAACAGCTCACCAAACGACCCTGAAAACTACTTCAAGCCTGAAAGCTTTTTGACCTTAGAAGCTTGCAAAGGCAATCTACTTTTCCTGTGATGGGGCGAAGTAAAAACTATTAAGGCTTATAATAAACTAGTATAAACAATTCTTATTTTCCATGCACTATTAACTCAGTCTAATTGCGAGTGCTGATAGGCTCAGCTGGGTTACAGCGGGGAGGACAGCCCTAAGCTAGAGAAGCCTTTAATGAAGAGACCATCTGGCAACCCCCCACCCGCCTTCTCTCCAACACCCTGGGGCCCCACTGCCGAGCCGAGGCATCATACATGCGGGAGATAACATGAGGAGGGTTTTAGAAATGGAAAGCTCATCAGAGTGCTCCACGTTTTTAAGGATTTTTGTAAAGAAGCAAAGTATCTCTGCCATAAATGTGTACAAGTATGAACACCTACGTCAAAGCTGCTGGGTGAGTTACGACCTGAAATTTAAAAGGTCGTAACTCCAGAGTTATTAAATGTCGCCTTTTGTTGATCTCTACCATCAGCAGGTTGTTGGTATTTCCTTGTCTGGTTAGAAGCTGTTTCATATTCAAACCCACACATTGCTTGAACTTTTTTCAACAATCTGTTTGTGCCACACTTTTGGGACACACCGGAATTAAATATTTGCTTCTTTACTAAGACGATTACAACTATGATCATGAATTTTGTTAAAAGATGAAGTAAGTAGATTAAACTAAATCACCCATACATATGAACAAAAGTTTAAGATGAAGACCTGAGTCCTCAGAATTGATGTATTTTGGTATGCAGTAGCACACAATATCAACAATTGATTTCTGAGTATTTTACATTACACTACCATCATGTGTGTGAGGAGCCCAAGGGTTCAAGAACCTGAATGTTTGATTTTTTTTTTTAGGTATGTTATTTCATCGCTTGTCTACGAAACCAGGGGTTCATTCAAAATCTTCTTATTTCCAGTATTTTCCTGTATATTTTTAAATCATTATAATTCACAAGCCTTTTGATGCCAGTGTTTCTTTTTGCAGTTTTGGTTTTGTTTTTAATTCCAAATGTTTAGATTCCAAGCTTCATTGCTGTTCTATCGCCATATTTGTCATGCAGGACTTTTCCTTGTGATTTAAGTTTACTGATACTCAGGAAAAGAATCCTAATACCTTTTCTACAACAACTACAAAAGGTTAACATTTCCTGTCCTCGAATCAGCAGGTTTTGTTTAAAGTTGTAATTGTGTCAAATATTAGCTGCTCTTTGGTCTACACCAACAGCAGAGAAGAAATGTGGCTTTTTTACCACCATTAGATGTTCCACTTTTCTAATATTTATCAAAGATCACTTAACTTGCATTTCACACGTGAGTTATATTTAAGGAAGTTAAATATAAGCTATCCCTTCTCTGAATAAACTGGTGCAGAGAAAGGTTCTTTTGGCTCTGCTGCTGGTGGAGCGATAAGTGGAAACAGTATTAAAATGCTTCAAATCTGACGGTGTCTCCATACAGGGTATCACAAACATGCGAAGGGTCTGAGCCCACCATTTCTTACATTTGCTGACAGAGGACATGGCGTGTGACTTGTTACTCCTGTTGGATGCTCTGCTGCTCTTCATCCTCAGGGACACTGTAGAGGAGGAGGAGGAAGAGGACGAAGATGAGGGACAGGACCGTTTGACAGGACTGGGATCCACTGGAATGGATGAGGGCACGCGCTGGAAGTCACACGCTCTGCAAAAAACACACACAAGCTTTAAGGACTTCCATGAGGCAGCACTGCCTGAAGGTCTGGTCTTTGGAAACCTTATGTAATGAAGTGGAGGGTTGTTTATGTGATGCAGGTATTAAATTTTACGTTCAAGTCAAACAAGCAGCTAAGCCTGTGGGATGAGTCTGTTAAGTGATCTATATAAAACAGCTAATTAGGAGGACCTAGAAAGAGAGATGAAAAGTTTCTCAGAAATCGAGCTTCAGCACCGGACTCGGATGAAGGGGGTTCGCTGGTTTACTCATCACTCCCCCCAAAAATCTCCATGTTTAAAATGTCTGTTGGGAATAATGAGATTAAAGCTGGAAGCCAAACTCAAACTGTTACACTGCTATAATAATATTAATGAACAGTTCACATGTGAGTCGTATACAACTGAACTGCAGTTATACTGAAACTAGTAGAAAATGTATCCATCAGAAGGCGTTTGTTGTGGGAATGTCTCACATTTCACCTTTTGTTGTTACTTTATGGATTGATGATCAATATTTGCTCTCAATACCAATAATAATACATTTTGGTTGTTTTTAAACTCATGGCCAACAATGTTCATGAAGAGACCACCCCTCTCAGTTCTTCCAGACATTTTATCTGTGTCTATCAGCGACATGCCCAACGGTTCCTGCGCAGAGCCAACATCTTTTCAATTATCAAACAACTAGAATGTCACGCATGGAGCACAGCGGGACTGAGCTCTATGCATGCCAAAGGCTAATCAGTCCTACTTTGGTCAGTCCTAGTTTCCATCAGGGTGCGGTTTTATCTTGTGTGGCGCGCTGGGCGAACCTTCCCAATTTACCTATGTTTAGAGGTTTGCTCACATATCTGACTATGTAATAGTTTTACTTAAAAATTTGCTCAGATAATGATCCCATTTGTTTGTGATGATTAATATAAGTAGACTTTGGTTTTGAAAAAGTAAAGACAACGATCATTAACAGGTATTTGCAACATAGCTTATTTCTCTGCTTTAATTCATCAAGAAAAACATTTTCCAGCTTAATACTGATCCATCTATCCAGCTCAGGCTTTAATACATTTGAAAATTGTTCCCCTTTAAATGACATGATTTTGATGCAGAAATGGGAGACAAGGCTCCATAATGAGTATGGGCAGAGATTAGTGTCCTCATGCTGTGCTGCAGATGAGACACACATAAATGCACACGCTGTCAGCAGGTATCAGATGTAGTTACATCACAAGTGATGACATGCTAGTAGGAAGATGGATGAGGGGATCTGGATGATGAATGATGACCTTTCTGCTCACACAGAGGCACTCTGACTAGCCCGTCATCCCCGCTCTTTAATATTCAGGCATTTAGGTCTGGTATAATTGGATCACATTCATACTGCTGCTGTAGGAGCTGCATATTTTTGTATGGAACTTCTTCCTCCATTAGAGTGATTAGCATCTCCCACCCTTGCTAAAGTCAGACAAGGCAGTATTATGTTACTCTGCTCCTTCTCCTTTAATACATCAGACACACCTGCAGAATTATTTGGCAAAAAATGAGCTGGTTGAAATTATATCTTAAATCTCTTCACCTCGATTGAGATTGCGCATTGGGATCTAACAGAGTGGGTAGAGTCGTCCCTCAACCAAGAGAACTAGGACCAGGACTAGGACCAGGACCAGCGTTCGAGCCCAACCCCTGACGCAAAAAGCCGTGGGATATTGAGCAAGACCTCAGCTGCATGGGTGCTTCACAGGGTCCGACCCCTACTCCCTCAAGGATGGGTCAAATACAGAGATAAATGATACAACTTTGTTCTGTGTACCATATTAGAAATAAAAGGAAAGAATATTATCATTATTATGCCAAAAGAGTGGTGAGTTAGGTGGATTGGAAGTGAGGCTGCCTAAAGTAAAGGCGTGCCTGTGAGGCACTAGAGCCTCATCACTACATCATAGTCCCTCGGACTACATCATTACCTTGGTGTCTCATATTACTGAGCAACGCTCAGACTACATTGCTTGACACTGAAATATCCACAAGATAACAGTGAAGAGAAAAACATTTTGACCACAACAAAAATGCTGATGGTTGAAGATGTTGTGATAATGTATCCGGTAAATGATGTACTAGGTGAGGGTCTATGAGCCCTAAATACTTAATAGTATGTGGACGGAGAGATTCTTTTTGTTTTTTGGGGCTTTTTTTTGCTTTCTCACTAACTTTTTCCTTCTTTAGATGGAATGTCCATTGTTATGGTTGAGATGTTTTTATCTACAACATGCATTATTTGTTTAAATAAAATGGTGATCCCATAGTTGGTTACGATGATCCCGGCCGGGTCACTGATGTAACCCGCTCTTGTTTTTAGAACAAGATTTTGGTTCCGCTCTGACAGAGTCTATTCTTCGGAGGCGGCAAAAAGGTGGTAGAACTAAGCACTGGCTCCAAACCAGCCCTCTAACCGCCTTGATGGGAAAGGAGCATTAGTGTTAATATTCATCTTTCTTCATTGTGATTTATTTCTAATGTCACAGTGTTCGGTGTCAGAGAACCGATTAAGAGCAGTGCACGGACAAATGCACTGGAGCTACTACGTAGGTGTCCGTTATCAGCAATTTAAGGACATATTGCAGCAAATCAGAATCAAGTATTCCCTCTGGTCATGGTTTTTTAATATGAAAATAGAGTCATCCATATCCTTTAAAGACACAAGAACAGGCCGGGTGACAGAGGTGTTGAAACATCGCTTTTCTGCCTGAAGGACATTCTCCCTGCTTTATCTACTATCCTGTTATACCTAAAGGGTTAAATCATATAAAAGAGATATGATCATATAAAAGGATATATAAGAAAATTAATTGAGAATGAAAGCTACAACATTATGAAGTAGCTGCAGTTGAAAGTCAAGTGAAAGTCAAGTTGGTCTTCACCGTGCAGCACAGCTGTGGTCCTGCTCAAGGCGCGCTAAAACTTTTTGAAGGACAGACCAATTTATCACATAAAAACAGATAACTAGTTTCCCTTCAACAAATAGGCCCATATTCCCTCCATTCAATGTTTCCTACTTTCCTCCATTTTCTAAAGTTGCAGAGTTGCTTCTCGGACGGCATGTTTCCTCCCAGGGTTGATGCGGTCTGATAGGGTATGTTGTGCTGCCGGTGAGAGCTGAGTGACAGCTCCAATTTGATGCAGAGAGCGATAGAGGGGCCATTGGGGAGGACTTCAAGCAGCACAGAAGCAAACAAAAACACACACACACACCTGCATGCAACCACTCGGTTCATTTCAGCGATTCTTTAGTAACATAGAAAAATATTCAACATTTAAACTCCAGCGGCCTGAGGGTTATATCCCCCATGCCACAAAGAACATGTAATAATGTTCAGGGACTTCTTGTGTTCGCCTGAAAGGCAGCCAGGTCTCACATTAAAGAAACTGGACTACCAGTACAAACCGGTGAACTTACTTACAATACATGGAGAGCTCAAGCAGTGGTGAAAGGCAGCAGGTACATTCACTGAAGTATTATACTTAATTTCATATTCAAGGTATTTACTTGTGTAAAACCATTTTATTAATCTTTCAGTTTCTACTCCACTACATTCCAGCACAACATAAAGACATTTGGTGAAGTGAATGAACTACTTGAAGACACTATTAGATTGGGTGGAAATCCATGTACAAAAAGCTGAAATCAAAATAGTTGTTCTTTTTCCTGAACTCTCAGCTCTCAGTAAACAATGTGGCTACATACTCAGACTTCACTGGAGAATCTTCAGAGTGTGGTTTTAATACAGTATATTCTTTCTATGGATCTGGTTTTAAAACAAAAACAAAAACTAGAATTACACTCAATCAAAAGGATACTTACATCTGTGTAGCATGCCTGGCCTCTGCCTGACACCGTTAGAATGTTAATGGGTAACGGTTCAGTAGTTTATACCTGATTATGGTTCAAACTCTTGAATTATTTGCAAAATTTCCTCTTTAAAATTAGGATTTTGATGATTTGTGTACATCTTACATTATCCTAAATGTTTCCAAGAATGCTCAAACCCAGAGAAAACTTTTTTCTTTAAGGTGACAGTTTTCTTTTGATGTTATCACTTATTATTACAACTTTGACGACTGAGTGAGTAAGATAGTCCAGGAACATGACATGAAATAAACTCTGAACCTGTCTATTTCCATTTATGTCTGATTAACGACGAGGTGAATTTAAAAAGAGGCAAGGCTACACATATAAATACTTGATGTTTGAATAACATGCCAACGCAAAGAAAATCTGAGTTAAGTCAAGCAGAAATGTTCACCGATGTGTTGGACCATTGGAGGAAAGATTGGGGATAATAAAAGTACACAACTCAACTGAATAACAATATATAAAACAGTGTATATATATAATAACAAAGTTCTGTTGGCATTTGATATTTTAATACAGAAGTGTTGCCTATGTCATCATTATGGGTTCTGGATACTTCTTCCACCACTGATTAGTCCAAAAGTGAAGTCAGATGCAAGAAAATATCAAAGTAAAAAGCTGTTCAGAATTTGATACATACTTATTGGTTCATATAATCTAATTCATAGAGAAATGCTTCTACTTTAATGTTTCCGGCATGACTTACAAAAGCCAGGTTCACTTCCTTCCATTTACTATGTGCCATGATTGAATCGGTTCTTGTGAAATTCTAGGATTTGAGGGACTAACATGCAGTGACAAAGTTTAAAAAAAGAAGTTATCATCAAAAACAAACACATGTTTATATTTAGTAAAAAAGAAAAGAAAGGGAAGGGAAATAAGAAAACACGTTAAAAGCAAAAGAAAAGCTAAAAAATACAGAAAACAGCTCATTTAAAGAGGATTGCAGGCTTGTATCAATCTTACAACCTGCAGGTTGAATTGTGGGAGATTTAAAATTCATTCCTATTTTCATGTCTGCCTGTAAAGCATTTTTGTACTCTACTACTCTCACACAATCAGTTTACTGCAGTGACAGAGAAATACAGCAAAACCGCAGAGGATTAGCATTTGATCAACAACTTTTAGATTTGGGAAGCCGTATGATTGGCACGCACACACACTCACACAAAAACAGACAATCACACACACATATTTAGACCCTCACTTTGTTGGGGGGGCGACTTTACCTTGCTAAGCTGTTAATCTGCAACCCAGCAGATAAATACCTATAAATATTTAAATATATATAGGAAGCAATGTTGACACAGCCAGGCTGTACAACATACATCCTTTATGTGGTTTGTTGAATTATCCTCACACACCAAAGCTGGGTGATTCCAGACAATCCCTAGAAGTTTCTTGTAGCGGACAGTGTGCATGACATTGTGTTCTTGGCTGACAAACTACTGTCACTCACCAGTTTACATTTGGCTGTAATCCTGATTGTTTGCTTTTGCAGAGACCTGAATATAACAGAACACAAAATATTTTGATACAAGGAAAAAGTCCTGTATCTGAAGTTGTAGTGGTGTCAAAGTATGACAAAAATGATTGTGGTTCATGTTTTGTCTATACATGCCATGACATTCGGTTCAGGTCAGTGGGGTTAAGACTGTATCTGTGATGCTCCAAATGACCATGTACTTTGGGGCCAAGATTCGTAGCAACCTAGACTGTGTTTCTCGTCCCACTGGTCATTTTTAAAGTAATTAGTAAATGTGGATATAAGATTGTACTGCTAATACTGCATCACGGACAGACTTTCACTATAAATGAATCATGTGGGTTTCTCTGTTTGGTGTGAAATGAGGGCATGTGTAAGGAAATACGCATTGAAAAGACAAAAAGGAGGATCCAGATGAGTGAACGGACGGAGGCGGTGTGGATGGAAACTGAGTGGAGCATTTATCCTAGCCACCGTTGAATGTCAACACCCTCGTTTTTCATTCTGTCAGTCTCTTTTTCTCTCACTACACTCATTGGTTGTTCTCCATGTCCTCTGCTGCTCGCCTTCATCTTCTGTCTCTTATTCCACGCCTAACATACAGTGTCCCTCCTCCTCCATCTGTCCATGGCTGTCTACTGTGATCGGTGGTCTCAGCCTATGGTGGAGCAATCCGGGGCTATTGGGCTTCTGTGGCTTTTAGTGTGAACCATTTTAGTTTAATCTTAGTTAGACATTTACTCCCAACTTTGGCGCCTTTCTGTCCAGAGTTTGCATGTCCTCCCCATCCTGGTGTCCTCCAGGTTCCTCTAACAGTTCAATAAAAGGTGTATTTCCTTTAAAAAAAAAAGAAAGAAAGGAAAAAGTGCTCTCCCTCGTGAGAATATTCATATCTGTAAACACTTAAGTGTCACTGGGGCTGGAGCCTATCTCGGCTGACATTTGGCAGGGTAAACCCCAGACTAATCGCCAGTTCATTAGAGGGCGGATACATCGAGACTACAACCATTCATTTCCAGGGGCAATTTAGGGTCAGTAATTCACCTGTTTTTGGACTGTGGGAGGAAGCCGGAGCACCGGAGGGAAACCACGCAGACACAGGGAGGACAAGCAAACTCCGTTGGAATAGAACCGGGTACGTTCTTGCTGTGGGGCAGCATCTATTACAGTAAAATATGATAATCTCCTTGAGTCGATTCCTATCCACCAAATTTGGCAAAAAAAAGTGTTCAGAAATTATAGACCGAAAACCTTTTGGAAATAAGTCTCCCCCTAGTGTCATAACTATACGACTTGCACTTGCCAAAATCAAGGCAGTTGTTCCTCCTTCAAAGGTCAGTGTAAGCGTAAGATTTGATAATGATGCATGACACAATTTTTGAGCTATGTTTGGAAAACAGTGTTTTTTGTAAATAAAACCAAAAAACTAAAAAAGCTCCCCCTACTGATAAAAATATGAATTTCTAGATTGCAATAAGGTATTCATAAGATAGATCTCTTAGAGCTGATCTCTAACCATCAACTAAATCAGACCAACAGATGAGAAATCATGTCCCAGAAAGATTTGGAGATAAAGACCCACTTTTGTTGGGAATATTCAACCGACCTTTCTGAAAATCAATGCATTTCTTCGTCTATATGGGTAAAAATGTTTAAATTGATCCATGAAATAGGTTTCGGGTTATGACATGAAGATGAAGGATCTGCAACGGCAGTATCGGCGGCGATGACTATTAAACCTAAATACCATAAACACGGTATGGTATTAAACCATACTTTTCGAGAATGTTATTATCTCTCCTGCTCTTTGTCTTCCCATAATCTCACGTCTGCTCTATAAAATCTGAGTTTAATAAAATTGAGAAAAGGAAGAAAGTTTGAGAAAAACTGTTCACTAAGTAAAAAGTCATTGGAGCAGTTTGTAAACATACAGCAACTCAATCATTTCTTTTCCTGTTTTCGGACTCAGCGCTATTTCAAACGAATGCAATTTAGTCTAAAAAAAGGTTTAGCTGCATGTTTATTTTATGCATCGGTGCACATTTACACCAATTTAAATTTTGTAACTTCTGATTCACCCTTGGATATTGCTTTTTTTCAAATGATACTCCTTTGCAATCCACAACTTATTTTTATCCCTTTCATGAGTCCAGTGGGTCTGCGTATAAAATATTCCATGCATCCATGCATTCAATAAAGAACAAATAAACTATGACTTTTGACATCCTATAAACAGTACATGCATGTATGTATATATCATACTATATATTGTAGAACATTTTCTCCTTCTTTTATCACTTCTGTCTCCTCTTCATCCTCACAAATACCTCCTGTCACACTTCCTCGGGAAAACCAAAAACTAAATATTTCAACCAAATCAAATGATATCGTTTGTTATGTCACACTGCAACAGCTTTAGCCGTGAGTTTAGTGCTTTAGTTATAACATCAAAATATTTTAAATGAACTCGATAAAATAGAAGGAAGAACTTTTATTGTAACATTTTGAAATCATAATTAAGCAATATATCAAACAGCGGTTTGCCTGTTAATGATTATTCATTATTTCACCTTCTGTATTATCATACTTGATTCATGTGTCATCTCTCTCAATTAATTTTTCAATCTTTTCTGTATCTATTTCTTACCCTCTTTATTTCTTCACCTTATTCTTACTTAGAATATTCTTTTCCAGTAATTCCTGGACCGTCATTTCCTCTGCTTACCAGATGTTGTGTACTGTATCACTGGATTGTGTCTGTATTTTGTCCAGTACAGTGATTTGGGGCGAGAATGGATGGAGTGAGGAGGGCAGTCATCCTCAGAAAATACCTCTTCAATGAAAGCTGAACAGCAAGGTCAAACTGGGATCAATCCACAGTTTTCATCTTTTCCTTGGACTGTAAACAGCTGTTTGAGACGGAATAATTTTCTAACACAGAGTCTTACGTGAGCTACCATCAAACAGGAAATCTGAATGGCTCTGCATGCTGGATGCAACTGAAGAGCTGAAGATTGCAGTTTTTATCATCTCAGCAGTCTGAGTCACACAGGAAAAAACAATATCTGTTCAGGAATGGTTTCCTGGAAGCTTTATTCAAAATATCTGCCCACCATGCCAGAAGAAGTGTGTATTTGTCAATTGCACCACACTTAATTGAACATATTGCATACCCATTCAAGATTGGACATGATTTTATTCTGTTGCCTTCTTCGCCTCTAGCTAGTTCATTCCCAGAATGATGTATTTCTAAGTTTTTCTCATTCAAGTGTTCCTGTTGTAATGGGTGTTAACTAAACAACTATCTCAAACATTATCTAATTGATCTATCTATCCATATATCCATCCATCTATTTATTCTAATAATTAAATAGACAAATGAGAAAATGTTTGAGACGTTTATAAAAACAAGGACGCACATTCGACAGGGAGGAGACAACCCGGAAAGTTTTTTTTGGGAACAGGGACTTCCGGAATAACTGGCTTAGCCTTATACCAATATGATATTGCATAAGTCGAAGTTCGAGGGATGGATGGATGGATTTCTTCTTTTTTGAAATTCCCGTTAACTAAATTTACATAATTTTTTTGCAACTGGGACATACTGTATCTGCTTCGTAAGTAAAAATCAATATAAACAAATGCGTATTTCATATTGTTTGGTTTCATTGAGGGTGTCCCCTCCATGTGGGTACTCTCATTACACATGCAGGCACGCACATTATGTAGATGGTAAAATCAAATGTTAGCATAAAGCATGTAACATCACTGCTCTTTTATCAGCTGACAGTCACAATGAGGAACAGCAGGACGGCGCGCTGCTACAGAGGAAAAAGAGCTGCACGTCCTAAAGAATGACCCAACGGCGTTGGCCTCACTGTTTAATCCTAACCACCCACAGTCACCCCTGTTGGTTATTTACATTTTCTCTTGCTCCCCTGCCAGAGCTCAGCCTGTCTGCTACTGTCAAAAGATTCACATTTAGGCTCCGATTGAGACTTCCACAAGTCCTATTGTTGATTGAAATAATAAATACGGTTAAATATCACAATATTAGATTTAACTGCAAAAAGATTGTCTGGATTCGATTTAAAATGTTTCTTCTATTTCTGCTTTTTTGCTGCTATTCTGTATTGATAAGGCCTGACCAGAATATATAATCCTGGTGTTGTTTTGCAGTATTAGTATTTTGCTAGTTATTTGCAGTTATCTGACACAATAACCGTTGTCTTCAGAATTACATAATTAATGACTCTTGCAGGCCTTTAGCCAAAATCTGAGCAGTGTGAAGGTCTGAGAGTGCTGGAAGCAATTACGTCTGACAGATATCGAGCACTTTTCATAAAGTTTCGAACATTTTGCTGGTCAGAATGTGTTGATTTTGTGTTTTTTACCTTTGACGAGAATATTTTATCTATTTTTCTCCGTTCATTTCTCTGATGCCAGGTTTACCCAAACACTACCTGAAGGACTAATTCTAGGGGACATTTCGTGGTCAAAGTCATATAATGCTGCCAAACAGTGATGGGAGTATTGCTTTGAAGCTTGAGGACATAATGAGGAATCTGAGGTGCTAATGTGGTTAATTGCGCTGTGGTTAGTGCGGTTTTAAATGACCAGGGCTTATTGTTGTGTAACATGCAAATTATTCCAATTTATATTCATAGTATATATGTGTGAGTAATACAGCAAATAAGAAAATGAATAACCTGCATTTTTATACTCAAAATCAAATCAACTAAAAACACAACTGGATTTTTTTAAGCGCGGTGGACCAATGAGGAAGGGAAACTTGTAATATAATATTCAATCTGTGATACCTGTTATAGTTACCATCACGGTGTCTGTTGTACTCCATCTCACAGTCAGATCTGAAGGGAGGAAGACAGAAATTAAGGTTAGAGTTGCTGCTCGAAACGATAAAATATCAGAGGAGTCATTTAAAATCATATCTGTCCCGCGTGTCGACAGAATCAGAACAGAACTGTTAAAAGGTACTACATGCAGCCGTTTCAGTCAACAAACGTTTTATCACTTAAAAATGTTGTCAATACAATTTAAATGTATTTATTCTTTATTTGAAATTACTTAAAAATGAGGCAAGCTCAGGGCAGAGTAACTTAAAAACATCTTTATGGATGTTAAATTTGTTCGATGACAGGCATTTATCCTATCATGTTTCATTTCTAAACAGTATGTCAATATTTCAATAGTACGCAAGTGAGCACAGTATAATGTTCTTGTAAACCGCTTCTACAGAATGTGTATAAATGAGCACTATTGGAAAGTTGTCAACAACTATTAGTAATGTTTCAAAACTGTTAGGTCCCCCAAACTAAGGCTAAATCCCCCAAAAGTTCCCATTCTCCATCGTTGTAAAAGCAATCCCCCTGATTGAATCCCTTAAGTTAAATGTCAAGTTATTTCCACAGTATTTTTAGTGAAAATAAATTTGAAAAAAGGTTCCCCGAAGTGGGTAAAATATGAACTATTAAATATGAACTTTTACATTAAAATAATGATCAAATATGATACAAAAATAATTCCCCCGAGTGTTTGCATCAAATTTGGAGTAAGTTGGATCAATGGATGAGAAATGATGTCTCAAAAACTTTTGCTTGCTCACACTAATGTCTATGTAGGTATAAAGTTTGAAAATTATCTTTTTCCAGAGCGTCCCAGCCAGACTGTCTGAGCCTTCTTCAAAGCCCAATATGCTGGTGCAGATGGGTTAGATCATTTAAATGTGTATTTGCATTAACAGCCCAGGAAACATACAGAATGATAGCCTGTGTTGTAAAATAGGCATGGTGCCACTCATCCAATCAAATTTGACTTTGGTCAGACAAACAGACGGGAGGCAGATGTAAAAAATAAACAATAAAATATAGCTTATTGAACAAACAAAACTGGACGATCACTAATTGTCCATTCTTTCCATGTGCATTTCAATACCAGTGTCTCATTTCTGAAACCTGTTAGATATGAAAAGCAGCAATATGTAGCACCACTACTAGAAATAACCAGGGCTGGCAAAATAACACACATTCTTTACACAAGCAGAAGTTGGGTAAATTGTGTAAAATAAAACTCTGGAAAATGTAGAAGTATTGATTGAACAAATTTACTCAAGTCGATATGGAAAGATAAAGGTTCTTAAAGTATAATATAAATATTGATGCTTTGATGGACATTTCTTCATAAGCTATTTTTGTCTTAAGTAAACTGAAACTCCTTATCTCACATTAATATAATGTCCAAAATATTAGAGACTTTATTTTGACTTCTGAATGTATTCAGTGTGAAAGACCATTATAAACAGTAAAATTTTAATGAAAATCCTTTGTACTTTGTTACTTCCTAACGCTTGAAAAAACACAGAACATCTTTTGAGCTGACTTGCTGAGACAAATCTGGACTGAAGGCAAACAAAACAATAATAAATAACAAATGTTACACAATATAATAATATATCACATCTTTGTAGTATCCAGTTATAATGTAACATTTTTCCTTTATTTCAATATAACGTATCAACTTACTGTACAGAAAAAATCTCCTCTTGTTTAGTATTACATGCAATCTGAAGGTCTCATCAACTGATGAGCATGCTGGCTTTAAACCTGCGACCAGTTAGTTTTACCCTCAGTCGTTTATTGTGATATTATATACTGAATGCAGACATGTAATCTGGATGGGATGTATCTGTAGAGCAGGGTTCTAAAACCTCTTTGGTTCTTCCGTCCTCCATCCCTCAGGCTCCTGACACCAAAAAATATCATATAAAGTAGCTATTTCATACCAATTTAAATTGCCCTGACATACACAAATGAAATAAAAACACAATGCCTTTTGTTTAAGTGTATTTAATGTGGGATAAAATAATTAAAAAAAACTGAAAGGGTTAATAATTGACAAGATTAGAAAACATTTTCAAACTTTTGTTGTATGTTTGCCTGCAAGCAACAAAGATTTCTCTCTCTAACAGAAAAGATAAAGAACCCAGACCGTTTCAAGAAAGACGAACATTGCGGTATTCTTGGTGGAGTTCAGTGGGAATGAATAAGAAGAAGAAGAAATCCTTTATTAGTCATATACAGCCATACACAGTACAACATAACGACAATTCTCTGCATTTGACCTATCCCTGAGGGAGCATTGGGCAGCCCCTTTGAGGCGCCCGGGATTCTAGGGTTTCAGGGTCTTGCCAAGGACCCTACGACAAGTAGAACCTGATGGGATTTAAACCGCTTACCTTCCGATATGGAGACGGCCATTCTTCCCACCACAGCTGCCCCGCTAACTGACAGAAGGAAAAGGTTGCCATACTAAAGGAGTATCATCTCAAGCATCGTTACTCGACTGCACATAGAGAAAAGTATGTGAAGTACTTCAACTATCCAACACACTTACACAAATACATACGCACAAACCTATACACACACGCACACATCCAATGTGTCATGAGCCTCTGGGACTCGAACTAATAAACAGGAACCGGGAGGAGTTGGAGCCCAAGAGACACAGATAAAGGCAAAGACATAGCAAATCTAATCACAGATAAAGAAACATTGTGAGCCGGTGCCAATTTCATCTCCTCCTATTGTTTTGCAAACAGTCGGGATGTCGCTACTGCTGCTGCCATCCTTCAACTTAACCGACCGTGTGGGTATTAATCAAATTTTAACCACAGTATCGATCCGGGGGCCGACTCAGAGCTTCAGCTCAGGCGTGTTTCCTATTGAGCTGTGTAGGAGCAAACATTTAGACACGACTATTGATCTGCAGGACGGCTTTGCTCTTCTGTGCCAGCATCACACGAGATGAGTCTTTAATGGCCCACACTGCCGGTTTATCTTCGCAATTAGCCGATAGAGCAGCAGCAGCATTGGAGGGGGCACACCTCACTGCGATTACCAACTATTCAAGTCCTCATACCCCTTATAAAATGTCCTTTAGACAGTCTTGGACTTCATGTGTTTTTTGGGAATGTATGGTTTCAGCTCAGCTGTGGCACCTGTAAGAGATGTAAATACACTCACATTTTTACATCGTTTAAAAAAAAAATTGTCATCACAGCTGAACATTTCTTGAGCCCTTTTCTTCTATTCCTTTTCTCATTTTATTTATTTCAATTCGCCCAACTATTTGCACTTAATGAGTACTTAAAGGGAATCGCGTTAAAGTAATTCATAGCAAGATGTTGCGTTTCCCTGATCGTGTTTGAGTGGGTAAATGGTGGGTGGACTGAAACATATATAGTGCTTTTCTAGTCTGCTCGACCACTCAAAGCGCTTTTACAACACAAATCAGCATTCACTCATTCACACATACATTCATACAGTGATGACAGAGGCTGACATGCCAGGTGCTACATGCTCATCAGGAGCACTAACCATTCCATTCCAATGGATCAGCCAATGGGAGCAACTTGGGGTCCAGTATTTGCTCAAGGAGACTTGGACCTCGGCCAGAGACCGCAGTGGCCAGGGATAGAACCAAGGACCTCATAAAAGTGGACAACCACTCAGCCAACTGAGCCACCGTCACACACATAAAGTCGGTACATATAAAGTCATTGAATTTTAAAACTCTCTCCAGTCAGTTGGTCAGTTTCACAATGCTGAGCAGCTATGTGAATCCTGAATTAGAATCCACAATACAGTTTTCTTTTATTACCGAGGACGGAGAACAAAGTATTTTCAGCATAAAACGTCAATTAGACATAGAAATATTTAATAAAAAAAACCTATTGCAAGCTAAATTTTGAAGTAGGGTCCAGGTGTCTTTCAAGTTGGTCTATAGAATTCCTAGAAAAAAAATTATAATAATTAAAATTCTATCAATAATTAATACAAATGACAGGTTGCATGACTATTTTGGTCATTGGTTGGACAAGTTTTCTGTAATAATCTTCTTCGTCTTTCGGCTGCACGTTACGGGCCGCCTACAGGCCCTGTACAGTGCCCAGGGAACAAAGTGGCATTTTGTCTCTTGTTCAAGGGCACTATGGCTCCATTCAAACTACAAGATTTAATACTCAATGCAGATTTTTTTCTTGGATAAGATTTTTTTCACACATCACATTAGTTATAAAATGTGGCCTATGTGAGACTTACCTATGAACAGTTCATGGTCCTAAAATGACCTGATATGGGAGTAGCCGAAATTGGAACTGGAAAAGATCAGATTCCATGTGGTTTGTGCTAGTTACACTGCCATGAACAAGTGAACAAGTCACGTCAGAGCTAAAAATCTGATCATGGTCACATTTTCCTGCAGTTTCAACGTAGCCTTAAACATGTACATCGTACGGGCTGGTTGTCGAACACATGATCTTCCAAGGAGTGGTTGACCACTCCCCTTCCCGAGCCAAAGTCACGCAACAATATATGATAAAACAAAAATCATGTCAGATGATGGGGCAACTTCTTTATTATATCATTATATCTTCATGTATCTTTGTGTGCATCGCATCTGATAAATAATTAATGGAGAAACCAGTGACTACAGCTTTACAACAAGTATTGTGAAAAAAAAAGTATATATTTCCCTTAATGTAGTGGAAAAGAAATATATCATAGAAAACATGATACAAAACATGAAACAAAACAATTGAATAACTCAAAATTGTAGTTACAGCCGCATCGTACAATATAATAACAGTGAAGATGCATCAGTGCTGTGCTCACAATGACACCACAAAGGCCTGCTCACTTGTTAATAAAGCTTTTAATTTGTTTTGCAGTACTGCTGCAAGCCCTAATGGTGTTATTAGAGGAGTCAGTTGCTGTCGGGCTGAGGGGAATGATTACACAAAGGATGTCAATAAACACAGCAGACACAAACACATTTAGAGAGAGCGTTGATAGGGAGGGTGAAATCAATGATCTGTTCAAATATCCTTTCAGCAGCGAGTGATATAAGAAGCCTTTTTTCAACCAGGAGAGTCATCTCAGCAGCAGAAAGCTAATTGCAGGAAATGAGCAAGCTTGCAATACGCAGGAGCTTTTAAGAACGGCAGTTTGAGGTAAGTCATTAAAAGTTGTCCATATACAATTCTTTTTAATTCTATATCTAGGAAAAAGTTCAACGTTTCAAGGAGGAACATTTATAAAAAGAGTTTTCAAATGGCTGTCAGATCTCCTCCCTGGCCTAAGATACATAAGCTACGGGATATTGATGAAATACGAATAGCGCAATTCAAATGCCAGAGCAGTGCAGAATCATGGCGATCTCTCTTACTGCCGTCTTCATTCCCAAAATAACAAATTGATATGTAACCATGGAAAAAATCAATAATGATAGAAGTCTCAGCATAATGCACCAGCAAAGTCTTTGGTTGTTGTGTGTGGAAAATTTTATGGAGAAAAAAAATGTTTTTGAGTTACGCTCCCATTCCTACATCCCTCTCTTCACTTGGTTCATAGCGGGGGATAATAATAAGGTGGAGACAGAAAGTTGAGATGAGCACAAAGGAGTATTTACTGGGTGAGGTGAGCTGAAGATTAAACTTGGCTGAGCTGAACTCAAACGCACCACAATGAGAGGAGACATGATGAGGAAATGATGAGGAATTTGCATTTATATAGCTGCTACTTGACACTCAGCCCCTCCAACACTAATGATAGCATTCAGCCTCAGTAACCCCCCTCTTACCTTCTCCTCACACACCAAACTGCACATTTTATGTTTGTATGTGTGTGCAAGTATGTGAATGTGTTTGTGAGTGTGTGTTCATACATATTCATGTCTTCATGGGTGAGTGTCTGGCTGCAGGTAAGACCATGCTGAATTGTTTGGATTCATCTTCCTCTCAGCAGGACTGTGTCTCCTCACACACACACACACGTGCGCACACATACTCATACAGACATACCCAAAAACCCTCCAATGCCACATCCATTTATTTGATATACTGCTCACCCTCACCAGTCTGCTGCAGTGTCATAAATCAGTGGCGGCTTACCAAGGTGTGACGTATGGTGAGACAGCTGTTAATGGGCTCTTCATTTGTGCTAATGCCACCTAAACTGGTCAGCACTGACCAAAGGGCAGGAGGTCAGGAGATGACCACTGGCATGTTTGGGCCTTGAGGTCCACTATGACTTTGGACATCTGGCCAACTATGTCATTTAATGTCTGAGAGAATACTTGTTTTTACTTCTGAAATATACTTCACGCCAGAATTTCTTCCAGTAAATCTGTTGGCCTTTCTGGCCTACATTGACATCCCACCTGAGCATGGGGAATTTCATGAAATCAATGTTTTTAGTTCACATGTTGTTGATAAGATGAAAAAAAACATCACAATTCAGTGTAGTGCAGACTTATGATAGCTATCATGAATATTTAAAGTTGAATCAGAAAGGCTATTCCACACAAATTAACGCTGTCAAAGATCATCCTGTCCTTCATATCTCTCTAACTCTTGATTTGTTTGGGCTTTTCATATCAGAATTCTCATATGAGCTGTTTTTATCTATTCAGAAAAATGGTGGGACACCAGCTCCCCACCATCGCCCACTCTTTGCAAATGCATCAACTTACCCAGCGACTACAGTCTCAGTAGAGTAATGAGCCACCACAACCACCTCCACTGTCTGGTTCCATGGGATGATATACCTGCATCCCTGCAGTAACAGCAGTAACATTATTGTCATCGACAGGTAAAGACAGAGTATCATTCATTGTCTTATTACTATGGTACCTGTATGTGGGTGGGATATATTAGGTCCAAGTGAACATGTGTTTCAACCAGAAAAAATTTCATCCGTAAGGATAAGAGTAACTTTGACATGGGCCAAACTGTCATGGCTAGACGACTAAGTCAGAGCATCTCCAGAACTGCAGTTCTTGTTGGGTGTTCCTGGTTTTCAGTGGTTAATATCTACCAAAGAGTCTGAGGAAGGATAACCAGTAAACCCATAATAGGGTCATGTGTGCACATGGGGCATGAAAGGTCGACCAGCTAACAGATCATCAATGCACAACACTCAATGATGCAAGTTGTGATCAGAGGCTAACCCATATTGTCCGATCCTACTAAAAGAGTAACTGGAGCACAAACTGCTGTAAAAGTTGATGTTGGTTGTGATAGAAAGTGCTATTAAAGAGCTGTTTTAGAGGCTAAAGGAGACCCACACAATAGAAGCAAGTGATTTTACTGTTATGGCTGATGGGTGTATCTCTTTCAGCGCAGATGTCTTTCGAGCACAATCTGTAGTATTTAACGATAATCAGCTGCGATAAAGAAATATAAATTCGACATTCTTTTGTGTTTTGTGATTGATTTGAGCTTTTGGCCTGTTTCCTTCCTCTCCATGAGAATGATAACTTAGGCTCATTATGGGGTTTAGTATTAAAGAAAATTGTTAAATGGGGGTCATATCATAAACATATATGAGTATTACGTTAACTGGGATAGTTTCTATGTTAAGCAACACCAAAGACATGATTTGGTGTTGCTTAACATGGTGATTTTAAACAGTTTAAATGTTTTATTGCTTAATTCCATATCACTCTATACATGGGAATAGAAACATACAGGGGGCATGAACAAGAAAATAGAAATAAAGCCTGCAATAGAATGATGCATCCACTGATCAGCAGTTATGTGCATAAATATGTTAATAACATTTTAAGTGTATGTTTTGTCTCCTGGTACACATGTGGTCATATTAGTGATAAAGAGGTGAAACAGGAATAATCACTGCCGCAGGCACAGCTCCATCAGAGGTGACATTTAAATTTCAGCAAGGAAGCTCTTAAGTTTTATCTCCTAGTGTGTGTTGTTGTTTTTTTTGTGTGTGTGTGCATGTGTGTAGTGGCTTTTGTTTTCTTGGGAGTTTTTTTTAGCTGCGTCTTTATCAAGCTGTTATTTTCTACACAAAGAAAATGCTGATTCTTCTCTTCCCACTAAATGCTCATCTCAGCACTGCGATTGAGGGACAAGAACACATAATTATAGTGTTCTGCTCGGTGCATCCTATTTCTCTCTCTCTCTCTCTCTCTCTCTCTCTCTCTCTCCCATCAATACCTTATATCCCTTTTTTTCTCTTGTCCTTTGTCTCTCCTTCGATTTTCTACATCTGCCTCCTTGTTCAGTTGATGTGGAGTTTATCAGAGAATGGTAAAAACTGTTTATGCAGTCAGAAAGTCCATCTCAAACAAAACCACAGATCAATGTGAAATCTGTTCAAACTGGCACCTGCTGGGAGTCTTGGAAGCTTTGACCTCGGTTAATCAGAGTCTCCATCATATGGATTAAGTGGTGAACAACCAGCAAATACGTGAGCATTTAGGAGAAGAGCATCAAGAACAGAGCGCCTCTCAGAGATTTCAGCAACAGGAAGAAAACATGCCTTAAAAAATGAGACAAATAACTGTTGTAATTGTGATTGCTACTGTATTAGTATAAGAAATAAACCAATCAATCCTATATCTATATCTATATATATATAGATATAGATATAGATATATACAGATATATAAAATAGCCAATTTAACATGATGCTTTCAAGATATCGTAGTAAAAACCCTGTGCAACAATAAATAATATTCATGGATATACAGTTTGTATGTGTGTGTCGGACTGAGTCAATTTTCAGTATCGGGTGTGTTGTTTTACAGGACTCCAATGGGCTCCTGAACGCTGCAGGGATTATGTGCCGTATTTCTAGCGGTAAATTCTCATGTAATTGCTAAGCTCAAACAAGGAAGGACTTCATGAAAAAGTTTGTCTTCTCTGAAGTTCATAACAACTGAAAAATGACATAAGCAAAAAATAGGCCGATACAGCCATCCTCAACTGCAAGGGAATATCTATTAAAAGTCCCCAATCCCCCTTGTTGTACAAGAAATCCCCCCGATTTAGTCCTAATTTGGACTAAATTGGACCGACGATTGAGAATTTATAGCACATAAACTTTTGGCAATAACGCTCCCCATACTGTCAGAAATAGACAACCGATTTTTCCAAAGTCATTTCATTTCTTTCTTGCAGTAAGGTTTATGTGGGAATAAAATTGAAGCAAAAGGTCTTAAGTTTTTGGGTTATTGTGTTAACACAAACGATCTGCAGCGGCATTGAAAATTGTTGGGTTTTTCATAGGACACTTTTCTCCTTTACGAATTAAACCTTTGCGAATTGCAAAGTCGTTTGCCTGTTTACATGACTTGTGATCTTTTCCGACCCGGTGTTTACATGGATCTACTCACCTAATCAGAAACGCTTTCAGACATATGCAGAAGACCCACACTCCCGTTCATAAGGTGGTGATCCTGCTTCGATGAGTTGGGTGCCGACCGCCAACAAGCGCTCAGAAGAAGAATATGACAAAGAGGGCATGCGTGGAAGGGACTTTTCATCCATCTAACCCTCCAAAAATACTAAAATATTTCAAAGTTGCAATGAATAAATCACTCACCGATGCAGACCGTAACTGTTTTGAAGTCGACACCAGGAATGCCCAGATACAACTCAAACAGAAAGCTTTCCGATACAGCATTTACATGCAGCGACTGGCTATTGGAAAGGATTTCCAAAAGGACTTGGACAACCTCCTTGCAAAGGAATGAAATCTAATTCGGAAAGGTTCTTTCCATTCGGCACGGGGTGTTTACATGCAGCATTTTCTTTCCGATTAAACGTCTTTTCCGAATCTATTGGGAATTAGGCTGTCCATGTAAACCCACTTTATGATAATTCCATAATATCATAGAATTTTCAGGAATATAACTAGATGCCTTGAACTGGTCAATTTTGTGCAGAAGTGTGATGCACCAATTGCTTCAGAGCATCTAGCGATGCTGAACTTCCACTGTAGTAAATCTCTGAGGTTTCTCAAATCCCCAACCCCATTATAGAGATCTGGTCTCTTACTTTGTTAATATCCAATTTTTTAATGTAACCCACAAAACAGCAGTCCTCACAAGTATAAAAATAAATACCATCTATATTTAAAACAAACACAATGAGGATGCAGCCATCTATCATACTGGAGTGACGTGCTGAAGGCCTGAGGAGGAGCAACATAACTCAACCACAATGCCTCTGTAGGAGCCCGAGTGTGTCTGCTCAGCACGACAGCAGCTCCGACTGAAGACATCCTGTCGTATTCAACTAACAGCTGCTGGACTCCATGAGGCAGGACACCGATCATATCCATGATGACACACAGCTTCACATCACCCTGACACTGAAAATGTTAGAAAATGTAAAGATGATTTATACATATTCTTCTGCCACTTTTGTTTGTCCGTCGGCAAGATGTCTCAAAAGGTCGTCAACAGATTTGGACAAAATTTAGAATTTAGGTGGATCCTGTGCCAAGGAACCATAATGTAGATATGGGTTTCAACTTGTATGCCATGTCATCTAGTGATACATCAAACACTGGACACATGGTGTCTAAAATCAGACACAGGAGTGCTGTTACATCTTTGTTGGGTTTTTTAATTAAGTGTACAAAAGCATTCTGGAGAAAAGTCTTTGTTTCGGAGCTGCTGTGTGATCTCTGTTTGAAGAAGGTCAGGCTCTCAGCAGTACCATTCTACAGCTCAACATATTAAAAATGAATCAACATCAAACATTATCAAGTGTTATTTGTACAATCATTTGTCATCCTTATCACCTCACAGACACACACACACACACAAACACACGCTCAGACAGACTCACATACACAGTCACATACTTCCCCACAAGTGTGTTGGTGCTCTCTGCAGTATTTCCCAGTCTGAAAAACACCAGATGGGTTCATCCTCCTCTCTCTCCTAATCGATTCTAATAATTAGTCTGTGCTGAGCACCGGAAAAAAATATCTAGTAGATCAACGAGGCTCCAGCAGTTTTCCATTTATCAATGACAAAAGTTTTAACAGGAGGCAACATGTCATCCCAAGTTTCCTAAATGAGAGAAAGATGATCAGCTTTCAAATATCTAAAGAATCTGTGTCTTCAGCACATCAGCACTTGTACGCAATCAGTCTCCAGTTGTTAATGCTTTAAATGAAAGCTCCAGACTTCAGCCTGTTGCAGAGACGTCCCAATTAAAGTTCAATCTGCTGGACAAAGTATCTTCCTTGGACTAAGAATCTGCATTCACAGCTGACCGTAAGTCTTCTTTTGTCTCTGGAAAACCCTGAAAGGTTTGTATTGAGCACGTTAAAACAGAGCATTCCCAACAGGATGTATTCACACATTATCCATCTGTGTCTCTTATCAGAGTTTATCTGATGGATTTCAGCACTCTCCATCTCTGATGTGTGATGAGTAGCTCAATGAGCTCTCTGTAAAAAGAAAAAAACCCTATGCTCTGCATTGCAGAGAAAAAATAATTGGATGTCATTCAAAACAGTGCTAAAATGCCACTCACATTTGTCCAGGCATTTAAAAGCATAGTTCCTCCAAAAATCAACAATAATACATGTTTTATTCCTCTTAGCTTTGTTGTTTGGGTCCTTCTAGATTACCTTGATGTTAATTGCCAATCTTTTAGAGTATGGAACTATATCGGCCCCGTGGCTTTAGCTCAGTGGATAGAGTAGTCGTCCCTCAATCAGGAGACCAGAGTTCATCCAAGCCCCTGATGCAACAATCCGTGGGTCCACGAACAAGACACTGAAACTTCAACTCCCCAGGCGCTCTCACAGGGGCCGAAATTTCATGACGTTGTACTGTATGAATGTACTGTGTAACATGGGACAAATAAAGGAAAATTTTTATTAGATCACTTGCGATGATCACAGAACCAGAAATGAATTGGAATAAATTCCCCTTTTCTAGAATATTTGCCCACTCAGGGATGAGCAACTCATGCTTGTGAAATAGCAGGATATAACCTTGAATGGCATCTTTCTTAGCTCAGCTTAGATGGCTAGTTTCTCCACCATGAGTAGATGCAAACATCCTATTGTGTGGAGATCTGAAAAGAATATAGTTTGTACATGAAACTGCTCACAGCAATGTCAGTACATTATTATCAGTAAGTAGGTGATGACTTCTTTGAACACCACCAATGTGCCATGTTGTTCTATTACATTCTAGGCAGTGAAATCTACAACTGATATCGCAAAATCCTGCAAATCAAATCGAAACGATCTAGTTTGATAAATAGCACTAAATGCAATGTAATTTTGGGGTGAACTGTCCTTGTGAGTAAAATTTTAAGGATTTAATTTTTTCTCTTACAACTTCAGTTTATATAAGATTCAAATCAATAATGTAAAATAAATTCCACCAACAAAGTAAAATGTATCAATGTGGATGAATGTATGATTTCTAGCTCCACCGTCTTTTTCCGCAGCAGGAAAGTATGTTTACACTGCCGTGCTGCTATTTTTAATTATTTACATCTACTCTGTCTGAGTTAAAGGATGTGACGCACGTGAAAGTCGAAGCTGTGTCCCCTGTACTTCTCTCCAGAGACCCTCACCGTCTCTGTGGGGTTGGCTGCGTAGCCGCCTGGCTGTAAATCCGACTTCTGGCCGCTGCAGAGTCGTTCTGTTTTAATCCGTCCAGCGGCAGGAAGCAGTGGGATTTGGAGGACAGTTTGACTTCAGTTTCCATGGTCACACAGAGATTGAGGTTACAGCTAGGGACAGCTGGACCAGCAGCTTCACAACAAACCAACAGCAGAACCACAGAAACTTTAAGGTTCTCCATTCTGTCAAATTTTCTGTTCAAAACGTTTAGAAGACACTGAATGCTGGCAAAAGAAAATAAGCGAGCACTATCAGGCATCGAACATATTGAATTAAAGCAGTTCTGAAGAAGGATTCTGGCAACTCAGGCTGCAGCACCTGCTGGCCTGGCCTTCCCCCGTCCACTGCTCGACCAACTAAGTATATGCTGTGTGACGGTGCAGACTCACCTCTCAGGAGCTCTGCTTGCTCTCTTGGTTGCAACGGTGCGACTGGCTCTCAGCTCGCCGTTCATCCCACTTTCTGAAAAACAATTTAGGAAGATACTTTCCATCTAACCCGAGACAGATAGCATGAACGTGACTATGTAACACAGTAGGCCTAAAACGAAGAGCACATATTCCGAGTGGGGCACCCAACAAAGGTAACTGAGAAACAAACACAGACATACTGCAGACCAACAAACAGCCAAAGCCATCAGGCACATGTCCACCATAACGTTAACCCTCCATCTGTCAGACTGGAATTCATTTTCTCTCAGATAATGATGCCTCCATCCAAAAGCAAATATGGAACTGTCAGCCTCATATACAAAGAAAACGCGTTGGGCTTCCATTTTAGAAAACACTGTGAAGTCATTGATATCTAATGAAGTTCCAATTCAGGATGATATGGGGATGTTCCTCCTATGAAACATGGCAGCACCAGTCATGGACAAAATCCTCTAGCAGCTGTAATAATTGTGACTCTCCTCTGTCTGGAGAAAAGGAAGAAACCGGATATTGTTATTAATAAAAAATTATCCACAGAGGGAGGTTGGGTTGGTTGGATGGATGATGGATGGATGGATGGAAAATAACCATGAGGACTTTAACTACAACTGAAAACACCTTTATTTTGAAACCGTGCTTTATAACGTTTTTAAAGGGAAACCATCCAGATTAGAAAGCGTTCCCTTCTAACTGTTGCTTAGGGCGTTACAAAGGATATACGTAAATCTAATTTGCAGGACCTGAAGATGACAGAAAGCGGCATCAATAACTTCCACCTTTAATGAAGGATGACACAAAAAAACATTGAATATGCTAAAGAGTTGTGTGATTGACAGCACAAGTAGGTCCGATGAGAAATAAGAGCTCATTACAAACTGCCAAATCTGAAACTGATTGTACTGATTTTCATTTACTTTATGGATAGCTGGGGAATGGGTTAGGCAAGCTTGACAGACGTTTACAAGGATATGCAGATAGGTCGACCATGGTGGACTTACTTTTTACTGCGTGCCGTATTTTATGTTTACAGAGAAAGTGGTATAACAGGTTTTGACCAGGTTTCGGTAGCCCAGAGGACAGACAAACACAGGCTCTGGAGAGGAGCTCATCATTTTCAGTACCTTGTAATTTGCAGTCACAAAGACTAGTGCCAATAAATACTGAACACTGAAATTAAAGCTTTGAGTTAATTCGTCAAAATCATGCTTAGTCGACAGATGTGTTGAGTCATCAATACAGTTTGAACACAGCTGCTTATAAATTCAGTGTTCTGGATCTTTGAAATCAAAATTTACTTTTGCATTAGTCGTGTAAAATAATAAGATGGCTGAACTGGGACATGGCAAGCTAACATTTTCACTTGACCTGGCTCAGCATCTTAGTTTTTGTGTTAACTAATAGGTAAAGAGAAAATTAAAAGTTCAATAAAAGCTTATATTGCCTACAGTTCTGCAAAACAAAGGACTGACCTGATGATGGCACTAAATCAAAGAGGAGCTCATGGCAATCTTACTATTAGTTGTTCAGACATTTCATTTTATGGCAAAAATATTAGAAGATAATCATCAGAATAATGTCTTTTCGATATTTCATTGCAATCTATCCATATAAATTTTATTTTATTTATCCGTCAGACTCGACAGTCGCTATGGATTTTGTAACTTCGAACAATCTATCAGTCCGTGACCTCCGTCAAGGCAACCTGAATCTGAAGACCCCCCACATGTGAAGCTGTGAGGGGAAATCAGCGGTTGGACATTCACCCTCTCCCTTCTCAGAGCGGTGACAGTCAACAACAGGGTTGTTTGCAGTTTCCACCCCAGCTGCAGCTTGTAGGACATTAGTCTTTTAGTACGAGGTTTACGAGCACTGTGACTCACCATCTGTTAACTGCCGGGGTGCGCTTAATTGACCACCCATCCCCTTGGAGATCGATAAGATCGCCAGGTTGTTGTAACTCCCGCCGCGTCCTGAGCGGGTGTTTGTGCATCATCGACTGACTGATTATAGCTATTTGCTTGCTTATATCTTCAAAGTGTTTGGTTGACACATCATAGACATGGGGAAAGATGGAGGGGGTTGGAAGAGTTGGAGAAAGGGAAATGAGCGAGAGGGGTGTTAAAAAAAGAGGGGGTGCCAGGACAATTTCACACCTTGATGGATATCGATTTTTAGGGACAGGCTATTCAAAGTTTGGCAGGTAATCCAGTTCCGAGCAGAGAGCTGCTGCTGGCGTTTGAATGAGGCTACAACTATCACTTCTGTCTGTCCGTTTGTTTGTTTTCATCTCTGTTGACACCAATTTGCAGCGTAGGGATGATGATTATGCGCCCGCACACATCACAACTGTGCCATTTCTGATCCGTAAAGAAGTCAGAGTTGCCATCATCTAATCAAATCCTGCATCAGAACTGAAAAGTTTCTTTGTCTACTGCGTTTGATTTCACACAAATGGTGTCAACAGAATTCAAACTTCCAATCGATTCTATCAAATGTTGATTACTGATTGTTAAAATGTCAGCACTCAGTAAGTATAGAGAGAATGCTTGACAGTTTTTGTATGAGTTTTGGTGTATTCAGACTTTTCTCACTATGCTGCGCTCCTGTTTGTAAGGGCTTTGATCTTGAAGACAGAATTGTTGAAATGCACAAGTGATCATTAGGAATCAGCCGGCCCATTCGAAAACAGACCATAGCTACCCTATTAACTTTGTTAGTGACTTCTGATTGAGTTACTGCTACAGTGAACGAGGTCACTGCAACAGTTATTGATACTGGACAGCTCTGGTTTGAATCTCTCTATATATATATTCAGCTTTTTAGTAGTAGGATTCTGCACTCTTAAGTTAACAACAGTGCACAACAAACAAACAATTAAAGCTTCACTACCCCCCTAAAATATTAAGCTGCAGGCATCTCAAGTGATTTTATGTAAATCGTGGGGAAGTCCTATTAATATCCCTGAAAGGAAGAGGGACGGAAGGATAAATTGATGGATGGATGGATGGATGGAAACTTTAGCAATCCCCAAAGTTTAGTCGTCGCAGCGGCTCCGATAGGCATTCTAGAGGGGATAAAAATGTAATACATACTATATAATAGGACATCCTATAGATATGTATAGAATCTATATATGAGGTACACACATGTTGTTTAGTCAGTGGATGTACTTTCAGAGACACACGTGGTGTGTAACGTACTTATTTTGCCAGCTTTTTATTTCGTTTTCGTTTTTTGGACATAACTTGACATTTAATTTGGGGAGTTAGGACTTTTTAGGGATATACCCTTGCTGTTGGGGATGACAGCATTTATCTAGTTTTCAGGGGAAAATACGGTTGTCAAGAAGTGAAGTTTGTTAACCCAAACGTTTCATCATAAATCTAAAAAGGGTTAGAACGGCCTTCAGGACTCAGACCTTAATCTGGATAAAGACAGGAAATAGATCTATATCAGCTGTTCTTACATATGATTAAACCAAATTTTGTATGATTGAAGTTAAAGCATGACTGTGATGAAGAACGTGTAACATCACTGGACAAGATGAACATTTAATGTGTAAGAAATGTCATATTATTTTGAACTCCACACCTAAATGACGGATAAACACAGAAACATCAGTCACCACATCTACTCTACTGCCTTACAAGAAGAAATGAAGACGGAGCCAGTCTTTCTAGATCATCAAAGTGGAAATGAGAAATTAATTTAATTTCCTGTTTCAGAACTTATCTCCACCACATGCTGGTATCATCATTTTTTTGTTTGATGCAAATGAGATCTCTGAACGAAACTTGTCTGATGTTCATCCTGTTGAAACTCTGCAGTAAAACTCTGACCCGCAGAAATCATGTTTCATGAAATAACGTGGTTTGCAATTTAAAGGATGGATGAGATATTTACCTCTGCTTTGTAACCAAGTTTTGGGTTTGCAATCAAAATTTTCTTTTCAAGTTGTGCATTTTAAAAGCCTGAGTGAAGAAAAAAATAGATCCAACGTCAAAAATCTTTCAAAGAGTGTGGTTTGAATGGAAACGGACCGATCGAGTGAATGATGTTCATGAAACACTAGACTGTAATTACCTTCACATGAAAACACGAAGAAGAAGAAATGTAATATTTCCATGTTGTGTCCGTAGACTGGAGCTGTTGTGATGATGTCATTTTGTTCCTTTAATTCCTACAGTTGTTTTCAAAATCGAGAATTGGATCCACTAGGAATTTATCCCCATCGTTGAACCTAATAACTTAATACTCATTTATAAGAGGAGAGAATGCAAACACACTGTTTAGTTTATAACATGACCCAGTGGCAGCATGAATATGCTAAAAGATAAAGGGCCGTAAACGGAGCCTTGGGGTACACCACAGTCAACGGGACCACGGAGGAGGAGGTATTACACATGGCTATTGAGAAAGTGATATTCGATAAGCAGGATTTTTATTGGCTTATTAAGGCATATGAGTATTACTTGAAATAATTATGTAACTTGATACAACCAAAAAAGCGCCATACAGGTCAAATAGTTATCTAAAAACATGCTTTACCAAAAGGTTGAGCTAATCTAATTAATGAATCATTCATCATTAATCACTGATTGATGACCAAACTTCTGTCATTTTATGGCACATTTAGAGTTTAAGAAAATTAAATTAATAAATGCCCCAAAGAAATAACATTATAAATAAACAATATGTGGTAAAATTAATTCAATATTTTTCCACAGTTTTTCTTTTCTTGGTGAGAATATTAGAGGGTTATTGCTGCATAAAAAATGTAAAGAAGAAGAAATCCTTTATTGATCACATTCAGTCATACAAAGTACAACATAGTGAAACAATTTCTCTGCATTTGACCCAGCCCTGAGGGAGCATATGATAATTATGACTTAGCTATGTTTTTATATATATAAATGTATTTTTTAATCTAATCGCGCAGATAAGCAATTTTACAGAACTTAGACTCGATTTATGTCAAATAATGATTTTGAGTATGACTACTATTGTTAACTTAAATATGAGTACTGCATCCAATTACAGTTCTCTGTTATGTTCTATGTTACAACGTTATCTTTTCAGCTTTCACACAAGGTCAAAGTAAAGCGAATTAAGGGAACAAGTTCCTCCTAAAGTCGTATAATTTGGGATAAGATAAGTCTGATCAATGGTTGACAAATTGTGGAAAAATAAAGAGAAAAAAAGAAGAAGAAAAAAGCTCCACCTATTGATTAAACTGTTAGCTTTTAGAGTAAAATAAGAAATAAACAAGATAAATCTCCTCAGGCTCAATTCATATGTTCTGAATTTTGACTAAATTGGACAGATGGTTAGGAAGTTATGTCCGTAAAACGGTATTTTCTGTAAAAAGCTTGCCCTAGTGAGTAAAAAAGTAAGTATCAGAGTGAAAGACAATGTATACAAGATTCATCTCCTTCGGTTGATTCATACACACCAGATTTGGACAAAAACGGTACAATGCTTGAGAATTTACGGCCCATGAACTTATGGCAATAATGCTCCATCTAGTCTCAGAAATATACAAGCGATCTTTTCCGAAAATCACTCCAGTTCTTCCTTGCATGAAGGTTAATCAAATTTGAAAATGAACCTTGAAATAGTATTTGAGTTATCATGTCACAAGATACGACACACATGGAATTCCACCCAGACACTGGCAAAGGAAATGTTGGGACCCAGAATCATCGGAATTAGGACTGGAGTTTGTGTCAGTCTATGAGAAGGAGGATTACTGTCAATCTAACAAAGGAGAGATGAATTACTAATAATTTAAAATACGGATTACTCCGGCTGTGTCACCATAGAAAATTCACATATTTAATGGTTTATTTTTTATATTTAATTTTGTGCCATCTTTATTTTTGTTACCGATAAAATTCAGCTGAAAATTGATAAGGTATAAAATGCATCTCTTTTTTTCATTTGAGGCAAACTACTCAAGCAACTTGAGAAATAAACACAGCGGTGTGTTTAAAGTTTTTATCCCCAAAAGCTGTTACAGCTTTTACATGCAAGGATTTAGGCAAATGCTCATGTTCTGTAGTATTTTTTACACCCAACAGCAAAGCCATTTGACTTTTCCCCCCTCAAATAAAAATATTGCAATATACTGATTGCACAGTCCTAAAAATGGCTTACACAGATCAATGTTAGGATTGCATCTTAAATATAGTCTACACATGGATCTACTAGTTTAACTTTTGAAGACCACACATCCTCCAACAGAAAATCCTGTCGTTGGTTGTTTTTCACATCACAAATGCTGCATTCCTCCAGAGTCTGTTTCACAGCAGACTCAGACAAATCTTTCAAGTTGCCTTGGTTCAGAATATAGTCTCAAGAACAATTCTATTGACAGGTTAAACACCAGCCCAGACAAACATACAACACAAACCAGCCTAATGCAGCAGCGTATGCTATAACCAGACCTAACAGGTTAGCTGTGAAAGAACCCTAAAGTAAAATATAAGAGTTTCAGGGTCATTTCTTCACACTCTGATGATCAGACTCTGCTGAAATGTAGCCACGATATTCAGCCAAGTATAGAAGCCGTAATACTGATGTGTCTCATCATCCATGACCGTGGATGGTATGGAGGATGTTAGCGCAGACCTTTTCATGATTTTATGGATGAATAAACAAAACCTTGAACTTATTATAAGTAACAAGGTTTTGTTACTTATGGGGCTTGTAATGAAGCCCTGTTCTTTGCTGGCCTTAGAACAGTTTTCATTACAAGAACAGAGATTCATCGGAGGAGACAAATTCTTTAAAGTGACAGTAAAGATAAAATAAATATGACGCATGCAGTGTAGAGCCCTAGTAATATGGAAAATTAGCTCTACCAGCTATTTTAGTAGAAATATATTGTAAAGCTATATCAAATTAGAGCATCGAAAAGCATATCAATTTACCTAATGCTCCCAACACCAAACTACAGTTGACCGTAGACTGGGATATAACATTGACTATCATTTTCCCTAATTGCAGCTGTACATCGTTTGTGTAGTTAACCAGAAACCCTCGGAGCTGAAGGATCTGGATACTGACAAATATGACACAGATCAGGTGCAGTCAGGGGATTTATTGATAAAACCGAGGCCTTTTGATCATGGAAGAACCTGAGATGTGCAACAACACTCTCGACATGCGTTTGGGTCTCGGAGTAGGGTGGCTTGTCAACGATAGGTAATGATTCGTCTTCCGCGGCATGGCTTCCCGGGCTCACACTTTTGGCGTGGATTTATCATGGACCACCCCGTACCAGTCTTGGCACGAACCATAAGTTTATTTGAAAACAAAAAGGAAAAGAAAAACTTATTGGTAAGACAAATCCTGGTATTACAAATGAAATGGACACACTGTCAATGAACGTTGACAGTTTGCTTTGGAGGAAATGAGTTCTGTATCGTTCTCATTTCTCCTGTGTATGTTTAGGAGAGCTGCTGGTACCGGCTGATTACAACGGCGTATTTACCTGTATATGCAAAATCCCTCATGTACTCCGATTTCATCCTCCTTTTTTTTTTACGCTGCATGGCCATGAATCAAATGTATCTATCCGGGAAAACATATGAAAGTAATTCAATTCAGATTTGGAGGGATTGGATTTCTCTGTTCAGACAGCCCTAAAGTATGACACAAAAAGGTGAAAAATTGAGAGGATTGAAGCCCAGTTACAAATCAGAAAAGTTTTTTTCTTCCTGTTTCAAAGGCTTTTCTTATGCACTTTGGATTTTATAAAAGTTCTGCATTCATGTGATAACATTTTGAAAATAATCTTCATGCACATGAATCCACCTAAATCATTGAAAACACCGTAGATTCCATATCAGCCCAGGAGCTTTCAGTGGAACTCTTCAACATCAACACCAAACCCATGACATATTTGTGGAGTATCAGATTATTACTAGTAATGGAAATTATATTTTCACATCATATATTAGCTAAAACTGCTAAATAAAACTGCCAACATAACCGCCCAGAATTGTCATAAAACTGGATTTTTAATATCAATTAATAGTCCAGTCTCAAATCTCAAACAACCGAAAATGTTCCTTCTCAAGCTTTCTCTTTATATATTAAGTGTTATATAATTTATAGAATCTTTCACACCAACATCTGTGGGGTACCATCAGTTTATCCTGCTTAATGACACCCTAACTCATGAGGACAGGAGTGATCTGGAACTGAAGCACCAACCTTGGGTTTCCATAACCACCTCTAGCTGTCCAGGTGAAAACTCAGTGTTCCACACGAAGACTTAGCAACACCACATGAATGCCATCCCATCATGCTCTGTAAAGTATGGATCTAATACTACACTGAAAACACGTTCCTCCTGTGAGCTGATCCTCTCTTTGAAGAGTGAATGTCTCACACCTTAAAGGGCAATCCTGCCTCTTCCCAGTCCTCTTATTTTGCCAGTTGTTTCCTCATGCTCAAGCTGTTTTAGTGACCTCAGAGCATCCTTAATCTGCTACACACACACACACACACAAACACACACACACACACACACACACACACACACACACATAAACAAAAAAAGTCAAACCGCATATTCAAGCTGCAAACCATAAATCACAAGATCCTCTCAAATACACTGATTTTTATTTGTATGTGTGTGTGAGCGCGCGCGAGGGTGTTTGCAATACTCACGTCTGTCTCAGTTCCAGTGTAAAGAAATAAAACCTCTGTGTGAATGTCGACTGATGCTTTACCCACGGAGAGAGTGGGGAAGGCAGACAGAGGGGGAAGGAGCAAAGGAGTGAGAGAGAGGGGTGACCGCTGACTGAGGCAGTGGGTCATACCATCTCCACTGAGAGGGGTGGAGTAGGGATGACTGATTCATTTATGTAGTGAACAGTGGGAAAGATGGGTGAGGATAAGATTGAGTCGGATGTCTGACAGAAATGATGCAAATCAGGTTAAGTGAAATGAACATAGAATGGAATAGAATAGAAAATAATAGATGGTGCTGTTTTGGTTATTCAGGTATTACAACACTGAAACTGTATCCTGGAGTTTTTGACAAGTCAGTCAATACTCACTATTTGTCCTGCAGTGGTCCCACGTCCTCTAGTGGATCAAATAATGGTTGTTAAAATGACTCAAAGTAAATATATTTTTTCATGTTCTGTGTTCTCTTTTGAGAGAGAAAAAAAAGTTACTTAAAGGTAATCAGTCCAACCCCTCAAATTACATATTTGTTTTTAATTTTCCCCTATATATAGTAAGCGTCTGTCCAGATTTTTACACATTTCGCCCAAACCTAGTCTCAATTTTTATTTTGGGGAAGTATCTAATTTTTTTTCCAGAGACAAATACCTCAAAACCAGGAAAAATGAAACTATCTGCATGTACTCACCCTGTAATGATACAATCTTTAATTTACCAGATTCTTCAGGAACTCTCTCTGAGCCATGTTCCATTTCAGGCTCAGGAAGATTTTTGAATAATGATGGAGAAAATAAATGACGTGTTTACGTATGGGTTCAGAAAGCTTTGGTTGGTTGTTAAAAGTTTAATCAGTGTTGATAACTTGACCCGGGTCAGAAGGATGGGACGCTCTGCCGGCCTGACTAATCGGTTGCCATCTTAATCTGTTTTAATTACAAAATCCATTAAATCATTTCGTTTTAATTAAAGCTGTCCTATCTAATTAAGATATGAGGACAAGGAGAGCCGGAGCATCTCCCGGGCTTCTGTATTTAGCTCAGAGTTAACCTCAGTTGGCAGTCAGCTAATAACCTCCCAGCATGCATTTCAATGAGGATTTATCCATCAGACCACAGGGTCAGTGCAACACGCACGCACAACCTAATTCTCACGTCAGTCATTCACAAGCTTCCATTTTTATTCCTCTGTTTACATCTTCAAGGCATTTGCATGCACTTCTATCTTATAATATACAAATGTACATACATAAATATGCATATATTTGCCACATGTAAGTATATGCATATACTCTATATTGTATATATGTATATTTTTCTTTGCGATTATCTATACGTAGATAAATATGTTTACATTGAGAAGTTCAGAGTAATTTTGATTCCCTTGTTGCACATATATACAGGCAATAATTGAATATTTTGTCCTGGGGTTGATATGCAGGAAGTAGGAGATAGGCGGCGTAAGAATCTTTGACAAAGGAAAAATTGTAATGGCTAAATCAATAACTGGGTCAGAGCATCTCCAGAACAACAGGTATTGTAGTTAGTACCTAGGAAAGACATCGGGTGAACCTGCGACAGTAGGTATGGCAGGGGTATTCAAATAAGAATGCATGAAATTCCTGAAGTCATCTGACCTTTACTCCTATGGTCTGAGGCGCCTTCAGTGAATGTATTAGACGATAACAGCAGAGTTTTATAAAGATTTTCTGTTTGATTACATTTTACTATCATCAAACAAAACAGAATTAATCCAAATAAACTTTTACTTCAGCAGAAAAGGGACCCTGCTCTTTCTTTCTGCTTAATCCTCCCCGTGGTTTTCTCCAGATGATAATTACAGACTTCATCAATACAGACAATCATTTATCAAAATGCATCTTAACCATATATGAAGAAACATCTGTGTAACTGGATTCTTGACTTCAACCTCAGCTGTATATCTGAAACATATACAAAAGCTTACTTTCTGCAGCACTAAGGTTGAATTGAGACTGAAGCGCTATCTAGCGGATGGTGCAAGCATGAAAAGTGAAACCTTTCTCAGAAAGCATACTTTCAAATAAAATAAATACCAAAAAAACTGTTGTGTGGTCAGTGCAACATGGTGATGATCGCAATTATTTAAATATCTATCTATATATATATATAGATATATATATATACATATATAGTCCAAATGCTTCAAGTACATCATATGTACCTGAAATAATCCTGATTTTAAATAAAACATTTTTTTCAGTGAATAAATATCTTTTATCAAAATCATGTTCTTTCTTTTGTTTTTTGTTTTTATCTATCAAGTACGTCTACAAAGTGCATTCAACTACGTTTCTAACTTTTACTTTGTCTTTAGCTCTTCAAAAGCCATACAAACTTTGAATTAGTCAGGCGTTAAATACATCCATGGCTCGAAATCGACCTTAATTCAGCACTCTTAGAAATGAGACATGGATGTTGTTGGCATAAAAAGACTTTTTCATGTTGAAAGAACTAAATAGTTGAATAGTTAACAGTTAAAACAAGACAGATTCATTATATTAATAAAACATAAAACAGAATTACTATTACTATATTCTGGAATTACATAATTGTGTTTGGTAAATTCAACATATAGGTTTGTTTATTTTGTTTAGGAGGAGTCCACTTTTTTCTATTTTAAAAGGGGATAAAAAGTATGTTTAAAAAAAAAAAATCCACCTGGCTTTGTTTAGGACATGCAGCATAATTGTGTTCAGTAAATGAAACATGGACGTCGTTTTTATTACTTAACTAATTTCTGTTGAAAGAACTAAATAGCTGCACCTTTGACAATAAAAAGGATGGATTTTAATAACATTAATGTAATAGTAAAGGGTTTTGGGAGTAAATAATTGTGTTTAAGATAGATAAGATAAGACGGTCATTCCAAAATGGTAAATGGTAAATGGACTGTACTTATACAGCGCTATTCTAGTCTACTTGACTACTCAAAGCGCTTTTACAACGGGAGTCAGCATTCACCCGTTCACACTAACATTCACACAGAGGCTGCCATGTGAGGCACCACATGCTCATCATGAGCGGTAACCATTCACACAATCATCCACACACCAATGGAACAGCCATTGGGAGCGACTTGGGGTAGATAAATCATAGTAGGTAATTCAACATAATTGTGTTTAGCTCATGCAGCATAACTGTGTTCAGTAAAGGAAACGTAACTTTGTGTATTAAATTCATTATAGTTATGATATGGCGTTTCATTAAGACATTCTGGTGACTATTGCCTAAAAGCATTTAAGAAATAATTCATTTTCTAATATTTTTCCCATTTATTCATTGTAGAGTAATTGGGATTCGTCGTAGTTCGTCGTCAAAATGAAATATCAATTATTTATTTAATCATTTAAGACTTGTGAAGTAGAATAGTGGAAAGAATAAATCTGCTTCTTTTGTTTTCAATTTTTATTTGCATCTCTTAAATCATGAACATCTAAAGCTTTAGAGGATATGAGAGATATTTATAGGAGATTACAGTGTGTGTTTTCTGTGCTGCCATTATTATATGTGTGTTCATATGACTCAAAGTTTGGACTTGCAACATCTGAAGGTTGCTCTTAGGGTCTTTCTAAGAATTTATTCTAAAATCGCTGCAGCTCTTTTTCTGGTTAGGGATAATCCAGGCGGGAAGATCTAACAGAAGATGGGAGTGCTCTGTCATTTGGGAGCCAAACCACATCATCCCCCAAGACAGTAGGTTTAGGGTTTCAAAACAGTGGGGCTTTAAATTTGTTATAATTGGAGCAGAAGTCACTTTCCGGAGCCCGAGACTGAAGCTGAAATAATGATCAAATTGGATCTGTTTGTTGTGCGGGATGATGATGAAAAGACGGCACCACCAGTTGACTTCTCCTTGTAATTTGAGCGTCTATTTCAGGGGATGCTGATGGATCAACATGTGAAAGTGCGTTCCAGATGTGGAGGCCGCTCCCCTCCTCCAGATCCCACCTCAAAAATATGTGGCAGGAAGGAGGAGGGTGGATGGGTGGAGGGGTGGCTGCGGAGGAGAAATGTTGCAAGTGCCCTCGAAAAGAAAGAAAAGGAGAGGCGATGATTTAGTTTTGGAAAAGAAGCAGAGGACTCGAACAAAGCTGATCCCTAGTCTGCCGAGTTCATCAGGAGAAGGTCTATCAGGATGAAGACTGCTGGGGTCTTGATGTTGATACTGTGTCTTCATCAGATGTCCGTCTCTTCTACTCAAGTGAGTACAGGTTACACTTCGAGGAATATATTACACTACAATAATCTATGTGTTAGAGAAATATAACACTTCTGACTTCAATGTCTCAGGCCTCTAAATCATATTTAGAAAATATCAAATTTCCTCATAAATCTATCAAATTTTCAAAAATAACACACACACTAACTCTATGAAAGACATATTTAATCAAAGGCTTATCTATGTTGTTCAATTGTAATATAAATAATTGAATTAAGGTAACTTAAGTAATAAAAAAAAAGAAGACAAAGTCATATTGAGTATTTATTTTCGGCTTATGTATGATGTTTCTTGGTTTCTTTAGGTTGAATTTGATCTGCTGTATGATTGAAAGATTAATATTTACATTTGTATAACTTTTCTCTCTTTTGGCATGTTGGGGTACCCTGATTTTAAAAAGGTCAAATATAAAACCGAATGTGACAATATGCTTGTCCCTTAACAGCATGTACCAACAAAAACAGCACAAAAGCAACATATTTCATATTTTGTCCCATCAACTCCATAAAATACCACACTATCTAAATGTAAGGCCACCAATATATTTCAAACACATTGGGACAAGGACTGGGAAAAGTTTATAGATCACTCAAGAACGTCTGACGGGAACAAACCACAGATAAACATGTTCAGCGGTCACATTCAACGCCTGATCATTTAGAGTCAGAGTTGTATCATTAGATGTCCCGAGGTAAGGATAGGGGGAGTTTTATCATTAGTTTTATTCCAGAGACAACTTTCTTTTTCATATGTTTAAAGAAACTTTTTTTGTTCTCATTTTCTATCCAGTATTTAAGGAGATTTATAATTTATTTATAATAAATATATAGTCATAACTGGTTGAAAAAGGTGATATAGATATATTACATTAAATCAATAAAATGTTTAATAAGGAATATAAAGTGTTTTAAATGTATTATGTAACCTTTAAATATTTCAATTAAATGCTTTACTTGTGCCAAAATACAACTCAGTTCCTTAGATGGAATTACTCATTTGGGATCTTTTCCAAAGATACATTGCCATTATTTATGAATGTTTACATTAAAATCTCTCTTACGTGCTGGATATCGTGAATATACACATTTTCCAGCGCAGACCCATAAAATCTCCAAGCAACCCTTTTCCTATCCCCATTAAAATGTGTCTAGATCCGCCACTGCCTTGAATGCAGACAAGTCAAAGGAGATGATTATTGATCCTCGGGGGATGAAAGAGCAGCACGTCCCACTCCACATTTGTGAGTCAGAGGTTGCATACCTTTAAATTCCTTTGAACTCACCTCAGTGAGGATCTCACCTGGTATCACTGGCATGTCAAACAAAATCCGCAGCAACTTCTCCAGATGTACATTGGAGAGTGTCTTCACGAACTCCATCACAGTGTGGTATGCAAAGTTCACAGTTCATCCCATCAATGCAGGACATCTACACCAGCAGGGCTATCATCAGGAGGACTCACAACATCATCAAGGACAGCACACACCCACAACATGGTCTTTTCACACTCCTGCTCCGCTACAGAAGTCATGGACAACAAGGCTGACAAACAGCTTTTATCCACAGGCAATCAGACCGCTAAATAACAACTAATACTGACACACACAACATCCCCCGCTGGTTACTTAACATGGGTAGTAAATGCTCTTTGGAAATTGCACCTTGGACTCATTCTGGACGGTTGTAAAAATTTGCATAAAGCACAAGCGCCTTACTTTTTCACTCAGGTTCCTTTTAAACTCAGGTTTTTAACTTATTTCTTTGCTTCATACATTGTACTTTGTATTGTTATTTTTATCATTGTTTCGTGTGAAGGGAGACAAAGTAGGCATTTCATTGCATGGTGTAAACTGTTGTGTTTTTTTTTCATAAATAACTTCCTGAATGGTGAATCTTTATCAATTTGATATCTTAGATACTCATACACTTAGATATATAAGACAATTTACCATAAAATAACAAATAGTTTTGGGAAGTATGTTTTTTAATTGTAAAAAAAAAAAAATCTGACTTGTAAATTGTTTCATGAATATATTTAGTATTTCGCAGAAAAGTCCATTTTAATTAGATTAAGTAGTTTCTAAAAACCTTTTAGTGGAAAACGTTTTTAATAAACTACTTGACAACGCTTATTAGGGTTTTTTCGGTTGTATGAAGTAATTTAGTCCTCAGTAGGCCCTACATGCTTTAATATGCCAAAATTTTACATACCATATCGGACTACCTAAATAGCCAGTGTTAATGCTTCCTCCCTGGAGTCCCGTTTGACCAGTGGTGTCCCGCTGGGGCTCCATCCTTGGCCCCTTACTCTTTAGCATATACATACTGGGTCATATGATAAACAGGTTCAGTCAAGTGGCACAGATTTTTCAACAAGACCTATGTCATCCCTGAACGCAACGAGAAGTCCTTGAGAAGTCCCCAATCCCCGGCATTGTACAAGCAGTCCCCCAGATTGATCTCTTCAAAATTAAATGTGACGTTAAGTCCACAGTATTTTATGTAAAAAAGCTCCATGAAGTGAGTAAAATATGACCTTTCAGGTTAAAATATGATATATACATGGTAGATCCCAACAGGTTGAATCATATGCATAACATTTCAACAACATTGGTTCAATGGTTAAGAAGTTATGTTCGAAAAACTATATTCCTCATAAAAGCTCCCCCTAGTGAGTAAAACATGAGCAATGAAGGTATAAACTCAATGTGTACACGATTGAACACTACGAGTCGATTCACATACTCAAAATGTGGACAAAATCGAACCAACGGTTGAGAAATAATGGCCCAAAACATTTGGAGATTAAGCTACAACTAGTGTCGGAAATATACAACCGACCTTTCAAAAAATTAATCCAGTTCTTCCTTGCTCAAAGGTCACATTCCCTGCAAGGAAGAATTAATTAAGACTCTTCCTTTTTAATTAAAAATCAAATTATTTCAATGAAACGGTTTATGAGATATCGCACTAACGCGAAGGATCTCCGGTGGATGCCGACGCGGCGATGAATATTCCATACCATCCCCCACTGTTCGCTGATATTATAAGAAAGAGTGACTCAAAATGCGCTCAACTAAACAGTTGACTAGGACATTATAGGGTTAATAAGGGCATAAATGCATTATTTATCATTACATTACTGTGTTTTTCAGATTTATTTATTGATATCTTCCCCACAGTGGCTTAAGAAGGTAGGTATGAGGTTTATCATATACTTTACCCAAGCCTCCTGTAAAGGCTAGCTACTCAACAACATTAAACATGGTAGGTTATTAATTACTGTATTTAGCTTATGATTTAATTTAAATAGACTGTTGCGCTTTCACAGATGTTTGCACAATTATGACTCCCCCTTGAGTCTCTAAATGTTTTACTGTGAAAGAGACCTACAAGGGCACAAATGGGTTTTCTAAGAAAATGAGAAATAGATCACCAGTCTCCGGTTCTGATATTCAGCCCCAAGGAATCCTGTCCTCTATTTTCCTCATCTCTTCCCAAGGAGTGTTCATCCACCCACGACCTTTTGAACTCGCTGCGGCAGATGGAGAAGATGTTGGCGGTCCATGAGGCGTCGTACCAGCAGAACCTGCGTACCCTTAGGAAGAAGATGAGCGCCCTGCAGAACAGCACCAGGGCCACCATAAAGACTGCTGGTAAGATTTAAGACTTGGAAGGTGGGGATACAGAAACTAAGGCAATATGGGGTGTGAGCACATGTCTAATGTTCTCAGCTCTTCAACTGGTGCTTCAGTGACATTTAAGTCAAACGATGTATATCCTGTATGTCTTCATTTATTCACACGGCTTATCAAACAAAACCTTTTTTGGAATATTTCAAAGATTTGAACAAAAATGTTCAGTGTTGCACAAGTATCTTCACTGAAACCCACGTAGTGAAGTTTCAGGTACAAACAAGGTCAAACCCAAATCTAACCCAGCCACCAATCAACAAGCCTAAATCTATTCAAAATATAATCATATTGTGGTTCTGAACATTTTTAAATACGCCGTGTATTACAATAGGATATATTAGACTTTATTATGATTTCATACCTTTTTTCAACCTCAAATTGTGTCCCACAGGAAAGGTTTTGTTTAATCCTCCAAAATAAAGATCTAATTTTTTGACTGTTTTTTCAGTCATCTTCATTGGTGTAAATTGTTTATCAAGCAGACAGACGGACACACACCTCAGACAAAACTTCAATGTCAAAAGTGTTACATGAACTATTTGTGACACAGTCTGGACCACCGAAGCTGATGGCAAACGTGTTTGGTGCACTGTACTATCACAGATATTTGGAAAGACGTAACTTGTACTAATAAAGTTGTGCTGCCCCTTCAGGAAATGGCAAATATCCAAACAGGGCTCTAGCTTGCAGAGCGTTAAACGGCAGTCGCCAATACACAAATGTTACATCCGCCAAGGAGGTTATGTTTTCCCTCTGTTTTGTGTGTTTTCATGTTTGTATTTCTTTGTTTATTTGTTTTTTTTTAAGAAGGATTAAGAAAAAAAAGCAAGAGGATGAATTTGCATGAAAAAGTTTTGGCAAATCCTTGAGGTGAAAAATTTTGAGGCTGGCAATAACTCAGACATTAACGGAGAATTGTTTTTTAAGTCTTCCTCAACCTTGGGTACAATTATGCCTCGGCAAAAGTTTGTACACTCTCCTGGGTGTTTCTTTGTTTGTTTGTTTGTTTGCTGTGATCAGGGTTAGGGGAATACTACAGATTTGCAAGAAGTTCCATTCCATTTAATCCAGTTCTTTCCCATGCTGAGGCCAAGTTAGGTTTAAAATTTAAAAAGGATCCATTAAATAGTTTTGGAGTTATCGCGTTAACACTAAGGATCCGCGGATGCAGGTGCAGTGGCGATGAGGACTCCATGATATCCCTGACTTTTGGGGGATATAATAAAATGTGTTCACAAAATATGTAAATCAGACTGATTTGAGATTGGATAAAATTGTTATATTATAATCGGTTCAGGAGATAAATGACTACTCTACCTGCTTCCAGCATCATGCCCCAAACCAGAGCCCCCTCATCATGGGCGCAGACTGGGCAGGGTGTATGGCGTTGGGCACGAGGTCCACTTCCTGTGTATGCCTGGATATGAGCTGATTGGCCCGCGGACCCGAGTATGTTTGGAGGCTCTGAAGTGGAGCGGCCAGCAGCCAATGTGCCGACGTAAATACTAATGCTGGGCTTTAGTATCATCACACAGATTCTGGATCAGCACCAGGAGGGGAAGTGAATTCTTGTTTTGTTTTTATTTCCTTTCCAGGCCTCAACAGCACCAGCATCTCTCTGCCATCCTTTACTCAATCCTCTTCCTTCCCTGTCCTTGCTGCTCTCTCGGCATCCCCTTCTCCCCTTTCAACCACATCTTCTCACCCCTCCTCCGTCCATCCATCTGACTGCACTCATTTCCTAGGCTCCACCCGCTGCACCTGTGATGTCGGCTTCACCATATCAGGCCGCGACAACAACGTCTGCACAGGTAAACACATCTTAACAGTAAGGGACGTTTCTGACTTATACTTTCATTATTCGTTCATTGATTATCTGGAATCACTTATCCTGTGAGGGTAGTGGGGGCTGGAGCCTATCCCACCTGACATTGGGTTAGACACAGGGTACACCCTGGATGAGTAGCAGGCTCACCATAAGGCTGACACATAGCTCAACCATTCACACGTACAGGCAGTTCTGTGATCCAACAGTCAATTTTGAATCCCCAGTTCACCTATGCTACATGTGTCTGAACTGTTGGAGGAATTCCGGAGTACCAGGAGAGAACCCACATAAACGTGGGGAGAACATGCAAACTCTGCACAGAAAGATAGGGGCACCACTGCACCACCAATATCTTTAGCTATAGCTACAAATAGATACAAAATTATCTGTATCCTCAATCAAAACCGGCGGGGCTGACTTTATGCAGAGGTGGTTAAACTGGAAGTTGTTCTGAGTTGATCAGAAGATACTATTAGGAGGGGTGGGGCCAAGATCTGAAATCTGATTGGCTAGGCATGATCTGTCTAGTTTCAATTAAGTAAATGCACATAGTGTTGGTAGGACTAAATAATAAATAATCATTAAAAAAAGTATACTTTATTTATCCCAGTGGAAATTCATGTACTCTGCATTTGACCAATCATAAGGCAGCTCCTGCGGAGCACATGGGCTCAGGGTCTTGGGGGCTCAAGGACCCTACAACATGTAGACTAACTGTGGCTCAAACCGGCTACCTTCCGATCCTTCCAGATCAGGGACTGCTACTCTACACATTTAGCTACAGTCACAAATACATAAATATATATCATTTAAACTTCTTTGCTCTTAACTGTTGTGTATTCTGTAGTAGTATCCACAACCTCTTTTAAGGCATCATAGGCGATACGTAATGAGAAAAAATGGTTGTGTTTTCCATGCACCCCAGTTTAAAATTCCATAAATGTGAAAATAAGGTGTTTATATTTCCTTACCTTCCTTACATACTGTACTTGAACAAGTTACAATTAACAACATATATTCAATGAAATGTGTCTTTGCTCAAAGGTATAGAGCAAATAACAGACAATGAATAACTGGTGTATTTATATTTTATGGATAATGGTAAGTTAATACACCAACAGACATTGTGGCACGTCTTCTGTAGACTGTAACCCATTGTGGACCTTGATCTAGAAAAATCCCTGTTCTTCCACTGAAAAAAACATTTACAGAAAACATCCGTATTTTTTTCACAAGAGTTGGAGACCTATTAGTTATTTTTTTTTAAAGATTAATTTGTACTCAGATACCCAATGAGGAGTATGCTTTACCACAGGGACATATGTTGACACATTTTATTCTCTGGATTGTGTTTTTTAGACATCGACGAGTGCCATCTGTTTCCTCTTGGTCAGCCTGGCCAGCTCTGCATCTATCAGTGTGTGAACACACCTGGAAGCTTCCACTGCTTCTGTCCAGCAGGCTATAACATTGCAAGAGATGGCCGCAGTTGCACAGGTCCGAATCTAAAGGTCATGTGACCCTTTAGAAGAATGTTCCGAGACATCTGAGCTGAACTTTGTTCATAATGCTCACCTTTGTTTTGCGTTCAGACATCGATGAGTGTGAAAACCGCATGCACAACTGTACGGGAGAGCAGGTGTGTGTGAACACCTACGGAGGTTTCCAGTGTGTGACGGTGGAGTGCCCCATCATGAAAAACACCACATACATCAAGACGTCACCGATGTAAGAGCAAACCATCCTTGGTCAGATCCTAGATGAGAAACAGCGGAAACCAAGACAAACTACTCCTACTATAAAAATATTCATCCTTTTTGTTTTTACCCAGGCGTTGTGAGAGGAACCCGTGCAGGCTGGGAGACATGGCGTGCACCAATGCGCCAAACTCGATCTCCTTCCACTTCCTGTCTATGGTGTCTAACATGTCAGCACCCCGAGTGCTCTTTCGCGTGTCGGCGGCACGTGTCCTGGGTGACACTCTACGTTTTGGACTGGCAGGTGAGCGTGGGTATAGCCACTTCAGTGTGCAGCGCTCTGGTCGGCAAACTGGCACCCTTCTCCTAGTGACACCCATTAAGGGACCTGGCACTCTGGAGGCTGAGGTAGAGATGAGTGAGCTGGAACGGAACTCCCTGCTTGGCCGTTATCTCACCAAGGTCACTCTGTTTGTTTCTCCGTACATGTTTTAGGAGGATTTGGGGCTGGGGTCAGACATACTATTGAATCCACAGAGCCTCGTGGACTTCTTCCATTCAACTGAAATTACAAGTGTCACCCTATGTAGAAATGTCAGTCAAACCGTTTTATATTGTGAATATTTTTGTGAACATTTTTTGTAAATACATCACATATACTTGTATGTATCCTCCAAGTTCGTCATGTGACACACTCAAGCCTAAAAATCAGAAAGGAGCAGACTGTAATAAACCCTGCAGTTCTAAGGCCTGGTTTGCTTTGCTGCATTTCCCAGGTGATGTATCCTCATTAAAAAGATAAGATCCGGGTGGTGCTGAAGGCCAGATTTAGCCTCCAGTTATAGCAGAATAAAACAAGATGACATCAGCGAGCGCCAGTCAGACTTCAACCCGCGGAAGCCAATACAGAATTGATGAAGCATGGCAATTTTGTTTCCTTCAGCTGTTTTAAACCGATGAATGGAGGGAATTCACTCATGTAATTATTGTTATTATCAAACAATAATTATATAATTGACATCAGGCGATTTTGTAATAATTGCGACTGTGCTGATTTTGGCTCTATTGCAGAATCTCTGTCTAAAAAGTATTCGAACTAAGACGGTCTAGATGGAGAAACTGGTGTCCTTAGTCTCGTTTTATTTTTAAAAAAAAATTCTTTGGACTAAAGAATAACTTTGTGCCTCATAATATAGTTACTACAGAGGTAAGCATCAGTTTATCAGAATTGGTAAACTGATTGTCTTTAAGGATTATGAAGAATGTTCAAACAGAAGTAGATATTTAACCACATTCTGTCTTTTTAGAATATGCACAAGTCAATATATTTGCTTTTATTTGTGGTTTGACTGTCCGGACTTATTCGGTTTCTGAAATTTTCTGTTAAAGAGTAAATGTGTTCAGCCTGTGTCAAGAGCATGTTTTCCCTCAGTTTTATAAGAAGTTGTAAATAATTCAGGAGGGCGTTAGAGTTTTAAGACATTTGAATTCTAAACCGTTGTTGTTTTTTTTTGATAAAAGCTGTAAGGTCGACCTGTCATTCACGGCTGAAGAATTTAACACAGATCTGTCAGACAGCCTGAGGCCTCTGCCGAGGAGACAGAACACACACATTAAAACACAAACACAGACAGCTACCCACAGTGTATGCACGCTGTGTGTCTGCAGACACACACACACACGTATGAGAAAGAAAACATATTGATGCACAGCCTCATATATCTGTGTGTGTGATCATGTCAGGACTTCACCTGAAATATTTAGAGTGTGTGCGAATTTATGGACACTGTTTCCACATCCTTTAATCCGAATCAGTCATTTTTCAAGGAGTTTCCAGGCTAAATACCCTGATATCAAGGATTCCATCATGGAATAGTTTGAGTCCCAAGTCAAGGTAAATTAACGTTTTATCGCAGATAAAATAAATCTAAAAAAACGGTGCTGCAGGACAACGTGTGGGTTTGAAAGGGAGATATTAAGGAGACTTAATTTGAAACCTAGTGTGGAATGTGACCGTCTACTCTACCTATAATAAAAAGCTGCAACTTCCTCCTTAAAAATCAAATAGAAGATTGACCCCATGAAACACATTTACAAAATGAATTTGGAAAAACTGCACCCAGTCAAGAGAAGTCTTTAGTTACATACACTAGTGGTAATACTGGGGTTTCATGGTAATTGTTTTTCCTCATTTGAAATTAAATTCTTGTTATTCACTATTGACAATTCTACAGTACAAAAATACACACAACTGAAAAATATATTTTTTTTTAATCTCTCTTGTTTCTGGTGTAAGGAAACGCATTGCATTCACCCAATAAAAATATCTCACACTTACCTCGTAATTACGAAATCCGGATATCTTGTTAACGAGATCTTTTCTAGTGATTACAAGATAAGATGTCTGTTTGTTTGTTTTTGGTGAATGCGATGCGCTTCCCTAATAATCTAAGACAAAATTCTGAGAATTAAATCAGTAGTTTTTATTTGATCTTAACTTAATCTCAGAAGGAAAACCTAAAACAATTAATATACATTTGTATGTATAATAAAGACCATCTGAATTTATTTTTTCATTTTGACCGAGGTTGGTTACTTTTTTCTCTTCTACTTTTATAAATCTGAAACTGTACCTACCAATACACCTTGGGATACTTGGCTGAAAAAAGTTATAATTATTAAAGTTGTTCATTGTTAAAAATAAAAAAAACCTCCTAGAGGAACATGGACAAACTATTAATAAATGCACGTGTGTGTACATGTAAATATCACATCCAGTACAACTACAACTGAACTGCGTGTTTACTTTTATGATCACAGGAAACTCTATCCAGCTTTGTTAGTGGATAAAGTAGAGTAGAGTTGCTTTTTGGTCTTCTGAGAAAAAGTTGTTAAAAATCAATAAAATATTACATTGTGCTTCAAAGATGATTTTTTAGATAATAGACAACAGGGTAGAAACCTTGCAGACTTTATTATTATTAACAAACTGTCAAATTTTCATCTGTACATAGCAACGAAAAGAAAGTAGACAGGGAAAACATCAGTTGATCCGGAGCTCCATGGATTCCGACAAAAAAAATATGTTGTATTCATCATTGCTAGGGGACGATGACAAGAGCAGCTGTAGATTACATGGCGTATTGTGGGCTACACACACACACACACACACACCATTCATCTAACTCACACACACTCACATGCCCACATGCTCCTGGAGCGCAGCATGGGGTTCTGGGATGTTCTGTACAGTTGGAACCCTCAGTGGGATTCCGAGTAGGCACACTTTAACGTCAGATGGAGAAAAAAAAAGATCCAAGGCAGTTCAACGTATCAGGATTTGGCAGCGCTCTTCACTGCAAGCTTCAACAGTTAAAGAAGAAAATAAAGTACAGGCTGACCTCGCAGTACATAGTTTACAGTATGACCCACTCCGGATATTACACATGATCGACTCCAGCTGGCAGATGTCTCTTGTGTTTTAACATCAAACCCTGTTTCAGTCTTCACACCTCAATATTCAACAAGTCACCTAACTGAAGGTCTTTGTCCTCCAGCGGCATGCTATACCCACAGAAGGCTGGGATGCCATCCCAGCATCCTGAAAACCATTGAGCTTTAGTGATTATTATGAATTTGCCTTTGCCTAGTTTGACTCATGTGCTTGTTTTTTTTCACATCCAAGATTATTCTCTAAACAGTGACGTGACCAAACAGGAAGAAACTACAAAGACCTGATATTGTGGAAGGATTCTGATTTTTATTTTCACCCCTGGAATTTCGCTAATTTTGGAATAGCTTCCAACTGCTGGTACTGAGCTCACTCAATTAAGAGTTGATTCTTTATACGAGGGGTAGGTTGTAGATTCTCTGTGCCTTTAGGGAACTGGGGGCAGGTTAAAAGTATTCATTCCAAAGGGAGAAGTGAATGATGAGATGATGAGGATGACATTCTTTCACCACGCAGTCGCCAAATATAAGACCTCTTTTTCACAAGTCATAGATCATCTGTATACACCGAACACGAAAACAGCATTTTTTCAATTTTCTTCAGTTGGAAATTGCTGTAAAGCCTTGATAAACGTATTTTTTTTCTTCTTATATCTTTTTTATGCTTTCATAATTCAAAGAGCTATATTCTTAGACAATTATGTAATTGGCTTGCTTTACTTTCTAGAAACAAAATGCAATGTGTTTGCACCTTCTAAATGTGGTAACTAGATGTTTAGACAAGACCCTCAGTAATGTATACTAGCAGTTGATTTTCTGTCAATTACTTAATAAAGTTTATATTAAATAGCCAATGGTATGGGTCCAGTTTATCAAATGGAAGAATTTTACACTTTTGATACAAAGAAATAGTGATGCATATTAAAAGAAAAAATTGAATAGTGCCTGGCAAAATGTTTAATCACAGGAATACTTTGATGATGATCAATGGATGCAGTCACACAAGTATTTAGGTATATGTATGCTTAATTCTTCAAGGGTTGTGCTACACTCCTACCAATGTTTTCGAAACTTTTCTGACATTATTCACATCTACGTCTCTGGTCAGGAAGGAAAGCAAAAGTCTTTACAGATTACATCAGACATCAAAGATATCTAGGAGTTGACTCATCAGTCTTTTTAATGTCTCAGATTACTGTTTTTTTTTTTAATGCGTTTTATCTGAAGCAAAGCGTTATGGGTGACCAGTCACCATTATGTTCTTAGGGCGCCACAATCAACCGCAGTTCAAGTTGATCACAGGTAATTTCAAAAGTGCTGCCGCTACAGCAGAAATCTAGCATGCTAAGCCTACTAGAGAGACAGTCACTGCTATGTGTGATGAAATCTGCCAGCTGCTGGAGCAGGTGGATGACCGGGAGAGGCCAAAGCCTTCCCTCTTGCTCTACCTCCCCTCATAAACTCCCAACCATTCTCTTTATCCCCTGCAGGAAGGAGAGACACTTGTTAGAAAAGGCAACATGAGCACATTCAACGCAGGATAAAAAAAAGAACCGAAAACAATTGAAAAACCTTTGACCATTAGTAAACAAATAAATAAGGCTATGACAAAACACATATATATATATATAAAATATACATATACATATATATAATATATATGTATATATATGTATTTATAGATATAAAAAAGAACAGAAAATGTGCAATGATTCCAGTATCATCTTTACACAAAAATGTTCACATCTCTATAATAATCTAGAATCTTCTTTACTTTTTTTTTTAATCTGTAATCCTCCAGTTTTTCCGTACAAAACACAACACCAACAGCTGCTCTGTGGGATCATGACTTGGAGAGGGAAAAAACTAAAAAGCATTGTAAGTTTGACCAGTCTACTACATTTGGTGCCGAATCAGCACAGGACCCATTCCGACTGTGATGGGAGTGGTGGAACTGAGCTACAGAATCCTCAGAAGGCGAGCACGACGGCAAACACACAGCTCACTGCTGAAAAAGTGAAATTGGCTAGAGTGGGAACAGTCAGACGCAGCATGATTATGCCACAGGTTTGGCTAGGGGAAAAAGGACTGCATTAAAGGAGAGCCAATGTTGCTGGGTCTGTCATTTCAATGATAATAAAAAGAAATAACCCCATATTATTTCAGATGTACGAAGAACTTGTAGCGAGATGGCCAAGTGTGTTTAGACTTCATCTCACTGGTTGGCACCATCTGCCTTGGCAGTCCAATGGCGTTAAAATCTAAAATAGATCTGACACACATCCGCTCGTATATACTCAGAACCAATCTTACTCCCCAAAAACCCTTTAGGCGGAGGACAAGCTAGAATGTTATGGCCATATAAAGACAGTTTCAATCGCACGCGCACAAAATCTCTCACCCTTAAGCAAACACAAGACTCCTCACACGCGCACGCACACACACACACACTCTCTGTAGTCATTAAAATACTGGAGTCATCAATATGCTCTATACATGAGCATTTCCCCTCCCACTTTTTACACATTTACATTTAAAACAATTGCATTCACCTCCCTCAACCCATATAGCAACTTCTAATTCCTTACCTAACAACCCCCACTCTTTCTGATCCCTCTCCTCACCTCCCACCCTCAAGCAAAAGTAAGAGGAAATAAAGTAGAATGATACTGGATCTACATCAGGTAATGGGCAGGGAAGAACTGCAGTTAGATTTGACTTTGAAACCGGCTGAGAAAGAAAAGAAGATAAAAGGACAAAAAGAAAGAAAAAGCAATAGTGGGAGTGACCTCTTGGGAGAATGAGCGCCCGGAAAAAGCGCAGAGTCAGTGATCGAGCCCACTTTCACGAGCAAGATTGCGAGTAATGTCATTCCGACAATGTCAAGTAAAGATCAGGGAGGGTGTTTCGGGTGGGGAGAACTGAAGTATTGAACGAGAGGCAGGTGGAGTTTCTGGAGTTGTTAAGAGTGGTGGAGGGATTCTTTTCAGCTGTGGTAATTTCTCCTGTGGGTTTGTCCTGACCCCAGAGAGGAATGGGTCTACCTGTCCTTCAGCTCCTGAGTGACACGTTTTGTGAATCTGCCACAGAACAGTCCCATCACGAAGAGCAATGCCACACCTACACCAGTCACAGTCAGGATATAGTTCTTGGAAGGTGATGTCATCACCTGCATTGCAAGGTCTGAGAAACCCTCAGCAGGAGCCACCTGGTAGGAAGCGAGGACAGGACAACAGGAGTTCAGTTGTGTTTGCATTATTCTTTTTTTAAGCAGTAAATCTAATGAATTCCAAAATAAAAGCACCTGTGAACCTTATTTCATAGAGCTTATTTAAAAACCTGATAGTTTAATTATCAATGTCATTAGAAAACAACATTAAACACACCCTAAACAGATGCTATTCCTCTCAAAGATATAATTTAATAACAAAAGCTGCAAAATTGAACAAAGAAATTACTCGATTTTCATGTGAAGTACTTAATGCATCTCATTCTAATTCCTACAATCTACCACCAAACATGGAACTATTTTAAACTGATGTTTTGTAGCATATTCACTTAACTTGTTAAGCCTTCACCTGACTTACATAGCTAAAATAAATTAACAATAGCTCCATAAATATCGAGCGTTTGTACATAACCCTGATATCTATGGACATTTCAGACCTACAGTAATGTATTCTCAGTGTCAGTGACATTGTACCTGTTACTATGAGTGACCTGTAACTATCAAGATTTTCTAAATTTAACTAATTTTTTTTGTTGATAAAATAGGCTAGAAAATCATTACACAACAATAATCCCAAGCATAACATTTACATTACTGACTCAAGAATCCTTGACAACATCTGTTCTGAAAGATAGACATCCCAAAAAGCGCATATTATTCTACACAGTTGTTAGTGGGATAGGATTAAGCAGACACCAGCAAATACACAACCAAAGGGAGCCAAATGGGCTTTTAAGTAGTGGTCAACTGATTGATTGGCTGGCTGGGAGGTGATCAGGACTGTGGAAGCAGCAGTTTGAAAGAAGTGTGATCTAAATCAGACAATAAGTAGAATATTATAGTGGTGGAGGTTGATTTATTTGAGACAAGGAAGGGAATAAATGATGATTTTTGAAAGTAGACCATCAGGAAGAGACTGAGATGCAGACTGTAATGTTGGTAATTATGTTTGGCTAGGCTGAAAAAAAGACCACTTAGAGCTAAGGAAACAGTATTTACTGCTTTTATCACATAATAGTTGAGCTTTGATGGGAATGATGCAATGTGGGAGGTTTGCTGTGTGTCTTTAGAAGCACCCTAAGACAGGTGTTGTGAAATATTTGAAATTTTTAGAGCTCCTTGGCTGAACGGTTACAAAGAAGAATCATGCAGAGAGGAATCTAAGCTGCTCGTTTACATCGGTATTGAATCTTCTACTCTGTTAAATCAACTCCAACTGTATTTACACTGTTTTCAATGTTCACCACTGACAAGAGGAAAAAGTTGGGCTTGAGCTACCTTAGCAGCGTAGCTCCACATGTCAATGCGATCCTGAAGTCTCTTCTTGCACTCTGGCTGCAGACGCACCCGTTTGTCCTGCAGCGCCTCCATCAGGCAAGACATCTCTGAGGAAACAACACAAACAAACTTGTGATCCTACATCTGCCTTTCTGTTCAAATTCCCACATTAAAAATACAAATTCCAAAACAATCATGCAAGCAACGCTTTTCCCGTGTGGGGGTTACAACATGGGCTGCAACTAACGACTATGTTGACAGTCGTTCATCTATTGATTATTGAAACGTTTAATCAACAAATCCGATTATTGATTTGTTTTTCCAACTGGTTAAACAAAGGTTAAGTAAAAGTAAAAATAAATAAACAAACCACACATTTTGAAATAGTAACGTTTCACATAACAGAAACTTGAAGTACATCCCTTTTAACAGTTAGCTTATAGTTAGCTATCTAGCGTTGCAAGACGAGTTATCATCGTCTAGAGAGCCAATGTTCCTTCATTTTAAATGATTCAGCATTACTGAAGTGCTCCCATGCCAGAATAGTTAAGTTTTGCAGATCTTGCAGTTTGTTGAGGGTGATATGTTCCACAATGGATCTTTACTGTTGTTATGGTGTTGCCACGGTACTATTGTTTAATTCCTTCTTATTAAGAGGTGTCAGAGGCAGCATTGACTAATCAAGTATTAAATTAGTCAAAAATGTATTTCATATTTCATTTTTGTCTATTATTCGGTGCAGCCTAAGTTTAAATTTAGGTGAATTTCCCTGTAAGCAATTTTTCCTGTCTGTCAGAGTTGCAGTGTTCGTTTGTGGACTCACGGCGCCCTTTGCCAGGTGGGATCGCTGCACACTGGTGTTTGATGTCCAGAGCACAGGCTGTGTGGAGGACGGGGTCAACAAAAATATCTGCCTTACTCTCCTTTAGCATGTTCAACACTTCCTGCAATGTAAGGGGAAAGAAGGTATAGAAAAACAAGGATAGAATAAAGAGAATGCGGAAAAGGAGAAAAAGAACAGAAAGATTTCAAATGTTCTTAAAAATGCTTCCCAACTCACAATTACATCTAGAGTTCTAGAGAAATTACAGGTTTTTCTACATAAACTTGTGATTTTCTTTCTGATCAAGCAGGAGGAAGACACTGTTCTTTAAATGAAAATCCATTGTTGTTTGTGCAGAAATTAAAAATTTTAATTCTCAGTGAAGGTAGCAGGCAGTTTCGTTACCTTCTTACATCCTTCCTGTTTTATCTTCAGCAAGTTCACCTTCAGACACTCCTCCACCTGTCCCGTCTGCTCCTGAGCTGCTGCTTCCTCTGGACAAAGTCTTGAAATCTGAACACACATACAGAGATAGTTATTGAAAGCAATACGAGCTGTCAAAGTTCCTCCGAGCAAGGCACTGAAGCCCTGCCTGTGCATCATAAGGTTGAGGGTTTAATCATGGTTCCCCTGAGTTATTTTACTTTTCCACAGAGAAAATGGCTGATCTGAATTCTCAGCTTCGTTCGTGTAGTTTACATATTGAGATATTTTTTATACTGGTGGCATCAGCTGTAGAATTTACTGCATGAGAATATCCATCAATAGTGACCTCCATTAATTCAAGATCTATTGATGTTCGATAGAATTGTAAGTTAGTATGAGGGTTTTGAACTAAAAAGCAATGATGCTAGATTATTAAAACTTTAACAGTAAAGAGATTGTTGAAAGTAAAAATCGTTGTTTCTCAATCACAAAGTTACTAATTCTAGCAATCTCAACTGTGCCTGTTTTCCACTGGTGGCAACAACTGTGGTTGTCCAATTAACATGCAAACAAACATCTTAATTCACAATGTGTGTGACTGAATAGGGAAACTATAGGAACGTTTGTTTGTAAGATTGTAGTACTGAGCCAACCTCTTGTGTGCAGTGGATCTGCAGCTGTGGGTCAAGTCTGTAATCCAGCGCCGACTCCTGCAGGATAACCCGGATTTGATCCTCACAGTCTGGAGACAAACGCTGCAACAAAAAACACAAAAACAGGAATACTAATGACACCTGAATAAAAATTCCTGCAAAAGCAATTTTTTACTAACAATATTAGATATACTTAATGGTTCATGATTTAATCAGACTGTTTCAATAATCTGTTTTGGCAGTACAAAACTATGTCTGATGATTCTCCTCCAACAAACAAATCTCGATAAACTATCAACACCTCATGGAAGCTGCTCACAAAATTACAGTTTGATCTTTACTTGAATTGTACACATATTTAAAGGCTAACCTCTAGTATTCAGCAATACTTAATTGCACTGCCAAAATAGATGCGCGAGACTCTCAGATTGATTGACACCTGTGGCTGTTTCGAGTTGCCGTTGCTCATTCCGTCACCTGGCTAACCCCCAAAATTGGATAAGTGGTTAAAAAAGAAATGCCTTTCCAGAGAGACATCAATTGCTACCACTAGTCAGCCCACAGTCGAAGATGCACCTGCCAGCGACAACACTCGAGGTGATTCTTCAACTTCAAGTCTATCTTGGAGCAGGATGCTAGCAGCGGTGCACTTGTTGCTGGACAAGCTAATAGCATAGTCATGGACAGTGACGATGAGTCGTATGAAGAGTGTCCTGATGCCGGAAAGCGTGTAGCCTCGGACAGAGAAACAACCTCATCAAAAAGGCGCAAATACGATGAGAGCTACATTGCTCTTGGGTTAACTTCTATTAGTACTGGTGGATTTACTCGGCAACAGTGTGTTTTATGTGCAAAAGTACTGTCTCATAACTCAAAACCTTCACTGCTGCGCAGACATTTAGCCAGGGGAGTTTTCGGAGCGACAATTGAGAAAACTTTCTACCAGTAAGACTTGCATATAGGAGACAGATAACGTAAATAGGAGCAGGCTATGGGTATCTTACATGGTGAGTTACAGAGTGGCTAAAACCAGCAAGCCACACACTGTTACGGAGGACTTGATTCTCCCGGCTGCCATGGATATGGTTGGGACAATGCTGGGGGAAAAGGCCAAAAAAACTATACAGACCGTGCCTTCATCAAACACTGATTCTCGGCCCATCAGTGACATGGCTGAGGAGATTTTTAAACAGCTACTACATCTCATACGAGCCAGTGAATTTTACACACTACAGCTGGATGAGTCAACAGATGTAGCCGGCCTGGCTCATGTCTTAGTATATGTGCAGCACATTCATGAAGGGACAATTAAGGAGGACATGCTCTTCTGTAAACCTCTGGAAACAAGGACAACTGCAGAGGATATTTTCAAAATGCTGGACACGGGAGACACAGCGGAGTGGTAACGCGTGTACAAAGGTTGCTCCTGATGCTATTTGGGTACACTGCAGCATCCACCGAGAAGATCTTGCTGCCTAGGGAATGTCTGCCAGCCTGAAGAATGTTTTGGACATTATAGTGAAAGTGAACTTTGTGAAATCCACGCCCCTGATCTCCCGAATATTTACTGTATTATGCAGTGAAATGGGCGGTGATCATGAAACGTTATTACTTCACACAGACGTATTTTGGCTATCAAGAGGCAAAGTATTGACACATTTCATTGAAATGAAAGATGAACTTATATACCTATAATTTTCAACTGTGAGCATTTGCATGATGAGGAGCTTCTTATATGCCTGGCTTATCTGAGTGATAATTTTTTCTCGCCTCAACGAACTTAATCTCGGTTCACAGGGGGTTTCCACCAACATATTTAATGTGCAAGATAAAGTTGAGGACATGATACAGAAGTCGAACCTCTGGTTAAACTGCATGGACAACAACAAAACAGAGTTCCTTCCAACATTGCATGACTTTTTGTCCTTAAATTAACTCTGTTTGACAAACAGCGTAAAACAAGACATAACAGCGCACCTCTGTGAGCTTGGCTACACAGTTACGCATGTATTTCCCCGAAACTGACGGGTCAGACAGTTGGATAAGTCATCCATTTACAGGCTGTGCCTGCTGTTTATCAACATCTGAACAGGAGAGCCTCATTGACGTTGCAACAGATGGACCCCTGAAAATGGAATTTAAATCAGAAGCCACTGCAGGATTTCTGGATTGGACTGTGCACTAAACAGCCTGCGGTGGCCAGATTTTAATGCCCTTTGCCACCACGTACTTGTGTGAAAGTGGATTCTCAGCTCTGACAAATATGAAAACAAAATACAGAGCATAACTTTAAGTGGAGAACGATTTAAGACTCAGACTTTTTCAAATTCAGCCAAACATTGCAGAGTTATGTGTATCCTCTCAAGCAAACCCATTCCATTAAAGCTGTGTTGAGTTTGCATTTCACTGTTTCAAGTGGATTCATTACTGAATAAGTTATATGACTAATAAGTTCATTCTAGAAATGTTTGGTAATGTGTTCATTCTAGAAAAGTTTGGTAATGTGTTCATTCTAGAACTTTTTTAAAAAGTGAATTGGTGTTGCTCACTGAAAATGCTTGAGTGTAAGAGATTTTATTTGATGTGTGTTGGGTGGGGGTGGGGGACTCAGACGCTGATTTTTTTCTTTAGTAAGTGCGCTGGAGCAGGGGGTACATGGATGGGGGCCAAATGTCTGAAGGGGTACGGGACTGTGAAAAGTTTGGGAACCACTGTCTTAGGATATTGACAGAGCTGAGATTAAACATCATTCATCACATTTTAAATACTAAACAACCAACCCTTTAAATTGAAAAGATTAAGAATCAAAGAGTGTAACTGCGGTCAACTACAACGCAGTTGGAACCCTCTAATGTAAACAACCAGGACCCCATTTTAGTGTAAATATGATCAATATATCCACTGACCTGGTCGGCGTATTTAAGTTTGAGGCAAGAGATGACCTGACCCTCAAGCGCGCCGTCAGCGGTTGCCTTGTTCAGGATGGGCTGACAGAACTTTGGGATGTCGGCTTTACAAGCCTTCCTCAGTACCGGGTTCAGCCTATAGTCTGTAGATATACAAGCACACCCAAACATACAACAATACACACACGCTCAGTTTCAGCACATACACTTGCAGTCATCTTTAACTTTTCCACGTGTGTGTGTCTGTGTGTGTGTATACCTGTGTTCTGGGTGATCTGTCTCTTGGTGATCATTTGTTTACATTTAGGATCCATCAATTCCCCGTTCTTGTTCTGTTTCAGACACTGAAGAATGTTCTTTCCATCTGACTCCGTGCAGAACCGCTGAAACACAGTCACATGAAATTGCGGTATTAGACAGAGAAAACTGCATCACATCATATTATACATGGACCATTCCCCAGGGCAGACTGATCATTTCAATAACACTACATCTGAGATTAACGCAAATACCTCACACAACATAAATGTAATATATATTGTGTTTTATGTGGTTTTTGAGGGGATCCTTGTGAGGCAATGAATGTATATATCATAAAACAGATCAAAATTAAGATGAGATATGATTAAAGCATATAGCAATGAATACTTGTGCTATCTGCATTATCAGTTGCAGGGGACCTTTTTGTCTCAGCTAGATTTCCTTCACACTGTCCTACCCTGATCATGTGCTTGCAGACTCTCATAAGCTGGTAGTCTAGTTCAGGATCAACCATTTCCACCTCCTGCAGCTTGAAGATTCGCTGGTGGCAGCGCTGGGTCAGCTGACGCTTGTTCTCCTTCAGACACTCAATAACCTACAGAAACAAAGATGAAGATGTCTGATAAATAGTCATATCATTTTAAGTATATGAGAGCTGGTATTTTTGGAAAACTTTACTAACACTGAATGACTTCTGTAATGACCACGGAAATCAAATATTACGTTCATAATTGAACGATTGAAGGATTTTTGACACTGTTCAATTTCAAGATCTAATGATCAATACACCGGATCACAGGTATATATTGCCATGGATGAAACATGGCAGCACCATCACAAAATCTTATAAAATCTTATTTTTATTGATGCTTTTATCTGATTTTACTTTGTAGCACTTTGAGATTTGATCCAAATGTAAAGTGTGTTATAAATTAAATGTATTATTATCATTATTACAACAAAAAAGTTCCAAGCGGTTGAAGCTGTTGGAGCATTTCAACTTCAACACTTCACTGGGTTCAACAGCTAAGGATTAGTAAGGCATTACGGTACACATTTTAATCATGCTCTGTAATCAGCCCAAAAACCCCACAACATTGTAGAGCTATAATGATAAATCCACAACGGAATTGATATGTGTATTTTCTGACCTGTGCATTTCCAAATGCAACGTTCTGACACAACCTGATGATGTCCTGCTTACAGGAGTCGTATAGCTCTGGCTCCAGGCGGATGTCCTCTGACTGCAGAGATTTAAACAGGATTTAGTGAGTTAACAGTGAACAAAGACACAAATAAAACTGAACATTTTAATAAGGGTGGGTATAAAAAGATAACCAGACAATGTCCTCCGACATTCGAAAGTTATTCCGTCAGTACTATAAATTAAATCTGACTAATTACTATACTTACTACAACTGTACATCGCCCTAAACTAATACTCTGGTGATTTGAAGCTTTTTTCTTTTGGGAAGTGCAAAGGCCTTTCGCTTTTTTTACCAGGAATTCATTTCCCTCTACTAAACATGATAGAACAGATGGCAATCTGCACCAAAACCATTAAAATTACAATCAAACAAAGCACCAATCTCATCCACCCAATGCCCTATCTTTGCTGTCTTTTACGTCGCTAAAATTAACTTACACCAACCGTCTTTTAACTCAGAAATCATGTGCACTTCTTGTTGAACAAAGAACATCTCAGTCAAGCCTTTGAATGGCATCACCAACTGGAGACAATAAGAGTAGCTGATACACGAACATGACACAAGGTCACCAGTCAACATGTTGGACGAGAATTTATAAATATACAAAAAAATTATGAACTAATGTGCAAGCCACCGCAAGGTGAGATTATCTTTTATGACTTAAAGAACTGCAAGGCAAATGACTCACATGTACCAACACCAAAAAAGGCACATTCCAAGCTCAAACAAACAAACAAGCAAAAGTGTGATAAAGCTCTACTGAGAGCTTGAAAAAGCTCTAGTATTTCTTCCTTTTTCCTTGTGATGAAAGTTTCTTTGCAGTCACAACAGGGAAGAATATTACAATATTGAAATCAGTCAACCTCTTAAATTTGTGTCTTTGAATGGGCTTTATATGCAGAACTTCCTGGATCTGGACAGCAGCTGACAGGTTAAGGCTCTCTGGAAACTAAAATAAGTTGACATTAGCCTGGCTGACAAATAACTAATATATGTCACGTACCATCTCCACCTCCTCCACCCGCAGCTGTTTACGGCATTTGACTGATACTCGCTGCTCTTTGGCATCCTGCAGTGTGTCATTCCTCACTGTGGTGCTGAGGCAGATCACAACATCCACCCTGAATGACAGCAAGACAAGGACTTACAGCTTTCTTGGTCCCAACATGTATTTTGACACTTCATTGAAGATGGGAAAGTTTGTTGACTGAGTTGTGACTGTTGATTCACACTTAAAAACATACCATGAATTATCACAAAAAAATAATGAAATACATTTTCATTTTTGAGTTAGAGGGGGTCATGGGTCAATCCATAGAAACGTTGTCTATATTCTACAAACTGTTCATTGTTCTAAGTGAAATAATACTTTCAGGAATACTCAACATTAATATCCTGTCATGAAAAGGTAGGACTAAAATTCTTTCATATCAAAATTGTTCAGTAAGTGCAGAGTCAAATCTATGGAATGTTATCATAGTTCTTGACAATTTCAAAGTAAAATGTTGGATGAATTGTAATATAGAGAATATAGAGAAATATACAGATTCCATATTACCTTGAAGAACATGTATAGGATAGCGGTGTTCAGCGATGTGCTTCTAGTATCAGCGTAAGTGTCTAAAAATGTTTTATCAAATATTTTCTGTATATTTTACTGAAACAACTCCAAATTCAATGTACAGCAACTTTTCAATTCTAACGAAAGATCAGATGCATGTTTTTTACATCTGATAAAATGGAAACAGGGACTGAGGTCCGCACCAGCCTCCTGGTTTCTACATACATCTGCTGCATATACCGGGAGACTGTTGTATTTAATGTTCTTACTTCTTCTTGATATTGGGACACAGTTTGAGGACGTCTTCCTTGCAGGCTGTCTTAAACTTGTATGAAAAACGGAAATCTTTAATTTGAATCTGTTAACAGACAAAGAGGTAGCAGTTTGTTACTAAATTAATCAGTAGATAACATGTCTTCACAATCATAACTCCATTCTATAGTCATCATTTTATTCTAATACACAGACGTGCCTGCATGTGTCGATACCTGAATGAGCTTTACAAGCTAGATACGATGAACACAGATTAATTATGGATATTTCCGTACTCCGATATCAGTCAAAAGAAACTATGTAGAGATATCCTTGCATTTTTTATCATCATGTTGCATAATAAAGTTCTCCTGAAAGTATAATGAGATTTGCAACTGTACACTTCCCATTGGGACCAATTTAGTTAAAACATCATTCAACCATACTGTCATAAATTTGCTCACCAGCTGGAAGTGGGTCACTCCCACAGCACACTTTTCATTCATCTCCTTCTGGTGTTTGTTCTGAACCAAACAGTCCATCAGATCGCCGGTGTCAATCTGATTATCAGCTACCTCCTAACAGACAGAGACAGGAAGAGAAAAGTTCAATCTGGAATTAAAAGTTGTCAAGATTCATTTTAAATAACTTTAAACAAAATATTACATCTCATGTTTGATATCATATTAATTATAAAACATTGATCATTTTGTTACTGAATTTCTAATAATATACCCCATTCAACATCATGTTTAGTATTGTGATAGGCAATGATAATAGTCCACAATTCAGTGGACTATAAACATCATAATGTTTATAGTAAAAAAAAAAAAAGTAAATAGAATTGTAAAACAGTTCCGATCATTCATTTAGTACGCTGTCCATGATTTTGTTACAACAGCCATAATACAATATGAATTATTACATTATAAAATAGTTGTCATTACAATTATAAAACACTAAAATGAATACCATTTACCTTTTGTAAAACTGACAATAACTGAATAATTGAACTAATGTTTTTGAGTGTGTATGATCATCACATCAGCCACAACGCAAAAGCAATATTAATGTACAATGTGTGTACATTAATATAGCGGCCAATAGAATGGTTTACAGACTATACACTGCAATCGAAAAGAATTATATAAACACAATTAACACAGAGACAACGACTGATGTTTGGATAAGATGGGAAAAAGAGGTCCATCTCAACACCATCTTCCTGTGTGCATGCTCCCTACAGTTTGAGCTTATTCTGACACTCTTTGCCTTTTAAAATTTGAGCAACGGGTCTCTTCTTTGGATGCAGCCGAGTCAGAATTCTGAGAATCCTTCCGCTGTCCTATTCAAAATGGATTAAAAAGAACTATGAGACAGTGCAGACTTACATGGCAGTGGGTTTGTATGACGGGATCACAAGCTCTCATCAGCAGGGCCTCAATCTGAATATCCTGAAAAAATAAAACAAAAAAAGAACATCTGTAGTTTACCCAAAAATTAACACCAGCTAAGTCAGTTATGGCTAGGATAAGTTATATTTAGTTTGAGCAGCTAAGACGTCCCCATTTCTCCAACAACTGAAAAAAAACTAAGAAACTAAACATTGTCACACAGATAACAGTTTTGCATTGGCTCAGAAAATTGTCTCTTTAATCATGAGTTTTTTAAACAATTTTGCTTAAAGGTAAAAAAGGAAATCAGTACAATATTTTGAGTTTGTTCTGAACAGTTGTGGCTAAAATTTGCTTTGGCCCATTGTAGTGTGCAGATATTCTTATAATGAAAATATGGATCTGAATTGATGCTAAATTGTTAGGAAAGAAACAAACTACAGGAAACATTATGTAGCCGGAACCAGGTGGGTGATGTGTGTTTCACGTTGAGTATATAACATTACTGTAAGCATCTGTAGCAGTTTAATGGCTACCTCTGACTCCAGCTCTGTCAGGTTTCCCACCACATCTCTGCAGTCAGATACCAGATCCTCCAGGTGATCTTGCAGACACTCCAGCTCCTGTCCAGCCTCTGTCTTTTCGCTGCACCACTTGCCCAGGTCGGTCATACATCGCCTCTGTAGCTCAAGATCCAGCTTCACATCCAGAGCTCTTTGATGGAGAATCCTCTGTACCTCCACTTTACAGTCCCTAGAAAGCTGCAGGACAATGCCCACATTTGATTAGACGACACAAAAGAAATGCCCTTGTTTTATACCTCAAATGCTGCCTTAACATGATACTCCAATCTAGATATAGCTATATATCTATATATCTATATATAGATATATAGTCTATTTATAATCTGAAAGTCATTCATTACAAAAAGAGAGGCAAGATAAGAGTAAGAAATTAAATTTATCCCACAAAGATTGCTTCTAGTGTAACCTCAGAGTACATACATCAGTGTCTCATTACTTATGATTTATCATAGGTAACCATACAATATCATAATAATGAAATACAACATAATAATAAAGAGCTTTTGACTGAATAATAACAGAAACTGTCCTAAAGAAACTTTATAAACTTATCAGAAAACCCAAGATATATTTCTACCACAAAGGTTAAAGGATACCTTTCAATATTTTCTCTCTAATATAGCATACACAATAATTGTTAAGCAGCAAAAAAGATACAGGTTTTGTACTCAGATTGGATCCCTTGTGAACGATACTACTGTAGTGCATCTAAAGCTAAAACAATGTTTGTTTGGAGTATCACTTTAGGGAGCAGCAACACATACCCCTTGATCACAAATTTGAATTTTCTCCACTTGATTAACCTACATTATCATTTCATAATTAATTAATTAATAATTATGAATTAATAATTAAAACAATTCAATACAAATTTGGAGGTATATCCCATTATAGTTTAGCAGCTCACACCACTTCAGCAATTACTCTTCAAAAGTCAGCCCCAACATGCACTGATGATGCACTCATTACGAATTACAGGATACCAAGACTTTCCCAAAAACCACCAGTCATCATGACAGGCATTTGTAGATTCCAGTAATATTCATCAACAGTTCAGCAGCAGGACTTACTCACAGTTATACTCTGGTATTCAGGATCAGCGGACCCACTGGGGAGCTACAAGGACATTCTTTGGTCAGTGAGAAAATTCAAACTATTTGCTGGAGTCATAATTTGACAACCAACTAAATATATCTATCTATCTCTATATCTATATAGAGATAGATATACAAATAAGGGCTTAGCAATTCTAGCTACCAATTGTTTGCTTAGAATTGAGAAAGATTCTCCCACAATCTTGCAATTCAGTTTTCATCACTTCTTGATGTCTGTGTGTAACCCAGATAAATATATGAGGGCACAAAAGAGTCAACACCCACAGCTCTACTGCGTAATAGAGTGCAACACGCTGCATTTTCTGTCAGAGTCCGACAGAGTCCAGGAGACTAGTAACTGAGCCCGAGCCGAGCCTTGCAGGCTTTCCCTTCTCCCATAAAAACAATTGATAAATAAAGTGTTAGAGAAAATATATAAGTAGTGACCTGATGAAAAATCGTCTTGCCTCAAAGCAAGAAGGTACTGGGTTCTAATCCACATCTAGCTGGCCTTTCTCTATAGAGTGTGCATGCTCTCCCTCAGCCTGCATGGTTCTCTGTGGGTACCCGGGCATCTTCCCACAGCCCAAAAACATGCAACATAGGTGAATTGGTGACTCCAAATTGCACCTAGGAGGGAATGTGAGCGTGAATGGTTGTTTGCGTCTGTGCTGACCCGGTGACCCCGTAAAGGCTTGATCCAACTGGAAACGTTGCGTTCCGACTACGACGCTGTGCCCACCGCTGCTATTCAAAACAATTTTTGTGATTCCACCGGGCGTGCAGCGGCTGGATCCTTTCCTTCCAAATACACGCCCGGGCTATTTAATGGAAGATTCGTCAATTTCAACAGAGCGGATCAAACCAGCAAGGATGTCAAACACAGAAACGAGGGAGAATCCAGTCAGATTTTAAAATAAATTCAACCAGATGCTATCAAAGAGGAGCCGCTGCTCCTCCGCATCGAGAGGAGTCAGTTGAGGTGTTCAAGCATCTGGTAAGGATGCCCCCCGGACGCCTCCTTGGGGAGGTGTTTTGGGCATTTCCATCTGGGAGGAGACCCCAGGGCAGACCAAACGCACGCTGGAGAGATTACATCCCTCGGCTTGCTTGGGAACACCTCCGAAATCCTCCCAGAGGAGTTGGTGGATGTGGCTGAGGAAAAGAAAGTTTTGGCTCGCCTTCTGGCAACTGCTGCCCCTTTGACACGGACCCAGATAAGTGGAAGATGACGAGACAAGGCTTTCAAAATAAATATACGATTCTTCAGATCTTATAAATTAACATTGGGTCTCAATTTAATCAAGGCTAGAATGTCAGTGGTCGGTCAGAGGATCAACAAGTCACCATAGACGAGGAGTAAGTTATTTTGGTAGTTGAAAGCACAAGATCATCCCACCACAGATCCCTTGTACAAGGACAACAGTAGAAAGAAAAACTTCACTAGTGAAAAAATTACGGACCAACACAGAAATAGGATCACTTCTTCTTTTTTTTCTTCCATGTTAGACTAGGTTTTTACTAAGATATCTTGAAAGCATCACGTCAAATTGGCTATCATCACCGAATCGGACTTTGGTGATCACTGATGTGACCGAGCCTGACTTGGACCCAAGCAGAATTTCTAAATATTTGTAAAATTCTGGCCCGAGTCAGAGAGATTAGTTATCGAGCCTGGTCCCAACCCAGTAGGCATTTTTCTATTTTATGTCTATTTTTCTGTTTTTATGTCAGTCAGGTATTCAGTCTAGTGTGCAGCTTCTCCATCTAGTTTCGAGAGTGCGATGAATAGCTGCGGTGCAGCACCAAGAAATTAAGTGTTAGAAAAAGAAAAGATATACAGTAAGTTAAGTGACCTAAAAAAGGAGTTTAGGAGTGATAATAGATTTAAAAATACACCACTAAAATTTGAAAAAAAAAAACCTTTACTTTCTTAACATAAAACATATTTTTCTGTAAAACATGTGAGCCACAACTGTTAGCACTCTGCATTTAATATTTTGTTAAGCCCCCTTTTACCAAATAACCCTCAGTCTCATTATGTAGTGTGTGATGAGGTTCGGGAATACATGGAGAAAAATCTGCAATTCCATCAGATTCAGTCGGGGGTTAGGTCAGGTGACTGGGATAGCCATGGTAAAGCCTTTATTTTAGACTGAGACTTAGACAGACTTTTATTACAAAACTAATGCCAAGCTGTTTGTTGACTTCTCCACAGCCTTCAACACCATTCAGCCCCATCTGTTGGTGGATAAGCTTTTTTAACAACTTTGGTGTTGACTCCAATTTGGTTGTTTGGATTCTGGATTTCCTTTCAAACAGGTCTCAGAGGGTGAGGGTGAATGGGTGCATGTCAGGGACGATGAGTTTCGTCCACAGGCAAAAGGGGGTGCACAAGGGTGTGTCCTCTCACCGCTCCTTTATATCCTGTTCACAGATGACTGTAGGAGCCAGTCTGAGAACAGATACATCCTGAAGTATACATATGATTCAGTTATTGTCAGTCTCCTCCATGATGATGAGTCAAGACATGGCCCTGTGGTTAATTACTTTTTAAACTGGTGCAGAAACTCTTTTCTCAACCTTAACGTATCCAGGACTAAAGAAACGTATGCTGCAAAACAAATTTCCCTTCTGGGACAAATAAACATGAACTGAACTGAACCAAATGACACCATAGTTATTGATTTAACGGTTGAAAATCACATTTTGAACTGATGAAAGATGTTCTTGTTTCGATTGGCAGATTTATTCAGCTCTACAACTATTCTTTGCACATGGTGGCCAGAGATCATACTAATAAAGTGCAGAGACCTACCCTCCTTCCCTGTTCCACAGAGCGGTAAGCGTGGCGGTATAGGCAGGAGAAAATGGCGCCAGGCGGCATCATTTCACTGGTCTCGTTCCAGCCATGAGTGTAGCACAACCGGGCAGCATCACCCTGACATTTCTTATACAAGATGGGATCCAACCTGACAAAAGATTGTAATAAAGTGGATCTTCATCATCTCCTCAAATGTAATGGAATAAATCATCAATCAGTTCAAATTACTACCATTTCTCATATCACTTTGGATGTGCAATTACTGGTCTCTAAACTCTATATTAACCGAGGTTAGTGTGAATAAAGCTGCAGGGATTTGAGAGGGTGGTTAGCAGGACTTACTTCCAGTCTCTAGCTATAAAGTATTGCAACTCCAGCAGCCTGTGTTCACAGTCCTCCACCATCTTCTCGGTGTACAGATGCTCCATCAGACATGACAGGATCCTGCAGGATTGGCAAAACGAATATAGTTAGCAAATATTCAAAGGGTCAATCTTCCACATTTTCAGGCATTTTCCACTAACAGGTCAGTATACCATTTCCTGATAATTGTAGTCTTCATTGATCAAATACGCTGTGGATATGACATAAGTTTCTTTGAATAAAGATGCGCCAATTTTTCCTGTCACACAAATTTATGAACAGCTGAGAAAATGATAGAGGTCTCCATGAATTAGACAAAAGTATAATATAAATTCAATGTAGAATGACATTTAAATTCACAAATCTATGAGCTTCTTCATTCCGATGTTCTAACAAACGTGTATTATTTACCTATAATATAATAATTACTAAGGTAGATCGTACTGAAATTTAATTGAGAGTTTAAATTACATTCCTGTGAATGCCCATTCCTGTTTAATACCAGGGGCCAATGCGGCTGGACGTTTTTGCTCATGTCATGTGCTTTTTGACCCACTGAGGTGTGTTTGGAGCTCTGCGTGGATAAGGGTGTGACCCACTTATCAGAAATGGATGGGGCTGCCGACCGGGCCTCCACGTGTCCGGTTTGCTTTGGGGTTGGGGTTAGGGGTGTTGTTGGGTCTGGGCCCTCAGGCCTGTTTACTTTGCTTGCGCCCCCTGTGGTGCTGTGGTCTCTGCCCCTTGATATTCTGAAGGCCTGGTGGGACTGGCCGAGCTGTCCGGCCTATGTTTGACTCTGGAGAGGGCTTTGTGCAATGTTGGATTCTTGCTGCATGACCCTGGCCCAACAGACCAGTATGTACTACGGTCTGATATTCAGTGTTGAATGGGGCCACCAGTAGCTGCTGAACCAGTGTTTGAGATCAACATCACAACTCAGTGTTTGGTTCTAAGGACGCGTTATCATCTGGACTGACAAAAGTTCATGTTCCTGTAAGTTCATGAAATACAAGAGCTTGTTGACGTCAAGTGCATGTCCTTTGCATAACAACCCTTTTGACTGCATGTCCTTTTGTGTCTTGTCGCTGTGTTACACATAAGGTGCATCATGCCCACTTTGATGAAAAAATTTAGTAATTTCAGATGAAACGTAATCGGCTTTTCTCTAAAAGAGGGCTGGTGAAGGTCACACGCAGACACGCACAAAGAAAAAAAAAAAGGTAAATACATTTAAAAAAAAACATCCAAATGCCTGCATTTTTAAGAAATCGGTTCTACAAATTTGGCGCTATCCATAAATATATGTACTGACAGGTAAAAAATAAAATAAAATTAAACAATTAAAACTGTTGTGTCTGAAATAATGATACCTCCATCATTTGCAGATTATATTTGCAAATTAGAAGATTGGACTTCTTTATATTATATTCATACTTTAAATTGTACGTTACTCATTACCTAATACCTTATTATTTTTTTTATGAAAACAGTAACTTTCTCAATTTCTCCAGCTATTATAACACTTAAATTTCCCTCATAGGGATTAACAAGGTTCTATATATCCATCTAGAATAGACCAATGCAGAGTAACAGCAAAAACTATCAAAAGATCACAAGAAAGAAACATGTTGACAGGGATAAAAATGTATGTTATATTCTAATCTATGCATGGAAAGCAGAAAGAGTTCAAACGCAATTATTGTGGCGAGAACCGATTATCTAGAAATGTAGTATCATTTTCATAAAGATGGTGCTCTTAAAGAGGACTTACATGGGATCTCCAGTGCGGATGTGTTTGCAGGCAGTCTGAATGACGGACTCACAGGCCTCGTTGAGTGCTCTGTCGATTCGGTAATCAGCTCCGGGGTCTGCTTCCTGGATCAGAGTCTGCAGCTGAATATGACAGACATGACAACATCAATTTAAAAAACAAAACAAAAGTTAAGTAACCAGGGCACACTTTATCAACCAGCCATTTATTCCGGTAAAGATATTTTTGTGGTACAAACTCATTGACATCAACAGTTATACCTGATTGGAGCCTCATGGCACACAGTGAAATCAGTGCACCAAAATCAATCTATTGTCACCAAGGACTTCTTTTTAATGGCCCCATTTGTATACTTAAGGATCCAAGATAAAAAATATAAGCTGAGATGTTATTTAATTAATTAATATGCACCCCTTTCATTACATAATGAAGAAATGTTGTTTTTCTTCATAAACAACAACATTTCAACAAGTTTCATTTGTCAACTTACAGCCCTCTGACAGTTCGGGTCGATAGCTCCCATGTCTCCTCGACCAACTTTCATCAGACAGTGCAGTGTTCTTCCTTTGCGGTGTAGACCAGAGCAGTGACCCTCGATTTCACTTCGACAGTGCAGCACAATCTCCGGACTCAGAGAGAAATCTTCCATTAGCATCCGTCGATAGTCCATCATCTCACCCTGACACTCGCCACTGACCACACGGCCTGAAATACAAACAAAAATTCACATAAACATATTTTTTATGATGAACTCACAAGATTCAATTTAGACAGCTGGATAAAATGTTTTAGAATTATTGATTAGGTGCAGTTGCAGCTTTGACCTATTGACATGGGCACCGAAGTGAAAAGTGAAAGGTTTACTAGTGCCAATGTAACAGACAATCTCACAGCTGGAACCTTTAGGCATCTTCTTCATGTTTTACTCTAGGCTAAGGCCAGGCTGAAAGACAAGTATGAGGTCAATTGCGTAGTTGACCTAAGAGGTCAATTGATTGTGGAAGAATAAGCTGGTAGCCAAATTAATTTGTATATGAATAATTCAGCTAATAGTTTCTTCTTACTGAAAAGAAAATCAGAGTGCAGACTGAGAAGTAACTACCAAGTAGGAGGTTCAGTGTTTGAAAGAAAGACCTGGTTACCTCGATGTACAGCAGACTCCAGACAAAGCAGCAGGTAGGAAAGCCGAGCTTCTCGAGCTCTGGGCATGTTGGAATCAGCACTGCAGCGATATTTCCTTAGATCTGACTTGCAGGCTCTGGCAAGTGAGTAGCTAACCTTGTAGTCCTGAGCGATAAGCTTCTGTCTGGTGGTTAAGGCCTCGCGGCACTGAAAACACACAACCAGCCACTATCAGCATCAAAACAGACATTCAAACTATGTGCATGTTAGATTACTATAAAGTCTCAAAGAATATCAGAAAAGGTGGGTAGAAAGAAGCCTTGTTTCTTCACAGGATATCGTGACTTTATTTGGGGTAGCCCAATTTAAGTTATAGCCATTAGCAAAAACAAATTCAGATGAATTTCTCATGAATATTCAAGTAAAAAAGTATTATACTAAATAGTCTTAGAAAAGGGGAATTACTCACCCTCTCAGACATTGCCTCCTCAAACTTGTGATTGAAAAGGCATTTGTACACTCGTCCCTCCCCGGCCAGTGTCTGATGAAAATACAAAGACAACAGAAAGACTTTTCATTCGACAAAAATTGAAATTCATATTACATCATGTCAGGGGGTTAACTGATACTGAAAAGCTGATACAATCAGATAACAGCTTACTTATCAATTAATGTTTTCTATTTCAATCAATATTATTTCATCAAAGGTGTATTTATAGAGAGGAAATTGTTGGAATCCTTGGGAATGAAATTAGAGCCGCACCGATCGATTGGCCAGCCGATTGATGAGCATTGGTAGGGCTAGTTTGATGTGATTGGCAATCGACCGAGCAGCCTCAATTAAGGACGATTGGGTACATGTTACACGTATGCGGCATACATGCACACCAATCATGAACTACCTTGGCTACAAGCTGAGTTGCTAAAACTATCAATTACGCTGAGCCAGCCACGAGTCTGCTGTACATATGCATGTGTGTCATCAATTATGGTTTTTAAATCCTTATCACAAAAAAGCTACAGAGGAACAACCTCGAATTGGATCACCTCGAGGAACATCACAAGTTCCAAGAGGCTAATGTTAGCAGAGAGGCTACAGCTAACGAGTTAGCAGAGCCAGCCAAAGTTTGCTGTATCTATGCAACTATGCTGTCAAGTATGGTTTTAAAATGTTAAAAATCAGCCAAGAAAATTACAATCAAACAAATTTTAAACTAGCACTTAGATAATTAGAGAACATTTCTTTAAAGGATTTTCACAAATACAAAACCACCTAATTTGCCTCATGGGAGACACTAAACAGAACGCAAAACTTGCTTAATTTGAAAGGCTGCAAATACATCTCATCACCGAGTAGCCGAAGACATCACTGTAGCATTAATGTCAAATGTTGTAAATTAGGAAAGACTCTGTTGCTACTCTTGTTAATGTCATAGGATCATTCTTTTTTAAGGTGGCAGAATGCTGAGGGTCATGTTTAATATTTTAAGAACAATTTATATATTACATTTCCAGTAACAAAAAGGGTTCTCATTAAGTGTATCTACATTTAGACACTCAATGAACTATTAAACATGTGTATCAACATTTTAATCAACCTCAGAACGATAGACTAGAGAATTTTTCTCCTAGAACACAATAAGATACAAATGGCCCTGCTATGGGATTATATAGATTGGTTTATTCTTATAATTCTACACAGTTTTTGAGCATGTGTAGATAGACTATCCTGTATGTTATGGATCAACAAGGATAAACCTGTATGCCCCCTTTGACCGGGGAATGATAAAAAGGCTTTAAAAAGCCATAGCAGTAGACGGTTCTGCAGAAGACTAGAGCTACCCTTGTGGAACTCTACTAAATCCTTACGTTTTCACAGAAGCGCTCTCGGTCTTCGTGACAGGCGAAGTAGAGGTAGCGATCCAAGTGGAAGTCATCTGAAGACAGCTCAGCAACCCTCATTATGGACTTTTTACAGTCCTCCTTGATAACATAGGCCCCCGTCTGCTCCTCGGCCTCTCGCACCAAACCCTTTTCCAGACAGGCAATCACCTCACCCTGAGAGTGAATGTCCTGCACAGAGAGCAGAGATCACACAGCCAGTACATTAGGGTTAGTTATTGCCATTCAGTTTTGTTGTAAAAAGATTTACTTTGGCCAACGGGTGAAGGAAAAATATAAGAAAAATGGTTAATTTATTATGTATTTTAATCTTTCCATTCAAATCAATCAATGTTTTGCTGCTCGTTCCAGATCATGAGAGTGTGTGGGAAGCTCTTAAAAAAAGATATCTACAGATTTTCAGTTTGAAAAAAAGTCAAAAGTTTTGTATTTGTGTCCAAAATGGATTCAGACATGATCTGCGTTCACATTCATTTCTTCAATAGGCTTAAATAATCTCTGGACCTGGTATCCTAAAGAAGAGGGGCACTGGAGAAACTCAAGTGACACAAACACTGGAAATGACTCTTTGGTGATCTGTCTTTGTTTCTTTACTGTCTCTGCTTTCAATAAACAGTGAATCCTAAACCCGGTCATTAATTAACTTGTATGTGTGTCAACACTGTCATTGTCAGCAAGTCTCTACAGCTTATTGGGTATAATTCTACCATCTTGTCCTGCTACAATGGCAGCCACCGTGTAGCAATTGAGAAATACAATACAACACCTTGGAAGCCTGTCTATTAAATTCATTGAGTTGAACTTTATTGAGAATGACCACAATATTATGTTTCATTCTTTCCTAATACAGCTAAAAGTATCTTTTTCATTGAATACATTTCAATGTGAAATTCAAAACATTGACTGCTGGAAACAGGTTATAATATCTTCAATTTAAACAAAATAAACCCCACACATGAAAATGACTGCATATATCCTAACAGTATGCCCATGCAGACTAAGGGATCCTTTCTTTGTAGAAATTATGTTGTCAGTGTGACTACGTTTTTTAGTGATGTCAGAGATGACATCTAGCTCTGTTAGAGTAAACATGGTGAGTCTAATCGCCTCACTCTGCCGCCATGAAAAATTTCTGATAAAGAGACCATTGACAAGAATTTGCTCCTAGTTGTAATTGTTTCGACGTGATATCCCAATATCATGTCAAGGTTCAGTTTGGCTCAGCTGCAGGAAAAAAATAATCCAGACAAGATCAATTTGCGCCGCTCACTGGCGAACTGCTGTTAAACTTGTTTTTTTATAAGACGTAGCCTTTTCTGAGAACTTCTGAGTCACAGACTACACTCTGTTTCTAGGTTTTTACACTGTAGGCGAGAAGTGATAAAGCTCCATTAGATTTCAACAAAATCTGAAAGAATGTAGCCTTATAACAAGTATGTGAACATGATGAACAAGTTTCATGTATACCATCATTAACATTTTAGAACAAGATAAAGAAAATCAATTAAAACTTGAACAGCACCTAAATCTCAATTTTGTGAAAACAAATGCAGTAACAACTTGAATTTTATGTTTTAATGTCCATCTGCCTGTTACCATCTCACCTTCTCTCCAGTGCTGATACTGCCGCAACGCAGAGAGTTGATGTCATCACGACACTTGTCCATGAAGCCACAGATGAGCCGGTAGTCACTAAAGATGATGCTTGTCATCTTGGTGATGTACTGTTTGCACTGGTAGTCGCTGATGTTACCACGATGATCCACTAGACAAGACACCAGGTAACCCTTTCCCAGCTCCTCTGAGGCACATTCTTTAATCTAGAAGAAGAGAACCGCCAGCATCATGACGCTGTACATGTATTGAAACCAATTTCAATTTTTTTCTCTTTGTTGAAATGTGCTTTAGAAACAACCTTGCCTTGAAAATATCTGAAGATACATGTGGATAGAACTAAAATTCTTACATTTTATAATTTAGCGTTGACAGATTAAAAAAGCAGGCTGAGATTATCTGATTATACAGCAGATAGGAGAGAGATGTCATTCACCGCCGGAAGTTAGTGTAGTCTGGACAATTCAGGTCTAATTTAGGCGATTTCTTTGATATTAAAGTTAAGAAAGGTAGCAGCGAAAAATAAAATCACGATGTGTACCAGTTGTTTGGATGGACTTTGTTGCAACTAACCTACCATTTTATAAACTCAATGGTAACAATTTCAACACTAGTCACATCCAGTTTGCTGCTACTTGATTATCAAATTTAGGCAAAAACCCAATCCCGGTGCTAAATATTATTTTGCACTGAAAATAATACAATCTATGTTCTGGACATTTCCTTGGCAACCAAGGAACATGAGCAGCAGCTGTGCAGCAACAAATATGGATGCCAGTAGGAAGGGGTGGTAATGGGAATGATGTATTAATACTGAACTACAAGCAAATAAGAACCCTAAATGTGTGAAGGGTGACTCCATATACATTAAACTAAATTAAACTGAGATATGGATATCAAATCTGGTACAGGCATACTGACAGATGAGCGAGGCTCACCACTGGATTTGTCTGATATGTTCTACTATAAAAATAAATGCTTGAAATCCATTGACTGAACTGCATGTTCAATGTTTATGATTTTCTGAAGGCTGAACTAAACATATGTGGTTTTAGTGACTAACCTCAGAGATGGCGCTCTTGCAGACCTCCACAGCTACAGACTCAAACTTTGGGTCAGTGGTCAAGTTCAGTTTGTAGTTCCACAGCAGCTGGAGGTGAGAAGAAAAATTAAAGATCTGGATACCCAGATTTACACAAAACAAGGTGACAAACATTCAAATAATTTCAGCAAAGTGGCTACATTGGTTGTTCTGTTCTTCTTACTCAGGTTTATTGGAACATTTACTTTGTTGATGCTTTGTGTCAAAAACCGTGGTCACTGTATTCAATTACACTTGGCTTGTTTCCTTTTTTCATCTGTCCATTTCTCAAAGAACACTAATTCGATATTGACGGTTTCTTCTGCTTTTTTAGTGTTAAATCTGGCAATTTAAAGGGTGACTAAACCAGATGATTATATTATCTTTTTCATGAGCAAGGTGCCTAAGAGAGGGACATGTATATCAAAAGTCCCAAGGAATTTGCACCTTTCAAGTATTCATTAATCTATTAACGTTGTCTACCGTAACTGAAATTAACAGACTCTGAAAGCCTTCACCTTCCCATTCAAACTCTTTTTCAAAGTTACCAACAGATTATCTTGACTCTGAAAAGATGTTTTGTTCACTTTTTTAATGCTCATCATTTCAACATCAGGATAATTAACAAATAAAAGAAGTGGTTACACAAGGACTGGACATACTTACGTGGTTGCATTCAGTGGAGATCTCAGTTTCCTGAATGAGAAAGAGGCAAAGAAGAGGTAAGAAACTGAATAAAGGGCCAAGTAAAGCAAAGTAAAGCAAAGTTGTACGTGGGTCACACGGTGTGTGCTATGATCCTAGTGCATCCACACAATCTCTTTCTGGATCAGAAACTCTGAACTGCCCAGTAGGAAACAATTCACCCCTGCAAACACAATGTATCTAAGGGCTGAGTAGCCGCACATCACATTACAACTAATCAGAATGTATCCTTTTCCACCAGGGGGCAGTTAACATGCTGGTTGGAAGTCTGTGCTTAATTTGGAACCAGTTCTTTGTCTTCCTTCAGCCAAACAAGTTTCCTGCCAGAAAACCAGTGCCAGAACGTAAATGAATCCTTGCTGGTCTAGAAACAAGAGGTGGTTACACCCCCGGCTGTTGGTGGGTTAATTGTAATCAACAAAACTTTGTGATCATACTTGTTTGAAACACATTGTAGCATAGTGTAGATGAAATCAACTACAACAATGAACGGGTTTGGTTTTCCAAACCTGTTCTTAGGTGGTTAAACTTTTCAAATCAACTATGAAGTGGCTTTAGCAACAGCCTGGTTAACTTTGTTGGAAAGAGTACGATAAGAAGTCCAGACTAATTTATTGGAAAGGAAAGAAATGCTAATCTATGCCTAATTCTGAAAAAAAAAAAAAAACATCTCGAAATGATCATATCTTTTTCCGATATTAAAAACTGCCAAAATTAAATCACTGCAGTTGGATAGTCGTAAATTATTTTAGATTCAGATTATTATCACCAATGAGAATGAAAGGACAGTCAGACAGTAAAGGGACACAACAGGATGCTGCTTAGCAACCAGGAGCACTTTTGTCCACTTCTTTGTAGTATATCAATAGAATATTACCACAAACTGAAAGCTGCTGTTGGTCATTGTCTCGAGGACAATGCAATGAGATAGTGTGTACATACTCAGAACACAGTGGTCATGGGACTCTCTTACATGCCGCTAAAGAGTCAGGGGTTTGCCACTCAGTTTATTTCAGCAGTGGTGAAATGAGTAATCTTCACTTCACTAAACATTGTAGTACTAGACTAATAGAACCATAGTATTAAAGAGTCAAATGAAATTTTCAGGAGCCAAAATATATAAAAGTCAGAGAAAAATGTTAAATGTGTGCCTTACATTTTCTTTCCCGTCTGTACTGTTTACCCTGTGTTCCATTGCTTGCACAATATATTGTTTGCACAATATGCGCCATGTCCAATATGCTACGATGTTGTTTCCATAAACACATAAATGTCCAATCCTTTTTCAAAATTGTATTTAACTATGTACAATAAGCCCTTTCCTGATTATTCAGGCTATAAGTCACATCTTCATTGAAAGATTTCCCATTAATTAATTCTGACTTTCAGAACGCATAGCAGTTACACATTAATGGTTGGCCCATAAAAAAAAAAAACCTGCGTGGCGTGAAGTTTAGTATGTAATCACAAACATAAAAGAAACATTTGGCCATTTCTATTTTAACTGTTTGTACGAATTTTACTTTTGCATCTAGATAGTCACCACAGGCAACTGGCTGAAAAAAAAAAAAAAACAGATCTCAAATTACTTAAAAAATTAGTTGCATTGGCAACCATTTAAGTCGCCATTTGGAGCCCTGGTAATGGGGAAATACTCCCTAATGCCCACGATGCATTTGAAGTTTAAATTTAATTAAAATTAAAAAAAAGAAATAAGTATAAAATAAATAAATTTAAAAAAAAGCCAACCGCCAACAAGCGCCCATAAGAATACGACAAGAGGGGGCATGGGCCTCAACTGTTTAAAGTTCTGGTCTACAGTTGACATGAGCAATATGTTCAGATTTAAATTGTTGTGGCCCTGTGCATGCGCTGAAAAAACGCCAGCATTGCATTATGTCACGACGCTGGGCATGCGCAGATACAATTCAAGAATTCGAGACCTTTCCGAAACAGCTTTGACATGCAGCGACTGTCGAATGTCGGAAAGGCTTAACGAAAGGACTTAAGGCTACCTCCTTACAAAGGAATGACATCTCATTCGGAAAGGGGTGTTTACATGCAGCATTTTCTTCATAATTAGGCGCCTTTTCCGAATAGATTCGGAAAAGGAAAGCTGTCAATGTGTGTAAAACCACTTTTCGTTAGCTAGCCGAGAATATGAAAAAGTGCCATCAGTATGAGGAAGGGGCAGAGCCATGTCGAGATGCAAAGGTGCCTTTCTAATTTTACATAACAAGGTTAATGGCAAGCTGTTACTAATTATGTATGGACTTTGGTGGTGCTATACAAAACTGCCAAAAATATGTGAACATCCGACGTCAGTTGGTCTGAAATAATTGTTGGTTTTTCTTTCTTCAAAGCTACAATACCTCCATGTGCCAAGCCAACCACGTGAAGTTTTTTTTGTAACCTTGAACTAAATCCAGAAGTGACAAGAAAGAGAGACAGATTCAAATAATTTGTACTGCGGGCTATAGCCTAACTATTGTTAAAGCACTGTGATTGTATTTGAATGAGAGAAAGAGATCCGGTAGCAGAAATGTGACAGGATGTTGGAGTGGAGCTGAGGAAAAAATAGATTTCAATTATCAGAGCTGCAGCTTTTTACTTATAAAAGTGTTGTCCGTTTCAACAACTTCTAAAGAAAGGGAGCTGGGTTATCAAAAATGTAAGTATAAACCCTAGGGCCTGGACAAGAACAACCATCCTTCCTGAGCAATCAAACTGTGTTTTGAAAGTGGTGCAGGAGAGGTTATGTGTGTTGTACATTACTAATAAAAAAAGTCCATTAATTTCTGTTTTGAGTGAAAATTTATCAATTAACACAGTGGATGTTTGATGAGGCTTTAAGTGAATATTAGATTATGACTCAAAAAATCAGCAGACTATTTTTTGGTGAACAGCCATGCATATTTCTAACCATAACTTAAGAATTAATTTTACGCACATTTTAAAAATAACTATTGAGTCGTGGAGTACTAGACCTAGCCTGATCTTCCAACATCACTGTTATACGCAGTATAAAAATATATAAGAAGATGGATTATATTCAGTATAATCTTTGGCTTTGATACACAATCAGACTAACCCGTAAAACCAGACTAAACCGTAAAAAAGTTTTAAAATGTGTATACTGCTAATCTTAGTAAAATGACTGAAGACGGTTCTCGTCGCTATTGAACATACAGTGAGGTTCATAGGTTCACCAAAGACTGGCATTTGACAAAAGAACTGACAGTGTCTGACTTGAAGGTTCCATTCCTTATATTGCTAAACAGGAGTGGAACATACACCAATAAGACTATTTTTCAGTGACATTTATTAAACTGGACACAAACTGGACCTAACTGTGAGGTTGAGAGAGAGAAACTGATACATAATTCTTCTTGCAGTCTCTGAGTGAAATCTTTGTGTCCGGAGCCTCTGTCCATAAGACTCAGAATCTCTGCACCACGTACACAAAACCACAGCCACCAGCAAGACTGACAGAGGGCAGGCTGGAGACAGACAAAAATGCTTCCAGTCTAAAAGGAGCTCCTAATCTCACCCTCAAACCAGACAACAGCAACAATGTACAAGCTGGGCAGCTGGGGGCTTTCTCATAGTGGATGGACGAACTCCACATAAAGCTCATTGCAGCGTTCGAAGAGGATATTGAGAGACTAATGTGTCACACCCATGAAACTGGGCTCTGGGCATCATTTATGTTTTTCCATGAAGGTGAAATGCTATGATGAAAAATACCAATTTAAGATACGACTGAGCAATTTATCCATCTGTTTGGAAGGAAAAATCCTCCTGAAGAAGAAATGAACTTCAAAAGACTGACTAAATAATTTTGTGAATACACTATCTGATCAACAAGTACCACACACCATTGATCGCTTGTTCTTTAATAAAACTTCAGTACTTACTTTTTTTTGTCTTTGTGATGATATAAGAATCAATTTATTAAAGTTTGATAACTAAAGTAAAAGAAAATATTTTAGATATAATGATCAGGCATTTTTTCAACAATTATCTTGTCAAAGCAAAAACAATGTTTTTGGTCATTTAAGGTCAGTCTTATTATTTCACATCTTCCATAGGCTTTTTTCTTTTCTTTTTAAGCTCAAGATGTTCATAAATGATATTTTTTTAACTATCAAACTTTGTGTCAAACATATGTTTTGCTGTCTTCCTGCAGTGACTGTTCTGCACAGGAGGAATAAGAGTATTTTCTTTCTTAATATACCAAACTGTCTTGTAATTCGTGCGAGTAGGGAATCAATGGACAAAAATGGGCTTGTCTAAGCTTCTGTGAGCTTCTGTTGTAGTGTGTAGGGATTCCTTTGTGTGCTGTACTTGTGCTGCTGGCCAGCAGTAAACAAGCTTCAAGAAGTGAGTAACCAGCCAGTCCCTAACCAACTAATAATCACAGTCCAGGGTTAATCTCCCAGGATGCATTTGTATGGGCTTGAGGGGCACAAAAGCAATATTGTGACTTAAAAAAAAAGGTCAATCCAAATAATCGGAGAAAGATTTCTCACTGCGACTATGTAAAAGTAAATAAGGAATAATATTCCACCTTTCTTGATCAACCACAGGTGGAGGCAGATGAAACAAGAGATATCGAACAGTTGAATCAATATGTCCTTTAACTTTTGAAAATATTGTCTGAGATAAATTAAATTTAATCTTATTTTATTGTCAAACAGAAGAGTTCGAACAGTTATACTGACAATTTTGTTGACACACAGATTAGATATACAGCTATGTTTCCGGATCCCAAAAATCACACTTTTCTTTATCTTAAACCGGGTTAAATTTAATTCATAAATGATTAGAGATTAACTGCTTTATCATACAGTCTACGGAAAGAATATTAAACAATTTTCATGGCTTTTCGTTTGGTTTTAGTCATTAAAAAAAACAAAAATTCCTAACTGCAGGTTCAACTTCTGAGATTTGGGGATGTTTTGTTTTTTAATTGTATGCATTTTACAGGATAGTACTATAACTTTTCCTTAGTTTGCTTATTAGCCGAACAGGAAAATAAATACTACTATGGTTACAGCCCTACATTAAATGTTTGGTGATTTTCATGATTGTTTTGCAACCAAGTGAGGCTTTATTTCATTACATCTGTGTTTAAGTCAAGGAGAACTTCCAAGAATGTTTAGCTTTTGCATTGTGATACAATTTTGAATATGAGGCCAAATAAGCAGTAAGGACAAAGACATCCTGCACATTAAATGAAACTGCCAGTGATACCACTTTCCTCATTGTGAATAGAAACTAACAGTAATATGAAGAAATGGAACAATGGTTGAGATAGCAAACATCAGACAACACGGTAAAGCTACCATGGTTAGCTAGCAAGAATGTGACTCAAAACTTTTATTGAAACAAAATTTAGAACCTCTCACCAACTTAATCTTGCTCATGTCAGTCAGTTAACAATTTCTCCAATATGTGTGCTCTATGTCCAATAAAAAAAGAATAATGTTCAGTCATGGGACTCCGTCCTGTCAAATAAAATTAGTACGCATTCACTCTAAAGAAAAGCTTAAGTAAAGTGACATGGATGACATTTGCACAAACACTGGGCAAAAAATTAGTCTCCAACAGAGGAGCTTATTCATAAGAGAATGCCGTCTCCATTATTTGGAGACATTACGGCTTCAGTAACGACGATTCAAATCAAAAGAAAAAATACCGCAACTTAAGTATTAAGAGTGAAGATCTTGTTAGAGAAATCAGTAGGGAGTGTAAAAGTACTAAATAATCATCAATTGATCATAATCATGGTAAAAGTTTAAAACAATCTTGAAATCTATTTGTAGTCTTATGTTTAACCCTTCTAGCCGAGAAATAAATCTTAAATGTTGACGAAAAGATCATGTTTTTTTTTAGAGAACTGTGACCTTTGATTTGAGAAAAGAATAAAGTCTATCTATCAATCAATCTATTTTATAACTTGGATTGGACAACATAGACAGTTCTTTGCTACCCACCAGCATAAGTGAGCGTTGGCTACCAATGACCGGGTTGCTACTTCACCAGTTTGGTAGTTGCTATCCTCTGCATCCAGCAGGATCTGTAGCTTTAAAGATGACTCAATCTTCGAGCCATCAAAATTCGGCTCTTGACAAAGACCCTTACGTGTCCCCATTTTTCCTGCTTTACAAACACCAGCCAAATACATTCCAGTTCTGACATGTGACAAATAAAACAGTAAAGAGACTGAAATTCAGAAGCGAACAAATACGTAGAATTCAGTTAAAAATAGAGATACACCAATTGAAATTTTCCTGGCCGATCACCGATTTCTAAAAAGCCTGAACAGCCAATACGTTTTTGGCCAATTCTTATTTTCTTTTTCTTTAAAGTTTAAAAATCATAATGCGTAATGAATTTTAAGTGCTCTTATTCTGAAGGATTACAGGGGAAGTAACAAGCTGGTTGGGCATTGTGTTACGTGTATGTATTCTGACCTGTTGAAATTAATGTAACCTCCGCCCTCCCCGCTCTGCGTTTCTTAAACCAATTGTTTGACATTTTGAAGTGAAAATAAAACTTAATAAGCATTGTTCAGTCCATTATATCTCATATGTTGGCTTTGTTCAGGGACTTCAGGGCTTGTGGCTGGCTCTGAACTCCCGCTAGCTTTGGCCGCTCATCTAACGTTAGCTTTTAACTTGCTATGTTCCTCAAACAATTAAATTTGAAGTGTGTGATTGTGTTTGTTGTGCCGAACGCTTTCGGGTTCGTTCAGCCGGAAATTCTTTTTCTGTTTAAGTTTTAAAAACATAAATAACCATATTGATACATACAGACAGCGGGCTGCTGGATGGCTCTGAGCTCCCGCTAGCTTTAGCCCCTCTGCTAATGCGAGCTTCTTAACTATATATATTTCTCAGGAATAAATGTGTAATGTGGTATTAAGTTCCTTGTGCCGAACGTTTTTTCGGTTGTTCCTCAACTGCTTATTTTGTCCTTAATGCAATTAGAAATTGCAAGCTTTGTGTTTTTCTGGAATACTTTTTATGTTTTGAGCCGTGGTAGCTCATGCTTAGTGTACAGTACATGCTTACAACTGGCAGGTAACCGGCCTCCAGTGTCTCTGCTCGGCCGATTGCGATTGAGTTTTTTAGTAATTAATTGAGTAATATTTTGCTTAGAAAGACCTGAAAGCAGGGCATTCACTAAATTCAGCATGTAATAAAAGTACTCATTGGCATTTCTGTGTTTGTTTTGGACAGTAAAGGTCGTACCTTGGCAATATTTAAAAGATGATAAAAAGCTGTTATAGTTACATTTCTAACGTGTGGCTCAAATTTAATTCAGAGTCAGATGACCTGGATTGAGTGTTTGGAGTTTTGCATTAAGTTTCTCTATCTGAGCTTTAGGACCAACAATGAAGACTTCAGTTTTGTCCACGTTAAACTGAGGAAAAATCTCTGCCATCTATGACTTGATAACTCAAATACAGTTCAAAAGGGCATCAAACTGCCCTGAGTCATCAGGAGACAGAGTCCTGTACACCTCTAAGTCATCAGCGTAACTATGGAAATGTATGTCTTGCCTTGGATGATGCTACCAACTGGCAGCATGTTAAAAATGAAAAGTTTCAGCCCCAAAAATTGAGCCTTTAGGCACATCATAATTGATTTTAAATCTTTTTGATCAACACTCATCTATGGTATATGGTAACCAGATATAAAACAATTCAAGCGAGGCCAACCATAAGGGTATAAATGCCAATACCGAAGGTGCAACACAAATGTGTATAAATGTACTTAAAAGGATCTTTTTTTTTTTTTACACATCACAACTATGGTTTGCACAATTTTAGCAGAATATAGGAAGGACATCTATTTCCGTACACTGGCGTTAAGAGAGGAAGAAGTCTTATCTTTTTTATCATTGTCTGGCGATGGGTGGATTAGACATGTCAGTGCAACACTCATTGCCCTTAGCCGACATTGACTACTAATTGCGGGCATGCCTCTAGCTGAAAAGAAGGCCACTGGCGACCTTTTCCGGGCGAAAAGAGGAGTCTCCATCAAAATGGATTTTAACTATTAGGGCTACCTCAATTTAGCCCTAGCAACATAAACACTCAAAGATCTAGAGCACAGCCACAAAAAAACTGTTCAACGTAATTACAGCGTGATGCAGTTTGAATTTAAAGTGTTATAATTAAAATCAAACGATGTAACTACGGATCAACAAAAGAAATCCGACCGGCCTAAGGCTTTGAGAGGTTTTATCTGGGGTAACATCTTGCTTGTGCTACAGCTGCTAGCAGATTAACCACAGTCCTATAGCAAATCTTGAAATGTATTTGGGCATTCTACCCGGCTTCAAACACGTTAACAGGTTATTTGCTTGTCTGAAACATCTTCAAGAGAACAGTTGAGATATGTTATATTACAACTTTGGCCATTTCTGTGGCCAATTTCGCAATTAGCTGCTAGCTAATCCACTCCAGATGAACGACGTTTCGTTTGTCCGAACAGCGTTTGATAATCTTCCAGTTCACAAGTTAGGTTTTACCGAGCTGAAAACAGACAAAGTCAGTCTGTAACACAACATTCTTGTATAGGCACTGTACAGCTCAACAATTACTTTGCTATTGGCAAATCGTATTTCTTTTAAGAAATGTTACGCTGTTCATATTTGTTGTCTATGGAAGACAACAGTACAAATCGGAGTCTACGCGGTTCAAATATTTACTTATACTAAAACACTAAGCATATTTAGTGTCATCGCATTATTCCGAACTGGAGAGAACATGTTGATTTCACTGAACATGTGACTGAAATTGCAATATAATTGGTATATTGCTGAATGTGACATGACCTGTATAAAATTGCTAGTTTTTTTAACTGGCATTCAGCGTGACGTTCTCTCGATAAGAAGGCTAACGGCAGGTTAACTATGGCAGCTAGCCTAAGCGTTAACTAGACCGTTCAGTAGGCACACCCTGCTTCTTTCACCGCGACCACAGGACCCCGACTGGATAGTTTACCTCCTTCTTGTCCTGGAGACATCCCAGCAGTTCCAGGTTGTTGTTCCAGGAATGTTTAGGGCAAAGCCGGGTCAGGTCGTCCCTACACACCGCCTCCTCAGACAACTTCCAGCCGGTAGAGCGTCTCCGAGGTAGCGAGGCCCCGAGTTCCTTATCTGCAGCTCCTGGATTCACCACAGCCGGCCCAGGACCTCCGACTGGATTCTGTGGGTTATCAGCTTGAGGAACGAATTTGACGACAATGTTATTTTCACTTTTAATTGGATGCACAGAAGTCAAGATGCACATCAAAAGCAGGAGCAGAGGAACACGTATACAGTCCGCCATCTTCACGGAGCCAGTTATCCTGCTGCTGCATTCAGGGACTGTCGGAAACATGGGATCTAGGAGTAAAGTTGCAGGCGCATATTTTTTCTTTCTCTGTGGGCAGGCCATGAATAATTAATGAGAGAGAGAGTGGGAAATGAGTCACTCAACCATGTTTTCTGTGGGCGTCCCTTAATCTTTGAAAGGGATATGAATACATTTTAATAATTGCTTCCTGCTGAGAATGTATAGAAAAAATAGCTATCGGTTCTTTCTTCTTCTTAAAAAAAGGTTCAGGGATTAACTAAAAGGGCAAATCAGTTTTGCTATTATCAAACATTACTAAAAATAAGGAAAGGGTGATTGTACTTCAAGATCAATGCTTGTACCGGCAATTGATTTTGGCCTTGGTCATAACATGCGTGCTAGCATTTTGACTTAGAAGACTTTCATCAGAGTAGAAAGGGAGACTGGCATCAGACAGTTTATGAATTGATAATTGATAACATTGGTGTAATTGAGATTAGTTAACTTGCACTGCGATTTTGTTTGTTCTCCTATTTTGGATACTCAAAATATGGTTAAATGATTTGGGTTGATGCACAACAAACTAATTTACCGGGAAGACATGTCCACTCCATGATCTTACAAGTCATCCAATACCTTGGACCGCAGCTCCTGCCAGAAGACAGCAAAAGGACAATCCCCACCAAGGCCAAGTCATTGCTTGATGTTTTGAATCAACTAACTGAAGTGAGGGCATCCAGTCTAATACACTGGTGAGAAAATAACCTCATTCTTTCATGTAAGGATCAGCAAGTGATTTTAATCAATTGACTGGAGTGAGGACATTTAATACACTCCACAAGAACTGGAAGACATTTTGGATCAATTGAAATGTTTAAAAAAAATTAACTCCGTCAGAAAAATCTGCAGAAATATGAAAGGGATAACCATGACTACGAAAAAGCTTAGACAACTTGCACTGGAATTTTGTTTGTGCTCCTCTTTTGGATACTCATACTGAAAAGGGTCTATCACAATTTCCAAGGGGCCCAACATGGTGTATTGAAAGGTTTTTTTTGGTTCAAATAACTGTTTCAGATTTTATCCAAATGTAAAGTGCATTATAAATGAAATGTATTATTATTAATATTAATTTAGAATGATGTAAAAAGAAGAAAAACAATAAATACTCACACTTGAACCGGATGTTTCAATGGTCAGCTCTAAAAACTGGAGATTGATTTAGTCGATTATTTTATCATTGGATAATGGCTAATTGGAATTGACAAAGCTCATATATTTTTTTATAATATCTCCATAGAATTGAATATCTACGGCTTTGATGCCTGTTAACAGGGCCTTTCAACCAGCTTTTACATAAAATACCACAAACAATGGTAATGTCCTTGCGCAACAAGAACATAGTTTGTTAAAAATAAAATCATAAAATGTTGCATTTAATCAGTCATTATAAAACATGTAAGTCTCAAACTGCATTAGGTACTTCTGCAATGTAAAGTGAGAATCATACCTGTAAGACACATGTGCTTAGTGAAAAGTCTCTATTTAAAGGCTACCATGACAGATAAACAAGAATTCAAATTTAACGATTAAACATAATTTATAGAGCACTTTCCATTTAAGGAACGTAGCTTTAAGTGTTTTACAAAATATCGGATTAAAAAAAATTCACAATGCATGAAGTAAAAACAGAAATCAGAAAAATAACATCCAAGTCCAAGTCCAAAGTAAATAAAAAGGCTTCATGAGGTAATTTTGAAATGTTCACCTGATCCTCTTGTGATCTTGAGAAACTGTACAAAATTTAGTGTTATTCACCAAAAATTTGTTTAGATATTTCAGTCTACGTCAACGGTAGACCAACAGATGAATATTGGCTTGACGTATGGCTGCAGATTTCGGCTTTCTCCCAAGAGCTAGCCCCCAAATCACATAAAAAAGTTCTTAATGGTGCTTTTGTTTCACTTTTTTTTTAAAGACTTTCTGGTGTTATTTTTTCCCTTGACAATCCTACAAGGCTGCTACTACTAAACAGTACTTTTACAGTTAACAAATTTAGCATTTTATCTGTATTTTCTGTCACTAACCACTGGGATATCATGACTTTGAAGCCTCTTGAACTAAACCAGTGATTCAGACTTATATTTATCCAATATATCACAGCTTTATCTGTAGTAGTGCCAGAGAACATTAAGAAATACTTAAATCTGGAAACAATGAGTCACAAAATTAAACAGTCAACTCATATAAATGTAATCAAAAATAAGCCATAATTTTTATTAACTTTGAAGGTGTAAACAGTTGGTAGCAAATATACATATATATACAACCTCCTTAAGATAGATAAAAGGGAAAGTAGAAATTTACAACAAATACAGAGTTTTTTTGCACCTGAAAAAGAATAAAACTGAATATGTAATGGCCATAGAGTGGTGGCTTTGGAGTTTCTTAACTTTTGGGAGAGGTGATCATTAAAATCTCAACAAAATCCTCACAGGTGTGATTGAAGAGCTATTCACACATTCACACTGAAACCACTTGCTTCAAAAGAGTAAAAACACATCCTCAATGCCGGTAGCTACTGACAAGACAGAAAATCATCTTCTGTCATCTCGGTCAATGGCTTTTAGCAGCTGAGAAGATGATCGGAACACTGTAGGACTCCATTGTGTTCACATAAACATGAATCATTTGAGAATTGACTCATATAAACAAAGATTCATCACCGGAGCATAATGAAGCAGATCTTGTTTGGTTACAATTATCAGACTGTCCAATCATTACACACAACTCAGGCTTCCTTTGGCAAGATGGGGAAAGGGGAAATGATTAGTCTGAAATGTTTCCTCTCCCTGTTATCTTTTTGTGCGTGTCAAAACATACAGATGAAAGTTCAGCAGCAATTGTTTGTAGTTCCACACAATCTTCATTGTCTTTCTGTTCCCTGGACTTGTGTGCGGTCTATATTTTCAATTTCCTGAATAAGAGAGATCACGTTCTTCTTTTTCACTCCCACCTGTAGAGCTTCACCATCTTTTCGGTCAGCGAGGCCAGGAAATGCTCGCCATTCACTGTGAACGGACTGATGTCCAACACTGGGAGGTCCGCTGGAAGCTTCTGAAGCAGAGAGCCGGTGCCAGCATCCCACACCTGAGGATAAGGAGGATGTTAAAAGTGGAGCAACAGATACAGTAGACAAAGAGGTGAGGAAGGTAATGTATAAGAGGGAGAAGAGCAAGATAAAAAAAACAAAAAACAGAGGAATTTAGTCATCAGGAAACTTTATGCTCATTGAAATTAACAAAAAAAAAAAAAAAAACTTGCAAAGAAGTTTATTTCATGTAATTGAATTTAAGGCAAAAGGTTTCTAAATGAAACTTAATACTCTTTGAAAGAAAATACAAAATAAATGAAAGCTTGATTGATTAAAAATAGTCCATTATTAGCCATGTAGATCAGGATCATCTAAGACTGCCAGAGGTCCATTAAGGTCTTTTTAACATCTGATGGTCCAGCGGACTCGATTAGGGGGAGAAATTGTAACATTGTTGCATTTTCATTTGGTTTTGTTCCCTTCACACTTTCCCAAACGAACCAAACCTTTTGAAAACATCAAGCAGTGGTGAAGAATTCTCGTCTGTGATGACTGTTCGTCTGTGACAGTAATGAACCAATAAACACTAAAAAGAAGAAGCAGAAAAAGGGGAAAACCTCTCATCTATTGGACAGAACAGGGAACCGAAATATGTCCCTGTTTGCCAGCTTTGTCCTGGTTTGGGTTATTTCGGTTCAAATAACCCAAATAATAATGTGAAGTGGGAAAAAAAGAAAAAAAAATCACCGCAGATCAGAACTGAACTAGAGTTTAGGTTATAGTCAACCAACATAACCATAATGCCAGTTCACTTGATATCATATGTTGACAGAGACCTTTTTATAGTTTGCCTTCAATGCACATGGACCTGACAACTGGTAAAGTGTTATCATGCCAATCCCTAGTTAACAAAATTAATTATAGGACTGATAACAAGTGTTTTTCATTATATGTCAAAATTATTCCAAGTGGAACCCTCTTGTTGTGCGCATTTGCCCAGGAAGCCACAAGTTGGTGATCCCTGAAATAGCCTTTTCTGATCATACACACCAACGGGACTCACCATGGTAGAGTTTGAGGCCTCATCCCCGGCGCAAACAAACGTCGCGCCTCCATCTGGACTCTTGAAGATGGCGTTCTTGGTTAGCAATTTGCAGGATGAGCCGGCGCTGAAAGTCTGCAATGGAGAACAGGAGCAACTGGGCAGCTGACTTGAGTCCTGCTGTGGCGTCCTGTTGAGAGCCATGAGGACGCAGCGCAGGGACGGGTTGGAACGTCCTGCAAGAGAGATAAGATGCTTCATACAGGAAACTTATACAGATGGCGTTATCATTTAGATAAAATCTCTGTTCTGCTCTCATACCAGACTGGTTCCTACAAACATACTGTCTTGTTGGAATAATTTGTGATGTAAGGCCAACAAAAGACAATTACCAATAGAAAAAATATTGTGCACAACCACATGACTTTACAGACCATTCCAACATCTGCAAGTTATATAATTCATCTTCTGCAGAATCTACCTCAAAAAAGCTGTTAGACAACAGAATCCTCGAAAAGAGTCTATGCGTTTTCTTTGTTAGTCTGTAAATGATTTGTTAACTGAGAGAGAGCAATATGGAAACAGTTTTTTCCAAGACACTGCAGTTGGTAGAAAATACAGTCTGGTGTTTAACAATGGTTGCAAAGGATGTTGAAATGTGTGAAAAAAGACTACATCTTATTCAGAGTTGTAGAAAGAATTTGTTGACACATTTGTTTCCTGCTTTACCAACAAGATACTTTACCAGTTGTTGGTTTGATTACTTTCATTGCAGCTAACACTGAACACGAAGTATGTCATTTTGATGAAAATGTTGTGTTCACAACATCCTGTATGTCTACCCTACAGATCATCATTTATTTATTCTGTGATACACTGTGTAGCTTTGGACTTTGATCGTGCAGTGAGTTGCTGATCAGGTTCAACTGGGGCATAAAGGGATGATTGGTTGTTGGTTCTTAGTTTATCAAAAACATTTCCTTTTGTGATCAAGAATGACTGAAGTGTCCATGCGTGCGGGCAGCATCCTGGAGTAAGATTCTCAGGATTTTCTTTTGACGATTGAAATTTTTTTTCTGCCCTACTGTCATGAGTCTTCCTTGAAAAATTTTTTGGGATTATTTAAAGCAACTTCCGCTGGTCCTTCCAAGAAGAACTAGGGAACTCAGACATGTAGTGTTTTAAATCCTCTCAAAAAAGCTTTTTACTCTTTAAGTCGATCCTGAAAGCTTTCACTTATTTTGATTGCAAACCTTTTTAAATAATAATTTAGTGATAGATTGTGTGCATGTATGAATTAACATGTATATTCATGAATCAGACTTGTGAAGATTTTCGTGTGTCCATCATGCAGGTTATTGGTTAGCACTCTTTTGAGGGTTTGCGTCAGGATCTCACCTGGCCTGTAGGTGACCAGACAGTGTCGGCTCTCCGTCTCCACCTGGATATCAGTGCAGCCAGCAGTCTCCAGTGGCAGAATATGCGGTCTGTATGTGGTCTCACTGACCTGCTCCCAGAAACACCCACCCTCCAGAGAGCCAGCGATGAGTCCGCCACAAGGGAATGAGCTGGAAGCTGCACGCGGTACGTAACACAAAGACGCTACAGGACACCTGGTAACATCAAACGATCAAAAAGTTAGATCTTTGCGGGAAGTCCATCTTAACCCAGATTGACATTAAACTTGGGTAAACGCGTTACAATTTTAGATTCATTATTTTTTTAATCCAATTAACCAATTCACACTACAGATACATTGACCTGCGGAAGCTCAAACCTTGTGTGCTCCACAGCACAGTTTGATCGTGAAGCGCAACTTGAGAGCTCAAACAGTAAGGCCCACTTCCCCCTGCAGCCTGTTTTTGCTGTTGACAATTATCAATAAAGATTCTTATGAATGCCACTGGGGAAGACACATTTTTGTACCAGAAACATACTAATAAGAAACAAGCTGCCTTGACTATTATTGCTATCCTGTGTGCCGACACCTCTTAAAAAAATAGAGGAAGAGGTGCTGGCTTATCTGGACTCATAGGTGTGTAATACAACATGTACTCTAAGGTTGATCTATTTTGCAGAGAGAATTGGGGGTAATCTAGCTATGTTTTATTGTAAAGAGGGTTAAATTGATTGCAGCGCTGTTCTTACAGTTAATAACCTTTTTTCTTCCTCGCTGGGTTGCTACCATCCCCTAACTGCACTTCCTACGCCATGACTACTTGTTATTTATTATATACAGCTGATGTCAGGCTGACCAATCTTTGTGACCTGTCAGAAATCCATCCGTACGTCTGACAGTCGCTCATGAGCTGCTGATCGGTCCTCGTACAATGCACGACAATCAAAGCCAGACAGTCATGAAGGCTAGGATCAGGCCAAAAACAGGCTACAGTGTACGCCCAACTTAAGCCAGACAAAACATATAATCTCTAACATGCACTATGCCCCATCTCAAAATATTTATCTCCTATACATGTTTTTGTGTACCTGGACCGTAGCGGCTGCAGTTCCTGGACGTGTGTGCTCGTGTCTCTGGTGTCATAGACGAGCACAGAGCCATTGCTTAGACCAGCATAGACGTAGTTACTATTGTCCAAACACCAGCAGCAGCTCCACACAGGTTTACCTGCATTGTAGGTCTGAACCACCGTGTTGGTCAGCAGACTGCAAGGTACACAGATTTCTTTCATTTACCACATGAAAACATCATTAATTCTTCTGTCATGGCAAGACGTGTAACATGCAACCCAAAACTATCCAAATGCAAATGCTTATGTATAAGCCTCTAAGCTTATACATATGCATTTTATAATCTAAAATACACAGGAATAAAGGTTGTAAAGTGTGTATTTGTGTACCTGGTGAGTTTGATGGTGTTGTCCAAAGCGGCAGACAGCAGCAGACTGTCATTCTGTCTGTTGAAGGACAGACCTCGGATCTGTTTACTGTGGATGGGAACGTACTGACTTGCCTTCATGTTGACAACGCTAACCTTTTTCACCCCGCAACCTGAGGAAAGGCGCAGAAGGGTATCAAAACTGTGTGACCATATGACCAATAACACCATGATCTCATTGATCAGTAGTTGGGGAAACGACACATAACTTTGGTTTCGATAAGCTGTTGTCTTCATTCAACGAGAGACTGTAACCTACAACGCTACATTTACCGCTAAATTGACATTTTCTTAGCAAAATGTTTCCTCTACACTGCCATCAAAATGAATGCGTCTGTGCAGCCATCATATTGCAGCTTAAGACCCAAGCCAGTCCAGATTCTTGATATAGGTAGTGATAGATAGAGCTTTATCACGAGGATCAATCACAATAACATGATGCTCAGGTGGATAATGTATTGAGAGTGAAACTACAGTGTGCAGTATAATATTATACTAACAACAGTGAAGAAACACACTAGAATAATAACTTCTACCTTTCAAAACAGAATGTATAAGTTGTTTTTTCACTACTGAGCAGATTGTGAAGATGTGTTACTCAGGACCAAAGTGCTGGACAGGATTGAGCAATGCTGCCATCTTAAGGCAAAGCTACTAATAGATCAGAGGAAGAAGGCATGACATCTCACCAGGCACCAGGGTGGAATGAGGAGATGGCTGTGAAGCCAGCAGGCAGCTCAGAGGTTCACAGTAGGATAAAACCCTGGAGCCTCCAGCCTGAGACACCAGCACTGCCTTAGAGAAACTGTACTGGCCTGTCCTTGAGCCATCTGTCCTCTGAGACAAACCGACAAGGAGTGAAGACGCCGCAGAGGAGGAGGAGGATGAAGAGCAAAGGGAAGGCACTGAACTTCTACCCGTCTGGGATATTAGAGTCCTCAAGTCCTATAAGGAGAAAGGGCAAAGAGAGAAGTACATTTTAACCAGGAACAAATCACTGGATTCATCTCCTGTCAAGCTTATGAAGCATGTCAGGCACAGCCTTGAAGCGATACCATACTTTATCAGTTCTCAATGGAAATAATAGGCCAATTAATGTGGAATACCAAAAAAATCATATAATAAAAAAAATACATTTTATTTGTAGAGCACTTTTTCAAAAATACTCCACTACACTTAACAGGCAAAGAATTAAAAGGAAAAGAACACATCAAAAAGGAATCAATATCAGATAATAAAATACAAATATGAAGATGACATAATAAATAACTGTATAAATAATGAATATGCGCATAGATTAAGGACAGAACATACAGTGGCTGTTCTCTACCCTTTAGTGGATACAGCAATCATAACATCGTATGCACTGTACAAAAGGGCCAATGAATCAAAGTTTGTCTACCAGCACATTTGTGGCAAAAAAGCTGCAGCTGCCTCATCCCCAGAAAAACACTTTCAGCGGCTGTTCAGCACCACTTGCAGCTTTAACATATCACTTAGAATTTTCTGTAATCTTTTAAAGCTAAAAGTTTGGTTTAATAATTTTAAGTACACAGTTTGACCCAAGAACTTATAAATACCTTTTCATGGCCAATTTCCAAATAACAACACCCTATAATTATACGATCTACAATAAGGAATTCCGGCATTTTTAAACCTCGGTAATATTTTGGTATATTACCCATACAATGTGTGTGTAAATGATTCATACTATAGACAAATCATTGGAACTGTTCACCAAGATCAACTCATCGGCAGCAATGAGATTTAGATTTCACAGCCATACATTTTTTCAACATAAAAGTGCGAAACTGTTTTGTTTAACCAAAAATAAAAGTTTTGATCACAGAGAAGTCACCCTCTAAAATCCTGAGTAATCCTTTCCGCAATATTGTCAGTCTTTAAGCAACAATGTCAGTCCAGCTGTGGCAAAAATAAGCTATTTACAACTAGTGCAGTCAGGTTGTATCTGTTGAGGCCATGTATTAAAACAATTCCAACCATCTGGCAGTACACAGTATGAGAATAGGTAATTATGGAACCCAGTTCTAAAAATACCTGATTTCCTGTTGAAATTATTTAAAAGTGAGTAGCTTATAAACATTTTTCATAAGAAAAAAATGTGAAAAGGCTTTGAAACTTCACTTTTTAACAATTAGTGCAGTAAAATACTAACTATAAAAACCCAACTCATAGTTCTTAATACAACCCTGATTCGAAAAACGTTTGGACACTGTTAAACATTACAGGCTTTAGGCTATACCGGCTTTAGCTCAGTGGTTCATCCTTTAACCAGGAGCCCAGGGTTCGAGCCCCTGACGCAACAAGCCGTGGGTCCTTGAGCAAGACCCTGAACCTCAGTTGCCCGAGCGCTTTACAGGGGCCGACCGCTACTCCCTCAGGGATGGGTGAAATGCAAAGATAAACTTTTGTTTAAATGTGATAAATAAAGGTAATGTTATTATTACTGATTATAAACAGAATGTGATTATTTAATGATCATTTCTTGTATTTATTTGGAAAGAAAACCACTTAATAGATTTTTGGAAACAGATGCTTATTATGCAAGCTAAACTTATGAAAAAGTTGAAATAGGGGCAACCAAAGACTGATAAGTTGTGAATTGCGCCATGTCCAGAGGTAAAAAATAAAAAACAGTTGAACATTTCTAAAAAAAATGTGAGGGTTTCATCTACCGTCCATAATATCAAACGTTGCAGAGAATCTGGAAATCACGGCATATAAGGAGCAAGGACAAAACGTAACATAGATAGCTTACGGCCATACCAGCCTGAATAAACCCAGATCTTGGAAGCCAAGTAGGATAGGGCCTGGTTAGTACTTGGAAGGGAGACCACCTGGAATTAATTAATTAAAAATATATAGTATTCAATTGCATTTAGGTCAAAAGACTGTTGTAAATGATTGAATTCTGTTTTAATGGATGCTTAACATAATGATCCAACTTTTTTATTTATTTATATATATATTTTATATATATATGTATATATGTATGTTTTATATATGCTTTTTTTTTTCATGCTTAAGATTAGAACTATCAATTGACAAAGTGAATAATGATTTCGATTACTTTTTAAGAATCCATATAAAAGTCATAACAATAAGTTCTGACCTCTGGTACTAATAGAAAAATCCTTATAATTTTAAAGAAAATATTGTTAAACCTTAAATGATAAAGGTCACTAAAAAATTTTGGCCAAACATTAAATGGAGGGAAAAAACCTTTTCAACCCTAATTCTTTCGTCTGCTAGAATCTCTTGAATTACAACTACCACCAGAAATTGACCAATCCTTACTCAGTGACATATGCCTTCCATTTTAAGGAAATATAAAGGAAATGTTTGTCTAAAATACCTGTAGCTCTTGCTGTGCTTGTCCATATTTGTTGGTGACAACTTGCAGTTTCAGTTTGTACTGAGCTGATTCCAGTTCAGCCTTCCTCCTCAGAGACTGCTCCTGCTCCAGAGACCTACACAGGCAAACACAAAAGAGCACACGCATGCACGCACACGCACACACACACACACACACACACACACACGTTAACAACAGCCCCTAGTATCAGGGTAAATACTTTGTCTTCACAGCTAACATCCGACATGTTGGATGTTTTTTGAAGAATGTCTGAACAATAATCAATTTTTAAATCAATATAAAACCATAGTGAAGGGAAGCAGTTTTTAACTAGAATAAGCAATTTCTGAAGAAAATGCGATAAATACTCTCTAATAATATTTTCACATTCTGGACTTTAGGGGAGGGTAAGAGATGATTTGAGGATATTACATATGTTAAAAATACATATTTGTGGATGGATGCTGTTGCATCTGCGAAAGAATCGTTTTCAAAAATTTGTTATGAGAAGACTCATATCATTAGATATGAGTCTTATGTGGTTAAAGATGGGCAACAAACTCAATGTGTTTTAAGAAATATGAAAGCTTTTGTTTGCAAACCCCCTGTCAGCGCTACCGGAGACTGATTTTTAACACTAACAAAAGCTAAATCTAGGACCTGATGTTTTATAACTCTTCATCAAAGATTCATCGAGCTGATATCAGCTGTCAACACTTCATCATCTTAAGTCAATCTTACAGATATGCTGTGCTCACAGTGAAGCAACAAAAACATCACTTACTTCTTTAAGGTCTCTTGCTCGGAATTGTCGAGTGCTCTCAGTTTTGGAGCGTATAGCAAAACAATGTCTGAACGCTTCGCTTTCTTGTTGCACTGAAACAAACAACAAAAACACAACATCAGTATAAGTACAATTTACATGATAGGACAACTGTGTGAGGCAGAAAAGGGCTGATCCAGGATCCTGTTACTTACTGACCTGGGGACATTTTGCGGATGTTCCCTGAGTTTTCAGCCAATGCTGGATGCATGTGAAGCCGAAGAGGTGTCCGCAGCGCAGAGCAGACAGCCTGTGTTCACCTGCAGTCGTCCATGCCTCAAAGCAGATGGTGCAGTTATCACCCTCCTCACTGAGTGATGACTGGACAGGAAAAACCGCCTCAGGGACTGGCTAGAGGTAGACATAAAGAGTTTCAAACTACAGGGCCATCATACACTACAGATTCCAATTGATGGTAGCATAAAAGCAAACCTTATTAGCATTCATACTGACAAATATGCTACAGCTATGTGCGTAAGAGGATACTACAAGCTGCTACTATCTCCAAAAGAAAATAATCAAATATCCTATGCCTATCCTAACAGCAAATCCTACATGTACATTGAGTTAAGGTGAGATGTGTCAAGTCTGAAAATCTCAGTATAGGATTAGTTGCTCAAGACCCAAACCAACTCCATCACTGATGTGGTGTCATTGAAATACTTCATGAAGCAAATTTCAGGATGCTATCTTCATATCTCAGTACTTAAGAGAGATAAATAAATTATAATCATTATTATTATTTATAGCTCTATGGAAATCTGCTCCCTGCATGAGACAGTAACAAATTGGAAAACTGGTGGAAGACTGGAGCATGTTGGAAAACATCGTAACGTTACCTGGATGACCTGATTTTTAGCTTCTGTCCCATCACCAGCTGAAGTTGAGTCTGAGTACAGAGAAAAAAAAGAATCAAACTGGACTCACAGTACACAATGCAGACTGTGGTCTATGAAATACAGTGCTCCTAATGTAAATTATGGTGAGACTCACTTGCTTGAATGACTTCCTGTGGTTGTGTGTGCAGGATGGGAGTGTGGACGTGAAGATTTCCGGGCAGCACCATGTCGGCAGGCTCCACAGCAGGAGGTACGCGTTCTAAATTTCCCTCCTCATCAGACTCGCTAACCTCTGTGGTGCTGCCAGACTCTGGTTCAGCCACACTGGCAGCCGGTGCTCGGAGCAAGAAGTCTGGAAAGCCTCTGGAGGATGCTGCAGTCTGGCTGGGGTAGTGCACTCGGAGGCCCTGCCTGGAGCAGCACACGAAGAGTTAAGATCTCAAAAAACACTAAACATTGAGATAAAACAGCCCTTTAGAGAGCTTAGGCATAAAGACAACTGCATTTAAAGAGATACATTTAAAATAAGATTTCCGATTTGTAAATAAACCTGATGAAAATCAAGTTAAAATCCATGATGCCAAAACAAAGTCTTCTTTGTTAATTTGTTCTGGGTACCTGAGTCTCCTTCGTATAGATGCACCCTGAGTAGCTAATGATGAGGCTGCAGAGTTGCCAGCTGCTCTCTGACTAAATGCCCACGTAGCAGGAAGCCTTGGGGGCACACGGCTGGCTGTTTGTCGTCCTTCATTATCATCGTTTTCATCCTCGTCCACCTCCGTGCTACTGTCAGAGTCTGAGATGACATGTGGTGTGTTGGTGTCCTCAGCTACTGATGCAATAACTGGCTGTCCACTGCTTCTTCCTTGCACCTCTATTGGGGGATCAACCTCCATGGCCTCCATCTTCACAGGAGCACAATAAGAAAATAATTCAGATTCGACTATTCAGGCTGAGAAATGACGAACGGTCAGCAAGACCATCTATAGTTGTCACGGTCATGAAACCGTAGCTAGAGATTATCTGTCAAATAAGTAAATTGAATTAACAATTTGTTTTTGTTTTTTTCCCCCAACAATTATCGTGAGTCTCATCACAGTTTAAATATACAAAGCACAATAATCACTCTTGAGCGATTTTAAGAATTTTTTGCTGCAAATCTGACAAATTACCTCCTTCAAGATGGTCTGCTCATCCCCTTTAAAAAATTTTTTTTAACACTGTAACTCTCTCGTTATTGATTGGATTAAAATGAGACCATGTTTAATATTTAGGTGCAAACGCAAATAGCAACCATGTCCTACATCGACCATCCTGGAAAATTGTTGTGCTTCACTAGTGCGAGACTTACTTCGGCCTACTCCAAACAGAGTATACCAAAGGTGATGCTGTTGATGCCCTGGGCCTGAAGACTGACTTACTGTTGATAGAGGATATTGAATTCCAATGTGGATCTTATTGAAAAGCTTTTGAATTATGTTCCTCTGGAAAAGTAATTGAAACAGGTCACCTTCCACAGCTATAAGGACTTTGTAGGGATTAGCATATTAAGATATTTGTTTGTTGGTGTGTGTAAACAAATGCTCACAACAGCGAAGAATTCTGTTAAATAATCTTGTAGACTCGTTAAAGTGTCACTCTTGACAAACATTAAACTAGTTGATCCTGCAACACAATCACAAGGAATTTTGTTTTTTTGTTTTTGGGAATGTAAAATAGAGCACACTGTAAAAGAATTGAACTTATACAGGACTCTTATCCAGTATATGAGACATAGGTGTAACACTCATCTGCTGGAGTGTTATCTCTGTACAAGGGACATTAGGTAGGGAATCATGAATGAACCTGTTTTTCTTTTATCACCTTTATCCATTAAAGCAGGTACTCCAACAGTGACTGTGCTTAATGTCTAGAATAACATCATCTTTTCCATATAATGTTAAAACACTTCCACCTGGATAAATGTCTCTGGCTGTCAGCGATCCAACAACAAACCATTATGTCATATGTATGCGTGTGTTAAAATAAATAAATAGGTTATTTGAGATGGTTAACACCTTTGGTTGTGTACGCCCGAGCAAGGTCGTGCGTTCTTCGGCTAAGCAGCGAAATAGAGACCGGGGTCGCCGAGGCCTCAACATTGTACGGTAACTCGTTGCAATCACTAATGGTTTTAAATAACGCGATTTTCCGATTTTCTTTCAAAGTATATAAGCAATGTTATGGGGTAAAATGGGAAAATATACCGTCTGCTCTGATACACTGGTAACCCCAGACGATTTGGCTAAACTCAGCTAGCATCTGAGATCCAGGTGAGGCTATCACCTGGAACACCATGACTAGTAGTTCATTAAATCAAAGCATAAGTGGACACGACTACTCATAATTGTTGCAGTGATCTCATCAATACATTTATTAGATTAGGCAAGTCGGTTGGTACGTTAAAGTAGTTAGCAAACAGACTCTGTTCTGCTGGGGATTTTGGTGCACCGAGTAGCCCTGCGAAGAGAAGCAGAAACCTAACCTGTGTGGATGCGGAGGTTTAGAACCAGCTGTCGGCCCCACTCTGGGAAATCACACAAGGCATCAAGATTGCTCCAAAGACACGAGTGTCACTCGTTTGATTATTGACAGTTTCACTGATTTCTTCTTAAACACTTTGGATGACAAAAACGCGGTCAGGGCTCGAATCTCCCGGCGCCAGATCACTCTGCCCGCCCCATCCTGCATTGACGTCACTGCCGAAGATTGTCTGCTTCGAAGATGAGTCCCCATCCATCAACTTTCTTTCACATCTCCGGGGTCAGGTCGAGGTGGCTGCATGATTAAAAGTAATGGGTGTTCCAAACGTCCCTTTCCCGAGACAACACTCTCGGCGTTCCCAGGCCGGGGAGCCTGTCCAGCCAGTTCTGGGTCTCATGATTCTGCTCGTGTAAAATTATTATCTTTTTAATTGATTTTTTTAAAACCCTGACTAGTTTTACGTTAATCATATACAAAATATATTTGTTATATTGATTATCATAAAAATACATTAATAGCAAAGGACTATTTATGTTTAATGTTGTAATCTTTATGGAGCCATAGAGTGATTTATTTTATCTCGTGGACACAAGTTATTATCTTGTATACATGACTTCTTCTTCTTCTTCTTTTTCTTCTTCTTCTTCTTCTTCTTCTTCTTCTTCTTCTTCTTCTTCTTCTTCTTCTTCTTCTTCTTCTTCTTCTTCTTCTTCGTCTTCTTCTTCTTCTTCTCCTCCAAATTTCGTTGTTTTCTGGCAGTTGGCAAACAAATTCTATTGCGCATTACCGCCACCTTTTACACTGGAGTGTGGTCTAGAATAGATATAACATGTTATGTGTTTCTATAAAGCCCAGTATTTCTTAAAAGCCTCCGCAGCCTCGCCATCCTCATCGTCATCATCATCTCCCCTGTCAACTCTCCGCGCAACTCTCTCCAGTTGAACAGCTCCAAAACCGAAGCTATTTTAATTGGGACCCCACATCAGACCCAGTCTTCCTCCATAACCAGTATTACCTTCTCTGGTCACGACATTCCCCTCTCTTCATCAGTCACCAACCTCGGTGTAAGATTTGACCCTCAAATCACTTTTGAATCCCACATCAAACACATCTGCAAGATCTCCTTTCACCATCTCAGAAATATTTCGAAACTCCGTTCTTCACTCACCTTGAGTGATGCTGAAAAGCTGGTCCACGCGTTTGTCTCCTCCCGACTGGATTACTGTAACGCACTTCTCCTCGGGATCCCTGATAAAAGTCTTCAAAGACTGCAGTATGTTCAAAACAGTGCTGCAAGGATCCTGATGAGAGTTTGTAAACACGAACACATCACCCCTGTTCTTCATTCCCTTCCTTGGCTTCCCATCTCCACCAGGATTGATTATAAGATCTCTCTCCTCCCTCACTAGTGTATCCATGGTAACGCACCCCCCTACCTAAAAGAACTACTCACCCCACTGACCTCAACACGATCCCTCCGTTCTACCTTATCATACCGCCTCCTCCTTCCCCGGACTGAGCTCAGCACCATGGGTGATCGGGCTTTCTGTTCTGCTGCCCCTCGTCTGTGGAATGCCCTCCCTGACCATCTCAGGGCTCCACAGATGACTGACACATTTAAAAAAGGACTTAAAACTTTCCTTTTTAGCAAAACCTATAACCTTAATTAACATTGCTTCTTTTTGGTCAGGCTTTCATATAGTTCTTATTTTATTTTTTTGTTGATGCTTTTATCTACTTTTGCTTTGTAGCACTTTGAGATTTGATCCAAATGTAAAGTGCATTATAAATTAAATGTATTTTTATTATTATTAAAAATGTAAATCGCACCTTAAAACCTACATGTCCAGAGTTCATAATGTGAATCCAGGTGTGGACGATGGCGAAACCGTGTTGTGAGCGATGTTTAAACTGCCTTGCCCTGTTTAAGAGGGTCGCTCCAGTTTGACATAGAGGGCTTCCATAAGTCCCTTCTCAAACCTCAATCCTCTCGGTGCAAAATGTGAGCATTGCTGTCCTCAAAAGAGTGTCACTTGTCCTTCAGATGTAAGTGAACTTCTGAGTCCTTTATTGATGGCTCCCCTGTGCTGTTTTGGTCTTACCAATATACAGTCTGTGCGGTCCTTGTTGAATTGAACTTCATAAACTTCATTGCTCTGTTTGTGTTCGGGCGTCTTTTCTTCAGTCTTTGTTTGAAATTGATGCAGGGTTTGAAATTAAGTGGGATCTTGAGTTTGGATAAAACCCTATGTTGCTTATCCGAAACTCCAGCCACATAAGGTATAACAGGGTTTTGGGCGCACGTCGCTCTACTCCTCTGTGGAGCTGTTCTTCTGGGGTTCCTTCGCAGACTTGATGGAAGCCCAGTTAGGAAAGCCGGAATTTTTCAGTGCCTTCTTGATATGCGTATGTTCCTTCTCTTTTCCCTCTGCCTTCGTGGGGATGTTATCAGTCCGGTGGTGTAAGGTTTTCATAACTCTCAGCTTCTGTTCGAGGGGATGGTGGGAGTCGAACATCAAGTATGGTCTGTGTGTAGGTTTGCGGTAAACTCCAACGTTATGTTTGCCGTCCCCCTAAACACGTACATTACAGTCCAAAAAGGGAAGCCAACGCTGTGTGAAGTCCTCCTTTGTGAACTAGATGTTGTGATCCAAGGCGTTGAAGTGATTTGGGAAGGCCTCAACTTCACAGGCCATACTTTTGGCCCATGTGTCATCCTGAAACAGTGGCTAGGTGTCCCATTGAAGGAAGTAAGAGCCCACTGTTCCACTTCCTCCATGTAGAGGTTGGCCAAAAATGGGGATACTGGAGAACTCGTGGCACAGCCGTGTTTTTGTCTGAAAAAAACGACAGTAGGTGGTGGTCAAGCAGAGGTCGAGAAGAATACATAACTGTTCAAGTGTGAAGTTGTTTCCTAACAGTTTCCACTGCTTCTGAAGTGGGAAAACCAGTGAATAAGGAGACAACATCACATTTTGCCAAGTTTTCATCCGGTGCAATTTGGAATTTCTGAACCATATTCATGAAATCATTGGAATAATTTGGAATGATACTACTTTTGTTAGTAGTGTGCAACATTTTTGTTGTAAATGCTGGTTGGATCCCATTTGAGTGTCTCATATGTGGAGTTGTCACTGAGCAGAGTGGTTATTTGCTCAGTGACAAAAAGGAAAGGGCATATGCATATCAAGAAAGCTCTGAAAACCTGAAGATATCCCAACTGGGATCTCATCAAGTTTGTGAAGAAACTACATAAGAACAGCTCCAGAGAAAGAGAGGGACAGCCGCCAAAGTACTTACAAAAGCTTGAAAAAGAGAAGGAGAAGAAAACCTTCTCACACATATGCCCACACACACTCAACCAAAGTATTCAAGCATAAATACACTAACATACCTTTATTGTTGCTTCATTGCTTTTTTAAACTGTTTAATTGTTGAAAAATACGCAGAATAAGAAATTCATTGTACTGTGTGACGCTGTCCCCTGTACACATGACAATAAAGATTGAATTTTTGGATTTACAGAATGCCCATATTTTGCCAACTTTCTTTTGACTGTTAAAGGGTTATCAACATTTAGTTTTATTATTCTGTCACTCAAGTAATTTATTTTTGTATTTTCAATATAATTATGCTTTTGACCTACTGCAGTTAACAGTCATATTCATTTATAGTTTCAATGTTGCTTTTTTGCATATCTGTCTGCTAGTTCATTCCCCTATACCCCTAAGTGTGCTAGTATCAATATAAATGCAATTGTTCCCTGATTCTTGATTGAGTAATCTTGATGCTTAATAACGCACTACCTGAATCCAAACCTATACAATCTTATTCATCTCACATTTTGTATCCAAGTCACAGCTAGAAAATTGATAGTATTCCCCTATGTATACTAATAGGTTATTCTGTCTTTCTTTCTTTCTTACTTTCTTTCTTTCTTTCTTTCTTTCTTTCTTTCTTTCTTTGTTTCTTTCTTTCTCTGAGCGACGGCTACCAACAGGCACAGGGCTTACTTGGACCCACTTGAATGGGAGTCCTGCTCGTTCTGCTCTCAATCTGAGACTATTGCACATCTGCTGGTGGACTGCCCAAGTCTGGTGGCTCCCTTTGTCCTGTTTAAGCAGTGGGTGGAGAATATGGGTGAAGTTTACTCTCTACCCTTCTTTGTGTTTGGAGCAGGATTTAACTAACCAAAGCCACAATGCTCTTATATTGGCGTTTACACGTAGCCATGGTGACACCTGAGGTCAGCATGCAAGATGGTGGTCATGTGGTTTTCTTAAGCAAATATAATACACCTTATTTATGAAGATTTATTTAGTTAAGATAACACATTCAATGCAGCCTTTTATAACCTTTTAATCAGATCAGATTTATCACTTTGAGATTTGATCCAAATGTAAAGTGCATTATAAATTAAATGTATTATTATTATTATTATTATCTTCTAGGATTCCACTTAGTCCTGGGCAGAGATTTTATTGCAGTGTGGGATGGTAATGTGGCCTGAACGACGGCCATGAGATCTTCTCTTTTTCGGGCGGACACAAATCCTGTTCAAGACTGGATTTCCTTTTGCTTTGAAGGATCTATTTCACAATGTGCTTGATACTATTTATCTACAAGTAACAATGTCTGACTCCCACAAGCCTTTTGATTGCCCGGGCACTATTTATACCACCCCCAGTAAAGCTCCCAGTTGGCGCTTTAATTAATCATTGATAAGGGATGAATGTTTCAAAGCCCAATTTGAGTCCAACTCATTACTGAGATGCCTATCAGAATTTCTCATGCACAAAACCAGACAAACATATTATCTCTACTGGGCTCGGCCATGCCATCTAATGTCAATGAAACTTTGGGCATACGAACACTTTGCGGATATTTTCTGTGTAAGGGATGATCATAGCATAACCCAAATGACCCAGGATTGTAAATGGGACTTTCGCCTCTTTCTATCAAAGACTCTACAGATAAGAGGGTCTTTTGATAAATCTGCTTGTTACATTTTTCTACGTGATACAGATACAGCTGCCTCGCCTCTCTAACAATGCCTCTCAGGCACTTGACGGAACTGCTTCCTTCAGAAGTGTGAAGCAGCAATGAAGGACATGCACAGGGACAGATCACCAGGACCAGATGGGATTCCCCCTGATATTTATTTGCTTTCTTACCTTTAATTGGCCCACTTTTGATTAAAGCAGGCTCTTTCTTTAGAGACATCAAAATATTCCTTTTTTTATATCTTAAGTCCCTTTGGAGTCCTCCAGTTACAGGCCTTATCTAGCTTTTGATAAAGTTATAAAGATCTATTTTAAGTTATAGGTGGCTGCAAAGTCACATGACGAAAGGGGAAAAAAGTGATCAGACAGGCTTTATATAATCCAAACTCGTAGTTTGTTCCAAAACTTGCTAACTCAAGTAAACGCCACAACTGCAAACAGTGTGTCCCCTACGCAAGTACATGATCAAGGTATTGTATAAGAATCCTACAGCTGTAATGCCCAAAGGCAAAACCGGCTCTCCTCCCTTAGCTATACGGGCGGCTGTAGCTCATAGTGTAGAGCGGTCGTCTCCCAATCGAAAGATAGGAAGATAGCTAGTTCCAGCCCGAGCATTTCTGCATGTTGTAGGGTCCTTGACTAAGATCCTGAATCCAAAATGTCTCCCGGGCGCTTCAAAGGAGCTGCCCAATGCTCACTAAAGGATAGGTCAAATGCAGAGAAATAATTTCATTATTATTACTGTGTATGACTGATTTTGAATAATAAAGGATGAATTATTGTTATTATCTTGAGAGGATCAATACAGAGTTGTCCACTAAGCCCCTTGTTGTTTGCTGTCTGTTTAGAGCCCCTCACACAAACTGTCTGCTGCTCACACTTGTCCCAGTTTTCTATTAATGGTACTCTAATTTCGTTACATTTCGTTATGAGCAGACGACAGGTTATTATATTTTGATAACCAAATGCAATGTATTCCACACATATTGTCTATTTTGAACAATACGCCCAGTAAAGTCTTTTCTTCAATTCAAGTAATTATTAAACCCAATTTTTGACTACAACTGATAAGATAATTTAGGATCTCAATAGATGGTCTAACCTGCTGAACTCTTTCCATGATCGGATTGATATTATAAAGAGGAACTTCCTGCCTAGGGTTTATTTCTATATTCTCCTTTTTCTTATTCTATTTTAGTATATAATCTATGTTTTCATTTACGGATTATGATAAATCACAGTTGCCATGTCTCCCTCACTTGTTCATATTCCAGATCACTTCCTACACCCAAATCTCTGAGTGAAATTTCTTTTCCATTAAAAATTTCACATCTTTCCCAACTGTAACCTCTCTATTAGAACTAACTTAAGCATACCCAGCTTACTGGGTAAATAAACTACAGCCTCCTTCCACAGTCCAAAAACATGCAATAAAGGTGAACCTGTGACGCTGAAGTGTCTGTAAGGGTGCATGTGAGTGATGAAGTAGTAAGTTGTCCAATCTGGGGAACCCACCTCCCTTCTCTTGCACAATGTCATCAGTGGTTGACTTCTTTCATTACTTCCTTCTTTCTGCCTCACCACCGTCACTGCCTCCACGTAAACAATCTCGCTAACTCTTCATCACATGACTTCCCCCACAAGCGAAATTGTGCTACCCCACTTCAAACAGTTTGGTGCTTGAGACTACACTACTGCGAAACTACAGCCCCCAAAATAATGATCATCTCCATGTCGTCCAGAGACGGACCCTAGTCAGTTTGCGTACTGACCTGGCATCGGGTTGGACTACGCCATCTTCTTCCTCCAACACTGAGCCTGATCACTCTAATATAAACATACAGATTGTACCTATTTTTTTAATATCTCCTAGTGTTCTTATTTTCATGACTCTATTTTGCTATCAAAGGTATATCTTATCGTATTGCATCGTATCATATCTTGGCTTATCTTATCTTTTTATATGTATTAGATGTATGACCGTGCCACGGTTAAACCCCATTGGTTTTGTCAAATACTCTGGGTACGTGTCTTCTTCAAAATGAAGCACAACATATTCATTATTTCCTCATTCCCTCTGAAGTTACATGCTGAATTCATGGCAGAGTTCCTCCTTTCTGGTTTGATTATATTTCCACACAGCAACTTGGCACCCTCAAAATAACTCCTCTTCTCCTTTTACTTCCTCCTTCAATCCAGCTAATACTTAATAATTTAAAACAGCATATTACTTTCATCTTGTCAGCCCACTCATTCCTGCTGAGCAGAGGCAAGAAGAAGTAGGAGCCTATTTTTAGTCTAAATTTAGTTTATATGAATCGATCGATTCAAGGAGATCTATGTTGTACACACCTTAAGGTGTTCATATAGTGTTTGCTTTATATAGTGTTTTCTACAATAGGTTATGTTTTTTCTCACTAGGGGGAACTCTCTTACAAAAAAGACTGTTTTTATGGACATAACTACTTGATCATGTTATCATGTTTTACTCTGGTAGTTCATATTTCATTCATTAGGTAGACATTTTTATAAAAAAAAATACTGTAGACATAACTCTAACTCTAACTCATTTAATTTGACGAGTTCCATCACGGGGTATGCTTATGCAACGCAGGGCATTGGGGCCTAGTTTGTCGAGTGCTGGATCTATCTTGTGTATATCATATTTTTCTCACACACTGTTTTTGGGAAATAATTTCCTAACCATTTCTCTGATTTTGTCGAAATATGACCCGCCACGTAAGCTAACATGTTGATCTAACATGTATTTGTTATATTTATTAATAATAATAATAATTATACATTTTATTTAGAACACACTTTACATGTGTATCAAATCTCTCAAAGTGTTACAAGGTAAAAGCAGATAAAAGCATTAATAAAAAAAGATATAATAATAATAATAATAATAATAATAATAATAATAATAATAATAATATAGAAATATGACCAAAAAGCAGAAACGATAATTAAAAGTTTTAGGTTTTGCTAAAAAGGAATGTTTCAAGTCCTTTTTTAAAAGTCTCAGTCATCTGTGGAGCCCTCAGATGGTCAATGAGGGCATTCTACAGACAAGGGGCAGTAGAACAGAAGGTCGATCGCCAGTGGTGCTGAGCTTAGTCCGGGGAAGGAGGAGGGGGTTTGAGTGGGTAGAACGGAAGGATCGTGTTGAGGTCAGTGGGGTGAGTATTTCATTCCGTAGGGAGGTTTTCTAAACAAAGTTTTCTGACTATTACTTCCCAACTTAATGTCAGATGATGTCCAAATTGACTTATATGCATCTAAACAAGGATATCTATCTTTATTTATGCTTTTTTATTTCACTGCAAAAGTTCATATTTCACTTATTAGGGGGAGCTTTTGTGTGATAAAGTTTCTGTCCATAATTACCAAACCATAAGTCCAACTCGGTCTAAATTCAGCTGATATGAATTAACTGAAGGAAATGTATGTTGTTTTATAAAATGAGCTCAGAAATAGTAGTAAGTTAAATAGTTTATCTTCATTATTGAGCCATATTACTGATGTCATAGAAATAGTTAATTTGTTCAACTTGTTTTGTCTGATCTCGAGATAATACAATTAAATAAATAAACAACCACCACAATTATGAGTCCAAGAAACAAAAAGGGAAAAAAAATATTTTTTATTATTCCTTGAATGAATGATGGTACACAGTACATGGTATACTAACATCCATCATGGGAAAGCAAACTAATGCATGACTGTCAGATGTATCATAGAATAATAAAAGAGGGGAGGGCTGACATAAAAAATGTTTTATTTAGCATAACATATTGTCATAAATAGTAGACATGAAATGCATAATAATACCAAAAATAAAACTTATTATAAAACCAAAATAATAATTGTGGTGTGTTTTCTTAGTCTGAGCCACATATATCTGTCAGAGAACACTTATAAAGAAACTGCAGATTAGGGTTATAATCTTGACCTGCACCACCACATAAACCCTTATATCTCAACACCATTAAAATAAATACATTTTTAAAATAAAATTTACAGATTATATCCTGAATAATTATGCAAACATTTGAAAAATCATGCATAGAAATTTCTACATCTGCACCACTGTGCTGAGATGAACTTAAATCAAATTAAGCATCTTGCCGGACTAACAAACTCTAATGGAAAAGTCTTACATAGTCATACAAGTGGACATTTATTTCCATTATTTTGATGAGGTTTTACCTGTGACAACAAAAGGTGTTCTGCTAACTTTCGATACAATTTAATGGATATAGTCTCAGCTCCTCGTGTATATTGGAGGGGTTTCAATGGTCCGACTATTTTTCTCTTTTCACACTGAATAAATAAAGGTGGTAGGAGAGCCTATCAATGGGTGGATAGTTATATTCGTTTCTACTGGAGAAATTCGTAAAAGGAAAAAATGTTGCTTCTATTTTGACTATTTCCTAAGAGGCATTTATGAGGTATAATTAAGTATTGTAACTTCAGCACTCATTTTACACCAAATATCACTTTATTCAACAAGAAAATTTGTGTTTCTGTTATACATAAAAATGAAACAATGCCAGTGTTTTAAAAATATTCATCAAAGTTTGAAGAGTATCAAAATTCTCTTAAGTTTTATTGAGAAATCTTTAGATAAAGGACCAACCCAAAGAAAAGAAGGTTTTAGTCGTATGAGGTTAAGACAAAGAATAATACCAGGTAAAAACAAAAAAGACAGATACCTGACAGATTGCGTTCCCATCCCAAACAGGCCTGTTCCCAGACAGTTGACATTATTAGTTTGTCTTATTCAGGTGCCACTAGAAAACAAACTTGAACGGAAGAACACACAAGAATATAGGTAAAGGTAGCAGGACGGCCTGTGGATTGCACCAACAGCGTAACATAAACTCATGGATGAAGCAATCTAAAAACTGCCACAACAAAAAGAAAACCTAAAAAGCAATGGGATTTTACACACATTTTCTTATATTTATTAAACTTGTATTTTTGTAATAGTTGGATCTAAATTAAGGCGTTTTCATTTTCAATGAGTCTCCATAGTGTTTCTTACAGGCTTGTCAGGATACAGAAGGAATTGAAAACATGTACAACAGATGCTATAAAATATGGCATTCTCATTTATGGGCTCTCCAATTTACCATGAAATGTAGCCAAAATACACAGCAGATCCTTAGTTTACTTGATTAAAATTACGTTTTAATCAACTCCCTGCTCTGAAGAGTTTGAGAGGCTGATCCAAGTGTTCCAGTATACTCAAATACAAACAAGGCCAAGTATTGGTTGTTAAGCCTCTGACAGATGATTGAGTTAAAATGATTTTGACTTCACAGTTGTATTTCTTGTCCTGAGGATGAGCAGGAGATTTATTGTTCCTCTAGCTGCGCCACCGCCCTTCGCAATTTATCCACCAGCACTGTTAAAAAAAAGTACATAGTAAAGAGTGAGCCACCATGTGTATTATGAAGATAAATAATATAGAACAGTAATTTATTTATTTATTAGATAAGGGTTTCAAATTTTAATTTTTTTTTTACAGTATATAATAAAAAAGTAAACCCCATCAAGACGAACAGTAATTCCATATTCTAGAATTACACCTTTTATGATATGACGCAATCCAATATGATGCATTATAATATGATTCGGTACGATACGATATATTCCCCCAATTTCTTTTCTGGAGCTCAGTGTTGCTGCATATTTGAAATGTCACTGTACAATTATTAATAATGTTCAAAAACATCCAAAGCAGTTTAAGTCAATAATGACATATATCTTGCAGCTGCTCATGCATTTGTCAATCAGTCTCGCCAATAAAGTGTCTAAAGCTATGTATCTACCAAAGCTTTAACAGTGTTGACAGTGTGGTTTACCTCCAGCAGAAGGTCTGTGGAAGCTATCATAGGCCCGGCAGGCATCAATCAGATGTCCTAGTGGTTCAGGACAATCTTCAGGGAGTGGCTCCTGATATTTCTCTTGGCACACTCTCTGATAGATATCCTGATTTGACCAACCTAGAAGCAAAGCAAGAGCACTTCTGGGATAAAGACATTTACATTTTAGTTTAGTTGTACTTTCGGCCTGGATTGCTGCCTGGCTCTTTTGATGGCAATGTTGCTCTCCCGGGCACTGGCAGGAGGACCCTCGAGCAGGGCAAAGTGCTCTGCTTGGAGCCGGGAGTCCTATCGATGATATCTCTCCCCTGATTTGTATATTGATTGGTCCTGTGTGTATGTCTTTTAGACATAATATTGTAATATAACCAGTTAATATGTGTAATAGAGAAAAACAGAATTGGAATACTTAAATAGGATTACTAACTGTACCGCTTTGTATAAGTTAACCTAAGATTAGAGAGCACATACTACCCAATTACTAATTGATGATTAGCATACATTTTGGGCTGACATTGACCCTTTAAGTATAGTACAGTGTACTATAATGTATAAAGTAAAAACAATAACTAATTAGTAATTAATAACTATGTATAACTATCTAGACTGCTCAAAAATATTCAGGGTACACTTAAACCACAGATAAGACCTCGAAGAAATGAAATATGGAAATTGAAACTCTTGATTGACATACATGGTGTAATTGGTTGTGTAACAGAATGAGGTAAGAACAGTCAATGGAAACTAAAACCATGAACCCATTCTGGATTGGATTCCAAATCACACCCAAAATCAAAGTGAAAAATTAAAAATCACAGACTGATCCAAATGGTGGGTGATCTCCTCCCAGACCTGGAACAGGGCATCATTGAGCTCCCGAACCGTCTGTGGGGCAACTTGGTGGCGTCTGATGCATCGATACATAACGTCTCAGAGGTTCTCAGGTTGATTCAGGTCTTGAGAACGTGGGGACCAGTCAGTGGCATCAATGCCTTCCTCACCCAGGAACAGTCTACACTCCCTAGCAACATGTCACCGAGTATTGTCCTGCACCAGAAGGCCCCAAGGTGCACTGCATTTGTAAAAGGTCAGACAATGGGTCCGCTAATAGCAGTTAGGGTACCGCTGACTGGTCTGAGCCTCTCCAAGGATATGCCTCCCTTGACAAACACTGACCCACCACCAAACCGGTCCTGCGGGATGACGTTTCAGGCAGCAAAACATTTTCCACAGCATCTCCAGACTCTTTAATGTCTGCAACACTGCTCAGTGTGAACCTGCTTTCATCTGTGAAAATGAACAATGTTGGACTCGCAAATCCTGGTGTTCTCTGGCGAATGCCAATCGAGCTGCACGGTGCTCGGCTATGAGCACAGGTCCCAATAGAGGATGTCAAGCCCTCATGCCACCTTCATGGAATCTGATTCGGACAGTTTGGTGAGAAACACCCACACCAGAAGCTGCTAGAGGTCATTTTGTAGTGATCTGGTGGTGCTCCTCCTATTCCTTCTCACATAAAGGAGCATGTAGCGGTCCTGGTGCTGGGTTGTTGTCCTTCTACGGTCCTGTCCAGCTCTCCTGGTGTCCTGACTCGTCTCCTTGTTTCTCCTCCATGCTCTTGAGACTGTGCTGGGAGACATAGCATACGTTCTTGTGACGGCACGTATGGATGTTTCATCCTGGAGGAGCAGGACTAGATAGTCCACCTGAATGGGCTGCCTGTCATGCTACCAGTAGAGACAAAGACACCAGCAAAATGCCACACTAGAGAAAAATCCGCCAAGAAGGATGCAGAGAGATAAATAATCTGTGGCCAGCACCTGCAGAACCAGAACCTTTTTGTGAGTTGTCTTGCTGTTACCTCTTCTGTCCACAGTACAGATGCAGATCCCCGAGGTTTGACTGACTAAATTGTGATGACTTAGTGTTCCCTTAATTTTTTTGAGCAATGTCGATTTTACAACTTATAGCAACCTTCGTAAACAGAATTATGCGCTCGATACTTTTCTCTTGTGTTGTGAAAGTCTAGTTATGCATGTTGATCACTGTGTTATGTAGATACAAACCCTCAAAAGGTCTCTTGCGAGTTGCAATTTCCCACAGGACAATTCCGAAGCTGAAAGACAACATATACAGGTAAGGTAGGAAAATGTCCGCGAGTCCTCTACATCAGAAAGTGTTTTCCTGCTTTGAATTTTGTAAATGGAGTCCGAAATTTGACCTTTTTTTTCTGACTTTAAAAAAACACCTTTACCCTCTGGAGTCTGAAATCAAGTCAGTGTATTTCTGACCCTAAGAACATTAGGGTCAGAAACATTAGGGTCAGTATTTCTGAACCTGTTTTTGGTTCTGTATGAAGATACAGTTTGCAAAAGTAAAGAAATTGTCAGCTCATAAAGATGATGTCGTGCTGACAAAAACGTTATTATTATTTGTAAGCCTTAGAGTTGGTGTTTGATTCTAGTCTGACATCCGACACCAGGGGGACATAACAGGGGATTTTTTAACATCACAACTAGATATAATGGTAAAGACCTGGCTGTGAACGTTTATTACTGATGTTTTGTTCATTAATTATTTATCCAGGTTCTATTTGAGCCAATAATATAAAAAAAAAATACTAGTTTGGTTGCTGGATTAGTGTTATTATCTTTGTGCAATAAGCTTTATCTTCCAAGCATTTTCATCAGGAAAACAGTTTAGAAAGCAGCTGCAGAAAATAAACGATTTATGAGCAAACTAACGTTTAAAACTGTAACCTTAATGTGAGATTTCATTGTTTACTTCAACATAGAAATGCCAACCACACACTAAAGGGACTTTGCACTGCTTGCACACACAAAGAGACTTCTTATCCATGGCTGGTAAGTAATATTACAAATGTACACAAATTAAAAGTCACCTGATATCTTGTATTTTATAAAATAAGTTTTGGGGGTATCTGACCTGTATATTTCACACTCTTTGCTATAGACATGGTTGATATTGTCAAGCAGCTGTGGAGGTGAGTAGCACAGCGACCGGCTCTGTTCATCCTTTGTTGACTTTTTCAATGACGTCTCAGTTTTGGCCAGTTCAAAACCTCCCAGCTGAAAAAACAAACAAAACAAAACAAAACAAACAACCACTGTTTGTTTTCAACCACTCCTACTAGTGAATTGGCCATGAGAAATCCAAACATGTAGTGGTATTAGCACCTTGACTGTGTAACCTTTAGCCACAAGGAACTTGTTGCTGTTTATGCATCCATGAACCTTTGATTTTGCTTCTGTGTGATGCAATCTGAGAGACAACAGCCATTATTATCATTGAAATGCCTTCTACTGTAACTACTATATCATGCAATTAAAATTTTAAATTGTAATATTGAGTATTAAAAGGAAATATGCATCTACCAATACTAAGTAATCCCGCAAAATGTTGGAGCCAAAATGGCATCGTACTTAATCGGAACACACAAATAAATCCACACCTTCATCTCATTTCTCATACAACACCTAATCCTAACTGGCCAATGAATCGGACATATCAGACTGACCGGTAGAGTCCTTTTGCTGCATCCAGACACATACAAGCTTTCCTGGTCCAGGACAATTTGCAGTTAGAGTCCAGGACCTCGCGGAGACTTCCCTTCTCACAGTACTCCGTGATAATCAGGAAATTAGGGTTGGGTCCTACAAGGTCACATCAATTTAGGATTTTTAAGGCACAATCTAGCCGATATTCTGTCATTCAAGTGCTAACATTTACCTACCGTCCTCATCCTGAACACAGATGCCAAACAATCGCAAAATGTTGGGCGACTCGAACTTCGTCATGGTTTGAATTTCTTTATTGAAAACAGACCGCACCTCCCTAAGTACGTTGAACAGAGTGAAGTTGACAATGAATGTGAGATTGTCGCAAACATGTAAAATATTTACACAACTACATCTACAGTACATATAAAGTTCAAGGTCACTTTTCATCTCACTCGTGGTGATGAAAGAGGAACTCAGAACTTTTATGGAATAAAACTAGGCCTATGCTGTTCTCCCTGAAAGTCATGGTATATCCCGTAAAAGTCTCTAATCCCCTGCGTTGTACAAGCAATCCGTTGTACAAGGGATTATATGTCCGAAAAAATGGGTTTTTATTAAAAAGCGCTCTCTAGCAAGTAAAATGTGAACCTTTCAAGTAAATTACGATGTGTACAAGACAGATCTCCTCGAGTTGATTCCCATTCCCATGTAATTGTTAAGAAATTATGGCCTGTCAACTCTGGAGATAAAGCTTCCCCTAGTGTAGGAAATATACAACCAAATGCATCCTAGTTCCTTACCCGCACTAATTTCTATCTGGGTATAAAATTTGGAAATCATCCACGAAAGAGATTTTGTGTTGAGCACGTACCAAACGTGGACAACGGCGATGATTCCGTAATATCCAAATAGCCCCGACTTTTCAGGGACATAACATAACTTCACGTTTAGTTTAAGGAGTTCAATCAGGGCTTCACATTTAATTTGCCGAGTTCAATAAGGGGGATTGCCTTCTACAACACAGGGGATTTGGGGCTTTTCAGGTATATACCATTGGCATCAGGGAAGAAAGCCTAAACCTCGTTAAATCACAATGTCACAAAAGCATTCTTCTGTATCAAAATGACTACAGTCCTGTATATTATTGTCTTTGAAATGTGGCACAGACCTTGGAGTGGCATTGACAGGATCAATGAATCTTTTGACAGCCACCTGGAATCCATGGTACTCTCCTCGGTATACTTCTGAAGTTGATGTGGTCATGAAGGGGTTTATGGGATCTTCGTACTTGAGCTCATCTGGTTTGATCATCCGAATGACTTCCTCAGAGACGCTGGGCTTATTCACTGTGAAACAACATGGTAACATTTCTTTTTTTACACTTTGCTGAGAAGGATGAATATTGTGAAAGCTGACAGATAAACAATGGGGAGTTACAGATTCATCTGACACTGTCATTTTAATTATGAAAATATAGATTATAGCCACTTTAAAAAGATATAGCTGCTTTGACAGGGCACTCAAGTCATTCATTTATTAAGTGGCCACTTAAAGTCTTTAAGTTCTTTTGTAAGTCAAAGAAAATTTCTGTCTTTAATGTTGCATTATTTCAACCACTAACTGATTCTTTGCAGATCAAACCTTTCAGATTAAATTATAATTTTCTAACGCAGAAGTGCGCATCAAAAGTCGTGTAATATGTAACCAAGTCTAGTGTTTGACAATTTGCTTTATCCTTTTGATTGTAAGTAAATATAATTTATTTACTTTTTTCTTTTCCGTCTCGTACGCTTTTTTTTTGGTTGTTGTTCTTTTATATATTCAAAACAAATATTTACATTAAAAGAGGACAGCAACAGATAGTTTCAAATTTGAAGACCCCCCTACCACCTGCTGCTTCTGCTCCGTCATTATACAGCCAGACATGGAAAAGGTAGCAGAGAGACTTGCAGAGTTGATTAAGCGAGCTGCATTAATACAGAGTCAGAGACACTCAGGACAAATGGGAGGAAAACTGTGGGGGCCACTGGTGGATCAGAGAGGGCAGAGTGCTCTCAATCATAAATAAACTATTATTATGTCCGCTAAAGATTCTCCCCCACTCCGGTTTCTTTATCTGTAGTGTGAGCTTCATATTTTTCTCATACAAAAGCTGTGGATCAAGATGCCAATCAACTAATGTGAGTAAAAGTGAAGCTGACTCAGTGAGTCAGCTGAGTGAGTTAAAGGAAGGATATCAGTTCCTGCATGATTCATGAAGCACACTGGTGGTCCAAATTAGGCATATCTTGCTTCATGCAATCCCCCTTTCCCCCTTTTTTTACATAACACAAGTACTAATCAACTTATCTGTACTTGCATGCATTTCATACCTCAGTTTTCAAACTACTTTGCCACTGCAGTTAGTTGCACAAAGTGCAATAACAAGACTGATGCAGTCACCAAAGTTCACTAAAATCATACTGGAATATATTTATTAAATGTTTTGGTGTACTCACTGTTCTCCACAACCTTTTCCACGTGGGTTTTGAGAATTTGTAATTCTCTCAGCATGATGTCTGTTTTCTCCTGCTGGGTCTTCAGATGCTCCTGGAGAACTGAGGAACAAACAAAAACTGATGAGGTAAATTTAAACAGACATTCCCAAACAGTTTATGTGCTGATATGACTCAGAGATGTCATTGTTGAGTATTTACAGAACTAGCATGTGAGTCATTTTTGTTTTTTTGTTAAATACCTTTAATATAAGAACTAGAGGGACTTCTAGGTCCAGAGACTGCAATGGTTTCTCAAAGTTATAGGTGTTAAGTTAAGATATTTGGGATTGTAGAGGTTAGAATTTGAACCACATAGCTTACTGAAAAGTTTGATGAGTTGAAAAGTGTCAACGTCACATCGAAGAAATAACATTTAAGTTCTATTGACCAGAATTAATTTTATACAGTCTTTCTGTTTTATTAAATGCAACTGTTTTCACCAATTAATGTAAAAAAAAATTTGTAACATTGCTTTTAATGACCAGTTTTCCTAATTTTCAGTAATCTGCAGGCTATGATGCACTTCTTCATTCGAGTTTTTTGGGGGGATAGCAAGTCATCGCAAGAATTTAAAGTTCCTCTTATGGGAACAGAGGATTCATGTCTGGTATCAGAACTTCTGTAATGAGTGGTTTTGACTTGTTTATAGTGTAAATTTACACATCTAAGTTTTGAATATGATGCGAAAACTTCTTGCCTCAGACCAGTGAAAAATTTATCAGTGCACAGTATTTGAATCCAATCATAACTAACAATTAAATCATAAGGCCACCGCCTGCTGTCCAATGTCCAACATTTTATGGAAATAGGACGAAGGACTTTGGCAATATTAAAGTTTTTACTTTTCTAATCGTACCGAAATTGTGCCAAAAAATATTTAAAACAATTCCAAACGCCCCCATTTTTTATTGCCAGAAATAATGATATTTGAACGAGACACGGGAGCTGGGAAAGAAATCCTTACTCCAGGAATATGCAATTAAAGGTCTGGGACACATTTTTGATTTAATGTAAATGTTCTGGAGAACAAATGGCAGTTAGTGATTATTTTACTGATATGTTCTGTATCACTGTTTTAGGACTTGTCACATATGTTAGTTAATTTGATTAACATTTCCTGTATTTATGAGGAAAAGTAAAAGTAAGTGGTGGAGACTTTTCTTCTGAATGTATAATTTAAAACTATAATTAGTAAAAAGTTAGTAAAGTTTGTTATTGACATAAGCAACCGTAACCCTACCCTAAATCATACCTATTTGACTGTCTTAATAAGCCCATAATTTCAAGAAGTAGGATGAGGAGATGAAGAAAAAGTAGAATTAAAACTAGGTGCTGAGATCATTAACTAACAAGAAAACTGTTTACTCAGATAATAAATCATGTTAGAAAAAGGGCCATTTTCCCATGAGCTTGTGTATATTCTTTTTTTTTAAAACAGTTTAAGCGCCCCCTGCTGGCTAGAAATAATTGGTATCTCTTTTCAGACCCCCTCTACTCCTATTATGTTGTCTATTTGAACACTGACTGAGCTCCTTTCTATTTTCAGAATGCTCTACAAAGAAAGAATCAGTTTCTCTCACGTTTCTTCAACTCTGAGTCGTCATCTCTCCCATCCACCCTGTCTTCTTTCTCTCTGGAGGTCAGTTCAAAAACCTGGTACAGAATGTTTCCCTGCTCTACCTGCAGAGCTCCAGACAGAACCTGGAAGGCATCATTGAGACGTTCATTAACACTGCTGAACTCGTCTCCCTGACTGCTGGAGTTGAGGAATCTCTCCACCCAGTTGGAAACGGTGAATTTCTTGATGAGCTCTTGTGCTGATATCAGAGTAATGGAGAGTTCTCTGAGAGCCTTTTCTACATCAGTGGATTTTTTTCCTAACTCTCTTCGTTTGATGGATCTCACAAGGTCTTCTAGGGCCTTGAGTCGTTGACAAACACGCCGGCAGCGCTTCTTATTGGCCTTCACATTCTCCACCATGGTGTAGATCTGTGAGGCGATGGACAGGATGGGCTCCACAAATTCCATGACGAGCTGGAGAGACAGAGAGGGTGAGCCATAAAATGAAATTATATGAAGTAATCTGAACTTAATGGAAATAAGCAAATATGAAAGGTCTGCACTGTGTGCAGATATGTACACAATGTGCATAATGTATTAAATCTATTCTGATGTAGCAATTTTATTTTGTTTGCATAATAATTACATAATCCTTATAAAAATTGATGACACCCAATTAATCTCAGCATGCTTGAGTTCAATGTAGTGATATAAATGCTCAGTTATTCCTATTAATCCCAAAAGACGGTGCAAAGTAAGGAACGCCTAGTATTTCAAAAAATGAAAAGGCTGGTGATTCCATTACTTTTAAGACCCAAACCACTGCTGAATATATCCACTAAGTAGTGCTGTTTTCCTGTCTGATATTTCTTCTCTCTCTCTGTGTCACTGAGGTCTGCTGATGTCCAAAAAACCCACAGATGAGCAAAACTGTTAGTAGATTTTTGTGACTGGGTCTCACATATACAGTCCAGCTGCCACAAACACTCAAAGGCACAAAACGTGGATCATCTGATCCACGTGGATCAATCCACTGTGGAAATCGACCCCAGAAAATGCACCATGAAAAAATCTACAGTGAGCAGTTATTTTATGAAAGGAATACTTGTGATTCGTCTTTTTAAGTCCTCAAGAGGACTCAACAGGCTGAAAGTATAGTAAGGGTTTTTCACTGGCATTTTCTCATTGTTAAAAGGAATATATAATAACTCCAGTCTGAGTCATTAATCAACCAATCACAACATGATGACAGGGCGTTGAACCAATTAACTAGAATTAACCATGACCAGGGATGGATCAACAAATCCCAAATAATGATATTTCCTTGTCTCATCCCTAATCATTTTGAGCCATGCAGATATTTAAAGTCTTGATGTACACCAATCAGCCAAAACGTTATCAATATTGACCGGTTATCATAGTAATATCTCAACAATCATTTCATTACACCGGTATCTGTCAGTGGGTGGGATATATTAGGGATCAATTTGATAATTGTTTTTGTCCTTCAAGAGGATGTTTGAGAATTAGATAAAATGGACAAGGATCCAAATGACTCGGACAAAGAAAAAATTTTGAGTGCAAGACGACTGGATAAGAGTATCTCCAAAAGGGCAGATCTTGTTTGGTGCTCCTGGTCTGCAGTCGGTGGTGCCGACAATGCAGACTTATATGTGAGCCAGGAAAATGAAGAGTGTTTTCATGAAGGAACAGGTCCACTATGATTAAATGCAACTGGCTGTCTATTGAACTGAGCTTATGTGAATTAATCAAAATGACACCATCGGCTCTTGTCGAACCGAGGTGACGTTATTTTAATTTATCTGCAGAGAAAAATTTCCCATGGGAATGTTTCTCCAGATCTAATCAAAGACGCCAGTAATGCTGAGGTGAGCTCTCAGTTGAGGGGACAGATAATCCATCCATGAATAATTAATGTTGACGGTCTAACATATTGCTGAGTCAGTCAATCACTTACATGTGGACAGACCTGTGGAAGTTTCTTATTTCTCAAGTGCCCCAAAATTGGGGGGAAAAAAATGCTGCTTAAGTGACGTGGTCACTTTTGCTTAGTCACACATGGGTTCGCTATAGAGTTTAAAACATGACAAAATGCCATCGGGGATACCCCTGATTTGGGCCAAACATGCTGAGGTGGCCAGCATGTGCTGTATTCTCCAAACACTCACTGCGGCTAGACGTCAAACTTCAATGGTGTGTTAATTCAAGTGTTAATTCAGATTTAGAAAAAGATAAGAAGTTGAATATTCTGTAATAGATTAACATTTTATTATTGTATGGTGTAAGCTACTCTATTAATATCAGAATAATTGAAAGTATTCCAAATTAGTTCCGAACCCGGTTTTTCATCATGGAAATCAACATAATAGCTGTTGTATTGTATATGTCCTGTTAACAGGCAATCAAGACAGAAAGAGGCGCCAGTGGCTGCCATAAGCTTAATTAGGAGGGGTAATAACTAGTCCTAAACTGTCGTATCTGTCAGCAAGGGGTATACCCCTGACAAGCTCCCAATCCTCTGCGTTGCACAAGCAATCCCCCTGATTGAACTACACACATTAAATATCAGAAAGAAACATTTCTTTAATAATAATTAAAGATCCTTTCGATTGATCATGTTAAAACGAAGGATCCACAGCGGCAGCGCTGGCGACTTTTGGGGATATAGTTGCCACACAGTAGTGCAGTCATTTGCTTGCATATGAAAATGTTGGCCTTATGTGGCTGAGTAAGAGGATTATTCGTCCTGGGTGGAGAACGCATGCCTTAACAAACAGTCATTAATCCATCCAATAGTATCTTCAACGAAAATCCCAGAGGTGAATCTCCTGGTGGTGCCAGAAGTCAAGAAATCAATTAAGATTTATCCTCCAGAGACCAGGAAAATCTGAATTCTGTATTTATCCCGTACTTGGCATGCTATAATGTAGTCTGGAGTCCAGACTACATTATAGTATGCCAAGTAAGTGTCAAGACTCAGGAATAAAGAAGCAGACCAGCTGATCGATGAACAACACAAAAGCTATTCTGCTTGCTGCATAGTAAAAATGTATTAAGTACTGATTAAGTATCTCACATCTTTTGGTTAGATGAATCTCTACATCACATACAATACACCTTTGTATCTAGTATGAATGAGTGAAAGTATACATGGGGAATACCCTGGAGAGTTATTTTTCTGTCTCTTGTCACTGGATACCTTCACATCCTTTTTTACTTCTTTCATTATTACACCAAATAACTGATTTATCTGTTATTTGGTTTATCTGATTTATTGAACAATCTGGTAAATCAAAATAAAATGAAAGGTAAATAATCTAGATGAATATTAAATCATATTTTACAGTTTTGTTCTGAGATTAAATATATGTTTGATATTTGTTTTTCTATTGATCTGGACAGATTGTTCTCTCTTCGGTCTCTCTGACTTTCAATGCATTTGAGCGAGTAAACTCCACCTCAGATCCACGAGGAGATCTGAAGGAGCCTCCTCAGATGGGTAATTATCACTCTTTTTTGCCCTGGAGGACATGCCTATGCTTTTGTGTCAGTTTTCATTATCACTGACAAACCAAACCTTAGGCTTTGCTGTGTGAAATGTCTCAGATGTTACAATGACGCATGCTGTAAGACACTACTGTTCAGCTGTACCGACATAAGTCATTGTTCTCTTAACTACAAGATGAACCTGTACACCGAAACCTGCAGGGATCATACAAAGCTTTCATCAGAGGATTATACCTAAAATAGACATTACAATAAACATGAGTAAATACTTACATGTAAGTAGATCCCAATCCCAATCTCTGCCTATCGTATCCCAGGTATTATACTGTGTGTGTGCTGGCAGATAATGAAACTGCCTCTTTGGCCTTCAGCTCCTCCCTATGTTACTCACTTCCTTTTCCTCTCTGAAAGTTGCAGTCCTCCTCTTTCTGATTGCTATTCAGGAACGGCTGTGACGCGGACTGATCTAGATTGTCCTTGAAGCAGAAGCATAACTCACCGAAGGGCGGGAAGAGGTGCGGAGCAGGTGTTGAGGACTTGATCAACTGTTATACTGATGACCTGTCAGAATGGCTGATTTCACATTCAACCACACTGGACAACAAGCTTTTCCCACAGTTATATGCATTTTATTGTACATAAACAGGTCCTACCATAAGTGTCAGCAATATTTAGTGGGGTTATTTTTTGGTCATGATTGCTAATGACAATAGTGTCTCATGATGTCAATAGTAATTCTTAAGCATCATGCTGTGTGTTACTCAGAGAGATGAGGGCATTCATTGAGGAACACAAAGAAAATTCCATTTATTGGGATAGACGCTGGTTTCACATATCACAAAACTCATATCCAGGTAATCACTACCAGGCTGACAACTATTAGAGATTACGGATAGAGGGTAGTTTGATTTTACAGAAGATTTCATACACAGCATCACAGGCAATATTAGTGAATATACAGTAGCTCTCGATACTACAACTAGGTTAAACTGTATCCTTTCATTCAAGCTAGATGTACCCAAAATCAACATAGGCCTGGAACTATGAATTTAATTTGAATCTATTTGAAGTATCCAACCATTTTCATCCAGATTTCTGTTACGATCTGCCTCAAATTGTACAAACCCATAGATATCATTACTCTTCTTCAAGATCCATATGAAAATGTTGAAAATATCTTACACTGTTGAGTAAAGTGGAACGAAATCCTGGATTTACCTTTTAATCTGATCCTTACCAAAATGTCTTTGGCTTAAGACGTATCCTCCCAGCAAGTCTCATGGAAATATACATATAACATTTATGAAGTTATGCTAAAACCCTGCGGATAAGTTCACTGAAATAGTCACTATGGTCACCAGTTTACAATGTGCGTAGAGGACATGGAAGAACAGGAGCAGCATTGTTCTCATGTTAAGCTATTTAGCACAATAATTAATATGGTTCTATAACAAAATATCATACATAATAAAGGTGTTATTACTTTCTAACACTGCTCAGATGTGAACTAATGAATATAAGTATAATGGTTGTTTGAATGTTTATACTACTCTCCCCCTGTCCCATAAAACAAACTAAAAACTAAAAACAATTAGACTGTAGTATATAAAGGCAAAATATATATTTCTTACACCTGAACCAAACCGGAAGGGAAGACTTTTGTGAACGACATTTGCTGACTGACCTCATAAAAACTCTGTTCACATAGAAAACAAAGCCTTCAAAACAAGCCGAGACAAGCAGAGGACGAGCTGAATGTAGTTTGACTCTAACCTCAAACCTGAAAAAATGCTTCCTAGGAAGAAATCATTGAATCTCCATATAACAGATCAGTTGGACTCAGATTACAGAATTTTATTTAGATGGATTAGGCTTGCCAACCCACTACCTTTTTGACATGATTGCTTTTAACCCATTTTTACAGGAAAACCTTTTCTGCCACATTAACGGATTGTGTTATTTTATTGCCTACTGTTTTATATCCTAACTCTGTTTTTATTTTGATTATTCGAGTATCAGTGCCTCTAATTTCTAATCGAGGGCAGTACCTAGTCACTGTCCTCTCCCCTTCCATTAGTGACCTTTTTGGTGTAGAATCAATGTTTGTATCGTACTTTATGTGTGTATACTATAATGTTTCCATTAATCAGATGCATGCCTCATTTTTTAACAGTCAAGTTACTTCTAAGATATAACAGGAAGTGAAGTCAATCTGACATCACAGAACAGATGCAGATGAATGTCTTAAATTGATCCAACTTAACACCATGTTCATTTGTGGTTCCTTGTATTTGTCTTCGGGGATTTTACTTTGATAGTTTCTAGTTTTTGTTTGCAAGGTATGGATACTTCATCAAACCTTTAACCTTCTTATTGCTTAACTAATTCCACTGTTTATAGCGTCAAGACATGACTCATATGCGAAAATTGCAAACAGAGTGGTATGTTGAAGTAGTAGGCCCCAGGACATAACTTCTGTCTATAATCAATGATAAGATCTGTGTTTTTCAGTCTAAAGTCCACAAGATGGTGCCAGGACTCTGAAATAATGTTCATGGCATATATATTTATATATAAAACAGACATCTACCAAACCTGGTAAAGTTACAAATGGAGGTAATTCTCCCATCACCATACATGACATTCAGTGGAAGCATATGATTTTATTCAAAAGTAGAAAGCACCTTGTAATTATGACAGCCTGTACTGGAACCTGTGGGGACCAGAATTAGCCGTCTCTGCAATTCATCACTGAAAATGTTTTCCTGTGAATAAAATATAATATTGACCCCACAAGCCAATTTTATAAACATCATAAGACCATAACCCCCCTGAAAGAATGTCAGAGTTAGATAGAAGAAAAGGATATATATATTGAGATTTACTGGGGGCCTGACCGAAGCGTAACTCTCGAGTTTTCATGAAAAGACTATTCAGAGCTTTACAGCTTCTCGCGCTTGTTGCATTTCTAGAGCTCAAACAATTGAGATGTGTCTGCACGAACTAACGGAGAAAAGGAAAAGTTACGTTCCTTGTGTTTCAGTACGACGAGTTTCCAAGGATTTCAGAAGATGACACACAGAGAGACCGATAAATTGGTGCCCATACATGCATTGAATTATCTCCATCTTTATATGAAAAAAACAACAACCCCATTGGTTGAGTTTTACCCCACCCTCCGCCTCCTTTACTTTGGTTGCCCGGGTAACCATGTCACGGTGGAGGAAAGGAGCAAATCATATGAGGGCACAGTATCTCTCTCCCCTCTCTCTCTACGAGGGTGTAATGTGTGTATAAAAGCCTCTCTCTCCATGGTGTCACCTCGTTCTCAGCTCTATATTGCTTTGCAGACGACACAACACGACTGACATGGACTGAGAGAGGAGACCCCCGCGTTACAGAGGAACATTTCTTTGACCTTCATTCTTTTCCTATCCGTCTCACTTATTTCCTCTCTCTCAGTGTGTTTTGAGTCTCCCCCTGGCCTTTACCTTCTTCTTCTTATACGTCTTCACTCTGCTTGGACGGTGGCTTCATCGATTCAAAATGGGTTGTGGCAATTCCTCAGCCACCAGCACCTCAGAAGGGGGTAAGTGTTTTTTCTTTGTTTTCTTTTTTCAACAAAAAAAGTATGCGTTTGTCTGTTGATGTACGCGTGTGTGTTTGAATGTGCCTCTCCTACCAGTTTCCTGATTTCATTCATAAAAATGGAATTATGTGTATCGTCAAGTACGTTTGTATATCAACATGTCTTTAAAAAGTATTTTATTCTCTCCTATGTACTATATACTGTCTCCTGCTCTGTGGTGAGTGTGTCTGCGCCTGTGTCCCCTATGGATGTTGGGACTCTCTTAATCGGATATAAGACACCAGAGTGGTAGCCTCAGGGATATATTGCTTTGATAATAATAATGACCCTGATGCTGTAATTAAAAAGTCTAAACTCATCCAACAGGAAGTACCCCATAGC